>JAUZTG010000047.1:0-662718 GCA_030734395.1 Sarocladium kiliense
TTACCTCTTAAATTATCTCTTATGTAAAATAGCCTCAGCAAGATAGCTTAGTTAGAACCCAAACCCAATCCCAAACCCTAACCTGGGTATATATATATATTTATTAGAATAGAATTTTCATTTATTACTTAGAAAACACAAGGTTACTTTCTTTCCTACAAACTAATACTCGGTGCACATAGCTCTTCCCACAGATCGGCATAGACTAGAGCCTGGTCGTAGACTTCCAGTACAGTGCGCTGAATTACCCTTAAGTCGGACGCCATTGCTAATCACGAGACTCTACGCGACTTGGCGACTCCAGCCAAGACTATAGAGCAATGCATTTCCGAATAAGACGGCCGAACAGTATGACCGGGCCGCCGAGGCTTTAAATGAGCAACTATCTTAATTTCCCTAGCGCGACCGTTTGACGACTCGATCTTTTCTTTTTAACTAATTCACGATATCTCGTTTCGCCTCATTCTTACCATCAACCTGGTAGTACAGCAGCTGCCACTAGACACTTCAAATACGACAACCATCAGTGCCACGTGCTGTGCGTTTCGATCAGATGCGTCTCTTCAACCCTTGTTCGCTTCTCCTAGTGTTCTGCCTGATGGCGGCCGGGGGTACAAGAGCAGCAGATGGCGACGAAGTTGACCCCCCCGACTTCCCAGCCACCATCCGAATCGGTCTCGTATTCCCGAGAAACGAGACGTATAACATAGACCCGACAGTCATGCCGGTAGTTCTAGCGGTGGAAAACGCCCAGCCCGCTTTCTGGTTCGGTTTTAGCATTGGCTGGGAGATCCGCGGCCTCAACGACACGGGTCACCCTGTCGGTGGCTTCGAATTCGGCTACATGAACCATAATAAGGCCAGAGCACCCCTCCCACCAGATGCGATTGGCGGTAACTTCATCGTCGGGAATTCGAGTTGGTCTCACTCGGAAACACTACGGGGGCCTGGCCGGTATCGCCTAAGCTGGGAGTATAAAATGTCGTACTGCACCGAGGAACCGCCTAACCGGCTTATCATTCATGGCTCCAAGGTTCATATGAATGGCACGGTCGATTTCACAGTCAGTAATACAACGGGCCTGCCCGTCAACCTTACGTCCCAATGTCCAGAGTATTCTGGCAGCATAGACATCAGAGGCTCATCCCATGATAACACCGGGACCTGCATGTTTTTAGGGACTGCAGATGAGTCAGATGACACCTCAGATTTCTGTCGCTTAAGGCTCGATCAGACAATGGCTGACTGCGTTATGGCAAACATAACGGGGAGCGAAGATCGGTCAGCATGTGAAGCATTGCTTGATAGGGCTGAAAGCCAGGATAGGGAGGGCGGAGGCGGCGGAGGCGGCAGTGATGGGGATGACAACACAGCTTCTGGCCGTTTGTTCTGGGGACTTTTGGCCACCGTTGCGACCGCAATCTCTGTGTCGGCTATTGCGGGATTAGGACTCTGATTATTTTATGGTATTGTGCAGCACACTCACTTGAAAGAAAAGAATTTTCCAACGGTAATACTGAATTGAACGAAGGTTTAGGGTTTGGGGTTTGGTTTGGGTGCTAACTAGAGTACTAAAGATAGGAGGTGTAATTATACTCTACTTATCTAGTATATGAGGTGAATATTAATATAAGAGGTAAACGCTAATAGAAGGTAGAATATAAGCCATTATTAGCAAATTTACCTTCTTATATGAATACAATGAATCGTCAGGGCAGGTTCCATGTCTGGACCAGCTTAAAGTAGATAATATTTATATAGCTAGGAGACTCCTATGTAATAAGAGATATCTTAGAAGCATTTACACTAAGTATTGCTAGAGATTAGTAATTTTATAAGTAGGAATTATCTCTTAATAAAAGAATAACTGAGATTCTTAAGTCTTAGTAAAATATAAGTTTTAAATATATTTTATTATAAAAGGCCTTATTAAACACCTTTTAATATCAAATAAATAACTTATTAAAGTAATTATAACTAGTCTATTAATATTTAAGATAAAATTATTTTAAAAGTTTAATAAATGTTATGGTTTGGGCTTGAGCCCAGCCTGGCATCAAAGAGATAGGAGGACGGGCTTGTAACGAGACCTAGCCACAGTGTGGCTGAGGAGACATGGCGTAACCCCTTTCCCTCACATCTCTCTCTATGAATAGCTTCCTACTCCTTAAGAATATACATAACTCTTATTGGCACCTAATTGTCCGTGACACTAGGGATAGCCCATTACAATAAAGATATTATTAAGGCTACAATAAATATTAAAAAAATGTAATAATAAGAGTGAAGTTATTAAAGCTTTAAGAGAATAAGCTGTTAAGTAACAAGATAGTAAACATCTATTTTATTATTTAATATATTATAAGCATTTATATGTGAAGGACTTTTATAGTCTAGAATTATATATACTTAATATATTTAAGTAAGTTACATTATAAAAGATAATTGTTCTATAAGTGCTTCTAGGTTTAAGAATAGGCTCGGGTTTTGACTAAGGAATCTCATTATGACTACTTTATATATAATACCCTTTCCTATTAAGGCTTTTATTGATAAACTATACTTATAATATATACTCTTACTTTTAAATAGTTTATTTTTCTTTTTATGGTAATATTAAGTTTTAAGGAATAGATGTTATAATCTTAAAGTAGTTATATCAGGCCGTATATAAATATGAAAGCGGAGTTAAAGTGCCATAATTCCATCTATTAACTAGGCCAGCTTTAAGGTACAGGGTTATTCTTAATTCAACTCTCCCTAACAACTTAAGACCCCAAAGCATCTAGAAGTTTACTAGTAATAAATAACTACTCAATATCCTAAAAAGAGTTACTTTAACCAGGGCATTAAAGTCAATGATAATAAGGAAAAGGCTACTAGAAAATGTCTATCTAACGAATCGCGGGGAAACATGTCATACAGCGGCCAGGGGTAAGGACGAACTTTCAGACAGCACTAGCGGCGCTACAGAGTCTCACCCCTGCACTTCCAAGCACGAGAACCCTCCTCATACGTATTG
The DNA here is from genome assembly GCA_030734395.1 of Sarocladium kiliense. NCBI lineage: Eukaryota > Fungi > Ascomycota > Sordariomycetes > Hypocreales > Sarocladiaceae > Sarocladium > Sarocladium kiliense. The sequence continues at coordinate 3,023 of JAUZTG010000047.1, forward strand.
GACAAGCTGATGCCAAGATCAGGCAAGCTGAACAGGGTTTTTTTTCCTTTCAATAATATAAATTACTTTTATAATATATAAATTATAATTATAAATAAATAATTAGCCTTAATAAAAGTAGCTGCTATCTTATAAAAGGATATAATTAAAAAATAATAAAAATTTAAGAGTCTAGGCTATTATTTTCAATGGTTAATTATATTAGCTAATAGCTTAATAAAAAAACAAATAATTTAAACTTGTAACAGCCTTTAGCGCTTAATAACCTTTATTACTACTACTTAGCTTAATAGCTAGATAAGTTATACCCTTATAAAAATATAAGTTATTTTAATAGCCTTAATTACCCGAGCTATCCCCTTATATAATTAACTTATCTCTTTTTTTATCTCTCCTTTTATCTCTTTTCTCTCTCTTTATCTCTCCTTTTATTTTTATTTTTGTCTCTTTATTTATCTCTCTTTTTTTCTCTTTATTTTTCTCTTTTTATCTCTTTTCTTATTTGTATTTATCTTTTCTTATCTCTTATCTCTTTATCTACCTTCTTTTATGTTAAATAGCCTCAGCAAGATAGCTTAGATAGAACCCAAACCCAGTCCCAAACCCTACGTATACATAAGGGATGAGCAATTCTACATAAGAATGTTGCTCTACGCCGAGAGAAAGGGCATATTATAAGGTTCCGCCACTGCATGCTTAACATAACATGTTATGGCAGCGCCCAGACTAGGAAGCTTTACCTAGAAATAATGTCCACGAACTAACTTGCATCTTATTCAACGCGCCTTCCACCCCCAAAACCGGTTCACCTCAGCGTTGGCATGATAGTTCCGGCACCGCGCGTCCGGACACCACAGAATATGACGACTCTCAAAGTCTTCTATCATGCCGTACGACTCTGGGTTTACGGCGCGGAACCAAACGGGATCTACTTTGTGCATGTTCTCCTTATTCAAGGATTCCAAGGATTCCAAGGTGATGCTTGTGCGACACTCGAAGTCTTGTTTTCGGCAGCCCTGGTCCCGGCCGTTACAGTTACCGGCGAAATAGCTGTGCTTTATATTCCCGCCAGATCTAGTGAAGTTACCAAAGTGTGGCCCGCGCATCAGCTTCCGCGTATGGCCGCTCTCGAGTTGTTTATGCCGGCACCTGTACTCGCAAGCCGCTCCTAGGGGCATCTGTACCAAGTCTGTGCCGAGGTACGTGATGCAAGTGCATTCGTTGGGGTCGAAGACAATCATATAGGTTGAGTCCCCGAGACGAGCTTGTGGGCCGAGGTACCTTGCGCCAGCCTCGTGTACATCGTCAAAGAAGCGCCGTACCTCCAGCGACGAATCCGCTTCCTGCAGCTCTGGGAGATGAAACCGCGAGCTGAATTGTATGTTTAAGAGATTCCATTGGCTTAGCTCCAGATGCACATGTTCATGCGGATATGTGCAGCTAATACCATTGTCGGGTTCCTGACACAATTTGCCCTCCAGGCGATTTACGCCGTAAGCGTCAAGATGGGCCAGCGATGTGATCCACTCCTGCACGTCCAGCCAGGTTATGGTCCTGTGTTGACAGACGCGAAAGGAGCCCTGGTGCCCAATACAGATTCTAGAGTCATCGGGCTCACGTCGCTGGGAGGCGGAAAACAAAGCGGCGGGGTGGACGTCCCTGCACGCCGCGCACCAAAGGTTCTGGTGAAATAGGGCCTCGAAACGGGGGTCCTTGCGTTTCTGCCGGCGGATGTAGGCGCATGCTGGACAGTAGGCGTCTCTCCGGAGGTATTCTGCCAGCGTGTCGTTCCGCCGTATGCCGGCCTGGACTTTCCATGTGTCGCGGATGTATATTTTGTCATGGCTTTGCTTGAACTCGTCGGAGGAGAAAAGGCGAAGGAACGTGCGGGATGTGTGGCGGAGGGAGAACATGGCCGGAAAATCGAGGTGACGCATGATCCTTTTCAGGATTTCATCGGGGAGACGCAAGAAAGAACTATTGGTGGAGTTGTAATATATAGCTGCTACCATGGGGTCCATTGCAGATGATGCGTCGACAGCGAGTGTAGGAGAACGGACCCAATCCGTGTCGTTCGGAAGCTTGGGGTAGTCCTGGGGATAGTGGTAACTAGATTTCGACTCATGCTTCCCGCTGGCTTGCTTGGCTTGACGGATAGTCGCAAGAGTATCGCTGCTTTTTTTCTTCGTGATCACCGGGGTATTTTCGTTGGTAGGAGTAGACACGGAATATAGGCTCGGTGCTATAGTAGAGGCTGTGTCCCACCTTCGTCCGGGTTAGCTATCGCTACCAGGGTGCGGTCCTAGATGGGACAGACCTACGTATCGTCTAGCAATGACCGCCTTGCAGAACGCACATCCCAGGAGGTGGTGATCCTGCGTCTCTCGGATCGCGACGAGGGGGTTCTGGCCCGGCTGCACACTATTAGAAAGAGCCTATATAACCGAGCCTATGCACTTACCTGACGTCGGCCGAGTCGCTGTCGGCACCCTGACGACGGAGGCGCTCGAGTAGTCTGCTCGCCATGTTCGTTGACATCAGGAAGATCTCTGAGAACAGAAAGCTACAGCAGAAGGGCGCAGCTTTAGACCACGTAGTTGGATGCTGCGCGGTGTGAGTATGGCTATGACCCTAAGTAGAAGAAGGAAGTCCACGAGCGTGAAATCGGCCAGGGTAAAGGCTGTGTTTGAATTTGAGTAAGCCGGGCTTGTTTGTCCCCGAGTCCAGCAAGGCGCAGCACTTGGCACTATCGCGTGAGAGACAAACGACATGCCAAGAGAGCGTAGGGTAACGCTTGGCTATGGTCTGTAGACTTTATCAAGACCAGGTTCGAGATGCTACTGAATTTGTCGGCTGGGCGGGAAAATGGAGTAGAAAGTGATTCTGGCCATGACAAGCCTAATCCAAAGCTGCGAACGAGGACCTGACAATACATCCTGATGTGAACGAGGATCTTTGCGCTGGATTATATAAGCGAACCTATCATTCTCAACCTGTCGCAACGCCTCGGTCCGAAGCTGATCCGGGAGCTGCCGGGTTCCCCTCTCCATCAGCATCAGCCTCGTGGAGACCTCCTCCATTGTCCTGCTGGTTGCCAGCCACTTGCTCGGACGATCGCGCATCGCAAATCTCAGTCATGGCCTCCATACCATATGCTGAGTATGTTTGGAGTTCTTGATGTATTGATTGGCAAGCTGATGGTTACAGGTTTCTTGGTTCGACTCAGTTCAAGTTTCTCGTCGGCCCAGAAGCAAAAGAATACACGATGCATTCAGCACTTGTCGCCCGCCAATCAGAAACTCTTGATGCGATAGTGAATGGAAAGTTTAGGGAGGGCGAAGAGCAATGCGCTGTATGGAATGAAGTAGAAGTGGACACATTCATCCGATTCAGTCAATTTGCATACACAGGGGATTACGAAGGTGCAGAACCTCAGAAAATATTCGAACGGTCCCCCTAACTCAAGAATGCGGACGACTATGACGATTGGGACATTTCTTACGTAAAAGCAAAAAGGAACAGCTATGGGACAGGTTTTGTTAGCTCTATCCTCGGACCCAACCTTCATTTGCCAGGAATGCGGTAAACGAAGATTACACGGAGGTACTCCTTTCGCACGCACGGATGTATGTGTTTGCAGACTATTACGGCATTGAGAATCTGCAGCATGCGGCGCTTCAGAAGCTAAAGGAAGTACTTTCTCGGTATACGATATTCGAGCAAGGTCCTCAAGAGATCGCCCAGCTTATCAGATACTCTTTCGATCATACTGTGGATAAGGACAAACATCGCGATCCGTTACGAACCTTGGTGTCCACTTATACTGCCTGTCAAGTTGAAGAGCTACTGGGAAATACCGCTTTTGAGGACGTTCTGGATACAATCAGCGGTTTCCCCATCTCACTGATGACGAAATTGCGAGATAGACTAGCCTGATGGAGGAAGCATTGGTCTTGCAAATTGGCGCATCAGATCGCCGCTGGCCTTCTACTCTTCTCTTTCCAGCTCTTCAAACTTGTCGATCATGCTAACCCACTGATACGCAATACCTCTTGAGATCCCTTTGGAGACAAAGAACCTTGCCTCTTCTTCTTGAGCCTCAAACAGTCGCTCAAGAGAGAGGCGCGTTTCGAGGGTAAGCTTGTCGATTCGGGTTTCGATATGGACGCTCTCGTCGGTCGTGGATCGTGACCACTATAAATAGGTAGAAAAAAGGGGGAGCGTGTTCTCAATTGTTAAAATTGGATCAACAAGGACAAGGCAGGCGTACATTGGGGCCGCCTGATTAGAGCCTGATGGGGAACGAACCCCATATTCCGATTTCGTCATGCTCCATAGCGACAGCAACAGAAACGGGGCACGTTTCTTAAAATGGTACAATACAGGGATCAGTGAAGGGCGGTGACTGGTCGAGATCATGGAACGGGGCGCGTTCCGAGTGAGCATGCTAGAGTAGGTAAAGAGGCCAGCGGACAAATTCAGTGGGTGCCAGCAAAGAATTACTTGCACAATTGAAATCTTAAAGCTGCATTTAAGCTTCCCCCGCGACTTCGACCATCCCATATCCACCGTGCAAATTGTGTAGAAGGTTCTGAATCAGGTGGCGGGAATCAATAGAGTGCGTGTATTGAGCGTAAACTTCCAAATCTCCTCAATGAGAGAACCCGAACAGTTCACCTTCTATATCATGCAGTTGTGTTCGATTATCCCCCTCTCGAACGTGGATTCAAGGTCCATTGACCCAGGCTGGTGCGACATCCGCGAGCCCGTATCCGGCCACCAGTCACACAAAAGATCAGCACCGAAAGTCTCATCCCATACAATACAGTGTAGATGTTCTTGGAAATCCGACCTCGTGCTGCATTGTAAAAGCCGTCGAACACCTTCTAGGCGCGGAACGAACCAACTTTCGCTATTTGGTCTATCGCCATGGATCATGTCGGTGGCAGCACCAATGAACAGCATCCAAAGCAACTCCGGTAGGTAATTTCCCCCAAGCATGAAGATCAATGATCCGGGCTTGAGCGAACGCCTGAGGCGTCGCGCCAGTATTTTCGGCAGACCTTTTGTCCAACGATGGTCATTTTCCATGGAAGCGCATATGAAGAGAAGTGCGGCCAAATTCATGCTGTGCAAACACTGTTCTTCCACAGTAGTAGGGACAGTTTCAGCATGCTGAAGAATGAGGAATACTGCAGAAAGCCACACCGTACGGACATCTCGCAATGTTGCGTCTAAATTGGCTTCTGCAGCCCTGACTCGTCGCCGAATCAACTGAATCACTGTCGTAACAAGTTCGTGGCCGGGGCCAAGCCTTTGTAAACGAGACAAGCTTGGATACTTGCTGGATTCCACGATGGTTTGCGGCAGTTTGACCATTTTCAAATCATAGTGGAGATGAAATAGTGGCTTTCGACCTAAAGCGGTAGCTAGTTCCAGGTCCGCCCTGAGTTATAGCACATTATTCAGCTTTACACGAATATCGCCTTTGGTAATTCGTGCTCACCAATTTATGAATCGACCAACCTGGTAGGTCGTTATAGTCTTGATCCCTCCCCTGAGTGCAATCAGCCGCTGCAGTCCTTTCAGGTGGATACTTGCCTCCTCGAAGGAACCTTCTAAACTCTAATATATGGGTGTCAGCAAGTACCAACACAACCAATTAGGGATATTCATGAGGGCAGGCTGCTTTCAGAACTCACTGCTACATGTGTCAGATGAGCAATTGCAGCAAGCAAATTCTCCGTAACTGATCCAGTCTGTAGGATGGACTGGATGCTGTTGATTGTTTCACCCTTGAGTTTCCATCCTTCATTGCGAAGATCCAAACAAGGCCAGCGTGTCTGAGAAGCAACGAAGGCTGCTGTCATCGAGAGGGTTACGCGCATAAGTATTGGGTCACTTATCGCAACGCTGAGCCATGTTTTATTTTTTGGAACCGTTGTGGTAAGGAAACCAAACGACACCATCACTAGGGATTATTAGCCAGAGCGAAGGCGAGCCCAGACAAACCCACGTACAATGTTTGAGAAGTTTGTCAATTCTGGGATTCGATTGTATTGGTAGAGTTCCAAAAGGGTCGAGCAGATTGCCTCCCAGAAATTCAACGCCCAGCCGGCGTTGACCTTGGACGGACTTGATCAGGGGTGCTGAGACGGCTCGATCTGCAGACACCGAACCTTTAGATGCGCGAGCAGCCATGCGTCGTCCTTTAGTAGGCGGACTGTTCCTTGGGCCTCCATTTGAACGTTTCCCCGAAGCATCCGATACTCTGAAGCGGGTTTTTAGCTCATTTTTGCATCGTGCGGTTCGTTTTGAGTTGTCCGAGGCAGCTAACCATGCTTCCCCACTCGTGGTCGTCGACCGGAGTTCGAGCGCCGTCCTTATGGCATGACTCCGGACTGACCAGCTGGCGCGAGTTGGCGGGCCATCCGAGATAGAGAATTCGTATCTAGGCATGGCAAAATTGCAGGGCAGGTCGTTGCTCAGCAAATTTTGTCTTGGATGTGTGATCTTGCCTCCCCGGAGTCCGGAGTAGGCGGGCAAGGCGAAAAAGCCCTCAATAGGGTAGCATCCACTACCGAGTCGCCTTCAGTCTGCGCCGAATAAGGCAATACCGGTTCACAAAGCGCTGTTAGTAGATTACTCAGCTGCACGAACAATTGCCAAAATCTTTTCTGTAAGTCGCTCGCAATCAACAGTTGACTTCTCTGCCAATTTCGAGTATTCCATTGCTTGTGGCGAAATAATCATAATTCATCAGCTGGGGTGCGTGAAGGGGATTGAGAGTGCTTACTCGGCTGTTTTCTGCCTTCCTAACTTTTTCGGCACAACCATGCCAGAAGTCTATAGCAGCAACACTTTGGTCTTGGATCATAGATTTAATTAGCTGCGAATTCGGTGACTAAAATTACTCTACTTATCAGAAATCTTCACAACAACCTTCCCTCTCGCCTGGCCTGACTCTGCCTTATCCCATGCCTCAGCAAAATCACCCAGTTCGACCACGCTATCAATGCTTGGTTTGAGCTTGCCACTATCTAGTAGCGGGGCCATTACATCCAGGTCTTTGCCAAGAGGTGTAATGACAAACCACAAGCTATCAACCTTTTTCTCAACGTCCTGTGGACGGCTCTTCTCTGGCTCACCACAGACACTGATGAGGCTTCCCCCGTCTTTCACTGCATACCAGGACTGAGCGAGCGATGGGCCACCAATGCAGTCGAAGACCAGATCGACCTCTCTCGATGCAGGGTCCTCGGCTACCCAGTCACCAATGCTCTGCGTAGTATAGTCTATGGTCTCTGTGGCGCCAAAATCCCGAGCATATTTCTCATTTTTGGGACCGACAACGGCCACAATGGCGGCGGCTCCGGCGATGCGAGCTAGTTGCACTGCCAGGCTCCCGACGGCCCCAGCCCCAGCAGTGATCAGGACTCGGAGCTTGGCATTCTTTGCATGCGCGGCCTCGTCGCCCGACAGTGCCAAGGGATCCATATTGCCCTTCGTGAAAAGAGATTGGTACGCTGTTAGCGCACTGATGGGAGTAGCCGCTGTCTCGGCCCAGCTAAGGTTCTTGGGCCTTATAGCAAGCTCAGACACGCGTGCCAAAGTGTACTCGGCTGCAGCTCCTGGGCGATTAGCCTCGATGCGAGCGTACACCTCATCCCCAGCCTTGAATTCGCTCTGCGACGGGGCCGAGACAACAGTCCCGGCAAGGTCCTGCCCGGGGATCGGGATCTTATCGTCGCCGATGAACTCGGGCGCCCAAAGAGCCCAGTCTAGCTCACCCTTGCATGGCGCAGTGGCGTGGACTTTGACAAGAACATCGTCGGGATGTTTGGGTGCCGGAACGGGTTGCTCGGATAAAATGAGCTTGTGAGAGGTCTTGTCCAGCTGCAGAACAGCTTTCATGGTAGGCGGGATATTGGATGCAGTCATGGTATGAATAAGGCTTGGAGTGTAATGGGTTTTCAGGCCACAGAGGATCGACTTGGTCGGATGTAATTGGCCACGAGTAATATTATATGTAGTAAGTCGACTTCCGTGAGAATAGGCCCTAGAGATGAGACTTGACATTTCGAGGGTACACCAGTCATATCTACTGCTACCTTCTTCACTGGTCGGATAGACGTCGTATTTATATAGATCGGACTCTGCGCGTTGCCACTCCTAGAAGAGGCTTCGTGCGTCACCCTAAGCTTGGTCAGCGCACCCCCCACGATAAATTATTAGGCATTTAGTGCGCTAAGCCCTTATTGTAGCAAGAGAATGAGGTGGGTGGGGCTGTCCCTTACGGTTTGCGTGTTGATATCTGTCAAGGAATTTCCTCTTTTGGAATATAGTTGGCGTCGAATGCAGGAGCTAAACCGCTCTGAACTTAGCTTCATGGTCCTGCATGTCCTTAGCTTGTGCTTCTCAACTCAAGGTCGGCTCTTCGCGTTTAAGAATCATAGTCTGCTGCATCAAGCAGGATGTCAGCAACTATATTCCATTAAGGGTAATTATAAGCTTTGAAATAGGCTCGGTAGTTTGCAATTTCATGCACCTAATGCAGCAAGCAGGTGGAGCTGCGTAGTTTCCGAGCTTGGAAGAGCTCCATTTTTGCCATACCATGAGGACTAGGGAACAATCGGAGCCAATTCAGAAGGATGTGAGAGGCAGAGGACCAGGGAATTGTTAAATTATGACAATTGTGGCGCAGGAAATGCCGCATTCTGTGTCGATGAGTACACTGGGTTTGAGTTCCCCCTCCCGGAGTTCCCGGAAGTGTCCTAATAGCATACTTTCTCTGTTCCGACGAAAGCAAGAGCCCAATTCACTACGGAGGTCTTTGCATTCCCGAACTACCTGCAGATAGCGTACCGCTTGCAGCCTGTGCTCACGCTGATGATTGGCGAGCAGGGCGTGGGGGTTTTCCAGCTCTGCAGCCGCGTCCAAACGCAAGGCCGGGAGAAGCCAAGAGAGGTAAGAGCACACCGGACCCAATAAAACTTATATAAACAGAGGTGCCATCACATCCAATGGAGGCCAAACATTACCTTGCGAAAGCAGAATCACATTCCAAGATAACTCATTATGGTCTTCCCTAATGTTGATTTGAACCTCCGATGGGAGGATCAGAACGTGGTCAAGAAAGACGGTCAGTGGACTGTTGACGGGTGAGTCCTGCCTCCTCACCAAGATCCAACAATGAAATACCACAAGGTGGTATTCCGAGCCGTCTGTTGACATGAAGTATCTCAAAGGCGACCAACCGTCAGCGTCGCGGTATCCCATATTCACCAACCACCTAACATCCCCCACAACACATGGCTTGGATTACTTGTAACATGTCCCCCAAATGCCGGTGAGTATTCGAGGTGTTCTTGTCACCTAAACTCGGCTCAAAAGTCTGACACGTTACCAACCTTTGGCCGCATCTCTTCCGAGAATCATGACGCTAACGATGTCAGCTACCCCCCCTCACACCCACGCAGGCGCAGCCGTGGTCGCGACTGTCATAAAAGGTCATGTCTTGAACCAGATGGTGCATACTCATGTTGATCCAACGACGGGGGAGAAGGTCCAGCACGACGGTGGCGCCAAGGTTTACGGCCCAGGCGAGAGTTGGTATGAAGCACCAGGCTGCCACCATGTAAGGTCCGAAACAGTCGGGGACGAGGAGGCTATCTTTGTGGCCAATCTAGTCTTTGGCACTGACGTGCTGCACGGTCTCGATGTCAACGCTCGCACCGTGAGCGATGACTTTGCAAAGATCGGCCGGGTCTTCATCATCGATAAAGATGTCGAAGAACAGAAAGCTAGTTAAAAAAAAATAAAGTAATCAATAAATAAATAAGTTAACTTCTTTTATTAAAAAAAAAATATCAAAGAATAGAGAGAGATAGGAAGGCTCTCCTGATAGTCAAGGCTTGCGTCGGCTAGCAGTCGATGATTAATTTCGTATAAGAAATCTTGTAGCAGATAAGCCGATAATTAAAATAAATACTAGCTAATAATTGATAAATTAGCCCTTAGAATAGTTATAGTATTACAAACATAAAATAAAATATAAAATAAATATGTATAATTTAATTAATATATATATATATTATATTTTAATAATCGCGGACTCGCTGCTGCCGCCTCTAGGTTAGCGGCCCTCCCTATTCGGGCAACGCGCACTTACTGCCGTGTCTATACCGCTCCGGCTCGAACCATATCCAGCCCTTAAAGAGGGCACGGCAGTGATCCTCACGCGTTTTGCTGCGATTTAATAGATGTCGGGTGAACCTGTTGTAATTCACCTGTGCACAGTTGATTCGATTGGTTCATTGATTCGAGCTTGTGTCTATCTCTCCGCCCTTCCTTCTCTCTATTTAGAGGGGTTGTTTTCCTGTGCCCCGGTTTATTTATTATTCCGAGAAGCGAGGCACTACAACAAGGCTCGGATTATATAATCCATCCTCGGTCTTGCATAGCAGACCGCCCAGCGGTCTAACAGTTTCCACATACCTTAATGAACCGACCCTAACCATGCCCTATGCGCAGCGCCTGGGCAGCAACAAAACGCTGCAGCTTCGCCGTCGCTCGCCTTCCCCTCACTGCACATGTCTCTAAGCTGACCACAATGTTGGTTTCGCGAGTAAACACACCTTCTGATGTTCAGCGACCGCACAGGCAGAAACGCTTGGTTCTTTCATGCCTCGAATGCCATAAACGTAAACAAAAAGTAAGCTTCTCGACCGACACTTGGCCTCTTTGCTTTGGACTGATTGGTATCAGTGCGACCGTCAACAGCCGTGCTATCACTGCGCCCGACGAGGCAAACCCGTGCGTACACAACCTGACATGTTCCCGTTCACAGATTAAGTGTAGCTCACTACTGGAGTAATATAGGAAATCTGCCTGTATGAATATACTATGCATGTATGCAGCTCTAACGGGACGTTTCCGACCAACTCTACATCGGTCGCAGTTCTTCCAACGAATTCAGCCTCTCAGTCCCAAACTGGAACTACACCGGGTTCAGAATATACAAACAATGCCTCTCTAGTACTTTCGAGACAGATGGGATATTCCAGGAGAAGTCATACAGGAACCCTTGGGATGTTGGCTCAACTCGGGGAGTTGGACGATATCGCTCCGGAACGCACTGAGAGCCAGCGTAAAAACGATGCGGCAAACCAGTACTTCAATCTTATAAGGCAAATACCGGCCCGCAGGCAAGTTAATATTCTGGTCGATTCGTTCTTCGCACATGTCGCATGGCAGTATGATATCATTGACGAGGCAACGTTTCGTAACGAGCTGTCAATCTGGAACCAAGTCTCGTATACGGCACTGAAAGAGGGTCCCGAATTCTTGCCTATCAACACACGCTTTTTCCCAACGTTGCTCCTCCAGATTCTTGCCCTGGCACTGCTATACCAGCCTGTTCAGACCGATGAAGCTCTGGATGACCTCAAGTATGCTCCTAATATTGAGTTCGCTGACCTGGCTGCGGACTACAGCAGTGCGGGCGATCAAATTATGACTACGCTCGGGGGCCAAGACGTATCGATGATCAGAGTTCAGGCTAGGCTTATGGAGGCATGTTTTAAAAAGAGTATTGGCTCAGTCATAGAAGCATGGCACATACTAGGCAGAGCCATCCGAGACGCCCAAGAGCTCGGTTTGCACGGGCGGGAGATTTGGGGGACAGATACGCCAACTGCGCAACTGGCCACTCAACCGCTAGATCTCGAATTGGGAAGGAGGTTGTGGTTTGTTTTGCATCTTTGGGATGCACACATGGCAAACGTCCTTGGAAGGCCGATGGCCACGAAATTGGACCCAAGCATCGTGACTTCGAAGAAGATCATGGCGGGATCACCGCAATTGGATGGCTCGACATTGGTGCCAATGGAGGCCATATTCTACGGCTATCATACCGCCTACAAGTATCTCCAAGATATTCACAATCTTGACGTTACAGCCGACAACGCACAAGAGACAGCTCAGATGATACACAATGCCGTTGTGAGGAGCATTACTCAGCTTCCAGCGTGGTTAACCTCCCCGAGTCTGGCGATGGATGGGAGATATCCGTGGCTGCCTGCTGCTCGCGAGACCCTTATCACTGAGGTCTACTTTGTCCTGCTGGCACTACATCGTCCTTTCTCGAACTCCGTTTCTAGAAGCCGCAAGGAGGGTCTCATGGCTGCTCTGCAGATCCTTGAAGCACAGAGCAGGCTATTTGACCAAACAGGGCCTGAATCTCACATGAACTTTACCCTCATCTTCTCTACGTTCGACGCAATGGTCTTCGTTGCAGCAACCTATATCCACTTTCCCAGCGAAAACTCGGATCTTCTACCAGCATCTTTGACATGCATGGAATGGGGCTTGGCAAGGCTAAATGCGATGAGTGCGCGAAACGTCATGGCAACGTTTGCTTTTGATGTAGTAGGGGTGCTTTCTCAAAAGATGTCAAGGCGTGTTTCAACTCCTCCTGGCGCTCTGGGTTTAGATGGCAATGAGTTGGGAGATGTTCACACCTCCATACAGACAGCGCCTTGTGAAGGCTACGCCTGGCCAGAGGCTCTTAATCCCGAATTGGGTCCAGACAGTTCGCTATTGCAACAACCACTATACGACATGGTCTGTCGGGATCTGTTTGGAGAGAGTTACATTCCTGAGTTTGCAGACACGACTGCTTCTGGGCCAGAGCAGCGTGATGACACATGCAACGACAGATTTTGGCAGTTGATGGACGACCTCACATGATAAGCGCGTCTATTGGCTTCAGTTCAACAGCGTGACCATCAGTACCTGGCGACGTCGGCTGGAATCGCGGGCTTCGTTCTACTATTGAGCAATGTATCGTTTATTTCACCTACCATTAGCCATTTCCGTAAGGGTAATAGACTAGCTATTAAATTATCAAATCACTGTATTGACTGATAGGTATGTAGAACGTAACTTCATAAATGATTTCAAAGGTGGCAGCTTAGTGACAAGTGGTTGAAGTAAGCCTGATTCCCCTTAGGTTACTCAGGCGAAAGCGCACAGCGTAAAGGTCATTATGTGTCGGCGATTATCATCCATCGAGACTATGGCGACGGCGCATGTCGGCCATACAATTTATGTCGATGTCTTAGAAGCTGTTCTACATTCGAATATAATTATGGGTCCCGTCTCCGAATGCAACAGCAAGTTCAATTCCAGCCGTCTGTAGGTCGCGCGGCGCGGAACTCTACTTTGTGCATGTGGGAACCATCGCCGAACGAACTTGTGGGCCTCAACGCCGAAAGTGGCGTCCTGCAACGCAGATCTGATGTCAGTAAGCCCGATAGAAAAAGTTATGACTTGTCAAACGCCGAAGACCTATTCAAGGGTGCTGCTGGCAGCTTAGCTCCAGCTGAAACCTTGACGTATGCAGAGGGTACGGGCAAGTATAAATCCCCGCTCGAAGACCGCATTTCCTGATGCTTGTTTGCCTCTGCATGAGCCCATCTCACTTGACAATCTCGATTCAGATTCTATTTCTCTTGCACTCTCAAACTCAAACAAATCACTATGGTCGGACACGGTCGGTATACCACCGAGAAGGTGACTTATCCATCGCACGGCGAGACAATCGCTGGAATCCTCTACCGGCCGACTAACGTCTCTAATCCTCCTGGGGTCGTCCTGATTGGGCCATACTCGTTTGTCAAAGAGCAGGCACCGATGCAATACGCGACAAGGCTGGCTGACGAGGGCTACGCCGCTCTGATCTTTGACCCGCGAACCGTTGGCGAAAGCTCCGGAACGCCGCGACGATTGGAGAATCCTAAAATGAAGAACGAAGATGCCGTTTCAGGACTCGACTATCTCGTGAGCCGAGGCGATGTAGATAAATCCAGTCTCTTCCTTGTCGGTATTTGCCAAGGCGGTCCTGAATGTCTGGACATTGCCTCGTATGATGACAGGGTCAAGGGAGTTGCGTCTGTCACTGGCTATTTCCGCGACCAAGAGACCGACATCTGGATGATTTGTTCAGGCTGCGTCGCTTGGGAACCTGGTGCTGATATCGCGTCCCTGAAGATGCCAACCCCGGAGCAAGGAGCGGCTCTGTATAAGGCACGGCTTGAGCGAGCCAAACAGGCACGGGACCTGTACGAACGCACCGGCGAAGTGCTCTATCAGCCATTGGTCGACCCCAAGGCCGCTGACCCTGCGGTTGGGTCCCTTGCTGGTCTTCCAGGCCCCATCACCTGGTCATGGTATGGACCTTGGACGCTCAAGAACTTCGACAACCGTTACGCCGTGATGAGCGATTTGGACCACTTCAGCTACACGACCGTCCCCGGGGTTGCGAAGCTGAACAAACCAGCTCTCATCCTCCATGGCGATAACTGTATGAATGGTGCTGCCGCTAAGCGGCATTTCGATTCCATTCCCACGACGAACAAGAAACTTATTTGGGACAACGATGTATCACACTTTCAACACTACGATCAGCCGGATATTGTTGATCGTAACGTGGGCGAAATTGCAAGTTGGTTCGAGAAGCAAAACGTAGGGACGTAGTAAACGAGAGTAGCACATCCAAAATCATACTTCTGCTTATACTTACACCTCATAAAGCGCCTGGTCCGACGGCGGGGACCAGTGTGAGACTCGCGCAACCATTAAAGTGAAGGAAGCCTTGTGGAAGGCTGGGACCGGGATATTGTTCCCGTCTGATGTCTGTCGAGTGTATGCCATTACTGTACCTGACGAAATCAAGCACCGTCTCTTTCACAGCGCAGGCCATTAGTAGACGAATATCAATTACTTAATGTCTAAGTCTGCCATTCGTCCCGAGTTAGGGCGAGGATGAATTGAGCTACCCGGAATCTCTTCCAAGACAGTCAAGTCCTCATGAAACTGGACCTTTGAGTCTGCCTGCTGACCGCCGACGGTCCAGCATGATGGTATGGTCTTCTTGGCCAGGAGCAAGATGACTGTCTCGGAAATCCTGAGGCTCAGTTGGGACTGAAGACGGGAAACCACAGCCTCCTCGCTCGGCAATATTATTCACACTAGATGAAACTATACAACCGATCCCCCAGGCGATGATGGTAAGAGTACGCCCGAATTACGGTCCATACGCGGTTGATCACGAGCAAGGTGCACGATCGAGGGATGGCTCAAGAGACAAGCCTGCAGCCACATAATCGAGTAAGCCATTATTCTATAGAATGGGGCTTACTCAATAAATTGCTCGATCAAAATTACCCTCTAGACTTCTGGAGAATCTGCATATCGAGACGGAAAGGCTTCACCGGATGCCTCAAATGCGGCGTTCCATCGACTGAGGGTTCATTTGCAATTGCTGGGCCCTCAATTGTAGTGATCGTCTCGCTGGGATGTCTAGGCGACCGTGGTTTTAAAAGAAAACCAAGCCTATTTAAGATTTTACTATATAGTTGAATACTGAATACGTCTGAAACAAGGGAGCAAGAGAGAATAACAGGGAGAACGGCTAGCCGGTTAGTCGTTTCCTGGACTATAACGCTAATAAATAATAAATATGTTATAAGTCGAAATAGTTTCCCTTCCTGGAAACCTACGCAGATCTCTGACTACCTCGTAAGGTAAAGGCTGATAACCACCATAAAACAATAATACTTGCATCCGGCTAATCCGTGAGGTTGCGCGCTTTATTGTTAACACCCTGACTTGCCACTTCAAGCTTGGAAGGGGGAGGAGGAGGATCCACTCTTCCGAAAATCGCCCGAGTCTCGGCCATTGT
Source organism: Sarocladium kiliense (assembly GCA_030734395.1). Classification (NCBI taxonomy): domain Eukaryota; kingdom Fungi; phylum Ascomycota; class Sordariomycetes; order Hypocreales; family Sarocladiaceae; genus Sarocladium; species Sarocladium kiliense. Next base: position 18,768 of record JAUZTG010000047.1, read on the forward strand.
ACTATTCGTTGCTCACATCAAGAAGGTGTAGATCAATACGGCCTGACAGCCTCATGACTCATTGTATTATGGAGAATCTAGTACTGCTCGACGGAGTCTGCTCAGCTGAGAATAATATAAACAACTCAATAAGACTCACTCTAGCTCAAACCCTTTGAACATTATCTCAGTGATGCTGCATGGCGGGCGGCTGATACGCATCTGAGAAAGGCTTGTACGGGTCGCTAAAGGCCCGGGCTTTGTAAGCGTAAGGCGCAGAGCCGAGATGGACGGGTGGAAGCTTCATGCCCCGTGACAATTTCCAAATGAGCAACAACTTGGCTGAAGATGGGCTTGTTCAGGCAGGGGTGTTACACTCCATAGCTTGGTCCAGCCTCACCAGCCTTAAAATAGAGTTCACGGGTGGCTTCCGCTTATTGACGGGCCGTCCGGCAGATGGTGGGTAGGATTAATAACAAATACGCAGCAACGTGTCCCACGCCTTAGAAGGGTCCTTGTCTGTTAGGCGTGATTCTGATCCAGCCCCTGACAAGGATTTTAAGCTATAGTCAAAGCATCCATGTTATAATAATGACTGATAGATTCACTCCGGTTGTAAGATGAAGCTATCATACTTCAGATTCACTAAATGTGGGAGGTGCTGCCACTTTCGCTAGGTATAATATATTTCATGGGCGCTCCGGCACGAAAGGATCGATTGAGTCGTGCGGCCTTCTGTTTCCCCCATGTTCTGGACACCCTCGCGGAGTTAAAGGCCTTGTACACCCTAAAATCTGATGTTATTCTTTTGTGGGCGGTAATCCCGTCTTGGCGAATCGCCTCGAAGCCGGACATCCGACCCAGCTCAGACACATACGCCGGTGGAATCAATTAGAGCCGTGTCTCCATGAACGCCGCTATATTCCCTGTAGGCAGAGAAAATGCGCTCAGTGCATCGTTTCTAGTAAAAGGAGAGAGAGAGCGAGGCAGTCTTGCTGTAAGAGTACGCAACCATAACACCAGTTGCATTTAATAGATACAACAGCGCGAGATGCACTCTGCTATTATAGAGCTGGATGAGTCTAGGCAACGGGCTGCCTAGAAAGATGACAGAGCTCAGGGAGACCTCCCGTGTTTCCGTCAAGCTGGAGACGAGGCTAAGTCATAGACGTCTAGAAAGGGAAAAGAGAATAATAAGATGTGCCGCGTGACGCCAGGCTAATATCGCTTAACAAACCCGACTACCCACCCACTTGTAAGCAAAGTTACTAAGGGAGTACTTAAAAAAGGGAATCGACAGCGAGCGGGTCTGACGGGAGCTTAGATAGCAGGCGAGGCTAGGCAAGAAGTCAGCTAGAAAGGTAATGGAGAACACGGAGATCTGCCACCTTAACCCTAATAGTGCGTCCTCTAACACACCCGCATGGTTCTTCAGTACCCGAAGGTCATAAGAGATAAGTTTAAAATAGGAATCGACAGCGAGGGTGTCTGACAAGAGCGCAGACGGCAGGCGAGGCTAAGTAAGAACCCATCTAGAAAGGGAATGGAGATCGAGAGAACCTGCCACGTTACTCTCAACGGTCCGTACTTGAATACGCTTGCATGGTCATGTAGTAAGCAAAGCTCACAATGTATCAGTTTAAAAAGGGAATCGATAGCGAGAGGGTCTGACGACAGCTCATGCAGCGGGCGGGGCTAAGTGAGGGTCACTCACAGAGTGAATAGAGATTAAGAAGATCTGAAAAGGAAATCAAGAGGGAGAAGACCTGCCATAGAAGGCATTGAACACATAGCTGGTCAGACGATAGGCACAAGTTGGGTTAAATTAGTTAGAAAAGGGTATCAAGAGCGAGAGGGATCCTAGGATGCTGTACTAAGGAGGGTCAAGTGACAGGCAAGTACTTTAACATGCTGGCACTCGTGTAGCATCTTCAACGGTATATAAAGCACCTCGATAACCTTACAGACTTACTGTTTTATATCACACCAGAATCTACCAGACCAACCATCTCACACTTCAGTTTTCGATATCTACATAGCTCTGAACTTCTATATTTGTTCAACAACGCCTTAAAAGTCAAGATGAAGACATCTACCATCTCCTCCACAATTGCCATGTTGGCTACTGTGATTGCGACTCCCGTTGTCTCCAGGTCTCAGGATCTCGTGGTTCGGGATTCCATCGACGACAACTTCGTGAGCCCCTTCACATCGAACGCTTTCAACACGCCAGAGATTGCTGCTGTTCGCGGGGCGCTCGAAGGTGCCGAGACATTCGTTGAGCGCCAAGGAGCTCTTGTCCCCAATCCACCTGATGCTACCAACCTTACCTTTACCTTCGTGAACAACACTGTTCATAAGAAGACTGGCGGAACCATTGCCCTCGGCACTGCTGTGAACTTTCCCTCTCTTATTGGTACCAACGTTGCCCAAGCTATCGGCTGGGTCAACCCCTGCGGCCTCAATGTTCCCCATTCCCACCCACGGGCCAACGAGTGGCTCACGGTAGTCAGGGGAAAGCTTGTTGGTGGTCTCGCTCTCGAGGCAAATGACGGATCGTTCGGAGATCTCGTTGGCCAGCCCGACACAGTAAGCAAACCGCTGCCTCTGGTCAACGTTACGATGAACCCATTTACGGGCATGCTTTTCCCTAAGGGTCAGACGCACTGGCAATTCAATCCTACTTGCGAGCCTGCTGTCTTCACTGCCGCTTTCGATAGCTCCGACCCCGGCCGTCTTCAGGTAGCCCGCAACTTCTTCTCGAACTACCCTGATGCGGTTATCAGCACTTCTCTAGGCGGTTCTGAAGTTCTCGCTGCTGAGGATATTGAGAAGATTCGCCACTCTATCCCAAATGCCTATGCTACTATTCTAGAGGAATGCGCGAAGCGTTGTAACCTTGACCTTAACTAAAGGTCGCAGAGAACTCTACACTAAGGCATGCTACCTTCTAGTAGTGGAACACTACTATCTTATTCTCTTCTTCGACTTATGTCCCTTATTATTTTATATAGATTTATGTATAGACAAGTAAAGATAGATTCTATATGCTTTCAACTTTATTTAAGCTCATGATTCAATCAAAGGTTATGATTTAGAAATCTGGAATTATTCCACACCGAATTATTTACTAATTGGAGTACGGATTAATGGACCCACAAATATGACACTTGAAGCTTAGTTGACACACAAGACAGCCGTTGCTTTTCGCTCTAATAATACCGTCGCGAGGTTGGCGACGGATTGCCTCGTCTCGCCGCTGCATAATGGCCAAGGCAGCCGCCCATGCTTCAGGCTTTGTGTAGACATCGGCGGTCTCGACGTCCCGGAAATCTCAGTCGACGGCATTGCCGCGGACAAAATCGGCCATATCAGCAACATTATCAGCCTCGAAGCGCTCGAAAGCTAATGCTACATCCCCAAAGGCGTCGGCATTGCGCGAGAAGTTGAGATGCCATCCTGCCCGTACATGACCTCCGTTGCGCCCCGAAGCGCCAGAAGCAGCCGTTCGCGACTCGAGCATAAGGATTTTGACAGAAGGGTCGCGTGTCATGAGTTTGAGGCGACTGCAGCACCCGCGATCCCTGAGCCAATGATGGCATAGTCCCAAATCTGGGCGACGGGTAGCTCCTTTGTGGTGCGATGATGTGCGAGAGGATCAGGCGGAAGTTGCCAGTAAGATGGCAAGGGGTTCGGGTGTGGAAACCCAGGGAGTACTTCGCCGCCGCCCATGGTTGATTACAAAGCCAAAGAAAGATTGATCATGGAGGATGACTCTGATGACCTCGTATGGACCAACTTATAAGTTACCTGAATAGAGCGGCACAACTCTGGTCTCACAGCTCCGTTGATGACGAATAGGCTGGCGTCATTGGAGCTGCGGCAACAAAAGATCCCTGCTCCACACTTCTTTGGCGTTATGGCTTTTCGGAGATATGCAAATGAGCCGGGAATAATACATAAGGTATTGCCTTTTCCTTGACCTACTTAGACATCTAGGCTACTTGCATTGGGCATGCTTCGATAGGCAACTTCCAGGTCCAATCACTCTTGGGCCTCTGCTCTAGCGCTGAGGTTCTGGTACCGGCCCATGGCACTGACTTTCTGCACCCAGCTTTGCCCTCAAGAACGGATTAAAGCTCACCATTCTCGATCGTCTTAATAAAGCTTATAGCGTGATGTCCTCAGCTAAGCAGTGGAAAGTCTTTCATGATATCTTATCTACCGCGGATTCTACCTGTACTATTCATAAATGCACCTAAAGGGCCCTTATTGTCGAGCGCTGCGAGATAGTGTGTGTCCTAGTGGCCGGTTTCCTCGCATCTGGCTAAATAGAACCAGCACTTAAAATATATAGACAAAGTGGTAACACGATTGGGTATTCAGTTCTAACTATTCCTACTATACTATATCTAAACTTGCTGAGGTATTAAACCAGTTCGCCCAAACACCAAACACAAGGAACAGAGACTATACTCACAGTTCGTACTCCATGATTCCAAATCTTATTTTTCGTAGACCGTCAAAGCCGTCCTTTTTCCAATTGCCGAAGCCTCTGCAACTGCTGCACCCAGATGCCTTGACTTCAGCCACCAGATCATCAGACCTGGGAGCTTCCAATTTCCGAACTGCCCGGTGCCCGCCTTGGGGCCCAGCGCCAGGCCTAATCGAATGGTCGGATCGGGTACGTACGACTCCATCCTCTCGCCTACCAGGTAGCGAGGGAGGTTCTTGATCAACCAGTCTGCCTGGACGCCAGCGTACAGCACTGAGGACGCCTCGAGATTGCCGGCGTCGCCGATAACAAAGATATTAGAGTAGCCCTCGACTTGCAGATAGTTGGTTTGCTTGATATAGTCTTTCTCGTCGAGTGTCGAGGCCGGCATGAAAGATGTGTTGGGGACGAGGCCGGTTGTGGCCAGCGAAGCTTGCACGGTGAGAGAGCTGGTGGAGCCATCGCTCTGTGTCAATTCTAGGATGATATCCTTGCCATTGCGGGTGACCTTGGTCACCTTGGTGTTGGGAATTAGTTTGACCTTGTCCTTGGCCAGATGATTGGCAACAAGATTGCGAACACTGTTTGTGTTCACTGAATGCAGCGGCAGTGTCTCGCTGTAGATAAAGTACACCTCCTTCTTTCCATGTTTTGAGTAGACTTCGCCCAGCTCTGCAGCAGTTTCCACGCCGGTCTGGCCACCGCCGATGACAGCAATGGACTTTGCCGCGCCGATCTCTTCATGAATCTTGTGTAGCGCCTCCCTGGTCTTCTCTGTGTCCTCCACTATCTTCCAAGGCAAGCCGTCCCTTGACCTTGCGCCAGTAGCAACAATCAGAGTGTGATATTCGAGGGTGACTCCACTACCGTCGGCTAGCCGAACTGTCACGGCGTTGGTGTCGGTGCTGACGGTCTGCGCGCTACCGCGAAGCCACTCAAACTTTTCGACCGGGTATTGTTTGAAGATAGGCTCGAGCGGGATTAGGGCTTTGTCTTCGAGCATTTGCCCGGGCACAATAACTCGCGGCATAGCAATAGGGAGATGCCAGTGTGTGTTAGGGGTAACGACATAGAGCTTGTAGTCCTTCTCCTTTAAGACGGTGTTAAGCATGAGTTGTCGAATGAATGGAGAGGCAGCGAGGCCAACTCCAAGAACAACAATATTCTTCATTATAGGCGAGGCTGTCCTGAAAGAGTACCTAGAGTGGTATTGTGTATATGCAGGAGGAAGCCAGTACGATCAAGGCTTGTTGAGATATAATGCTGTGCTCCCTCTTTGCTTGTAGTATGCGAGGCTTCAAAATAGTCGATGGGCGTTGTTGCTACGTTTATGTGATGGTTGTCTTGTGATGCATCAAACAAAGCTGGACAAAACCAGGTGGCCCTGAGCCATTATATACCAGCAGGATCGATCGACTCATGCAGTTTTGGTCATACCAAAGCCCACCGATAGATCGCCCTTTGCATACCTTTCCAACGAGAGACAGTGCTGTATTGCCTATTTGGGTTTGAAGACTGCCAGCCTACCGATCCGCGCGCCTACTCATTTTGCTAAACAAGGGTGTGACTGGGGGTGGCTTGGTACGACGGGACTCGACTCACAGTTTATTATGTTCCGAGAGGGAGCCTCTCCGCAGATATGTCCTTCATCGCATGGGGTTTCGCTTTAATCAGGTCCGTGGAATGATGCCGACAACAAGATCGCTGTGGGTCAGCCAGGTCAAAATCCGCAAGTCCGCAAGCTCTCGCGCGCGGTACAGTAGAATTAGCCAATCATAGCTCCTAGCGCTAGAGTTATAGCGGGTCCGCGCGCGAAAACCTTACCTAAGCTTAGCGGCACGCCAAGGTGTCGCCGGCCCGCAGAAACAATGCCACCAGCCAAGCCGCAGTTTCACGAGTCGCACGAGCCAGCTCAGTCGCTATTAGGGAAATGGTTTACGACTACTATCCCCTCAGCAGTGGTAAGCCTCTAGATGGGACTTTTTAAACTAGCAGTAAAAAGGAGTATCAGATTAATCGTCTAGGCTCAAAACATCCTAGGTAATAATCCATGCTAGAAATAGGGAATAAAATGCTGCCTCCTCATCATCGGATCTATTTCAGCGATCCATGACAGCTCATACTTTTTCAGAATTAAAAACTATTTAGTAAAATCTTTATTTTATGTTTTTATAACTTATTCTTCATTTATCTTAAAAGCTTTTAATATCTCTTTATTATATAATTATAATTTTAATTTTAATATTCTTCTTTAAGAACTTACGTCTTAAAATAACTTAATAAGTTTGATTTGAAATTAAGTAATTAAGGCTAAGGAAAAGTGATTTAAGTATATTACCTATTATAAAATTATATAAAAGATTATTATTAAATAATATTATTCTTATTATTAACTCAAATAATATAATAACATCATATTTATAAGGTTTATTATTAGCGCTTATGCTTATATATTATATAATTTATTAATTAAATTAAATCATCACGTTCTAGAAAAGCCTTTTATATAAATGAGGGAACCTTATACCTAATATGATTACTGCGATAGGGCTCTATTCGGCTCTTCTTCCAGCTAAAGGCGTAATCCTATGATGATGAATCCTACTCCCAATCCACATATAATAATTAAAACCGAGATTTCATCTTTAACACCCAAGTATTATATTACAGGAACTAATTTAGCTTTAATCTCTCAGTACTTTCTTCCTTAACTCTCTTTAATGCTTTATCTATCTTACAGCTAAGCGTAACCATTCTCTCGTAGGATCGGCGGGAAGTCTATCTCGTTATCATCTAGATAATTCACATTAATAATGTTATCCTTCTCATCCTGTGACCAACCATCACCGATCCATCCATTCGGCTGATTGTCAATATAGCGGTACTCAAAGTCTTCCCATCGGGGATTAGCAAACACTTCCTTGGCGTGCAATGACGAGCCTATAATAAGACTTTGTTAGCTGACCCGCAGGATTTCGTATTGAGCGATAACTTACCAGGCCACAGCGCGCTGATCGGCCCATCGAACAAGCCGCTCTTGTACCAGCTTCGGCATTTATATGTAAACACAGTCGTGTCAAAGTAGTCCTTGCAGTAATTAAAGAAGCCATCTACAGCCTGCTTGCGAGGAACCATTGAGCTGATGTTGTCCCGCTGCAACTTCAGTACGCAGTCGGTGATATAGTCCATGGCCTTTTCGATAACGAAGAGAAGATTCCCTGATCCTAATGCTGAATTTGGGCCGAGACTGATGAAGTAGTTTGGAAAATCATCCGTTGACATAGAAAGGTATGTATTCGGGAATTTTCTCCACTTCTCGGCCAAGGATCTACCGCCTCTTCCAGTGATTGGGAATCGAGGTAAAAAGGATGTGTCAAAGCCAGTTGCACACATGATGGAATCGACAGGGTGGTGCACACCGTCGTTTGTAACAACACCTGTTTCGTTGATTCGAGCAATGCCTTCTCGAATGGTGCTGACCTTATCATCGGTGAGGGCTTCTAGGTAGCCCGGACCAGGGGTGAGCCTGCGGCATCCCGGGGGGAACGAAGGGATCAGATCCTCCTGCAGAGACGGACTCCGCTCTAGACGCTTCTTCATTGATTCGGCAAAGAACCCGGGCGCGGCAAGTTGCTCAGGGGTCCCTCTGATGGTTGTTCCGTGGACAGACTGCAATTCCAGTTCAATGGCTGTGAGAAGAGGCACCGTTAGCCATCTTGACTATCATGACGCTAGTGGTCCCCATTACCTTTTCGAAAAGCCTGATACTTTTTCTTATCGGCCTTGAACTCGGCCTTCTCTTGCTCACTGAATGTGACTGGCAGTCGCGTTAGCCTGGCCATGCGTGAGTCTACCGTTACGGACTCACAGTTATCAACACCGCCTTCGCGCTCATCTACTAATTTCCTGGCAAAGGTTGGCGACAGCCAAGCCTTGCCGCGGATATAATGATCCAGATGTGCGACCCTGGGTAGCACTGCTGGAACAATTTGGATACCACTTGATCCATTTCCTATCACAGCAACACGCTTGCCCTAAATATTAGTCAGTATCATAACAGGAAGATCAGGGTATTTATCTAGGGAAGGAGGAGGAGATACCGAATAATCATAGGACTCGTCCCAAGCCGCGCTATGTAATAACTTCCCTTGGAAATCATGTAATCCGGGGATCTCTGGCCATTTCCAGGAATTCAGAGCGCCCGTTGCAGAGACCAAGACATTGCACTCATCTGGATACTCGACATTGTTTGTTAAGTCTCGAATCTGAAAGTGTTACTTTCGGCTTGACGTAATGTATAACCTCCAGTTGCTTACCTTCAAGAACCATTTTGCTTTATCTTCGTCCCAAATTGCACTAATGACCTGCTGCTGGAGCTTGACATACTTCATGCAGTCGTATGTATGCGCAATCTTCTTCCAATACGCATATATCTCCGGGGCGGACGCATAGAATTGAGACCACTCGTAGTTGGGTGCAAAGGTCGCTTGGTATGTGTGGGCTGGAATGTCACAGGCGCATCCAGGGTACCGATTCTCAAGCCAGGTACCAGAGACATCCGTATTCTTCTCATAGACAGTCAGGGATAAGTTTGGGATCCTTTGCGGAAACCTAATGGCAGCGAGGATGCCTGAAATCCCTGCTCCTATGACAACCACCCGAAGTGGACGCATCGTATTCACAGCGCGACCACTAATATGGCTTTTTAGAGCGCTGGGAGGAGGTACTTCTAATTGAGTCATAGTGTATGCAGGGTACTCTGATCTGAAAAGGTACAGGTTGTGTAGTAAACTCAGGGGGCTTCATGAAAAAGTCAGCCGGCGAGATTATATATAAGCTGACCATGTTAGAGAACGGGAGACGTAATACTTAGGACTTTTGCCCGACCCTCTTGCCTGTTCACATTGCCCGGGTATCTCAAACCAGAGGCCGAAAGGGGCGCGGGGTTGGAACCTGGGGTTAAAACCCGGGGTCTGATGGGCGAGTAGTACAGTCGGGAAATCCCCCTCTCGCTAGACATAATCCCGACGTTCTTTGCCGCCCGGTTCCCCTCCCCTTGTGGCCTTTACCGATGATGATTTTAATCATACCATATATCGGGAGATTTCTTATAGAAGTATGGGTATATTTAGGATCTAAATCACGGGTTGGCGCTGGCTGGCGGTGTTCTCTGCGTCTTCGTCTTTTCACCCTCCTGTACTTTGCTAATTCGTTTCGCCCTACACAAACGGTCTCACATAATGTCTTCAAGCAATCCGGAAAATTACCAGAAGATTTTTCACTGGGCAGAAACTCAGCAGGACGGAAAAATACTTTCTTTCAACCTTAGAAAGAATGATCCATATAAGGTACTTTTTAGAATCTCTCAAGGAGTGTGTATATACTCATAATGTCTAGTATCAAGCAGGCTTTGGCAATTCGTACGATTTAGCAACATGATTCCTTCTGAGTGATGCATCATCTGATGACTTGAACTAGCTTCACATCTGAGGCAATCCCTGGTAGCATACCACAGGGCCAGAACAGTCCGCGCAATGTCAGGCTAGGCCTTTACGCGGAGCAGATTACTGCTTCGGCCTTCGTAGCACCCCGCCACGCGAACAAGAAAGCATGGCTCTACCGAGTCAGGCCTGCTATTGCACACGATGGTTTTGTACAGGATGCTACACCTTGCTACTTCTAAACGAGTATTGATTTGATGTCAGGCCGATATGCCCCAGAATCCGGCTGCGGAGTCCAACTTCACACTTAGCAACCCAACGGTCCATGTTTCGCCGACACAGCTCGCATGGACGCCTATGAGCATACCGGAGACTATCTACGTTGACTTTGTCGATGGAATCCAGTCCATTGCCGGGTCGGGAGAGCCATCTCTTCGGGAAGGACTTGCCACTCACGTGTATACTGCGAATATAAGTATGAAGAAGAGAGCCTTTGTCAACTCTGACGGAGACTTCCTCATTGTCCCACAGCAGGGCGCATTAGATATACAAACTGAATTCGGCAAGTTGTTTGTCCAACCAGGAGAAATTGCTGTTATACAGAAGGGCATCCGATTCCGAGTCGAGCTTCCTGATGGTCCGTCGCGAGGCTATATCCTCGAGATCTGGGGCTCCAACTTTGAGCTTCCAGAGCTGGGACCCCTTGGTGCCAATGGTCTGGCCAACGCGCGAGACTTTCTTACCCCAGTAGCCTTTTATGAAGTCGAGAAGGCGCCTTGGGAGGTCATCTTCAAGGTATTAGGAAAACAGTTCCGAAGCACACAGGGCCATTCACCTTTTGACGTTGTTGCCTGGCACGGAAACTATGTAAGTCCTCTAACCCAATTTCTTTCGGTTATAAAGTTGCTAAATTAATATTTAATATTCAAGGTCCCATTCAAGTATGATCTGACAAAGTTTGTCAATGTCGGCTCCATCTCCGTGGACCATATCGATCCCTCCATCTTCTGTGTCCTGACAGCGAAGTCTCGGGATCCTTGCACTCCATTGGCAGACTTTCTCATCTTCTCCCCGCGCTGGGATGTATCTTCGCGTAAGTCCCGAATAGACCACACTAGACTTATAATGCTGACTGGCAATAGACACTTACCGACCACCTTATTTTCATCGCAACGCTGCTTCTGAGCTCATGGGCCTCATCTACGGCGATTATGGTGGTCGCTCTGATGACTTCCGCCCTGGAAGCATCTCTTATGAGTGTGGCTGTACGTCGTCATACTGAAACGGAACCATTCAGCTGATACTAACAAAGGTTTTACTAGTGGTACCTCACGGTGTTGCGTATGAGCAATATACTGCTGCAACTGAATCCGAGCCCCTAATGATGCAGATATCGCTTAGCTCTGTGGCGTTCATGTTCGAATCCGGCAGGCCATTCACTATTTCAGACTATGCTTGGAAGAGTGACAATAAGCATGAGCACAAGGTCGAGATGTGGAGCAATCTGAACGACAAGTTCTCGGATCAAGCTGCTAGAGCGGGAACAAATTATTAGATGAGACCTCGCTCAAACGAGATTAAATTTAAGAAACGTAGCTAGGCGTCACAGCAGCATCATAATTATCGATCTTTTGTTCCCTTGGGGCTAGAGATCTCTTGTTAACGCACGGGCAAAAGGATCCTCCTCGTAATGCTCCTGTGCGTGCGTTCTTTTATGCCTGGGTAGTGTCCTTATACAGCTTGACTAGCCACTCAAGACTCGTCCAGGTACACATGTAGGCCGATACTGAAGTCTCTTCTCACTGAAGCGGGATGCGTAATGTAAACACTCATGCAACATATTCCTCACACCCTGGGTGCCGTTTGTGCATGCCTTTCTTGCTCTGTGCGGCTTACACAGCCACCCTAGGGTGATTCATAGTGTTCACAATGATCATCGGAGAGAATATTAATAGGGACACTGGAGAATCGTCAAATCCAATGTGAAATAGGGCAACGACACTGTTCTCAGACCTTTGTCTGGTTCAACGTTATGTTGGCACCACACATGACCCCTACCCTATACTAGCTACTATTATCCAACACACCAAGTTCGTGGCGCGGTATCACCTCGTCTCGGACAAGTGAATCTGGGACATGGCTCCCTGGACCGTACACGCAAGCCAGATTGCTTAGCCGCCAGTGGCTTCCCGCTATATTGGCAAGACGAATAGCTAAGAAGAGAGGTGAAGTCTGAGCGCAAGGTCGGCTAAAAGTACACTGTGGCTTAGTCCCGAATAATAATTGTGGGAGGGGTTTTCCCGAGGGCAAATGCCGACCGGATGATTCGTACCCTGCGGTAAGAAACCATTACGGAGTTCCTGCGGGGCAAAAGCGATGGCCTGGCTCAGTGTGGCTTGTACTGTGATAGAAGCTGGGCATTGGTGAGTTGAAATGAGTGCCACTATTCGTCACAGCTCCCTCGGAGCTGCGCTCCACAGGTCGTCCACGAGGCCCAGTGTCTGGCAGTTTCGAAACCTCCGGTACGCGAAAGTTTCCTCCAGATTCGCGAACCCCTGCCCTCAGGACAGGCTGCCAGAAACTATCGATTGCAAGACTTTTGGGTAAGCCGCACGCTCCTGGCCCTTCGCATTCTATATTGAGAGATGCGCTTTGTAGTCCACGATGGACTTCCAGCACTTGCTTCGCATGCCCAAAGAGTTCGCAGTCTTGGAACAAGAGGACAAGTAGTCCAGGTGCTTGAACCTGGATATTACATCTTCGCCGCATTCAAACGGGAAATTGCCAGTGCTGATATGGATCCATGGTGAGACCGTGGATATCCTGTTACCGCTTGCATTGACTCATATTCTGGAGCCACAGTCCAGGTTTGGACTCGTTGTATTTTAATTATTACACAAATCAGCAACAGAGGTTGGAAGAGGCGAGTTGGCAGTTTCGGCCGCGTTTTGGGCGCCTTTGAATAAGAGCTATGAGAATTGTCACTGGGGCTTAGACAGAGTTTGCCTTGCTAAAGACAGGGACATGAGTCGGTGATTTGGCGTAACGAGATCAAAGGCTGCCCCATAGAGGTAACGCGCAGCGCATTCGACTCTGCTGGCGAGACAGCATCCGATCTGAAGATGCTATATGGGATTCAAGCAGACCGAGCAGTCTCACGCCGACTGGGGGCCTTGGATCTGCTCCACGATGCTCGCTTTAATTGGCCCATAGAAAAAGTCGCCGATGAGTGGAAGCTATATAGCAAGGAGGAACCATATTTAAGTGAGAAAAAATGAATAATCAAGCATTGCACTTCCTCGTAGACCAGTTGAATCCATGGCAATCGTCCAGTCGAGCACATCATGCAGTCGACCTGCTCTTTGTCCTTGATGGGTTCTGCTTTTTCGCACAATGGAGCGGCTCAGGAAGTCTCCCGTCAGATGCAGTACATATGGATCGAGTTCATCTGTGGCGAAAACCCGTGACAGTCAGGGACTGCTTTTGCTTTTAGCCCTCTGCTGGGTTGGTCAATGTCAACAGTATTATGGCCCAACTAGCACCAGGGATGGTCAGTCTTTTCAACTAAGCACTGTTGGAGGTCATGACATGAAGACAAGTGTTGCCGGACCTGGGCGTTCTTGGCCTATTCTCAGCGACACATTCGTACGGCCTTACCTGTACACCAATTGATACTCGAGTGCGAAAACGGCGGGGTAATCTCTGCATCGCATCTCCAATCCTTGGGTAACTCGCTAGAGAGCTTGCTCAGAGTCCTGTTCGTAGTCGGTTAGCTCTTCGCAGGTGAATGTGGGGTAGAAACGCTATCCTATCATAAGCCCCCTGATTTACTCCGTACTTCTTGGTGGATGGAACACCGAGAAGCGGGGTGCCATGCCCACGCATCATTTCCCCGCAACCACAAATGGGCTACGGCACAACCGCGTGGCTACACCCGGAGTGTGTGTGGCGGTCTCGGTGCCCTTGTTTAGCTTACCAAAATTGATCACGCTGGACCTCACTCGCTTAGGATGGGCATGGATCCCGGCCCCGTAAAATATCGTTCCTGTCACCAACAAGTTCTTCCCCTGTGCTCTCTCATCATCGTGCCACATCAATTCCCCGACTGCAGTACGGCTCGGCCTAGAATACCAAGTGATCGCCGGCTTCAAGCCTGTTCATGTAATTACTAGAGTTATACTTCAAAGGCACTCATGGCGCCAGTGTCAGTGTCCTTACTTCAACGCCAGCCTGTGACATCTTTCTAACCCACTCACAGACACAACGACACCACGCCGATCCCCATTGAAAAGAAAAGCCACCGCTGTCCAAGTTGCGGGAAAGACTTTTCCCGTCAAGACCATCTCCGGAGACACAGCCTCAGTCGTATGTATCCCTTGGGTTCATGATCCAATTCTACTCATCGAGCACCGATGCTGGACTGGATGACTCTAAACACCGATGTACAGATACCGGGGGGAAGCCTTACTCGTGCCTATTTTGTCGCCAAGATTTTGCACGCAGCGACCGATTGCGAGATCACTATGCCGACTGCCCGGCTCGCGGCAATCGCGAGATTCCCAGAAAGACCCAGCGAGGCAGACGTCGACGCGCTTGTGCAGCAGTACGTTCCCCATTGTATTCCCGCGAGGTGAGGTGCGTTATTCACCCACATCTCAGTGCACAGCTTCGAAACTGCGGTGCGATGGAGGCACACCGTGTAGTTGCTGCCAGAGGAGAAACCTTGATTGTGATATCTCGAGGGTGACTCAACCGGAGTCCACGGACACTACGACAGGTGTGCGAGACCTTGTTCAACTGACTTCGTGCCTCGGACTTACACCAAGTAGAGGACTCAGTAATCGTACATCATAGCCCCGCCGTGTCCGAGTCAAGCGACACCAGCTCCATCAAGGCACTGATCGATGGAGGCACTAGCGGATTCACCGAAGGCTTCAATCTTCCAAGAGTGAGCGACATGGGGGCTGGTCCGGATTCCGCATCACTGCCTTCTGAGACGGCCGAGGGGGGTTTTGCGGCATTATCAGACTTCGAACACCACGTGGAGATGGACTTCCAACTGCCTGATATATTCGACTTTCCGGCCCATGTGGCTGACCTCTGGGTCGGTCCCCCCGGCCACGAGCTTCCTTATCTCGCGGAGGACAGCGACGGTCATCCTGGCTGGTCTGGGAATTTCGTTGCCCCAGAGCTCTTCCAAAATTCGGATCTTGAACCACTGGACGTTATGCAAGGCTACAAACCAGACTCGCTCCAAGTGGCTTCATTGAAGGACATGATGCTCCAGAAGGTCCGCGAAATGCATCCCGATCCTACTCGCTTCGAGGAACTGAGTGCCATCATACAATCCATGTTCTGTCAAACAAAGGTCGACGGCTTTGTCAAACTGTTCTTTCAAAACTTTCATCCAAGCTGCCCCATTTTCCACATTCCCACATTCGACGCCGAGGCAATTGCGGCCGAGCTGCTCCTCGCGATCTTTTGTTTCGGTGCCATGTATGCTCACGATGGCACAGACAAATTGGTAGCAGATCGCCTACTGGACATTGCCGAACTACTGATATTCTCGACAGACATATTCGCAGGAAGGTACGGAGGACATTGTGAGTCAAAAGAAGAGGCAGACCCAAACGAGGCGACCACAGAGTGGAAGCGGTTCGAACAGCTTCAGGCGGGGTATCTAATTGTCACGGTACAATACTGGGCTGGGGCTCGAAGTTCCAAGGCGCACGTGATGGAGTCTCGTTTCTGCGAGGTCATTCAGGTATGATGAGGTCGTAATAAATGGAACAACGCACAAGTACTGACGCGTACAAGGCTGCCCGAAAGACTGGACTGACCCAAATCCGCCGCGTGCCTCAAGACCGGATTTCCGAACAACGATGGATCCGAAAAGAAATCAGACTGCGGTATGTTTTCTTTATTCAGCTTTGCAGTTGGACCTGTGGTTCTAACATGAATGCAAGTACAATGTGCATGATACGGTCACTAGATTGTGCTTTCCTCTTCTACTCCAATTACCCCTGCAGACTCACGCTTAGCGAGTTGAACGTCGATTTGCCGTGTGAAAGCTCTGTATTCAACTCAGAGCACCCCTTTGCAGAGGAGGACTTCCGCTTCAGCCGCAGTGGCAACTTGGCTTCTGTCTTCGACGAATTGTTCTGTGAGCACACGCCTCATGAAACTACAGACACGCAAGCTGGGGAGAGTCCCCATGACTCAAGAAACACGGCGGCTCCACACACAAGGAAAACGCAGACAGTCATGGATTTATTCCTTAGTATCCACTGTAAGTTCACCTACTTGCCGTTTCATGTGAACTGCTTTTGATAAGCAAATGCAGTACTCTACGTCTTTGCGCATACACACACCCAGCTCCGGCGTTTCATTCCGCGCTCGGGACAACAACAGGGCGAAAAGCTAAAGTCTGGCCAAGCCAAGTCCATTCATGGGAATGATGAGATAACCGCGGCCGTGCAGAACGCGCTGAAACGTTGGCATGTGCTGTGTTTAGCTGTCCGCGCCAATGCTGATGATGCCACTCTGTCTAATTCTGGTTTGTCCAAGCTGTCGTATAACTTCTGGCTTATTATTCACTTGTTTGTCGACAAGGGTAAAAGCCTCGACTTGGCAAAGAGTATTGATGTCCAAGGTGAGGATAAGTTGATATTGTTAAAGGGTCTTGTGTAGTATACAGCCTGTATTTTAAGGTTGTGGAGCGAAGCGATTAATACATAGCAGCTAACACGATATCGTTGAATCAAAGGGGATACTTGGCCTGAAAGCCGATATTTGTTAAGCCTCAATAGTATAGCGTATAGGCAGTGCAGCCATGTGTACTTAAAGGCGACCAGCGCGACTATGTTGGCCAGTCCCAGCCCAGTCAGTAACTCCGTTGTGCAGATACGCTTGTCCAGCTGCAAGACGCTCGCTGTTGTTCTCTCCAAGCCAGAACGGCTCCAAAGCCTGCATCCTGTCCTCGATCTCAAAGGGTTTCCCGCCACTAAGGTATAAAATCTTGCCGTGGAACGGGATCTTAGCACCCTCATGCTGGAAATCGGACTGTCTGTTCGCAGTAGCACAGATCAACATGGCTCTTGCAATATCTCCAGGTTCATTTGCAGGCAAACCGAGCTCAAGCCAGCCTTGTGCAATACCAGCCGCCATATTTGTTTCTATCTTGATTTAGCTTGTTTCTAATCGATATTTCGCCGGAACTTACTTGTCATCCATGGACATATGGCATTTATTCGTACGTTTTGCTTTATTGAAGTCAGTCGCATGCCCCTCAGTATTCCAAGAACGCCGTGTTTGCTGGCGATATAAGGCGTGATGTTTGCTGTCTCCTTGAAGCCTCCAATACTGCTGACCAAGATGATATCGCCTCCGCCGTTAGCTTGCATCTGGTGAAGTGCCAATCTGGTAGTGAATAGTGCGCCACGCAAGTTGACATCAATCTCTGGAAGCTTTGGTTCGGTTTCGATGTCACTTAGGTTCATCATCGGGTCCACCATGGCGTTGACACCTGCATTGGAGATGGCGACGTTGACGTGACCGAATGTGTCCTTTGCAGATCGGAAGAGGTCTAGCTGTTGCTGATATGAGGAGACGTCGCATTTCTTGAACAGGAAGTTACATCCAAGTTCAGTTGCGAGACTATTTCCGGACTCAGAATTCACGTCTCCGACAACCACTTTCGCTCCATAACCTTGGACGGTGTCAGATCTTACAGTTCAAGGGTTTCAAGAGCCCACCAACCATGGAACAAAATAGCAGCCTCCCTACCGATACCCTCTGCTCCTCCTGTTATCAGGACCACCTTGTCCTTTAAGGAGGGTAGGCATGATGGATTCAGTTGAATGAGAGACATTGTGAGAGGTCGACAGCTCTGGTCCACATCATCAAGGTCATTGCTTGGTGATTTGGCGTCTGGGCAAAGTCAATATATGTTCAAGAAGAAGGCATATAAAGCCATGATCGATGCATCAACCATGGCTTAGGGAGTTCATTATACGGTCCTGAAAAGGACTAATATTCATTCTCCGATGGGGGGACACCCGACAAGTGGGGGGGGATTAGGATACCTTATGACCTGGATTGGATATTTCGGCTATACCCCCTGTGTTGACGGAAAGTATCACGGACTTCCCCCATCCTCTACTTCATAAAGAGATGTATCCGCAAAGTTGGGTCAAAAGGTAATTCCGCTCTAAATGGTCGACACTACGAATGCTGCATTTCGGAAAGATCGCGATTTTACAGCACTTGATTGCAAACATGGCGGACTGTAAAGTTGAGGATTCATCTTTAAATGGACTTTCTGGCAAGGTCGTTTTTATTACTGGTGGCTCACGCGGATTGGGACTAGCCACAGCCCGTACCTTTCTGGCGCTGAACGCTCGTGTGATAGTAGGCGATCTTACCCCGCCCGTTGAGCCTATTGTCAATCTCCAACATGTGTCATGCGATATAACGGATTGGCATAGCCTTTGCTCTGCCATGCAGAAGACGGTGTCCGAGTATGGCAGAGTGGACGTCTTTGTCGCAAATGCTGGAGTTGGGGAAGTCGAGGACTTCTTCTCGGAAGAGACAGATCCTATAACTGGCATGTTGAAGGCGCCCAAGCACACCGTTGTGGAAGTCAATCTTAAGGGCACGATGAACTGCGCTAAAGTGGCTGTCTCTCAAATGAGAAAACAGGAAACCGGAGGGTCTATAGTGTTTACGGCATCTACAGCCGCGTATCTGGACGAGAGATACATTCCAGCATACGTGGCGGCGAAACACGGTGTACGTCCTTCTCCTGCGCAGAAGAATTCTTTTACTGATATATACGATAATCAATAGGTCTTGGGACTGATGCGCGCCATGCGATCGACAGTCCCAAAGTTGAATATCACAGTCAATGTTGTCGCCCCATGGATGACCGATTCAGCCTTGTTGAGCGACCACCACAAAGAGATTATGGCGGGATGCGGAGTACCTGTCAATGAGCCCAAGAATGTTGGTCGCGCAATTGCATACTTATCTACTGGTGTAGTTAATGGGAAGGCGCTTTGGACTGGCAGGAATGTCTTTACCGAGATGGAGGACGCTATCTCCAGATTGCAGCCACAGTGGCTAGGGGAGGAGAACGCGCGAGCTTGGCACAGGGCGAATGAGCAGGACTTCTTCCATAATGAAAGCGGGATATAGAGCAAGTCGGCCAAGAAATGAAACATACTTCCTTTAGTACCACTCCTGGTATCTAAACGTCAGCTGTCTATTACTGCCTCCACCTTCTGCTATCACGATCAATCCTACTTAGAAAGAAATCACACTCTCTGTTGAGAAGAAGCTGAAGAATAAGTATTTTGAAGCAGAAAAGAAAAAAATCATAAACAAATTCTACTGTATAATAATATAATAAATCAAAATCATTATTCACTTATGATCTCAGACAAGGTATAATCATGTAAATTTTAATCTAGCCTTTTTTTTTTTTTATGCTAAGTTAGTTACGTATATAATTTTTGCATTACTACTGGTCTAGGGGAGGATGTGTCGCACCATGCATCTTAGCTTCCAGTCCTTGTCTGCTCAGGGGACTTGAGCCTAGTGTCAACGAGAGTGGCCGCCGCCACGCGTGAAATGATTCGTCGACTTGACCTGTGCGCCTTGCACACTGACCAGGGGGGAAAGCCTTTATAACCAGGGAGGCTGTAATTTCCGTAAACGCCGAGAATTGCCCGGCTGTCTGCTGGATATGACCACATTCTCGGGGAACCCCCCCCCCCCCCCCTCCCTGTTGAGCCATACAGCCGCGTTGCCGGACGCCCTCGCCGTTTCCATAGCATTATATAGGTAAGTGAGGAAGCAGATGTATGCCAAGTACCCTCGTCGAGACTAGTCTGCATATGCAGTGCAGTGATTTAGCAGCCTTGCCTGCACACGTTCATGTTGAGATGAAAGATAAAGTTATTTGCACAAGATTCTACCATCACTGATGTTATAAATTGAAGAGAGACACGGGTCTTTCGTGGAGGCGCCAGACATAATAAAGAGTACTCAGATTGACACACATTATATAATAGCCACAATGATTGATACATGTCATTTAGAAGTATGTAGGGCGTGACTTTTTCTTTATGTGTTAACTCGGTCGTTTATGTAGACAAGTAGTCAAACGACGATGTGAGAAAAAGGTTATAGCAAATCTAGCAAGGGAAGTTCAATAGGAAAGTGAGGCAACAGTTCGGTTCAAAAAGGCTGGTAGCACACTTCGATCCATCGGCCAATCATTAGAACTACTTCCAGTCCCGAATACTGAGCTCCTTACATGACCTCGATTCCTCCTCGACCAATGATGCCATTTCGATGAACCCAAGCACGAGCCCTCTTTCCGAAGATGTACCTACATTGGCAATTTAGACTATAATATTCACACAGGAAGGGAATCGAGAAAGGTACTCACATCGGGATGGCAGACAGTGCGCAAGCTGCAGTGATCCCACCAATCACAAAGAAAACGTTACGCGTCCCATCAGATTCAAGCCAGTCGCTCAAGAAGAAGACGAGGCCAAAGGCGAACAGATTCTTCACGAAGTTCATGGCCGCAAATGCTTCACCAGCACGCTCTCGATGGCAATCAACTACATAGGTAGTAAGTCCAGTCACTGCAAGCTGAATGCCCAGATTGATAAGACCCAGGCATACGATGATAGGTACCGGCCAGGGTGCTTTCGCCTCGGCTGCTTGGCCCCAGGCAAAGAATCCAACACTGGTGAAAAGAAGATACGTAACCATGATGGGTAGGCGGAACTCAGGCTCTATAGCATAGTCAGCATGGTGCTCCTTTGAGTCACTTCGTGATATGGCAGCAGTGATATACCGAAGATACCCTTATTCCGTCTGGACAGCTGTCTGACAGTAGAATCAATCAAAGGGCGCGCCACAGCCATTCCAATCACTGACGCCACGAAGGATGAGAGGTTTGAGGCTCCCACGGCACCGACGGAGAAGTTGTAAGGCGATGCAGAGAAGATCTGGGACATGGTGATAGAAATTCCAACAAGCCAGGATATTCCAGTCATGAACGAAAGAGTTGCCCATAGGACCACAGGAGACAGAAGCATTAGGAAAGGGCGGAAAAGTGTCGTCAAAAGAGGAACATCGCTAACATAGCCAGAATAGGGCCGGTATGTTTTCCACCAAGATGACTTGGATTGTGGAGGTGATCGTCCGCTGTTAGCCTCGACCGGTGTTTCAGCGTGCTCCGTTTTGGTACTCTTTTCGCCCTCGGTAGCCCCCTTAAATATTGATCTCTTATCAGCTAGATCCTTTACATGCCTAGCAGGTATTGAAAAGTGGGATGTGCTTGAACAATAAACGTCTATACGTACCTGGCCGGCAGTTACAGTGTTCAGAGTTATCTTCGAGCGGTGAAAAGCGGTCTCAGGCATCCAGAAGATGACCATGATAAGGGAGATGACGAAGGCACCGCCCATGGCCCGGAATGCGGTCCTAAACCCGCTATACTGGATGATGTTACCGCCTATATTATTAGCATTGGGTAGTGAAGGAAAGATAAGCACGTTGAGCTAGAAGCAACTCACTAATGGGCGCAGCAAGATTGATTCCACCCAAAACTCCGAGATTGAAGATGGCCGAATAGTAACCTCTTTGGTGAACAAACCTGCCGTAATGTAGGCTCAGTAACTTACGCTTTTGCTCATCCAAGTGGTGTGATTTTGAACTTACCAGACATCTGCAATCGATGCTGGAACTAGAGCCTCAAAAGGAGCCATGCAAAAGCCCTGGACTATCCGTGCTGCCATAAGGGATCCCAGGTTCTTGGCTTCTGCAGCCCAAAAACTGGTGACCGCTAATAGCAAAGTAGTAGACAGGTATATCGGTCGTTTTCCATACTTAACGGCCAGCGTGTTACAGATGAGACTACCGACTGCGATCATAGCGATCAATGTGCCTTGAACACCAACGTTCCACAACGTAAGAGTGACTTCGAATTCTCTCGATAGCTGGACAAAAGCCGGGGCTAGAAGGGGTCCGACAGCTGCATTATTCGCAGTCAGTGACGTATCGACTTTCTCAGATGATAAATACGCATACCGCCAACACAACCGCAGCCGTAGGCATAGGCAATCATGAAACGCGTCTTCTTCCACTTGGACCAGTTGAACGGATCCTCGGGATCATCCGAAGGCTGAGGAACGAGCACAATGCCGGTTTTCGGCTCTCGCTTGAGGGCGTTCTGATCGACACCCTCAAACTCGTCGCCAACAGCTTCCACTTTCTCCAGCAGCGCAGTGCCGGGAACATGCTCAGACTTGGTATCCTGCAAGATGCCGAAGGCCATTATGATCATTTGTAGTCGTATACAGTCCTGGGGAGTAAGACACCGAGATAATTCTGTCTTCCTGTTCTCGGTTTCATGCCGTGTCGATCCGACTTTATAGAGCTTTGATGGCTTTCACGGAGGCCAATGCATGCCAAGAGTGTGGTTTAGGTTTTGTGGTGCCAGCTTCATTGTCCACCCGCTTTTCCTCCTCCCTCCCCGGATTTTCCCATCCCCATCGTCCTCCCCGCGGCATGAATCTCCCCCAAACCCCTCGAATGCCAGACCACTTTTGGGGCACTAGATATCCACCACCCCATGGGGAAAGTTGACCGTGTGATTCAGGGGACCCCCGCAGCATTCACGGACGACGATTCAATCGCATCGCGACCAGTGTGGGACCTCAAGACTGTCCAGATTGATCGGGCCAGCTGAAGTGGCCCCTGCTCAATGCCTCGACAGACACCCCTTAGGCCGCACGCCCTATAAGAATTGAATGACTAGCTGAGGCTAATGGGGCAATTACCGACTCTTCATCGTTGTCGCCTAGGTTGGTTCAATTGGATCTGCTCACTTGACGAGCAGGATGATCTCATCTCTGGCGTGCGCCAACTCCGCACTGACATTCGTATACTCGTAGTCACCCTACCGGCGCGTGGATGCAGTGGATATCTATTTTTGTACAATGCCACGATTGCTTCTTTAATATTCTGTTCGTTTTGATTCTAATTGAAGGGAATTGCTCTCTCGCTTTACATCTGAAACACCTGGCTGCTACTCTAAAAGCCATCCAAACCCAGCCTCCCGATCCTGAACAGCCTTTGAAATGATACCTAGACTAGGAATGGTGGCCTCAAAGTTGTGAGGAACTCCGGGATATACATCAACCTTAGTAGCCACACCAGCAGAGGATAGCTCCCGCGCATAGAATAGTCCGTCGTCCCGTAGAGGATCTAAACCACAGACCTGGACATAGCTCTTAGGAAGACCTTTGTGACCAGAGGGCCAAAGCAAAGGGCTAAAGAGCTCCGACTCTGGATCAGGTTTATAATGCCCTATATATGTCAGCATTAAGGCCAGTCTCTGACGAGTTGTAGTGTGGTGTCGTCTCACTGCGGAACCATTCGAGAGCTTTCACGTCGAGTACCGGGGCGTTGGCGTTTTGCTCGTAGCTTGTGTACTCTGAACCAAACCGGTTTCCCAGCAGTTCGGGTGCGCACGTGGCCGGTATATTAAGATAGACAGCTGTAAGCGGAGGTGAAATGCCGTTGTCCCGAGCCAGATGTGACAAAACAGCGGAGATGTTGGCGCCGGCGGAGGAGCCTCCAATTAAAAATCCCGTTGACGGATCGGCACCTAAGGTGGGGGCATTCTCGGCACACTGAGATAGATTGAATTGAGAACGTTGTCACTGAACTTCTCATCAAATAGAGATCACTTACCCACTTTAGAGCATCCCAAGAATCGTGAATAGCGGTTGGGAAGGGATGCTCGGGCGCCAGGCGGTAGTCCACGCTGACGACGACGGCGTGGCACTGTCTCACCAATGGTAACGAGGTGAACTCCTCGATTTCCGCCGTTCCAATGCACCAACCACCACCATGGAAAGTAAGAGCAAGTGGAGATCCAGCAGCTGGCTTTGCCTGAGGTTTGTAAAGTAGGGCGCGGATGCTTGAGCCATCACGGACTGGAATCTGTATCTCGCTCCTGTTCACGCCTGAGAGGTCCGCTGGTGGGCCTTCAGAGAGCGCTTTACGCGCAGCAGGTATATCAGGAAAATCCGCGAGACTTTGCGTGCCCAATGACGGATTATCTCTAATGATCTGTTGGCTTCTCGTTAGCAGTGAATTCATACATACATGAGAGGGATGAAAACCAACTTGCGCTAATTGCGGATCAATTACGCCCAGTTCGGGCCATTTAGACGAGTTCTCATGAGCCTGCATCCTGAAAAGGCTGGTGATCCCTTCGTCGTGTTAATAATGTGAGTAAGGTAGATCAAACGGTTAGCGTAGTGTCTGGCTCAACGACCGGAGAGACGATGGTAACGGATATTCACTACGGAGTTTTTATTGTTCTCGGAGTTTCTTTTCTGAGATTGTGCCGATGACGTACAGTCCCTGGAACCTGTAATGGCATAAACAAATTTAGCTCCTGACGGGAATATCCCCCTCCTCCCCGTCTCTTTTTTCCCATCCTCCCCGATGGCCGATCCCCACGGACACCACGCTACCAGAGCATGTGGATGCTTGAATCATACAAACAGTTAGAAGGCAATCAGTATGCTCATGCACGCCTATAATAGGGAATAGTAGCCAAGTCCATTCTCATGCCCCTCCTAGGTCTTCATGTCTTCAAGAAGCCACTACTCTGTACAGGGCTTTGCACAAGGCTAAATGAGGTTTACAACCTCTTGATTTCCCCTTCACATAGAAGGCGATATTATACCGATGAAACTCTCCTTGTAATATGGCACATCCCATTGAAAGAAATACTAAATTAATATGCTAATTGCCCTATTAGAAGACGGCAGTGCTCCGCCCAGAGAGGCATGCATAGATTATGTACATTCTTTTAGTGCGTCGTTTGAGAAAACACCAGGCACATAGCTCACGAACGAGGTTAATGAAGACGACGGCAACGAACTCATCCAGTACCAGCTGGGGATTGTCTATACTAGGAGTTGCGGCGATGCTGCACGGGCTTGTAAATTATACGTCTCAAACCCAAGTCGAAGCCGAGGACAAGCAGCCGCCTCTTATGATGCGCGGCTTGAACTGTCTTACCGGGAAACGAGGCAGTCTGAAATTGTCGTGACCTTTGATGAGGCCGGACGCGACCCGTGGCGAGATGAGTTCATTCCCCTGACTTTCTGAAAGAGGCAACTTCGAATCTGGGGCGCCGAAGCACGTCTCTCAGGGCATCGAAGCAGGCTTGGTTCGATGGCGTATAAAAGGATTGCCTTGCGGTCTAAATTCTCGATAATTATATCTAGAAAGTCTTGCCTCAGTCGCCCAACTGTGACAACTTTATCGATGATATACACCGCTCCTGTATCCTCCCTCACTTTTATACTATGCCTTCGACTATTACCTACGGTCCAACTCCCACTTTATTCAGCGTAGTCGACAATCGATAAGAGAAAAGATCAATCAACTACCTTATAGGTTCAGGAATTACATATATTGAATATTTACACAACTACTTACGAATAAAGCAATTCCTATAAGTTTAATGCCACCTTTTAATACCAGATATACCATTGAACCAGGAATATCATACATTGTACCTTTGTGGTGATTAATATATTTGTTGAGGTCAAGAAGCACCTAAATAAGCCATGGTAACTTCGCTAATTATGTATATTATAGTTTATTTTACGAACAAGAAAATCAATAAGGGGAAACAAAGTTATAACATTTAATTTAATGGACGGGGTAACTATTGGTGGGGGCGCAGCATTATTTGCTTCTCTAAGCTTTCTAGGATAAGAAGAGGCAATGGCCGCCTCACGTCAGCTGACTCTGATGGCACGCGAACACAGTATAAGCCATGTCAGCACTTGGCATTGCCGGAGAGTCTCAAGTTTATTTTATATAAAACTCTGTTCTTTCTCTGGTTCGTCCATTGACTATATTACCACTAGTACAATATTTACCTTAGTACGAGGTAATAGTCACTATGCCCTCATACCTGGAAGTGGCCGAACACCAAATTCATGCGTTTCATCGCGAAAGCGAGCTCCTCTTGGATATTCTGCTTTACTCACCTCAGCTATATAGTGCTCTTAAAACCCATTCTCGCAAGGCGCGACGGTATTTAACCTACGGAAGCAGCGGTGCTCCGTATCCTTTGCTCTTTGTGCATATCTTTCTAACCCTGACGGAGGTCGTTCGATGGCACTTCTTGCGGCCACGAGGGCAAGCCGATCCTATTGCTACAAGACTAGATGTCGGCCTCACTCTAGCATCCACTTTGGTCGGATTTCTCGTCAGCCCCCGCAACAAGCTCAACAATGCCACGCTTAGGCGCTTGGGGTTCCAGACTGTGGGTATACTTCGATGTATAGGGGTATGGAGGAGCTGCGTAGAGCAAAGCGCACGCTGGGAAGTCGCAAATATCAGACTTATCCATGTTTTCGACTATTCGAGATGGGTCGTAGCTTTCTTTGTTTCCTACAAGGCGGTTCCTGGAGATTTTGCTACAGCTGTTCTTCTCGGCCTCAGCTTCTCCTTCTTCCTTGCTCTATGGTCAGCAAACTACCCTGGCGGTCCGTTAGTGGGCATGACTGGACTTTTCGGAATGATCGTATTCAGTGATTGGCTTCATCATTTTGTCAACCCTAAGTGAGTCAACACTGACGAGTGATAACACACGTTGATAACAGAGGCTGTGTACTAACGCTCAGAGTCAGATCGCTGGATAAAAACTTGCTATGGAGAGCTTTGGTATATATCCGCGTCTTAGATCCCTTTGCGATAAACAATGAAACTAGCAAGCAAAAACATGATGATGATGGGCCACAGACAGCAAGTGTGCTGAGGGAGAAGACGAAATAATTGCTAGAAAAGCAAATAGGGTCTCGTTTGGGTCCTGAACAAGAAAAGTTCAAAATGATACATGGAGCTGAAGAGGACCCCTGTTGCTCAAAACTGAGAACCTCTTACATAACGCGAGATTCGACTAAGATGCATTGCTTCGCTTACCTTTCGCTCAAACATTCCTTCTGTAGCCGGTAACACAGTCATACGGCTCTAATCGCTCCATTCATGAGCCAGCTAGATGTTTACATCTCAAGTCTCATATATTTCATGTTCTTTGGAGACTTTTCTCCTCTTGCTATAGTACCTGAGAACTATCTTGCTTCACGACTCAACAGCCAGGGCAGCGTTGAACAGCTGCTTGACTATTGATGCTGCGGGGTATGAATGCTCAATGGCAGTTAGCAAACGCAAGCAGCAGTTCACTCTGGTCTCTCCCAGCACCATGCGCTGCGGATCTCCAGTTTTGATCGCACCCAAGGAGGCGACCATAGCCGGCATAACAAGAGGAACTATACTTGGCGGTACGAAAGCAGTGGTCGAGTCATCAAAATAAGACTGGATCGTTTCCACGATCCCCTCCGCAGCGGCGTCGGCTCTGCTCTTGTCATCGCTAAGCTGACACACAGCAAGCAAGGCGGCTTTCTGGCAAAGGCGCAAGTGTCGATTGGCTAATGACAACACGAATCTGGGCATGCTCTCTTCTTGACGAGCCATGCTTGTTTGCAGCTTCTCAATGCTTTCAAATCTCGGATCTGATTTATCAGCGAGAGCCTGGCGCAATGCATCGGCCACAGCCACGGCTCTACGCCACATCGTCTCGAGCTTTTCGGCATCCGCTTCCAAGTATGTTCTTTTATCGTCGAGATAGATATCGGCAAAACCGCATTCGGTCGCTAAAAGAAGATTCGAGTCGTGAACTGCCCCCAGGAGGCGGAGTGGTCTGCCCATGCTGTAAGACAGCCAAACGTCTCGGACAAGGCAGCAGTGCCATATGTTAGACCATACGCGATTTTCCGTCTGGTTATCGCGCAGGGAGCTATTCACTAGCTGTTTGTGGAGGCCCAGTGTCTGTGCTATGCTGAAAGCAATGCCTGACCAGTACCATGACTGCTTGACGTCCTCCGGATCATCAAACCAGAAGCTAAGGAGTAGAGCAGACTGCAAGAGGACAATTCTGTCCTTCTCGCCACCTAAATCGAATAGAGCTCTCCCTCGCCTCATGAAGGATGCTTTCGTCTCCTTACTAGCATACTCGGGAACATAGCTCGCGCTGACAGCGAACATGCTCCACAGCAAAAGAAGGTTCATGCGTTCCAATCCATCAGCCTCGAACTGCTGTGCTAATAATGGCCCATCAAGGACAGGGAAAAGCGGATGAACAAAGCGGAAGAAGGCTGTGAAGAGAAGATCACTTTTGGCTGGAAGTTCGAAGCAACCTTTTGCCTGGAGAAAGCGTAGGTCCTCCATAAGAAGTGCTGTTGGGGGTGCACCTTGCACTGTGACGTGGCGCGGTGCGTCATCTTTGTGCCCAAGAGCTTCCATGATAGAGCCATAGCCACTCTCGCCCGCATATAGCACTGTCTTGCGGGAACTGGGCTGTGAAATTACGGAAGCAATGATCCTGCCAGCGTCGGACCAGGGGTTCGTCGCTGTCGTTTCTACTGCTTGTCGTGAGTCCTCCAACCTGGCGACCACAGTACGTTGTCGCCTCTTCTTCCTCCGCGTCGAACTGAATCCGATGTCACCCAATGATCAAACAGCACTCCAAGGGAAAGAAAACTGACTTGTATGCTTTGCGGGCCCGCGGAGCACAGTCCAGCCCGCGTTCGGCGCATTGGGAGCAGCGTGCCCCCCGACCGGTGCCTAGGTCGCAGCGGACTTTGCGCTCATGGCATGAGGCACATACAATCACCGCCCGCCGTCTCATTGCTTCCCGGGAACACTGCGATACGATAGAGTGGGATTCTTTCTCAAAACAACGTAGCGCTGCGGTGCCAGATGATCGTTTGATGACGAGACCCGAATATGCCGTATAACTATACCATTGGGAAACGAGGGATTACTAATAAGTAAGCACTTGCGCGTAACCCCGGCATTCACTTTCCCTCCCTCTTCGCCCTCTTCGAGACGAGCAACCTGACCAATATGCCACTACAGCGTCTTGAGCATGTCAAGTTGCTCCACCACGCACCCATATCGGTTGGCAGGTTCGGCGATTTCGGTAATTTCGCTAGATTCACCAACTTGACTCGAGAGGTCAATGACGGCGTAGTCAACCCGGTCCGCCTCCTGAAGAATCAAGGGCAAAACGACATGGGATCTAGAATTTTCTATAAATGTGTCATATCCTCTACTACTTCGCCGTCTTTATAATTCAACACACAGAGCGCAGTCAATATGAAGTTGCTTCAGGTCACAACGTGCCTCGCGGCTTTGCATGCCACTGCAACAGTAGCAGAAACTGCGCAGGAGCTCCTGAATTCCGTCCTTAACCCTCGCCCTGCGTCTCGAACATTTGCTTCCTACGGCTCTGAAATATACTATAATGCAACACTCTACAATGAGACCATCGATATCTCGACAAACTACAACAGATTGGAAGCTTCCGCAAAGCGCAAGCTACCTTCAGCTGCATACGACTACGCTGCAGGAGGCGCAGGTCTAGAGAAGACCGGTGAAGCGAACAGAGCAGCTTTCGACAAGGTATGTACTTCACTCATCTCGCATACTGGACTCAAATGTCTAAAAAATCTCACATCATTGAAGTGGAAAATAGTCCCCCGCATGATGCGCCAAGTATTCCCCCAGCGGAATCTTAGCGTGTCTCTTTTTGGTAGAACAATTCCAGCACCCATCGTAATGGCTCCTATTGGTGTGCAAACGCTCTTCCACCCGGATGGGGAGCGCGCGACATCGACTGTCTTCGGCAAAATGGGACTCCCATACGTCCTGAGTACAGCCACGAGCACGGGGTTTGCGGATGTTGCGGAGGCTAATGGAAACGGCCCCCGATGGTACCAGCTGTACTGGCCCAGTGACGACGATTTGACGCGCTCCTACCTCAAATCAGCCAAGCGACATGGATACGATGTTCTGGTCGTGACAGTGGATACCTGGGATCTAGGCTGGAGAACCCGTGATTTGGACCGGGGGTTCTTCCCATTCATCAAAGGTATCGGTGTCCAGATCGGGCTCGAAGACGCATGCGCCCACGAGAAACTTGGATTCAACCCTCTCGCACAGAATGCAACCGATGAACAGAAACAAATGGCCGCGCTCTATCATGTTATTACAACTTCCAGGGGCATTAGTCCGGTCTGGGAACGCCTACCGACGCTGAGAAAGATTTGGGGTGATGGTCCGATTGTGCTGAAAGGGATCCAGTCTGTGGATGACGCGTTGAAGGCCGTTGAGTTTGGTCTCGATGGTATCATAGTAAGCAACGTAAGTGGAGAGCATCCCTTCGACTTGTTTATTTACTCACATCTCGTTGAAGCACGGTGGACGCCAGGTGGATGGTGCAGTAGGGTCTCTTGATGCATTGCATGATATAGCGAAAGCAGTTGGTGATCAGATTACCATTGGGTTTGATAGCGGGATCCGATCAGGAGCCGATATGTATGCAACCTTCCGTCCCGGAGTGCAGAGTCGCAGCTGATGAACATGACCAGATTCAAGGCAATTGCGCTTGGCGCAGACTTCGTCCAGCTTGGACGACCGATCTTGTGGGGTCTGGCGCATGGAGGAGCAAAGGGTGTCGAACATGTCCTCAGATCTCTCCTTGCTGATTTCGACTTGTCTGTGGGGTTATCGGGCATTCAGCACATCGCTGATCTGAACGACACCTACCTCACGACTAATTGATGGTAATATGCACTGATTTCGCAGTTTGTGGAAGATTTGGCTTTAACTTTAGGAAGGAGATCAAGAGATTGACAGATATCCTAAGTCAAGTTCTAATTATACTTTGGATCTCCTTAGCATAAAGCGTAAAGTTAAGGGTTAGGCTATTGCTTAAAGAGTATATTACGAGTCCAGTCCTCATTTACTAAGGCATGGAGAGCAATCAAAGAGCTTTTGCTTGACCAGCTTAGTGGTATTTTGCACATGTTATGGAGTAGTGTTAGTTGTAGATGGAGCTCTTAGGCCCTAGTCATTCGCTGTTTTTATGTACTAACATAGTTCTGAAGTCTCTCATGCAACCCCTTCTCAAGGGGCTGAATGTGGGAGCAAATGCCTTACTCTGCTGAAGCATCACTACTGATAGGACCATCTCAAGCTAAAAGCCTCCCGACTCTGTCTTCTGTGACAAGACTCAGATCCCAAGGAGACTCCATGAGAAGAAATAGAAGTCTAGAATAGGTTGCATAAGGATCCCTCGCGGAAATATATATGCGAGACCAAGTCTCCGTTCGGGTGGTGGGTATTCGCACATTCTCTATTAGCCCCAGCTCCAGCACAGTGTGACCTATCGTAAGGGCACGAGCCGTCCTTTAGAGGCAGCGTAGTAAAGAGTTGTTAGACCGCCGCTATTTCCATTCTCTTGAGACATGCGAAAACTCTTAATTTCGCTCTCGAGAGTCTCGAGGCGGATGCTGGACTTGATGTCAAATACCGACCAGGTATCACAGCAGTCGCTGCAGTTCTCGCCCAGACAACGTGTTATCAGCATTAGCATATAGAGCAGGCATGACATAAATAGCACAGTGTTGTGATAATAAGCAGAGGAGTAGTAGACAGCAATGATAAGGTAAAGTATTATGATTATTTCATACCAGCTTATAGGTGGAGGTCATGATATCGCAACGTCATATAAGCCTGTTCGGGAGTTAGTTCTTAGTGGGTAAGTCTAAGTGAGGCAAGAGACTCAAGATAAAGCTAACGCATATTTGTGTAGTTGGGTACTTGTAATGATGCCTACCAAGTATTTAGTTTTTGAGTAATTTGATCATGAAAGGCAAAGCTGCAGGGCAAATTTAATACTGGGTTAACTACAATAGCACCCCGGTCCATCAATGCTGAATAGTTTCTAAGACTAATCAAGACATTAGTAAGGTATCATTTATGCTATATGTTAAGGAAAATAGGTACCATCAAAAGCATATATACATATTACACTATGTTTCTTTTATTTCGTATTTGGCAGTTTCTTCATAGCTAAATAAACATAGCAATCTATAGGGTAGCTTACTATTAATCCCAGCGACCCAGGCAAATTGCGCCATCAACCCTGTTCATTAGGCTATGAGATCAAGGTCTGCGCAGAATTTGTGAGTCTGACAAATTCCTTCTAAAAAAAATATTTGCTTTTCCTTTTTGCGGGAATACCAACTCTTGTTATTTCACGATTACACACGTTATATAGCGCTCCGCCGCTTCTCTTGAATTGCGTCTTCAAGTCACTGCCTTTCAAGATGGCGTTTCGACACAGCGTCCTCGCGCAAATGATTACTGCGGGCATCATTGCTCTGCTTGGTCCAGGTCTATGGGTTGGCCTTTCTTTATCACTGCCTACGCTTCGCATTGAGTTTTACTAACGCACATAGCAGAACGCAAATAATTCGCTAGGCGCCGGAGGTGCTCTTGAGCCTTACCTGGTAAGGCAAAGCGAAGAGAGTCCTACAATTCTTATACTAACGCTAGCGGAAGGTTAATGCGGGCAACTCCCTGGTGTTCGGTCTAATGGGGTTGTTCTGTATTCTCTCACCTATTTTCGTCAACTGGATCGGCGTGAAGAAGACGCTTATTCTCGGTACACTGGGTTGGTCGGTGTATAGCGCCGCCTTGTACCAGAATAACCGCTATGGAACCCAGTACGGCGCTCGTCTATTTCAAGTGCAATGCACATTAAACACAAACAGAGGTGCTAACGAAACTCTGCAGATGGTATGTCATCTTTGGAGCCGCTATCTGCGGAATCAGCGCCGGTCTGTACTGGGCCGCAGAGGGGGCCATCATCCTCTCCTACCCGCCGCACGCAAAGCGTGGTCGATACCTCTCCCTGTGGCTGGCCTTCAAGAACAGCGGCCAGCTCATTGGTGGCGCCATAAACCTCGGACTCAATGCCACTCGGAATCAAGCTGGCAAGGTTTCCTACGTGACAATCCTCGTCTTCGTCGCTATGCAGGTTCTGGCGTTCCCTGTTGCGTTCTTCCTCTCGCCACCTGAGAAAACTCAGCGTTCAGATGGTACTGAGATTGTAGTCGAGAAGCGAACTCCCGTAAAAGAGCAATTTCGCAAGCTCATCAAGACGGTCACAACGCGCCAGATTGGTCTCCTACTGCCGGTGTTCTTCTCCAGCTGGTTCTACTGGGTATGTACCCCTCGCAGAAGCTCAATGAAAGTGGGATATTGACAGCGGGGGGCTTGCAGGGTTATGCGTCTACGTTCATAACGCTTTACTTCACCGTTCGCGCTCGTGCTTTAGCATCCTTCTTGTCGGCTATCTCCGGCACCTTAGCATGCGTCCTCTTTGGCATCTTTCTGGATTCAAGCCGGCTTACCGTAAAGGTTTGCCGCCTTAGTATGTACTTTGACTATATCAATGCTGACATATCAATAAAGACACGTATTCGTTACGGTTTCATTTTGTCCGCCGGCAGCTTTACCCTTATGTGGATTTGGGTCCTCGTCGTTCAGCATGACCTCTCGTCCAACCCGCCCAATCAAGTCCTCGACTGGGTGTCCCCTGGTTTTGGCAGGGCATTCGGCATGTACATCATGCTTCAAACATTTGGTAATATGGTGCAAAATTACTTATACTTCTTGGTCGGCACACTTGGTGATGGTACTCTCGAGCTAAGCCGCTCGACTGGTTTGCTGAGAGGTGTGGAGAGTTGGGGCCAGTGCGCATCATTTGGCATCAGCAGCAGGTACGTTGTTCACCCAGCATTTTCCGTGTTCTCAATCTCATTCCATGAACTTTTAGCAAGTTTTCGCCCTTCTATACCACTATAATCAACGTAGTCTTCTGGACAACAAGTTTAGTGCCAGCTCTCTTCACAATCTGGGCGGTGCAGGATAAGAGAATTTTCGCCCAGGAGGAGGCAGACCTATCTGAGGAAACTGGCCCTGTAGAGGGGACCGTTGAAAAGACGCAGGAAGTGTCATCGAGGGTATAACAAGGCCCCACCGGATTCAGCAGACTACAGGGCTGGTTCTAAACCGAAGAATCTGCTTGTTCAGGAATTTAGTTTCTCGGAAATCGTATTATCGCCACTGGATTAAGCAGCTGGAGAGTTTAGACGGAGAAGCGCAGAATCAAAGTCCAGGCTTACGCCGGGTCCTTATTTAGAAATTCTTCTATCACACTTCTAGGCTCTGCGTATGTGCCCAAGGGCGTATACACAACATCACTATATCCAAAGGCTTGTGGTCCACCAACCTCTAGGCCTTTTGGAGTTTCCGTCCATCTTGGCGAACAGGCTATGCCAATAACAGTGACCCTGTAGCCATACTTGAACTCGGGCACACCAAGGGCTTTGCCTGATCCGTTGTCAAGAACAGCAATCAGGTCAGGCACACTTGCGACCAGCTGTATAGACTTTCCATCAGATGAGGTATGCTCAGCGAAGATGTTTTCGTTTTTGAAAGGGATTTTGAGCGTGCCACCCACGGCCACAGCCTTCACACGCCTCGTCGTGTCTGTCTCATCGTTGTCGTCATCGTCAAATGCGGCGATGTGTACAGTACCGTATGAGTGGCCTTTGAAAAGACGCCTTTCAACTTTGACGATTCTCCCTCGGAATAAGACCTTAGCTGCATCGTTCCCCCCGGCCTCGTCAATGATGGACTCAGCCACTGTAGAAAGCGAGTTGGCGGCTTGACACCGAGCTATGGCCCGGCCAATTCTCCAAGCAAGAGAGCAAGTGCGTAAGACACCGTATTTGCGTACGTACTCCGTCGTTGAAGGCTTTGCGGCCATGCCAACTCGGCTGCCCATTTCTGAGCACGACGCTCGTAAAGCGCGGTCAACAATCTCATCGTCTGGTGCGCGAGTCATGATGATGCTTTTACCGTCTCCAGAGTCAATAGCACAAGGTGTAAGTTGACCTGGAACGTGCAGCGCTATTGTTGTTTGCCAGTATGTTGGATATGCGCGACCCATCCAATCTCCATCGATGACAGGTGCGTCGAAGAAGCGCGATGAACCAACCAGCATAGGCTCCATACCATTGGCACCGCCGATCTCCAGGCCCATGACTGCATCGATCTTCTTATGCCCCAGGTATTCCATCAACGCTTCGAAAGCTTGGACTGTCTCTGTCGATTGAAGTCGCTCGACGGAGACTGCTGGGGAGCCCATGTGACCCCCCCAGTAGATCAAGGCATCTTCGTCCAAACCGGAAGGGTCAATAATTCTGATGTTGTGCCCTTTGCGGAGAATATCTCTCATTTGAATGTAGCTGGGCATTGGGCTGCCACCGCCAGCACAACCAAGCACGTAGCACCCATCGGCTAACCAGGCGAGATCCGTCTCGCTAAGGAACCACTCGGGAATCCCTTTGTCATTGATCTCAATCCGTGGAATATACGTGGAAAGATTCAGGCGAGCATCATCTGAGATTCTAGACTTGATGTCTTTAGATGGCTCCGTTGTATCCACTTCCACGTCTATTCCAGCTCCATTGCTCTCCGGCGCATCATCAACAACGGGCATCTGGGTTAGATCGACATCACCCACCGCCTTGATAATAGTGCGGACCTGATTTGCGACATACTGTAGTGGGATACAATCAATCTCGGCGATCCTGAGGCTCTCCTTGACAGCACCAGCGGAAATAGCCCTTTGGATAGCCATGTCTTTGGCACGCTCGATAGCCTGGGACTCCGTCTGATTTGATGTGTTTTGAACAATGTCAACTGTTCCACTCACACGTGAGATTGCAGCACCAATAGCGTTGGCAACATCGTGAAAAGGCGGCCGTATAACCTTGGAAGCTCCTGCGATGTCGTCCGAGGCTAACACTGCACCGCCACCGACTAAAATTACAGGAAGAGGGTCTCCGGAAGTCTTGATCATGTCGACCGCTCCCTCCAGAAGAAGGTCTATAGCTCTTCTCGCATCCTGAATAAAATCGGGCTCCAGCATAGATACCTTGGTCTTGTCCCCCATGTTGACCATTCCAAGTGCCACTGCAATGTCCGACGCAGTGCAGGTATTGCCGCCGAAGACTAGAGCGTCCTCGTGAAGATAGTGACCAATAGACCCAGGACCAACACGGACTTTCCCGCCAACTCTCCGGACGAGGGACCCTCCACCAAGACCGACTGAATGGAGGTGGGGCATAGAATAGTTGACCCGGACTCCTGCCACAGAAACGTATGCAGATGCCTGTCTGGGGAGACCGTTGGGCAGAATAATGCCAACATCTGCTGTTGTTCCTCCAATGTCAATCACGATGGCTGACGAGTCGCCCCCAGCATCGATACCAGCCATATATGCCGCTCCACGCATGGAATTTGTCGCGCCAGAAGAGAAGGTCTTGATGGGAATCTTTGCCGCAGAATCTGAGTCGAGGATAGTGCCATCGTTCTGTGTTATAAACAGAGGGCAAGATAGGCTCAGCCTGTTCATAGCCAGCCTAAATCGTCGAACAGTCTTGCGAGCGTAGTCGAGAATCGAGGCATTGAGGATGCTAGCGTTCTCACGCTCTAAGAAACCAATGTTGGCCACCTCGTGGGAGCAGACCACGTCGACTCCAGGTAATTCGCGCTCAACAATATCGCGAACACGGTTCTCTTGTTGAAATGTTTCATCAATAGGCGAGAAAACGCCTACGATGACAACAGCCTTAAGACCTAGGGCGCGAATCTTGGCGCATTCTTCAACGACCTGGGCCTCCTTGACAGGAGCTTCTTCAGATCCGTCAATGTTCAATCCGCCATCGACGATCCCGCAGTAGCCTTTCATGATGCTCCTCAAATCGTCAGGGAAATCCGAAAAGGCGCCCACCTCACGCAGGAAGGACCGCGAGAGGCGCAGCACCGCTACTTTCTGCAGGCGCCGTGCGTCTCGCTCGACGACCGCATTGATGAAGTGCGTTGTGCCAATGGTCACGCTGGCGATCCTCGCAACGTTCAGATCTGCAGCTGCGATGACCGCTCGAATACATGTCTCAATGCCCGAAGTCGCATCAGGTGTGGTTGGGGTCTTCTTGAAAGCGATGACACCTCGCTCCGTGCCACCATGTGCTGCAGTCGTCGTGTCGATGGCTACGGCATCAGTGTTAGTTCCGCCAACATCAACACCTATGCGAATTGTTTTCTCCAGTGCCATGGTCTCTTTTGCGATTTGCCCCGGGTTTTAGGGTACTTAGTGCGCTGAGCCGAGTTCAGACCTCTCGGGCGAGGCTTCCGCTTTTGAAGCCTCCTTGAGATGTCCTGTAATATGTACTGCAAGCGTGTGAGTATCCAATGATAATTGTTCACAGATAAGAGTAGGCATCAACTGTTACCGATTTTGGTATGTCAGTATATTAACAGCATGCCCTTGGTCTGGGCGTTCTGATGGCTCGCTGATAAGAATTACCAGTTGACGTGGAGTCGGGAAGATAATATGCCGGGGGTCCTAACTAGGTAATTTATTCCGGTTCTCCAAAGAGGAACCCTTTCGGACCAATGAAGCAAGCAGTCTGGCATCCTCCAGTCTTGGAGCTAACCCTATTCTTGCTGCTTAGGTCGCAATCAGCTCTGATATGCGCGGCATTGATAAGACAGCTATCATATGTTCATGTGGTGTGATTGGAGGCTCTCTTAGTCTTGCGGGGAACCGCGTGGTGATGATAGGAGTTCCAGGTCCGTCTTGTGCAAGAAGTGGACCCAGTTGGGACCTGGGTCGAAAGTTTATCAGGTATGGAGACCTGTTCGATTACTCCCCTGAAAGGTTTCGTAACGTTTCATTGAGTATGCCCTCGAACATTGGACTGCCGGCAAGACTATCCGTTGTCGACGACACATTCGCTTATCTACCTTTGACGCTATGGTGAGGAGACATGCGGCTATCGAACTATAATATGAATTTGAGATAACAACATGGCTACGATTGGGTTGAGCCGCTGCCCTCGTCGTGGCTTGTCTATCGATATTGAGAACTCACGCAAATGATGACATATATAAACAACCTTCCGTATGTTCCAGCATCCCTGGCGCCTTCCTCCACCTGATCTACCATATCTTCACGGAAGGATAGAAACGAGATGACGTTGCTCGGTACTCTTGCGGCTCGGGCTCGCCTGCCTACAGCAGACCGGGCGATGGCCAATGTCTGGATCAACGATGATATTCGTCCATTGGAACCAGAGCGACGGACATGGACGACATGGACCTTTGTTTCGTTCTGGTTGGTAAATCAGATTGCTAGTACGTTTGTCACAATACTTCGCCGGCAGCCAATCTTCTGATCAAGGGTTTTACAGTCTCCAACTGGCAGCTTGGTGCCTCACTCGTTGCAACCGGCCTGAGTGTGTGGCAAGCTGTTGTAGCCACCATTATCGGCAAAGTCATTATTGCGCTCGTAGCCATCTTCAACGGCCACGTCGGCGCAAAATGGCACATTGGCTTCCCGGTTATCTCCCGCTACATCTGGGGCCCGTACGGCTCGTTCCTTGCTATTGTTCAGCGAATCATACTCTCTTTAGTGTGGTTCTCAGTCCAGTCATGGACCGGCGGAATTTGCGTATCAGTTATCCTGTCGGCTATCTTCCCCTCCTTTCAGAACATCCGCGATGTTTTCCCTAATAACCCCAGCCTTGAAACAAAACAATTCGTTGGCTGGATACTTTTCAACATCGCCATGATACCTGTCATCTACATCCAGCCACACAAGATCAAGCGACCGCTACTCGTCTTCAATATCCTAGCGTCGACAACTCTTGTCTCAATGATGGTCTGGTCACTCGCAAAAGCCGGAGGCGGCGGGCCACTATTGTCACAAGGAGCCACCGCATTGAGCTCTTCAGAACTGGGCTGGTCCATGACCTCTGGTGTCACAACCGTAATTGGGGGCATTGCAGTGGGCCTTACAAACGCAAACGACTATACGCGATTTGCACGAAGGCCGGGTGACCAGGTTTTCGGTCAATGGTTTTCGATAATGCGAGTCTGAACGATGATGTTCTTAAGCAATGGCGCTAACTGATCATAGTTTCTTTGGCACTCTATTCCCCTTGTTCGGCTGCTTGGCTGCTTCCGCTACCCAAAGCTTTTGGGGCGAAGCCATATGGAATCCTCGTAAGTTCCGCCTACCCCCCTTTCCCACATTCCGCGAGGGTCTTACTAACCCGGTCGCTCTCAGCTATTATGTGTCAGAAATGGCTAGATGAGAACTACAGTCCAGGCGGCCGGGCAGCGGCTTTTTTTGCTGGAGTTGGACTCGTGCTCTGCCAGATTTCTATCAATGTTGTCGACAATGCCTACAGCGCTGGGATGGACATGGCCGGCCTTTTCAGCTCTTACATAAACATCCGCCGTGGCGCCTTCATTGGTCTGATCCTGAGCATTGCTATGTGCCCTTGGGAGCTTCTCTCATCCGCGGCGGTCTTCATCTCCGTCCTGTCGGCCTACAGCGTCTTTTTGGGTCCTATTATCGGTATACAGGTTTGTGACTACTGGATCGTTCGAAGAACGAACGTCAAGCTTTCTGATCTTTTTGATCCCCGCCCAAAAAGCATCTACTATTTCTGGAAAGGGGTTAATCCGCGCTCCTTTATATCTTGGTTCCTGGGCTTTGCCACACAGCTGCCTGGGTTTGCTACGACGGTGACTCCAACTCAGGTTCAGGTAGGAACCACGTGGATTCATCTTTTCAATCTTGCGTTCCCGCTGGGGTTTGCCATTTCATTTACAGTACACTTCGCGCTGAACTATTTTTTCCCGCCGGCTGGCGTTGGAGAGATTGACATGTCAGATGATTTTGGCACCTTCACTCCGGAGGAAGCTATGAAGATTGGCATCGACAATTACATCGAGGGCAAAGACGTCGGGGTCGAAACAAATACGAGAAAACCCTCGGCGGTGGAAACTACTGCGATGAAAGTTTGACGTAGTAGATAACCGATAGACATAAATCGCGTACTCATAAGTTTTGGACTAGAAGTCTCACTTACCTCTTGAATTGTCTCTCCCCAATATTTTGCGGCATGAGACAGCTTGTGAACAATCAGTCCCCTAGAAGGAGAAATGTCGTTCTTCAAAGACATAGCTGTGAATTCTACCTCTATAATTTGCGTAATTCTCGACATGCTCCGAAATTTGTCCTCTTTGCGTGGCGGCCACAGTGGGTACACCACGGTCATAACCAAGACCAGACGGAATAATTATTCAACAAGGGTGCAATTCCTGCAACTTGAGCAAGTGCAAATGATCCTACACTGCGCTGCCATGATAACAGAGCTGTGTGGCATATATCACACAAAGGATTGAGCCAGCAGTTGCGACATGACAATGCTGGCTACGCGCCGTGAAGTAAGGGCTGGTCAAAGGTGGCCTTGAAATGAGCGTATAAGATCTGTAGCAAGGGACGAGCGAAGCAGACAGGCGGTACGCGTGGGTTCATCAACTAACATGTCGGAACAAATAGCCATTCTTAGCAGAAGCTCACCTCTCCTGCGTTTCTTATCAGTTGCAAGTAGACAAAGGTTTGATCACGATGGCTCCCAGAACATCACCAAGCAACTGGTCGTACGATCGTGGCCAGTGTACTCTTTGGAGAGAGAGGACCCGTAGCTTCTCCTCTTCGCTTGACTCTGTCTTATAAGTGCTGTTCACGTATAGGCTCACGAGTGTCTCAATACAACCCCAAAAGGTTTCTGTCGGACATTTAACTCCATTCCTTCCTAGACAATCAGCACCTGCCAGCAGTCATCACCGGGATGTCATGTCACTACTAAGACGAGGTTGCTTCACTCAACCTGAGCAGACTTGTCCGTGAAGAAAGATCTCTATTTTCCTAGATCTGACAGCATATATACCATGAAGGGATCTTGGTCATGAACATTACACTGCTCCGACTGGTACATAGTTACACCTGCACCGCCTGTAGATGGGACTGCGCCAGGTTGGTGAAGAAACTGGCACCAGCAACCTTAGTTGGCGTTGCCGGATCTGTCGCATTGCAAAGCTCTGCGAAGCTACCCTGTTTCTGCAGCTTCGTCTCAACATACTTGACGTACTTTTGCAAGCTGCACGACTGCCCTGGGCCATCTTGGCATGAAGGAACTGGGTACACAGCATCATTGAGGCGGATCCGGATGTATGTGTTCTCAGCGGCTTGAGACTGCTTCCCTTTAGCCTTCGAAGCCCCGGTCGGGCGTGGCTTGCAGGACCGTGTGCTGCTGGCTGGTGGAGCGGGCGTCTTGCGACAGTTGAGACGTTCAAAGGCAATGGTACCACGCATGGGCGAGAGACGTGAGTTGCGCCACAGACGGTCCTCTGCTATTTTGTCGACTGGAAGTGGCTTCTGTCCGTCGAAAATCCCGCTGGCAACCACGAGCTCGTTGAGCTGCCCATCATTCAGGAAGCTCATCAAAAGCTTGGGCAGCTTGAACTTGCCGCCATTGAAGTTCGTGCCCTCGCTGTCAGGACCAGCCGAGAAACGTTCGAGAAGCGAATCAAGGAATGGGACCATCATCTTGGAAGCTACCTTGGTTGCTGGGCCTACTCCATAATAGTAGCGTAAGTCTTGCTGATACTCGTACTGCTCCAGCTCTTTCTGAGTAAAGGTATTGCAGAAAGGGGACAGGTGGCCCCTAATCTGGGATTCGAAGCCGCAAATGTAAGGGAATGAGTTCCACTGGCTGTCGGTCAAGTTCAGGTCTCCCTGGATATACTTTGAAAGACGCGCAATATAGGCGGGCATCCATTCTTTTTGCCAAGCGTTCTGTTGCACGCTACTATCGTCCACAAAGGACGGGCACATATCAGAAGGAGCGAGTGTATCACCCAGATGCTCGGGGAATCCTTTGCCCGAGACAGACACAACGGTGCCGCGAGACGAGTTAGTCCCTAAATACCCTTGAACAAACAGTTGAGCAGTCTGGATCACACGGGGATACTGGTTCGCCCAGACAAAGAACTCATCACCCTCCTGGTAAAGATCAGGGTACCGAATTCGCAGAGTATAGCCCAGGTCGAAAAGCTCTTTGTAGCCAGTTTTGCTGAGCTGGGCGATCTGGATGTCAGGATTGCTTAGAGGAGTGTCCCAGTCATGGATGAAAGACAAGGGCCCAGTGGCCTTGTAATTGTCTCCCTTGAACTATCACTGCAGATCAGTAATTGTCATGGATGCGAGCCAGAGGTCGTTGAACCCACCAGCTTAACCATATCCAACCATCCACTATGTGCGCCAGAGTCAGGATAGCGGGATCCATGGCGGAGAACATAGGCCGCCTGATCAACATAGCACTCTTCCGGAACATCGGAAGAGACACCATGAATATCGGGGCCTATGGAGCGTCAGTTCGTGAGGCCGTCGAGGTGCATTCAAGTCGGCTTACCTGGTTGCCATGGTCCATTACCCCCGAGATGACCAAGTGGGTTTTTTGCCGATGCACCATCCGGTGTGAGAATCGGTCTGATGGGATCAAGCAGGGTCTGGGCTCCCGAAGCCTGCGTGATGCCGGCATATGCCGCAAGACCTAATGCGACGGCCTTCATGCTCATGATGAATGCAAGCAGTGCTAGGTGCGGCAAAGATCGGTTGGGTCAGACTGACAGACAAAGAACCGTGGCAAAATAATTGGGTGGGTTACATTGCAGTCTTATACTTGCGTCAACAATCTGGGCCACACTGGTCTACGGTAGTACATGGGGCGTGACAGGGTACAGGTAGCCGAGGGGCGCTCACCTTCACCGTCGCTTGAGACCAGACTTTGACCAGCTCCTTCGGGCTTCAAGGCACAATTGATAAGCGGAAAAGGCAAACAAATACCATTCGCCGTTGAATTCGGTGATAAGGATCGCCACGTGATTGGTAGGTGACCTCCTGAATAGGAAGCCGTGTCGGGCATAATCCGATATGGACGCTGTAATTTGCTTCCAGCCACGTGGAACGAATGAGGTGGACTGATTCGACGGGATGGAAGGCATCTCTTGCAAGGTTCCATGAGGTCTTCGAACTTTAGAGGAATTATCTCATGTCCTTGTCCACTATTCAGGGCCGTATCTCCGAGTGCGGAGGCATAGTCCTTTTCATAGCCTCCACGCCGCGTATGATCCTTACAGTTGCTGTATCACGGGCGCGCATGCCCAGATCGCAGCTCCATTTCATCTTCCACGTGGGCTACGTG
This sequence comes from Sarocladium kiliense, assembly GCA_030734395.1. NCBI lineage: Eukaryota > Fungi > Ascomycota > Sordariomycetes > Hypocreales > Sarocladiaceae > Sarocladium > Sarocladium kiliense. Next base: position 61,847 of record JAUZTG010000047.1, read on the forward strand.
ATTCCGACCTCGGCACTTAGCCTGCGGGTAATAAGTGCTTCAGCGCCTGCGGACCTCGTTCACATCATACGGCTCCACTCTCGCTAGATTTATGTAGTGAAGCAAAAGACCTATCCAGGCAATTCCAGCGCATGAATAGAATTCGAGGGGTAGCAATTGCAATCCCACAATAACGAACTGAACGACAACTGAACGACCACCACGTATGGGAATGTGCAACATTAGGCTTATTATTATCATGATACTTGGTCAATGTCGACTCGACTTTCGTTGACCTTCAAAGCAGCTGGAATGTGATGGTAGTGCTTTTGTGGACAGTGGGTGGTCACGTCGGATAAAGTAGGCACGGCAGACTCGGCATTCGTACCAGCCACCGACCAGACCAAAGTAGCCATCAACTTCTTTACATTGAGAAGCTTCAACGGGTATGAGAAAATTCAACGGATATCAGGCCGTCAGGCTTCTCGTTTGAGGCATGGGCTTCCCACTCGCGTCGGGCACAGTTAAAGGCACCATCGGGCTTGCCGTGATAACCTAGTCCGCATCTCGCCGCATAGCCTCCTGAATCCATCCTGATCGTTCCCTCCCGATCCTCTCCAATTCTTCATCTGGGAGCTCATTAAGCTGAAGATAAATATGCGGGCTTGGTACATTCCGGCCCTTCTCAAATCCAGGGCGTTCAAGCAGCCTATACATCCATTCTTTCACATGAGGAAACTCATCAATCTGAGACAAGCCGCTATACTCTAAAAGTGCGCGCAGATTAACGTCTTGTCGTCTCTGTTGTTCTCCGAAATCCCTCTACACTGTTGAAGAAGGAGGCTTACTGCAAGCTGTGGCCCATGGCCAGATGGCGATATCAGCGATTGTGAGATGATCACCCACGAGGAAACCAGATGTGTTCCTTGCGAGCGCTTCATTCATAGTACGATACAGCCGACGTGTCTCGTTAACATACCGCTTCAAGGCGTACGGGTAGTCGCCAAATGCGGACACTAAAATGTAACGATGTTAGTCTTTGCAGCTCCATCATCTGACCAGAATAAGGGTCCCAAGCACACTCTTGAAATGATTTGCCTGGCCTTGCATTGGCCCGAGCCCGCTGACCTGCCAAAAAAGCTATCGCTTCCCAATCAGAGCTGAACTTGTCCAATAATAATGGCCACCGGTCTTCTTACCCAGCTAGTCATCTCCCAATGTTCCTTTGTTCCTCGCGGATACGAAATCTTGTGGTCCTTATCGTATTGGTCGACGAGGTATTGCAGGATGGCGCCGCTTTCCCAGATATTTAGGTTGTTGCCGCTCCCGTCTTTATCTACAACAGCCGGGATGCGGCCATTGGGATTAATATCCAAATACCATTGCTCCTTTTGTTCATGCTCAAAGAGGTTCACCGGGCGGATCTGTCGACATCGTGTTAGGCTGCTTCTTTTTCCTTCTAAAGTGTGCGAATATCATCATTGCTCCTCAGATCTTACGTTGTATTCCAAGCCTAATTCCTCAAGAGCAATAGAAACTTTGAGTGGGTTTGGCGTACCCTCACAATAAAGAGTAATATTGTGCTCCTTAGTGTTCATTTTGGCGGAAACGGGATGATGCGTTGGGGCGATCCAGTTCGATATGCAGATTCGTGATTAAGTTGTGACAGTAAGGCGCACAAGTATATGGCAATGATTTGGAAGTCGGGTTCTTCTGCCCGGGGTCTTCTTTTGCCCTGAGATTTATGGCCGGAAACTTGCTTTTATTTATATCATTCAACGACTTCGATGGCTACGGAAAAGTTTCGCCGGGCACGTTCAACATGTGTGGAGACACCATTATGGTACCGTGTGAAGGGAATGAGCCAGGACTCCCGAGTCCATTATAGGATCAAGGTGTCCCTAAGACGGCCTAGCCTGTATGCTACCTCATATATCTTGCCTCCTGCTAGATTCGTCATTTTCTGAGGGTCGGCCTTTGTTCACGCTAGGTCATCACGCAGCACACCCCAGTCCACCTCAACAAGTCGCACCTTGGACAAAATAGGTTAATGGTCTTCCGAAATGAGGAAAGGTAAAGCTTTGTCCTTAAAAGTGTCTGGTTAAACCGCGATACATCCTAGGCATAAATGGCTTGATTATGAATCGACTGATTGGCGCTGCTTACTCTGCTGCTTCCGCGGAACCTTGCTGGATTGTCAACCTTGTAAACCACAGGGCGCCGTCACTTTGTGGCATTTCCTTGGCCGTCAGCAGTTCACACCCACTCGAGCCGGCTTTACTATTTAGATATTCGCAATTGTATATCGGTGGACAATTCCGATTTCGACAGGGTCACTACTCTACAGCGATTGCCACCAGCATAACGGCCCTGGCGTTGAAGCTCGTGCCTCTATCCAATTTAAGTCAATCATCCTATCACGAAGTCGCGATCGCACGCTCTCAGTAGCTATCCATAATGGACCGCTCCTCGGGTGCAAGACCACTATTGTTCTTACATAGCAACCTTGAAACACCTCCGAATCAAAGGACCTCGCGCAGCGCAGCCATCGACTTCAAGGTACGGCACCACTTAATGGTAGACATTGGCATATCCCGGAGAAAGAACGGCGGCGGGGGGTTCCATTCCGTAGAATGGTACGTTGAAGACACCCCAGAAGCTCCGTCATGTGCTGCTCAAGCCGAGTACCCTATGCCCTCAAAGTGCATACAAGCTCCTGCGGCAAGTGTAATGTTTGCAGAGGCTGTCACTGATTGGCTTGCCCCGAATCTGGCCACTATGCCAACTCTAGACTTATTGACCGCCTTTGAGGGGGAATGGGGCGAAGACTCGTTTTCGGCGTATGGATTCACATTGATGATGGTCTTGGGTGAAAGTGCTTTGCACTCAGGTCAGAACGAAAGACTCTGCTTCAAGAGGGAACTTTTATTAATGCCCTGTACAGATTCTCCCAAGAATGCATTCTGGTTCCCCTTCGCTTTCAAGATTTTGGCCTTTCTCGACCACTACCAAAGTATTTTTGTTTCGCCGGACGTAATCATCCCTCTATACTCCAGGTCCGCCAAACGGTTAAAAGCCTTAGCTCTGGAACGCGGCCTAAGAACCATTCGCTGTGTTGAGTCTCAGCTTTTGAGGCTCGGTGCGAGCAATGCACTGTGGGATAGGGTATTGATCGCAGTACTGGCACTGATTTGTTACAATGTTAGCATACCTCGCCAGCTTCTATGAGTAACCACAGCGGTATAGGAACTGCTGCTAACTATCTAAGAGCAGCTCACAAGCTTCGAGTTTGACCAAGCCACGTTGCATCTGGAGGGTATTCGATCAATCATCGCCGCAAGAGGAGGACTATCCAGCTTGAAAGGCAATCAAGGCCTGATGCTTATGATTTCATGGTACCTGACTTGTCACTAATTGTGTACTTGAGTATTGGAGGCTAATGAGTTGCTATAGGGTTGACATCAATGTGGCGTTGCTTCACGATACCAAACCGCACTTTCCATTATCACCTCTTTATATCAGTGCCGTTACCTCTTCAGGCCTCGCGAATCTACCCGCTCCGCTACAAACTCTCGTCAACAGCGACAATGAAGAACATACTCAACTCATGGGCGTCTTGTCCTGCATAGGCCACCTGTGCGCCATCGACGCGTCTCTCGATTCGGGGCAGTTTACAAGTGGGCATGCTCTCTGGAACGATGCAGAGCAGATAGGCTCATGTCTAAACCCCATCGCTCACCAGTTGTTGGGTCAGATCCCGGATGCTGGCCAATTCACGCGTTGGGATGTCATTTCAGAGGCTCTCCGGCTAGGGTCTCTGATGTTCATCATTCGCTTAATACGGACATGGTGCTCCTATCCTGGGACTTCCGAAAGGCTCGTTCCGCAATTGCTCAACGTCCTAGCTCTAGGACATCGTGCAGAAGATAGACCGCAAAGGGTTTGGGATTGTCCCCAGCTTCGTCGTATCCGCATTTGGCTTCTTGTCATGTGTAGTACCAGTGAAGCCAAGACTGACGACCTCACAATCACAATGGATCTGATAGCCAGCGATGTAACTGGGCAGAGACCATTGCCCTGGGCCAGAATTATGGCGAGAATTCGCCAGATGCCCTGGATCGACCACTTCGAGCCCCCGCGCTCAAGCTCGGGCAAGGACTATCAATAGACTTTCAAGATGACTGGCTGTTCAGAGATAGTTTGAGTGTACAAACTTGACCGGGCTCAACTCCCTCGTGATGACGAAGAGGGACCATACTGGCTCCTGGGATAAGAGCATGTCAGTCCCGGACTGTCGCCAATCACCATTCACCGCAGAAGCGCTAGGACGAGTGCTGCGCCCTACATTTGCAGGGATATCGCATCTTCAACCCCCAAAAGGCAGGTACTGACTAGAAATCCCTCTCTTCGTCCCCTGCCTCTCACACGTATCGTCTGTCCCTGATGAAGTCCTAGAGTGGGGATCACTGAACGAAGAAGGAAGGAGAAAAAGACCCGGTCAGCCCTAATTTGAGTGTATAAGAATGCTTCACGACGCATCGCTAAGTTTAACGGGTCAACGCGAGTAACATGCATGCAGGCTCTTACATAACTATGAAGCTCTCCTGCATTGTTTCGATCGCCGCGTTTGCTCTCGGCGCCGTTTGCGATTCGCTCTGCTCAGCCAATCTCACTGTCAAGACATCTACAGGAACATACACGGGAGTCATTGACCATGAGTTCCCCAACACGCGTCAGTGGCGAGCTATACCGTTCGCGCAGCCTCCAGTAGGCTCACGACGGTGGCTCCCGCCGCAGGAACTCCCGTCTAGTAACGAGCATCGCCATGTGTCGCGTTTCCCGGCTTCCTGTGCTCAATTCGTCACTGCAGACCCACGAATGTACTTCTGGGCTTCAGATTACACTCGGGGCAATTTGATCTACAATGGAGCGCAGAACGACTCTTCTGGACTGGTTGCTGAGGCATCTTCCGAAGATTGCTTGTATCTGGCTGTCTGGGCACCTGCCGCCGACGTACCTGCACCGGAGGGCGGGTTTCCCGTGCTGTTTTTTATGACTGGAGGAGGATTCATACTTGGTGGGATTGACATTCCCTGGCAGATGCCGACTGGTTGGGTTGAGCGCTCGCAATCGCACATTGTCGTGACGATCAACTACCGCCTCGGCATCTTTGGCTTTCCAAATGCGCATGGGCTCGCTCGTGAAGGCTTCAGCCAGAATCTGGGGATCCTTGACCAGCGCATGGCCCTTGAATGGGTGCGCGACAACATAGAGGCCTTCGGTGGCAATCCGGATCGGATCACGCAATGGGGTCGATCTGCTGGTAGCTTGTCGGCGGACGTCCATGCTTTTGCGTATCACAACGACCCCATTGCGCAGGGCTACTGGCTGCAGTCAGGATCTACACCAGGGGCCGGCTTCATCTATGACACGACATATTCGAACTTTACGTTTGTCGCTAAGCACCTTGGCTGTGGCGCGCCGTGCGACAACAAGGACAAGATCCAGTCTGCCCAATTTGAGCTTGACTGCATGCGACAGATACCTTTTGCGCAGATTGTGAACTTCATTGGACAATACGGTGACCGTTACGAAACTCCGCCAATCGCATTTTCGGTGACCCGGGATGATCGCCTTGTCTTCAGTGACTACCCATCCCGGGCTACTGCAGGCCTCATTGCCCATCGTCCCACAATCATATCCACTACGTCGAATGAAGCCGGCTCCCTATGGCCATGGCCTTTCGAAAATGTCACCGAAGGTCCCTGGCAAGAGCCCATTGATGAGTTTAACATCTTCGTGTCTTGCAAGGCCTTCACCTCAACACGCACGCGCAACGCCCTCGGCATACCCGTCTTCCGCTTCCAATACGCTGGCGTGTTCCCGAACCTGAATGTCTACGACTGGCTTGGAGCGTATCACGCAAGCGATATCCCGCCCTCATTCGGCACTTTCCATCTCATGGATCACATCGCCCCCTCCACACAGCTGCAAGCAGACACCAGCCAGGCTATGCAGGATTATGTCCTGGCTTTCGTCAAGGACCCTTATGAGGGACCACAGACAGAGTTCGGGTGGGAACCGATGGACACAAGCGAACCCAACGGTGGTGTGCTTCTGAGATTGGGTGCTGGTGGCAAAGCAACGCAGCTCATCGACGGCATTGAGATCGATGGGGTTTGTGAAGGCAAGGGAGATTATGACTCTTTTCCGGAGTAGATTGCCATACTATCAGCCCGTTACTGCTTATTGATTGATGTTAGATCCAGATACTAGACACAGATGAAGCTGAGTTGAACTCATCCGCTGCAATACTCGGGCTTCGGCACCTCTTCTGCGGAGGCGAGCGATGCCATCCGTATACATTGAGCGACGCGGACTGCCTTGGTATCAATTTATTATGTACCTCCCTTTTTTTAATTTATTTCTTTTTTACATGAACTTTAAAAGTTATCCTGGTTCGCATTCGACATAAGCATCGTATTGTCCGGCTTGTACTTCTTTGACAGCAGGTGAACATTGTACTCCACATCCAGCACCGCGCCATTGGGCTCATCCTTGACGGGTTTAAAGTCTAGCAGCAGGTCATCCTTGACTGCGCAGACGGTATCGGTCTCAAGGTACGGGTCATCGTTGGGGTAGAGCTGCGCCGTAACACCGACATAGTCTGGGTGGGTAACCATCATGTGAATATGCGCAGGACGGTATGGATGACGACCCATGACCTTGAGGAGCTCAGCCGAGGGTCCGGTGGTGTCGATGGCATACTCAGTAGGCTTGAGACAGTAGAACCAAAACTTGCCGTTTTCGTCGGTACGGAACTTGCCGCGCAGGTTGTGACGTGTCTGGTTCTCGGGATCGAAGACATCATACTTGCCGTTGGTGCTGGCTTGCCACATATCAAAGACGGCGCCTGGAATCCCCTTTCCGGTATCGACGTCCGTGATAACGCCATGGAAGTAGGTGAGTTCGCCGTCCTTGGGCATGTCCTGAACAACGCTGGCGCCAAGGTCGCGGAAGGGAGTCTCGGGCGACCAGAAAGGTCCTAAGATAGCGGATGAGGTGCCCTTGCGACCATCATCGGTCTCAATTGTGTGGTTAATCTCGTCGACCAGCCTACGAGGTGAAAGCCCAGAGTTAGTGGGTGTGGTCAGGAGGAACATTGGTTGTTGGCTGGACTTACGACTCAATGCCGAGGATGTCACAAACTCTCCATGTCTCATTGCGGTTCTTCTTATAGGCCTGTCCGAGGGAGTTGATGTAGTTGACACCGAAGAGCCATTCGTCTTGCGTCAGCTCAACCTCGCGACAGAAGTCGTGCATGTGCTTGATGAGGGAGGTGAGGATCTCTCGTTGGCGCGGCGGCGTCTCGGGGCTCATGAGGTCGATGACATGCTGTGTGAAATTGGGGTCAAACTGCTTCTTGGGCTTTGCGCCACCGCCGTTGGTCTGGCTAGCCATTTTGCTGATTTTGAGGAGCTGAGAAACGTGTGCACGGACGTTGCAGTTGGTATGTTTGCTGAAGGGTCCAGTTGAAGCTGAGGCGTGAAGATTGAACTTGACAGTGAAGGCAAATCCAAGAGGGGAGTGGGAGGAAGGAGGAAGAAGTTAGTGCTAAGAACAAACAGGAGAAAGCGACAGGCTCATGACGGCGAGCTGCTGAATTTATGACAATTGCGACTACCTACCTACTAGCACAAAGCGAACTCGCCCGAGACCGCGACCGGGCTGGATCCGCAGTAGGTGCGCCGAGAGCGTGGGCACGAATCATGAGGCAGAGAGATAAACACGGCAAGCCAAGCGGCAACGAGCGCGGGAATGGAAACGGCAAAAACCACAGTGCAGGTGCGCCATCGATCGCGTCGCCTGGAACCCGTGAGGGCTGGCCGATGACGGGGTACAAGAGGGGGAGGGGCAGCATTCTCGGGCTACCGCTACAGAGCGCTGCGGGAGGTGGGGGAGTAAAGTGGCGCGAGCCTCAGCTGACGGAACGGGATGGCCTCCGGCTAAGGGAATATCCCCTCTCTCCTTCAAGCGTTTTCCCTGGGCGGACGAACAAAACTTGTTGCTCTTGCTTTGGTACATTAGGGCTCCCACTAGTGGGACTTGTACTTCCGGCTAGGCATGGCTCAGGCATCTCTGAAGCATGGCCCCAGGTCAAGGGTCTTCAAGCCTGGGGCTGCCCTGCACCTCAGTCCAGTCCAGTCCAGTCCGGACTTGCCGATTTCCGATTCTTGGTGCCGAGAAACATCGACGACATCAGGATGCATCCGAGGCAGCTAGTGAGTTGACCACGCCATCACATCGTCTCACGCACAGAGAGTAGAGGCGAGTGAGTGCCCAATATGTCTGGAGAACCAAACGACCGAAAATGTTCTTGCCTCCCGTCAAACGCGCTCATCTTGGCATGGGTGGTCGCTTCCACTCAGCATTGCTCCTACGACACGACCTCATGTGAGAGAAGCCAGGCATGCTCGGCATGCTAAGCTGGAGCAGCAATTGGTACGTCACTTTTACACCTACCAAGTAGGTCATCCTTGTTACAATCCAGAGAAACGACTTTTGGGCAAAGTGATTGATTCAACAGATCCAGGTGCTAAGCGAGCGAGAACTGCTCTCTCTAGAGAACTGCTCTCTCTAGAGAACTGCTCTCTTGAGAGAACTGCTCTCTCTAGAGAACTGCTCTCTTGAGAGAACTGCTCTCTCGAGCTTCCGGGAACATGCGGAGGATGATAGTAGTCCCTGAAGCATGACAGCTCGTCGCCCGTCCTAACATACACTGCGTATAGTACCATCTGGCTTTTCACACCCGGCTGGGCAGCCCACGTTCTGGCTCCCTGGTCTCGTCGATCTCGCGTACGCCGCCAACTTCCTCCTCCTTGTTGCTGAGTCTCCGATGGTCAGATACCAGATCCTCGTGCCCGAATGCAACGGCCATATGCTCCAGTGGTAGGCTCTTGGTTTCTGGCACGAAGAACCACACGTAAATACCACCTACAAAACAGGATCCAAAGGAGAAGAATGTCCCATGTCCAATGTCAGTGATCAGATACGGTGTTGCCTTGCTCACAACCACGTTCATGATCCACTGCGTCGCCGCGCCTAGAGTTGCGCTGATGGCCCGAACACTAATTGGCACCGTCTCGCTGGCCAGAATGAAGGGTACGCCTGCAAAGGATGAGACGAAGCCGATGACGTAGAGATGGATAGATGAAAGCACACGCTGCAATGCCTCCTCCGCTGATCTGTGCATCGGCTTCACTTGGTTTCCAATCTTGATATATGAGCCCACGAAGAAGTTTGAGAATGACATGATGCTTGCGCCAGCGAGGAGCAGGGTCCTGCGTCCGATGCGATCAACGAGGTAGCCGCAAGCAATTAGCGCTGCAATTGCCTTAACCACTCCGTAGATGCCAGTCGCAAATAAACCCGCGCTTTTGCCTTGGACACCTAGAGATCGAAAAATGCGAGGCGAGGAGTAGCTGATGCCGTTGATACCGGAGAGCTGACCAAAGAATTGTGTGACAACGCCAATAGAAATTCGATACAGGATGTTGCGCTTGGTGCATTCTTTGATCTGCCTTTTGAAGGTCTGCAACTGTGAATCTTCGTTATTGGCACCCATGAGCGTCCGCTCAATGTTCAACTCGTCCCGGATATCGGTCACCTCTTGCTGGATGTACTCGTGAGTGCGATCAAGATTCCGGAGCTTGGATAGAACCTGCGTCGCGGCATCCACCGACCCAGTCTTAATCAGAAAACGAGGCGTCTCTGGCAAGAACACGATGGCTGCCAAAAAGACCAACATCAGGGGCAACTGCATGCCAACGGGTATCCGCCACTGGACACCACTCGACCCGGAGATGTGAAGGTTGACGCCATAATTGATCCAAAATCCCATCAAGCCTCCAAGCTGATAACAGATTTCGAAGATGCCGATGCAACGACCTCGAAACTGCGGAGGGGCAATCTGGGGAACATACAGAGGCGCGATGACGGTTATAGGGCCAACGCCGAGTCCAGTGAGAAAACAGCCAACATAGAAGGTAGCAACGTGGCCAGTGAGCTGTAATGCGGCACCAATGACGAACATCATCGATGCTATGATCATGCTCCAGCGGCGTCCCCAGGCAAAGCGAGGAAACCTGCAACAGCGCAGCCAGCCTGAAACGTAACGATGATGTTGCTGGATTAGGTGTTTACAGCCTGTGTTGTCAGCCCATCGAGGCCGAATTGATCGATGAAGGACTTGAGAGCCAGGGTTCCCCAGAGAAAAGCGTTGTCATATCTGAAAGATCGGGTTAGCCCGTTGACCTTTCGATTCTCGTCTCTGGGATGCTTAGTTGAGGGCGATGGTTTGGCACTCACCGGAATAACACACCGCCAAATCCCGCGCTGAGGGATGCCAACCAGATCTTCCAATTAAAAATTTCCTTGGGAGAAGACTTCATCTCGGTAGTCATCATGATAACCTGACTGTGATTGTACTGTGCGGTATGATACTCTGAGAAGCCGCGTCACCAAAGATTCTGAAGTTAGTTGACGGCGCAACAAACGAACGCATGCATCCACGATGAGCTCATATTGATGGTTTTATAAGAGTGCATCATCGTGGTTGTCTGTTCCTCTAGACGGGCTACGAGCCTTTACTGACACTACTTGTCAAGCAAATGCATCTCAATGCAGAGAAAGTTGGGTCGTTGTTGATGGGCTGCACTTCTTGCCTGAACAGTCGGCGGCCCAGTTTGAATTTTTTACTGGAAGAAAGGCACCTCGATTGAAGATGTCAATCGAAATTCTCAAGCGCCATCTTCAGAATACAGCCGACGTCGCAACGCAAAGGTTGGTAGACAATCGGTTCAGAAAGATTCACAGCAAGCTTGCACTGGATGTGACCACGGTCAGATTTGGGTAATCCTAAAAGATCAAACAAGAATCCCGGGCACAGAAGACATTCAGGCATTTGTTAAAGCAATATGGGCCGGTGGAAATCCGTACTGAATAAAGTTCTACAATCTAACGATCGAAGTGGTCGATGCGTCTATGTAGCACAGGTTAGATACCATCACAGCTCATAAGGTTCCAATGTGACCGCTTCTCCAAGCTCCAGAGACTGTTTCACTGCCTCACAAACCACAACGGCTGCGAGCCCTGCTTGAGGTGTGCAGCTGGCCTTCTCTTCTCCTCTTATGAACCGAATGAAATGCGTCAGCTGACGATCAAATGGGATGCCTGGGGATACTTCTAGTGTCTCCCGTGTCATAGGTCCGCCCCAGTCCTTTTGTTCACGACCATCGTATGACCATCTCGTCATATCCGGTACGCTGAGTGTTGCTTCACTACCCATGATTCGATAGCAGTCCTGACCAGTAGCATGAATCGTCGGGTTTTCGGCAGTGCCCATCTCAAATGCATAAGGCGCCGGCACATTGTCACTGATGAGGACTGTGGCTATAATACCGGAGAGGAAGCGGAAAATAATGGCGGCACCTTCTTCTGCTGCGAAGCCGCGGCGTGGCACAGCCCTCTCGGTATGAATACGCGTGATGGGACCAAAGAAATGGTGGAATAGGTCAACATCGTGTATCAAGTTGATCAGAACTGGCCCAGCTGTCACTTGCTGGCGCCATGTTGCTTCGAAGTAGACAGGTGGTTTCTGCAGAGTCCAAAGAGCATTCACTGCAATGATGGAACCCAGCGAGCCGCCGTCCAAAGCCTTCTTGACAGCAATAGTGTAGGGGTTGAAACGCCTGTGATGGCCAACGAGAGATTTGACACCTCTTTCATCGTCGGCAGCTTTGAGCTCCGCGGCCAGTAATGCGCCGTCCTCCGTGTCGGGGCAAAGCGGCTTCTCGATGAGCAAATGGACTCCTGCTCTTGAGAGAACTCGAGCGGTATCAGCATGGGTGTGGTTGGGTGTGCAAATTATAGCGGCATCGACAGAGGTTGTCGAAGACAAGAGATCTTGAACATTGGCGTAATACGGGACACCAAGCTTCTGTGCCTCTGCTATCACTGCCGGGTTGGGATCAACAAGGGCGCTGAGCTCCGTGTGTTCATTCGATAAGACACTTCGCACATGGGCAGGTCCAATCAAGCCGTAGCCTACCACGGCGATATGTATCCTGGCCTGAAGTGAACCTGCGAAGGATGTCATCTTTAACATTGACTGGGTTCGTCGCAGAGCAGTATTTGCCACACGTCGTATGAACCTGCTAGTGGATTCTTGCACCGGATTGTCAAGTTCCTGGGCCTACGTCTACAGAGCTGCGACAAGACTATATAGAACTAATACACCAAAGCGATCCACACCGGGCGCTCACAGCGAAGTCGGCGCTGTCACGTCAGCTAATCCCGGCTTTAATACCCCGCCAAAGCGATTATCCGGGGTAGAGGGGCAAGGCCCACATGGCTGATGCCTGTTTCGAGCAAGGCGGCCGGCGAGCCTGGAGACACAGAGGCAGACCACCGCTGTCTTAACCTCATTCGAGGACATGCGTGACGGTGATGAATTGACTACAGGTAAGTGTGGGTCATAATCACATACGCACTTAACTATGATAAGTACTTTTGTGTCTTGTCTCAATACATGTTGGAGTAAGAACAAAGTGCTACACGTAGCATTCCGCAAGCTGTGTCCCCCAAGGCTACGCGTCCTGCCCTTCCCTTCGATAGAGCTCTTCAGCGACTACCGCTTGACAGCACTCCGCGGCAACGCATTCAGAGACATTCGTGTCCAAGTGACTTCCTGTTCCATGGCTTGATGGATCAGGGGCTGCGTGCCAGCTATTACTCTACATCCTCTGCTCTCAGACAGAGTGTAGAATGAGGTCACCAGAGGATGGTAACACATCTCCAGCACATAGTCCTTCACCGGCCTCTATAAGAATTCCAGGGCGATATCCCGCGCAACAAATTCGCCTTCGCTGGTGGGAGGACAATCAGGGACCGTGCCAATGATTAGCACTGGGGTTTCCATCTTCTCAGCATCTGCGACAGATTGAAGAAAGGTGATCCTCAAGTCTGTGTACAAGCTGGCAAAGGACTTGATGGCATCATCTGCTTCTTCCTTGATGCGATTGACGAGGTATATGTGTGAGGCTCGAGCCACTTGTGCAGCGCATAGATCGCGCTTCTACAAACACCCCCAGCGCCGATAACCAGAGCCGGTCTCCCGGAACACACTTTCAAGATGCCAGGGTACCCCTGAAGGAAGGACTCGCGCACCCCGATACAGTCTGTGTTGGTCCCAATGAGGCTGATCTCGCCAGTCATGAGGTCTCGCTCCTTGGATATGGTATTGATGGCGCCAATTGCACGCCCAGTCTCCGTGATATCATCACAAGCTTCAATGCAAGCAATCGTGTGGGGCATAGTAACAGAGGCTCCAATGCAATCATCCGCCGTCACTTTGGGCAGAAAGTCTGCCTTATCAAGGGATTCCAGTAGCCCAAAAGTCCACGGCAGGTTCAAGCTCTGGTAAACTGTTGTGTGCATCAGAGGCGCCAATGAGTGCTGGATTGGGTAACCAAGCAAATAAGCCCTGAAGGGCTTCTCGAGTCCACTGGGAAACCCCATGGCTACGATTGATTGTTTTTCTTGAAGGGGACAAAGAAAGAAGACACAAGATTTAGAGCTGGTGAGGTGAGTTGGGGCTTGCAAGTGCTGGTGACGGCGTGCAACGATAGATGCCCATGGAAGTAACACAAACCGAGCCGAATAACAATCGGCAGGGTGGGATAGTTGTTGGCTTCCTTCTGTCCAGCTTTTTTAGTTAACACTTGAAGACTGTAAGTGTCATTACACAGCAGTGACGAATCCCCGAGGACCCCAAGCGAAGAATCCACCTGTCGGGTATAAGAGTGGCCGCGGGAGATCGGTTAACCGCTCCAGACTTTTGAGATATGAAGATTCATTTCCGGTTGACGCAAATCCCAGCAGGCCCACAGCGGTGCTTATTAATCTTGGATGCAGAGGTATTGGTACTGTAAGATGATACAGCTGTCGTTGGTTCAACTGAGGTCGGGAATCAATTCGATCACTTCCCTTGTGCTTTGGCGCTACAAAGGGGCGGGAATACCTTCCCAGGCCGTGGCTTCCGAAAGTTCACGTCTTTTGTCGGTGGACCAGATGGTTTGTGAACTTGAATACTTGATTCTTTAAAACCAGGCTCTGTGTGTGTAAGCGCAAAGTCCTACTAGCCCGCATAGACACAGAGTCATGTTGCGAAGGGCATTGAGAACGAGGTCATGCGTTGCTTCCTCCATGTTATCTTGGAATTGTCCGCTGCCTTTGTTGCCATCTGGAAAGGGAATAGATGGAACGGGCTTCTCAAGGAAGTGGCATAGAGGTTCCCTGTAGTGTCAGTGTAAGCAGGTCAATCGCTCCCATCAAATCTTGATGATCATTCGAGATATGGCCGGCCCTGGTGAACTAAACTTTGCCTCAAATCCTTGTAATGGTTTTCCGCTACCCGTTTGCCATGCCCTTCGAAGTTTCCATCGTAGTAGCCGCGTATTACCAAGTCGAAGTTCAGCCAAAGCCAGTAGATGCCACGGTCAAACCAGCTCAAAGTCCATATCGGCCAGCTGAACACGGCCAAACATGTTTTATGCATACTTCAAGACCAAGCTTCAATATCGCGACGCCGATTCAAGATGACCTTAGCATCGGGATAGTACGCCATGAGTTCCTCTCCAAAGATGTTCGCTGGTCCATCCGTGACTGCCTCACAGGTGGCAAGGACCGATTCGAAATTCACCGCTTCGCCTGAGGTCATAGACTCGTCATTTTGAAGTCCACTTGATGAAAGTCGTTGTGCAAAGCCCCGCTGCATCAGGGGTACCCAAAACGCACAATCCTCTCGTTGAGTGGCTATGATACGGAAGCCGTGGTATACTCCTTGAACCCTAGAATTTGCAAGGCATTTCGCAGGGAGTCGGTGCCCCTCCGCGACAAGCCGAGACAGAGGACCTGCATTGCAGTCCCAGACTGGCGCTGGCGGTTCGGTGGTTTCAGGGAGTAAAATGTGCGCTCCATAGCAATGGACTATGCAGCTTCAGAAGGGAGCTAAGCAGCGTCGAAACGTGAAGTATTTACAACGTAGAGTTGTTGACAGCTGAGTTTTGACTTAGACGCAGCTTAACCAACCCACGGTAGCTGGCAAGGGCAGCTAGCAACAAGCCCCAGTTTCATATCGTCATTCAACATCGATGGCCTGAGATACGAACTTTTGGGGAATTGACTAACCAATTTTGAACATATAAGTTCGCCTTTGACGACGATGACTTCATAAGATGAGAACACGTTTCATCTTTCTTAGCTTGCCGATTTGCGATCGTCTTTTGCGCCTCACGATCGGTTCCAGGTCCCCATTTACCCATCTCCAAAAGTAGTCGATTCTTCTCCAAACTGCACTAAGCAATGAAGACTTGTTCGGCCAGAGCTTCGAGGGGAGTATCACATGTCCTCGGGTACCAACACTGTACCACGCACTGGAGATGAGGCAGATTCGGAGAATTGAAGCATCTGCCTGCTTACCTATCGCTTACTACAGCGTGTATTGCTTGCGAAGTACGAAGCCTTCGGAAGTGAATCAATATCTGGTGTGGTCACTCGTACAGTGTTGTCGTCCATAATTCCAGCTCATGAGTCTTAAAAGCACCTACACTTCTCGACGCGAGCCTGCATAACCCTTTATCGGGGATTTTTCAGCCTTTAAGAAGTGGAACTCGCACATTCTCAACAGCCCCCTTGCTGAACATCATTACCCGTTGCTCATGAGACTTCATCGTCTGACTGTGTAGCCTACTCTTGGAAGCAAGAATCAGCATGTGAGATCTTCGTCAGATGTCTGAATCGCGTACCTGGACACGTCACTGCCAGAAGGGACGCTGGTAGCCCTTAGGCAACGCTGGATGCCATGCCATGCCGTTTATCGATCAAATGACGCTTCCAACTTCTTCCTCCACTGATGCAAGTATAAGATATATGCAGATGGTCGTTCAGCATCCAGGTTGATTCATAGAAGGCACCGGCGGTTGGATGGTCGTTAGTCGACTTGGTCACGGAACGAACACGGGTTGCTACCAACTGTACCAGTAAAGTAGGGGGCTTTGGCATTATCATATGATAGGTGGCAAGGGCTACATAAGCTCATTGCTCGCAGACAACTTGAAAGCCCTTGATGAGATTCTTCTTTCTGAACATCTTGCGCCATGTCGCATCCGTACGCCTAGTCCTGTGAGCGGAAGCGCTCTACGCCAAGCTCCATCCAGTTACCCTTCAGCAAGTTGCCACAGGCTAGTGTGGTGAAATCGTATAAATCGACGACAGCCAGTGCTGGCTAAACAAAAGAGAAAGGGACATTATGTGTACACATCGCGATTGGATCCGTCCGCGCTCACATCCATTTAGGGCATGAGCGTGCTAGGTATTTATAAGTCAAAGAGGATGCCGGCTTCTCGGGTCCATGTTCAAATATGTCAAGGATTCCAGAGGGACTTGCAGCATCCTGTCTCGTGGGGTGCTGTCGAAGGATACCTCCGCGCAAGCGAAGCTAGCCGATGGGACTAGACGGATTGGTATAGGAGGAGGGGTTCCCCGACATTTTCAATCTCGGGGATCGTGCATTTGAGGTCGAAAGCTTTAGACAAGACGATCTTAAAGATCTGGAACATGTTAGGAGGAAGTCGGGTGTAACTACGGATCAAGATGTTGCTTACCTTTTGCACATTGATGCTATGACTCGTGCTGGAAAATATCAAGCTAGCACGCATGGCTTTTGCGAAGCGTCGTGCCTGGGCAGAGTTAGTTGAAATGCACAGTACGCTCTGAGGGTCGGGATAGGCGGCATACCTGATTGGATATCTCTTCTTGATCTTGGGGTGGAAAGTTGACGAAATGGTCATACTTGGTGCCAACCAGAATAGGGATAGCAGTTTTGTTGAACCCTCTTCCTTGGCGGTACCACTCTTTGATGCTGTTTAACGTGCTCTTGCGAGTAAGGTCGAACATGAACAGAATCGCCACGGCATCGTTGCACACAAGTGGCAGCATGTTCACAAACTCCCGCTGGCCGCCGAGATCCCAGATTGAGAAAGTGATTTCTGTGTTCCGAATGGAAATCGTTTTCTCCATGAAGTTCACCCCCAATGTCTGAATGTAGTCTTCATCCCAACTCCCTTCCACGTATTTCACCATAAGTGACGTCTTCCCGATTTGGGCATCCCCAACCATGCCGACCTTGATCACAACATGGTTGCGGCCGTTCGGTGTCTCGTTCGCCGCTTGCCGTTGATCTGCGTAGGGTTGTGGATTCGAAAGGCCACTGGCTGGCCTCGAAAGGGATGGGTTGCTGGGTACAGGAGGCGTGTAGCGAGCATTTGGGTCTTCATCAGCCCGAGGGCTGTTTGCAAGCCCTTGATCAAGGGACTGGCTCTGCTGATGACGAAAGCCGTTGTTGCTGACTAGCTGAGGGGAACCCTCGATGCCACCGAGGGTATCATCATGGCCGTCATGCGGTTGCTGGGCCGGCGGATCCACGTCCATCGTTTTTCTTTGCAGCCAGAGGCGTGGTGATGTCGAAAGTGTTTCACCCAGTGATTTCGTATCGACCGCCACGCAACCAGAAGGTATCAATGAGGATTCGAAAGCAGGTGGGAATGAGATTGTTGGATACAGCAACAACGTGGGGAAAGCCTGTCAGCTTGAGACAGGCATCAGGACGACTGTTGCTCGGGAGGGCTGGCTGTTCACGCGACTCCAGGAAGCCAAGGGTATCGAGGGGCGTTCCCGGCTTCTACGTCGGTTGACAGATGATGCGCTTATAGCGGACGAACAGGATTGTGTTCCTATCGATGAGGAATGGGCGAGGATGGTGCTTGGGTTGAGGGAGGGGTGGGAGTTGGACTCGGGCTCAGCTTGCCTGGTCGACACGACGCCAGCTCGTTGTGAGTTGTGGAACCAACAGGAGGGGAAGGTCTCAGTGTACTCCGTAGCGGTACACAGCGGTTTGGTCAGTGCGAGCTTCCCCTGGAACGGCTGTTTTAAGCGCCCGTGTGCTGCGGACACGCCGCCCAACAGGAACCGACCGCAACCTTTTCAGGGAATTTAAGCCTTGAACCAATCACCACACTGTTCGAAGACGCGGCACGGATTTTCGCTACGACCGCGTTCTGTGGCGCGTGCTGTCCTGAGAAACGCCGAGCCACATTGATGATAAATGACGAGGATCTGGCCAGGCCTACGCTGGGCAGGGTTCCCTAGGTAGTCGAACTCTCAACCACCACAACTCTTCGACGGCGGCCACTGGCATGTACCTGAATTTTACATCATGATTCAAAGCTCAGCACTGTCCAAAGCCCAAGAGCTATCCCCACTTCTATGGCCTGATGTGGGGGTGCGCTAGCTGACTAAGCTAGACCGGCCTAAGCATCGGCTCACCAGTCCGACTGTGTCCGATCACGTCCGGTTAGAATCCAAGTCAAGTGTCGCCGACAACCTCACTTTTCCGGGACCGTCGCTTTCGTGCCTTCAAGACGCCTTGCCCACCACTTCTCCAGATAGAACCTCTCTCCCAAGTCGACCATGGCCTCAGTCACCACCACTCTGCGCGCTGTGCGCCCTGCGGTCCTGCGCCTGGCACCACGAGCTGCTCCCCTGTCCCGAGTTCCTTTCCGCAGCTTTTCGGCCACACGATTGAGTAGGTGCTTCCCATGCTGGACCTTCCGGACCACTCCAATTGACATTTCTCAGGTCTTGCACGTCGATACACGAAAGATCATGAATGGGTCGACCTTTCTGCTGACGGCAAGACTGGTGTCGTGGGCATTTCTGAATACGCTGCCGAGCAGCTAGGTGACGTCGTCTACGTTGAGCTTCCCGAGAGCGGCGACTGGATCGACCAAGGCGATACCATCGGTGCAGTCGAATCTGTCAAGAGCGCCAGTGACATCAACGCTCCTATTCGCTGCAAGGTCACCGCCGTCAATGAGCTTCTCGAGGAGAAGCCCGCCACCATCAACCGGGTGCCCGAGGATGATAGCAACGGCGGTGGTTGGATCAGCAAGATCGAGGTCGATGCGGAGGGTGCCAAGCAGTACGAAGAACTGATGGATGCTGAGGCGTACAAGGTTCTTGTTGGCCAGTAGAGCAACGACTCGCGCGTTTCACGGTCCATCGGGTGTGGAATAGATGGCGGATGTACACAGCTCAACCTGGATCGCATCGAGGAAGACGAAGGTGATTCAACTTTGTAACATACAGGGCCACGTAGACTCTCGCATCGCGAGATGAGGTGATTGATTGACGCTGATATCGAGGGGAATAGTAGAGCATGATCAAGCCCAAAGCTTGTCCCGATGCCTTGTGGCGTGGAATTTCTTATTTTGTATGTTTTTGGGCTGTTCTGCGGGATGAGAGCAGCGAATCTATTCCTTCGCCTCAGCCACAGGCCGTACCGAATTGATCTCGTCAAGGATCTTGCCCGCCCCCTTGTCTACCAGATCCAATGCCACGCGCTTGCCGAACTCCTCCGCCGCTTCTGGTGAAGATAAAGCTTCTGACATGTCAGAATCCACTGCCTCCGTTCCCTTCACATTCACTACCGTTGCTCGGACGCGAAGCTTGTTGTCGTCCCACTGTGTCTCGACTCCAATCGGCACACTGCAGCCACCCTCGAGCGTCCTCATGAGGCTTCTCTCGACGACGCAAGCAATAGTCAGCTGCGGTTCCTCAAGCTTCTTCAGCAGATCCAGCACCCTTTTGTCATCCTTTCGGCACTCTACTCCAATGGCGCCTTGACCGACAGCGTGCAATATTCCACCGTTGTCGTAGTCGAGGAACTGTGAAATGTGATCCTCCAGCCCCATTCTCTGAAGCCCAGCAGCTGCCAAGATGATGCCGGTGAGTTCCGGGTCGTCGTTGAGCTTCTTGAGTCGGGTCTGAATGTTGCCGCGATGGTCTTTGAATCTGATGTTGGGATAGCGTCGGGCCAGCTGAGCTATCCGGCGAACACTGCTGGTGCCAATGACGCTTCCGTTGGGAAGGTCTGCGAGAGACTTCCATCCGTGCTCCGCAACCAACTCCTTCTTGAGGACCAGTGTATCACGAGGATCTTCTCTGGAAGTGACACACCCTAGCACGCAGCCTTCTGGTAGCTCTGTCGGCATATCCTTGAGCGAATGGACGACGATATCAAGCTCCTCAGACATAAGTTTCTCCTCCAGTTGAGACGTCCACAAACCCTTTCCACCGAAGTTGTAGAGAGCGGTGACTTGGTCCCTATCACCAGTAGTGGTCATGCCGTGAATAGGAAAAGAGTGATTCGGGTAAAGTTCCTGGAGCGCAGACACGACGATATTGGTTTGGGCCATGGCGAGGGGTGATTCACGAGTGCCGACATTGATGGTGAGGCTCTCGGCAGAGGAGCCTGACTTGTCAGTCGACGCCATGTCGGATGCGTAGCCTTCTGGCTGTGAATTGCGCAGCGTTTCTGATGAGAGGGGAGCAGATTGCCTCCGCACTTCGTCAGGTGAGTCGGTGATGGAGGGTCAGTGTGAAAGAAAGGCCTGATTCCTCTCCAAAATGCTACCACCAATGGCGGGGCAAACAAAACCGGGATCCTTTTGGCGGGGCAGCTGAGGGGGACATTGGTCACAGTGGGACGCTGATCATGACAGGCCCTTATGATTGCGCTATGCATTTTATGTAAGACTTTGTGCATCGTCTTTTTGGCTCGTACACGCTACGCTACCTTTACTCAACGACCGGCCTTGTCCATCATGCTGGCTTCATGGACCTAATTCTGTGGAAATCTTGATGATCCGCCCGGCACAACATGCTGACAAGTGACCTTTTTCTTTTCCCATGTTTGACCATTGTGTGTATCACACGACCCCAGTTCTACTTAAGTCACCAACAACAGTAGCCATGTTCCGCTGCTCTCCACGATCCACTCGCGTTGTCGATAAAGCAGCGCCTGTGGATCATCGATGACACGACACTACGCTCACATGAATTCCAGGCCCTTCTCACCTACGTCCCGCCCAAAGATCTGCCGGAGTCGAGAATCTCTTCAATGTGCAGTCGCATTGCCGGTCAGGATGCATCATGCCAAGGTAAACCGAGCAGTTGAGGCCGATCTGCCACATGGTCATGAAGCTGGCAACGGGCAGCCCCAGTGTGATGACAGGCACCACGACGTCAGCCCTGTGCTTCATGCTTCGCCTCATCACGTCGAATGTGGAATATGTGCATTGCTTCGATGTTTCCCTGCGCAATGACCACATTGACTGCAATATCGAATGGCCTCTATAAAACCAGCCATGTCTTACGGCTGTTCCTCCTCTCTCCTTCCCTCTCTCTTCCTCATTCGAACGCTATCTTAAGCTCTGGAAGTGTCTTCTCGAGTTTGATGACATTGACGTCAAAGACCAGCTCCGCTAAGCTTTTTATTGCCGAATCCGCATCTTTTGCACGTTCATCGTCTACGATCGGAATATCACTCTACACAGCGACCTCCACCAAACATGAGGCCCATCTGGCTTATCTCGCTGGCTTTCGCCCTGGCGGTTGCCCTTCCTCAAGATCCGCCTCCGATTCCTCCCACAGACCCTGCGCCTGCTCCTCCGCCGGGGGATGAACCGCCACCAGATCAACCACCGCCAGATCAACCACCAGCGCCAGTCCCGCCGCCGCCAACAGACCAGCCTGAGCCCGAGCCCGAGCCACCGGCTACACCGGTACCCGATGTTCCTGCACCTACAGTCACTGGCGGGCCTCCAGGACCTATTTGCGAGTGTGGCTACACATACTGCTCCTCTGTTTTGCTGGCCATGAGTAAGTGATTGACCGGAGAAGAAGTACCCAAACGAATAGAGTTAACGTATGATACTCAGAGGAGCCGTGGTCCGTCGAGCAGTTGTCCGATGCGTACTGCAATACCTCCAATGCTACTTGTCCTGACGATCAGCCCTGTACCGATGTTAGCCAGGCTCTCTTTGTCTGCCTTTGCGATGATGCTGAGGAGAAGCTTGGCAACCAGCTGGACCTCTTGTGCGGATGTGACGAGTGTCTTGTTGTTGGGCCCGACTTCAGAGGGCGCTGCGCGGTGCCTTGTTATGGATCCTGCGATGGCTGAAGATTGAGATGAAGCCAAACGGTATGCTCAGGCTCTGTCATGATTTGCGATCTACCGGAGCTGTTATGCTGCGATCAGAGGGATTAGCCTGTAATAGGCCTCTGAATTGGAGGGGGTTGGACTGGGCTGTCTTTTATCCCGTCTAGCCATAAGACTCATAATCAACTTCATAACCCTAGATTAAAGTGCAACAGTATTGTATATTTACAGACCGTACGGAACAACCTTGAAATGTATGGCGATTTTACCTAGTACGTTCGCTGGGCCACTATCAAGCGGCATCCTGGACGCCAGGACCCGAGGTGGACCACTAGAATCTGGGGAAAGCTGCGTGCGGGGTCAACGTTCAATCGACACCCCAGCTCATCCCCCCGGCTCCCCGGCCCAAGCTCCTCCCTCCTGCAGGTGTCGTCGCTTCACAAAGTCATTGACTGAATCAACTTCCCCTCCTCTCCACACATCCCTTCAGAAAGGTGTGACACACCCCCGAGTTTCCCTCACGTCTGCGTTGCACTTGAACAGGCACACGCCATCATGCACGCGCCGCTCACAGCGAAGCTACAGGTCGTCTGAGGAGTTCCCCTCTTCCCCTCATCCGGCCGCGCCTCGAAGCTTACTTGCCAGCCTGCTTGCTTCTCTTCCCACCCTCTCGCTTTCTCATACCATCACTTTGGTTGGTTGACGCAGACAACCGATTTCCTGTTCTCCAAATCAATTTGGGGGAGCTACCTGTCTCACGGCCAGCATCGTGAGCACGGTCGTCTCCAGCGACGTACTAGCTCCCGGACCGTCCTTTGTTTGACATACCGCATCCTCGTCGTCCGGCTCGTCTGCACCCTCCGGAAGTGGCGCTCGCGTGCCTCGCTCGATACATACCACGCGCGCTGCTAATGACAGATTGTCCATGATGGCGTCCAACCTTTTGCGTCCCCTGGGGCCTAGCCTTTGCAGTGCTTCTTCTGTCTCTCGCATTGTTCGCCATGGCGTAAACGGTTAGCTCCTCCATTCCCTCATACATTCAAATGTACAACTGCTGACTTCTTTCTCGCGTCAGAAACGGCAGTCATCAACTCAATCACCGGTCATCAGCGTCAATGGCACCAAACTTGGAGCTCGGGTTGGCAAAGAGCTACACTTCCGGCTTTGCCTCAGCCCATCAGCCTACCGCGAATTTCATCTGTCTCAAAGACTCCGACTCCGCCTTCAGAGTCGTCTCGAGTCTATTCGACAGCTGTAGTGCCACCAACCACGCCCTTTGATCAGCTCACTGTCGGTGTTCCGCGGGAGGTATTCCCTGGCGAACGTCGAGTCGCTTTAACGCCTGCCAACGTCGCCTTGCTCCTGAAGAAAGGGTACAAGAGAGTCGTTGTCGAGCGAGGAGCAGGATCTGCCGCCGAGTTCCACGATGAAGCGTATGAGAAAGCTGGCGCAACCTTTGTGGACTCGGCCAGTGGAATATGGTCGGCTGCTGACATCGTGCTCAAAGTACGAAGCCCGGCAGATGCCGAGATCGAACGTATTAAGGAGAAACAGACCATCATATCTTTCGTGCAGCCCGCTCAGAACAAAGACCTCGTGGAGAAAATCGCCAGCAAGAAGGCTACCCTTTTCGCAATGGATATGATTCCTCGCATCTCCCGAGCTCAGGTTTTCGACGCCCTCAGCAGCATGGCAAACATTGCTGGGTACAAAGCTGTGCTCGAGGCATCCAATGTGTTCGGTCGCTTCCTTACCGGTCAGGTCACTGCTGCCGGCAAGATCCCACCTTGCAAGGTTCTGATTATCGGTGCCGGCGTGGCTGGCCTCAGCGCTATTGCCACCGCCCGCCGTATGGGTGCCATCGTCCGCGGGTTTGATACACGCCCTGCTGCTCGTGAGCAGGTTCAGTCCCTCGGCGCCGAGTTCATCGAGGTCGAGCTAGAGGAAGACGGATCAGGCGCTGGAGGTTATGCTAAGGAGATGAGCAAGGAGTTCATCGAGGCCGAGATGAAGCTCTTCAAGGAACAAGCCAAGGATGTCGATATCATCATAACTACGGCGCTTATACCCGGTAAACCCGCCCCTAAACTCATCAAGTTGGATATGCTCGACGCCATGAAGCCTGGCAGTGTCATAGTCGACCTTGCCGCGGAAGCGGGTGGCAACTGCGAGGCTACGAAAAAGGGGGAGTTGACCATGTATAAGGACGTAAAGGTTATTGGATACACCGATCTGCCGTCTCGTCTCCCAACTCAGTCTTCAACCTTGTACTCCAACAATATCACCAAATTTCTCCTTTCTATGGCGCCAAAGGACAAGGAGTTCGGTATCGACCTTTCTGATGAGGTCGTTCGCGGAGCAATTGTGGCTCAGCAGGGAGAGATTCTCCCTCCTGCTCCTCGTCCTGCACCTCCACCAGCGCCAGTCAAGCCCGCCACGCCAGAAGTTGTCGAGGTGAAGGCTCTGACTCCGTGGCAGAAGACAACTCGAGAGGTTGCCGGTGTAACCGCTGGTATGGGCTCGGCACTTGCCCTTGGAAAGCTGACGGGGCCATTGTTCATGGGTAATGCTTTTACTTTTGCTCTTGCTAGTCTGATTGGGTACCGCGTCGTTTGGGGTGTTCAGCCGGCTCTCCATACACCGCTTATGAGTGTGACCAACGCTATCTCTGGCATGGTAGGCATTGGAGGTCTCTTCATCCTTGGAGGCGGCTACTTTCCAGAGACCATTCCTCAAACCTTTGGAGCTGCTAGTGTCCTGCTTGCGTTCATCAACGTTGGCGGTGGCTTTGTTATCACGAAACGCATGCTGGACATGTTTAAGAGTAGGTCCCTGAACCGCCAACTCTCGCTCCATTGCTAATTACTTCCATAGGGCCGACTGACCCGCCCGAGTACCCTTGGCTCTATGCTGTGCCTGCTGCTGTCTTCGGTGGTGGTTTTGTTGCAGCCGCAGCCACTGGCGCTGCCGGACTGGTTCAAGCTGGTTACCTCGTCAGTTCCGTTCTTTGTATTGGTTCCATCTCGGGTCTCGCGTCGCAAACTACTGCCCGCATGGGTAACATGTTGGGAATACTCGGTGTTGGGTCAGGTGTCCTGGCCAGTCTGCTTGCCACAGGCTTCCCCGCTGAGATTTTGACTCAATTCGGAGCTCTCGCTGCCCTCGGTACTATTGCTGGTAAGATCACTCCTTCCATTACAAGGTCATATCTCACCATGTCACAGGCATGCTCATCGGGAAGCGCATTACGCCGATTGACTTGCCCCAGACCGTGGCGGCCCTTCATTCCGTCGTTGGTTTAGCCGCTGTCCTCACGAGCATCGGCTCAATCATGGCCCATGTGTCTGATCTCTCGACTCTGCATATGGTCACTGGATACCTGGGCGTCTTGATTGGTAAGTTGACCCTTTCCGGAATCCACACAACTTTAGCTGAGCCGGTATGTACAGGTGGCATCACATTCACCGGATCTTTGGTCGCGTTCATGAAATTGGCAGGGCGCATGTCTTCCCGACCCACGATTCTCCCTGGGCGGCACGTTATCAACTCTGGCTTGGTCGCCACGAATGTGGCTACTATGGGATACTTTGTCAGCATGGCGCCTGGAAGCCCACTGATTGCTGCCGGAGCCCTGGCTGCCAATACGGCCCTCAGCTTTATTCAGGGTTACACGACTACTGCCGCCATTGGAGGTGCCGATATGCGTGAGTGCTGGTTCTTGTTCTTACGGATACTGTCACTGACATCATGCAGCGGTTGTGATCACAGTTTTGAATGCCTACAGTGGTTTCGCTCTGGTTGCAGAGGGCTTCATGTTGGACAATCCATTATTAACCAGTGTTGGCGCTCTGATTGGCGTTTCCGGTTCCATTTTGTCTTACATCATGTGCGTTGCCATGAACAGATCACTGACAAATGTGCTCTTCGGTGGTATATCCACCCCTTCTGCGGTCCAGGAGTATAAACCTCAGGGCGAAGTCACGCAAACTTCAGTTGATGACCTAGCTGAATCCATGCTCAATGCGGAGTCAGTCATCATAATTGTTGGATACGGCATGGCTGTTGCAAAGGCGCAGTATGCTCTGTCCAACATTGTGGAGCTTCTTCGATCCAAGGGTATCCAGGTTCGTTTCGCTATTCACCCGGTCGCAGGTCGGATGCCTGGTCAATGCAACGTGCTCCTGGCTGAAGCCAGCGTGCCCTATGATATCGTTCTCGAGATGGACGAGATCAACGATGACTTTCCCGACACGGATCTCGCTGTTGTGATTGGTGCAAATGACACCGTCAACCCGATTGCTATGGAAAAGGGCAGTGCCATCGAGGGTATGCCTGTCCTGCATGCTTGGAAGGCTAAGCAAGTTGTCATCATGAAGCGCAGCCTGGGCAGTGGTTATGGTGAGTCACAATCATAGGCTCGGTGACGATCAGACTGACAGTTCCTAGCCGATGTGCCCAATCCCATGTTTTACATGCCAAACGCCAAGATGCTTTTCGGAGACGCCAGAGTCACTTGCGAGGGTAAGTTTCCGTGTAATATACAGCGTCTAGTAAATGTTGCTAACGATCTCTTAGCGATCAAGACATCGGTGGAGTCTAAGATATAGAGAATTTTGCCTGAGTTAGGGTCACTGAAACTGGTATATAGTTGATCATCGTGTGAGCCCTTTTGTATTTGAAGCCTAGATTTGATATGAGCAAATGGCTGGCCCGGAGCGGAAGGTGGTGGAAATGATGGCCGGGTAGCCCATTGGCGGCGGAAACAGGTTACGGTTGAAGTCAATTTGCTTGATGTTGTTCTCGCATTCTCCACAGCTTCTTGTTCCCATACAATATATACATTTGGTTCACCAGTCACTCCCTACGATCGGGGTGCAGCCACCGGCTCCCAAGTTGCAATCTTTGACTTGGTCCTATGCCCAACTGTCAGTCTAAAGCTCTGACGCTTCGCCCGACTCAAAACTTACGTGCTGTATGTCTTGAAAGCGCCCCACGTCATGGTCTTGTTCGGGTAGGGAAGTTTCGGCTCGAACGCTCTCGTTCCGGTCTGAATCAGAGGGTCGGCGGGTGGTGCCTTGTCAACGGCATAGCTCATCCACGCGTGCCAGCCGGGCTCGATTTGTGAGGCATCGTAGTCATGCTTGGCGTACTCGACCCAACGGGTGCGAAGGGGCAGCTCCTCCATATTCTCGAAGAACTTGTTGCCCGCGCGATCGGTACCAATGAGCTGGCCGTACTTGGTATCGCCTAACGCCCCTTATTAGCAATTTGTATCAATGGATCAAGAGCCATCATCTCCATACCGATATACTATTGATGACGAGGCCGAGGTCAGGGTAGCTATTCATTGTCGTCGCGATTCCGGCGATCACTTACCAGCATCTGCTTGAAGTAGTTCTGTGAAGAAATTAGTCAAGGGACACACACACGAGACGCAAAATTCCTCCCATACCTTGATTCCGATCTTGCGGATGCCCCGCAGGGTGCGAGGAATTGTCGACATGGCGGTGGCTTGTCAATTGACGACCAAAGTTGACGAGTTGAGGTGGGTTGGCGATGCTTCGGAAGACGGAGGTTGATGATGGGCCGCGTCGGCAGATCCTCGGCCTAGCTAACTTGGAGAGCTCCTACAAGCAAGACAGACTACGAACATGGCGCTGAGAACCTCTGGGAAATTTTGGCGAACGAACCCCTAACCCAGAGCCAGGCCTCTCGGATCGAACTGAACCCGAATACAGAAGATCGATCGAATGCTTGCGCGGAGCTGTTTGCGCTGCGTAGCGCGAGCTCGACCAGCTTGGCCACGGCCGACTATCAGCCCGAACCGAATCCAATGCAGACGATACTCTGGCTCAGCGACAGCTTCTAGCCCAGGCTCCAGTCATGCTGCAGGCACCTTAGCTCCCATTGTGACTGAACTCGATCGCCTTGCTCCGAGCTTCGACATCAACGGCGACCGAATCCATGTCATCAAAACACCTTCAGACTTCTACAATACACTCAAGGTAGGAGGGATTCGGGGAGTGGTGATGCGTCGAGATGGGCTCATCAGCTTACATCCGTTAGGATCGCATTCGAAAGGCAAAGAAAAGAATCTTCCTGTCCACTCTCTACATTGGACGATCCGAGCAAGAATTCATCAACATTGTGCAAGATGCTCTGAGAAGCAACCCCGACCTAAAGCTCAGTATCTTGACTGACGCACTTCGCGGCACACGCGAGGCGCCGAACCCATCCTGCGCTTCGTTGTTGGCACCTCTCATCAGTGAATTTGGCCCGGACCGTGTCGAAATTCGAATGTACCACACCCCTAACCTCACTGGCCTGCGCAAGAAGTACATCCCGCAACGAATCAATGAAGGTTGGGGTTTACAACACATGAAGCTCTACGGCATTGACGATGAAATCATTCTATCTGGGTATGCACTTTTCTGACACCACGAGACCATCGCGGACCCTTTTGAGAAAAACACTAACTCCTTGCAGCGCGAATCTCTCTTCCGATTACTTCTCCAACCGCCAAGATAGATACCATCTCTTCTCATCCCCAGAGGTCACCAACTATTTCTGGAACATCCATGATGGCGCGACGTCTTTCAGTTTTCTTGTAGAGCCATCGAATTCTGAGGCATCCGGCTTCAAGCTCGTGTGGCCTGAGTCGAATACGGCACCGTCTCCTCTTGAGGACCCTTCTGGTTTCGTAAAGAGCACCTCCAAGACACTACAACGCCTCATCCAGAAGGGAGATGGCAGTCGCAAAGGCGAAGTCCAAGATACAAGAGTATATATGCTGGGACAAATGTCTCAGATCATGAAGCCCGACCATTCTACAGAGCTACCTGTGCTTACGCATATCCTAAAAACGCTTTCTGCACCAGAGTATCGAGACGCTTCCTGGACTTTCACCGCAGGCTACTTCAACCCTGCGCCATCTCTCACCAAGCTCCTGCTCAACACCGCTTGCAAGCAGAAAAACACTGTCATAACGGCCGCGCCAGAAGCGAACGGCTTCTATGGGTCCAAAGGCGTCTCTGGCATGCTGCCGCCAGCGTATACTCTGCTCGCTAGACAATTCCTGAAAACCGTCCACCGCAAAGGCCGGGCAGAAGAGATCACACTTAAGGAATGGCGAAAAGGTACTGTCGGAGACCCTGAAGCATGGACCTACCACGCCAAAGGCTTATGGGTTACAATGCCTGGTGATGCAAACCCTTCAGTGAGCATCATTGGCAGCTCAAATTACACTAAGCGGAGCTACTCGCTCGACCTGGAGGTTGGAGCGCTGATCGTCACTCAGAATCCGAAGCTGAAGCAACGCCTTGGAGAAGAGCAGTCATGGCTTCAGGACTACACGAAGAGCATGACCTTGGATGATTTTGCAAAGAACGATAGAAGAGTCGGACTCAAGGTTCGCATCGCGATGTGGATCGTGCAAATGGTGGGAGGTGCGTTGTAGACTCTTGCATAACTCTGGAACTGGTGGGGGCTTCGACATCAAAGAGGTTTGCAATGTGTAAAAATGTATTATACAGAGGTCACTAGAGAGATACCCACCAAAGCGCAACAGGGTCCCGCCGCAGTCAGGGACAATATGAACATTAACTGAGAGCTTATAGCACCGCCAGCTACTTGCGAACAGAGTACAGACATGACTCCGCTGGTATATGTTTCACAATCTTATACAAGTTTAAATATACACTGCTTAGCGATCACTGCCCAAGCACCTTCTGGCCTGTGGCTGGGCCTGTAGATAGCGCACCGTTGATGAAGACCTTGGCAATCAAGTCACTCTGGTGCTGCTCAATCATCTCCTTGAGCACACTCCTCTCCATAACCACCTTGCCCGTCTCCAGCAGATCCTTGACGTCAACGTCCTCAATGTCAAGGGCGCGACCGTGATCTGGGACCTCTGCCATCGCCTTGAAGAGCATCTCCCGCTTGTCACCCGTAATGAACAGTGTGCGACCGTCTCGTCGGGATAGTCCCAGGTTCTTCAGTACTCCAGTCATGTACTTCTCGAGGTATGCCTCCTGTAGCCCGTCCTTGAGGTACTTGGTCGGCGCAAGCAGCAAGTCCTCCGGCACAGGTAATTCCATTCCATCCTCGCAGACGATGAGCTCGCCTCGACGGTAGCGGTAGCTCAAAGCTGTCCTCCAAGCCTTGTCATAGACCTTTCGGTTCAGCTTTGTGCCAAAGTCACGCGGGTGCGGGCCAAAGGACTTTCCACCACCTCGCAGCAGAGGCGATTGCCTGGTGCCGAGACGTGCTCTGCCTGAGCCTTTCTGTGGTCGAATCTTGCGGTGGGAACCATGTACCTCCCAACGGGTCTTAGAGGAGGCTGTGCCTTGTCTCGTGTTGTCGCCCTCATAAACGACGGCAAGGTGAAGGAGGTCGCGGCGAAGGGGAAGGAAGAGATGCTGGGTCGACCATTGCTCGAGTGATGCCGGTTCCAAAGAGGGGAAGCTGTGAATAGTGAGGGGAACGGTTGAGACTGCCATTTTGTTAGACTGTCAAGCGAAGATCACGGGCTGTTGTGAAGACGTACCAGGTTTCCAAGATGTAACCAGACTTTGAGCTCTCGAGGCCTCGGTTGCCATGGGTCGGGTAAACGAGCGCGCGATGTTCGACGGCTTGGATGCAATCAGTACGAAAGCGACTCATTATCGATGGGCAGCTGCCGCAGACATACCTTTGCCGCTATCCTCAGCGTTCCCATGGTCTCCGTAAGGCCAGCCGCGCCACGTGCAGCCATGATGACGTCCCGGCCGCTTGAAACTCCGGCTGCCAGGGGCTTTTACGGCTCCGACAATATCTCAGTAAGCAATTTCAACCGGCTGGTTCTGATTGACTTCGCAATCGTAGCTAATCGTCGTCGTGTGTTGCTGGCTCCTGTGTCGAAAAAAGCGTCGTCCCTGGAAGCAACCAAACTCGGCGCGGCGAATCTCGCGTCCCGTTGGTCAGCCTGGCATTTTGTGGGGCGCCGTCGCGTGCTCCTGGACCCCAATGCCTCTGGGCCATTTTTTCGAAGGAGAGCATCGGAAAGCTCTCAGAACAACCAGTCCCCTGACTCTCCGATCTATCTCACGCCGCAACTCATCATGTCGCGGTGCCAGGCGGTCGCTCGGCCCTTAGCCAGGCAATTGCGTCCTCAGGTCCTATCCCGGTCATTCACAACCGCAGGAAGCCTCCGAGCCGACATCCACGAGCCACCTGCAAAGACACCAGTAGCCGGATCGTCACCATCGCCGCAGGATCTCGACCCGAACACCGTTCTCCCAGAATTTGAAGGCGCCCTTATGAAGTCTGGGCTCTCGCCGGTCGGTTCACGGAGAAGAAGACTCGCAATTCGCACCACGGACAACATTCCCTTCGAGCAGCTCCCATATCAAGCCTTCCAGGAAGCGCGCAAGATCCTCGCTTCGGATCGGGATCAGAAGATCGCTAAGATCAAGGTCGAATCTGAGAAGCTCTCTAAACTCCTGTCTACGGATGCTAGCGAGGTTGGAGGACAACAAGCCAAGGATGCGAAGGTCCTCGGCTTGCGAAGATTGATCGAGCGACTGAAGATCCTTGCGGATATCAACGACCCTATCGTCAAGAAGCGCTTCGAGGATGGACTCGGTCAGTGACGACATGCAACTTAGC
Organism: Sarocladium kiliense; assembly: GCA_030734395.1. NCBI lineage: Eukaryota > Fungi > Ascomycota > Sordariomycetes > Hypocreales > Sarocladiaceae > Sarocladium > Sarocladium kiliense. The sequence continues at coordinate 93,591 of JAUZTG010000047.1, forward strand.
TAATTAACCCATTCACTAATACCATTATCAGGTGACATGACCAAGCCGATATACCGTCACTATGCCGAAGAAAAGTGGCGCTCCTACGACGAACGACTCATTTCTCAGCGAATTTCCCAATTCAAGATCGTCCCCGACATCCTTCCCAAGCTTGAGCCCACCGCCGATGTCAAGCTGCATTTCCGTCAGAAGAAGGTTGCGCCTGGCGAAATCGTCGACAGCCTTGTCAGTGAGATCCCACCGCGCCTGCGTGTTCAGGTCTTCAACAGCGGCGAGCGTCTCATGTCCATTGTGGTCCTCGATGCCGATGTCCCAAACCCTGAGGAGGACTCGTTTTACAAGCGTTGTCACTTCATGGCTGCCAATGTCCCCGTGGATCCCACCTTGAACTCATTCCCTTTGAGCAAGATTACTGCCAATGACCAGCTCGCTGTTCCTTGGCTCCCCCCATTTGCTCAGAAGGGTGTCCCATACCACCGCCTCTCTATCTTCCTCCTCGAACAGGCCCCCGGCGAACGCCTCGATGTTTCCAAGCTCAAGGAACTCTACGCACGTCAGGATGAAACCAAGTTTACACAAGTGTTTTCCCTCAAATCCTTCCGTGACAAGTTCAATCTTAAGCCCTTTGGCTTCAACATGTTCCGCACAGTCTGGGACGATTCTACAACAGAGCTCATGGCACGCCACAACATGCCTGGCGCGGAAACCGAGTTCCGTCCTGCCAGAGTTTATAGCCTAAAGCCCCCGGTCAAGCCACGGGGTTGGGAGGCGAAGCGCCAGGGCCCGAAGTACCGCCAACTCTGGAAGTATACAAAGCGTATCAGGGGTGTTTCCAACGGACGCGGCTGGACAAAGAGGAGATAGATAGCGCTGGCTGGCGAGGGTGTATCATTCGGTGGTGCATTTGTATGTGTACATGTACAAAAGTTCAGCTTGGGATGGACACTGCCCAACAGCTGGCGTCCTGTATGAATAGACTGTCTTATAAAATTGGACACTTTCTCGACTGTTGATTAACCTTTACAAAGGCCAGATACTGGCATTAATGGCACCAGACCAAGTTCAGCCGTCGATATGCTCCCTAGACCTTTTTGCTCCAAACCGCTAATCAACCATTGAAATACCAATACACACCTTTTCGTTGATTTTTTAAGATCAGGTAATGGCCAGGCCTGGCCTCTTGAATAGCAACCTCCAGTATGTCATGAGCCGTTGGCGCTGAAGCGATGTCATCATTACCAGCACAACGGGGGGTAGCGTGGGGCGGCACGATGATGTATTCTTATAGGGGTCACCCCCCTGACCCCACGTCATGATCTTCCTCCCTCCTCACCCGACTTTTTACTGTTACGAGGCGTCAATGAGACTTTACCTTGCTCAAGTTTCTCAATACCCTGACTGCTCTGCTGCATCATTACCAACACCAGCTGGCCCCGAGGCCACCCTTCAGATTCTCACGTTGTGTCTATGAAATCATAGCCGCGGCCGTGGCAACCCGGCTCATACGACCCTACCTAGATGGAGAAAGACACCATCAAGCCAGCAAATCAAGCACGTCAATTTTCATGGCAACTCATCAAAGCCTAGTTGATACAAGTACTTCGCTCGCGAAGGATACTGAAGTAAGCCCCTTGCATGAAAGCAACAACGCCGGCATATCCGTGTCCGTGAATCCGCAAGGCTCATGATCCTGCCTGTCCTGGATGCCATTCGCCTTTTTTCCGTCTCACATGTACACAAGATTACAGCACCTCGTCGTTCAACAACCCTTTGTCCTGAGTCGATATATACCAGTTCAGCACTCAGTTCCTCAAACATTGTCGTCGGCGAACATGTCGTCGGGCATATAGTCGTAGCTGAAAGCTTCCTCTTTCACCTTCGGCGATGGAGATGTGGTAGGTACGATTGAAGATGTCGGTGAAAACTGCACGACAGAACCTGCGAAAGAAAACATCAGTTGAGAGGTCACATAAGCGTTAATCAAAGGGGGGATAACGAACTGCGGCCGCTCTGTTGCGTTTCGCCCGACCCGCTCGATAGTGATGGGCGCCGTGCGTCGTCCTCTCGTGTCTTGCTCTCGACGAATTTCCTAGCCTCGTTTGCGAACCACCGATCGATATTTTGGTCGCCACAGTTGGCGTGCATCATCAGATGTTCCTTCATGACACTGATCTCCGCGAGCAACCCATTCAGGGTTTCGTGTAGGGTGGTGTGCGTTTTCTCAAGCTCCGCTTTGGTCTCTTCCAGGCTATGCATCCACTCCTTTTTCTTTTGTCGACATTTGGATGCTGCGACGCGATTACGTTCAAGGAACTTGTTGCGGCGGACGTAATCCTCGCCTACTGGTTGGTCTCCTGTCTGAAAGCTCTCACTCTGCCCGAAATCATATACAATCTCCTCTTCTTTCGGCGCCTGCTTGTCTTTGGCCTGTCCTCTTGTCCGTTTGTTTGGCCGTTTTGAGGTAGTCCGAGGTTTCTTGACTTTGGTTGCCTCACTGCTCGACACAGCGAGCAACTTATCTCGGCCAGGGGTATTGCGTGTCACTTGTGACCCACTGGACGTTGCTCGAGTCAAGCGACGGGTGACTTGCGATGATGCAGGTGGTGCAGGTGATTCCTCCTTGATCTTGCTGTGTTCCGGAACGGGGGCTGTGACTTGAGTCGAGATTTTGATCGGAGCTTGCTCTAGAGCTTGAGTAGACTGCACTTTTTCCGAAACCTCGTCATGGGCTTCGGAGAAGTCCGCAAAGATGTCCATTGCAGCATCATCGAAGGCGGGGCGGTCCCAAAGCGATGAAGGGGTGAGGAGGAACTGTGAGGGAGTGCCTGGTGATGGCTTGCCGGCAAGTGCTTGGTCGAACGGTGGGTGTGATCGTGGGTCAAGAAGCCCAGCTTGGCTGGTGAAATCAGAAAACGAGCCATCCATGGACAGATCCAAGGATTGGCTGAGGAAGGATACGTCGGTTTCCATTGCCATAGTGCAATTACCAGGCGTGCGTCAGCTAAACCGAATGAGCCGATACGACTTGGCTTGATGGGCACAGAAAACCCCGACAACAACTATGGACACAACGATGTCCGTCCACGAGTCGAGTTGACGAAGACGTGTCAGTGCAAATGTGTCAACGCTGGGGTTGCGGGTGCTAGATGCTTTGGTGGTTGTTTTGTTACGACGTTTGCTGTTATTTGACGTGTCGGATACGTGATGAGATGAGCTATCGGCAACGATGGTGAGAGCGGAAGCAACTGTCGTGAATCCTGTAGCAAGGCTTGAAGTGGTGCAGGTTGGCAGTGTTGAGATCAGGTGGTTCAAGTAAAGAAGGAGGGGGACGGCGCAGCTCCAAGACCAAGGACGGCTAGGTGCGTCTTGTACAAGGTTCAGGACGGTTGCACTCGAAGCTCTGGTGGGAGGCTGCTGGCGGCCGAGAATGGGCGTCGACAGGGTGAGGCAACAGTGCAGTGAGGGGAAGCTTCGAGCTTCAGCAAATAAGGTGGATCGCCAATGGAGGGGAGGGGGTGATATTGGCCGACAGAGACGGCGAGCGATCGCGATGAGATGGCTGCAGAAGAATCAGGTTGGATTGGAGTCTGGTTGGCGGCGTCAAGCAGCTGGCATGCAACACGACGGGCACGGTAAGCTTGGAAGCTGGTAAGCTCTCTGCTGGTGGTGGTGGGCTGGTGGTGCAGGCAGTGCGCGGGGCAGTCGGGAGCTTAGAGGAAGCAGTGCTAGCTTCGCCCGTTTTGGGGGAGCTCCAAGTGAGCTGAGTTGAGCTAAGGCGGCGCCCAGAGCAAAGTCTAAACGAAAACCGGCGAGTCGAGAATGGTGGGAGCCGGGAGAGGCGATGGAGGTAGGGAGACTGAAAGTGTGACAGATGGGAAGCAAGTGAAGAAAGTGATGGAGATGGAGGGAGGACAAAGGCAGAGGTAAACGTAGGCAAGGTAGGCAAATGTAGTTGTTGCTCAATGGCAGGTTCAACGGACTCGCCTCCGAAACTGCGGCATGCGCGAGCGCGATGTGATGGGAAACAAGATCGCATGCATACATCAATACGGGTATGGCGAGATCCGCAAGACAGCGAGTGCTGCTGTACCAGAAGTAGCTGGAAGCTCTCACCCGGAGCAAAGGCGACGAGGGAGAGCCACCTTCTGCCATCAGCCATCGAGATTCACCTCCGGCGTCTAGCTAAGCTTGCTGTGGCTGCGTCAGCCCTCATTGGCCGTGAAGCCTGCCGGTTGGTATCGATTTGCTGATCGAGCCCGTTGCAACACTCCGGGGCGTTCAAGACTGAGCATCGTCCTTCAATTGATGGCATGCTGTCGAAAACTCGGAATCACCTCCAGCTTGCCCAACTGGACACCGACGTGCGATGCCCCGCGATGCATGTCCGGAGCATTTGTACCGGGCTCCAGCGAATCCTCCCACCTCCGACTGGCGGCATCTTGCTCCCTCATTCATTCACTCCTTGCTCTACAGGTTACTTGAGGTAAGGCTAGGTAGATGGTAGATACAGGTTTGATCTCATGCGAAGTTCAGGAGGCGAAGCCATCAGAACATATGGTATTATAGCGATAAGATGAAACTGCTGTTTCCGCCTGAAATGAAGGATGTGGGGCAACGCTAACAACTCCCGTCCCTTGCGCAGCGATCTACTCTTACAAGGATCACTAACAACCCTCCCGACCGCATGCATCGCCGATGGATATTCCCAGTCATGTCTGCGTCCGTGAAGCAAAGCCGCCTTAGGAACATATATTCCTGGCGTCGCGTCAGCCTCCACGGGGTCGGAAGGCTTCGCCCTCCGAAGAGTACAACGAACCTGTGGAGGATGTCGCGCATTACTTGTCACATCGGGGCTCTATCCAACAGTAAGGTAAGTACAGGGCAGCATACTCCGAGTTCAATTAGCAATTTGTGGTCAACTGCCTATGACTTGGGTCCAGAGGCTCGCCCGAAGCGACAAAGCAAAGGCAAGCTGGCCACGCATCTTCCTTTCTTCTTCCATCCATTCTTGATGCTCGTGATGAAACCCCTACCCTATACGTAATGTCTTACTGCTTTGACTTTGTGATCGGCTTGACATGGCACATGTACAATCCGCACCGCCTTGGCATCTGCTCCAGAAGGATTGGTGCCGCTTCCAAGAAGGCCTTCGACTCTCTGTTCGCCATATGTGCTTCTACCGTGGTCCACCCCAGCAACAGCATCATCGCAATCCCCTCTCCGCTACCTTCCGCAAGCACAGGCACATCCTTCTCCACGCTCCATCCACCGCTGACGCCTCCACGAAGCGCCGGAGACGTCTCCAGTCCCTTTTCCTGGAACTCCCTCCAGAGTCGTTCCGACTCCACCTTTTCGGCTTCGCTGAGGTCGCCAGGGAAATGCAGCGAGAGAACCTCGATGGCACCGAGTCCGTCGGCTGCAAAGAAAGCCGCTGGCGAGTTGAGGGTCGTGGATGGGGTGAAGTGCTTGGATAGCACCTTGTTGCCGTCGACATGATTAAAAAGACCCTTGCTCACATATTGGAACGCCCTATAGCTCTTCGTTAGGCCGATCTAACATGGATCATAAATCTGACGACCTACTCGCTCTGTACGTAAGCCAGCCTGTCCTGTACGGAGTCCCACTCGGCAAAAACCCAGTAGTGGCTCTGGTCCTCTACCTCACGGCCATAGTGAACACGACGGCACGCCGTTTGAGCTAGAGCATCGTCGATGGTGGCCAGGAAGGCCTTCCCGGCGACAGATTCCTCATCCAGCAAGTCGGAGGAGGGATCCTTGGCTGTGATACGTGTGAAGGTTGTTATGGCCATGATGAATGGGACACGCGATAGAGACAGAACAATGTGACGACGAGATGGCTGATATGGGTGAGAAGCCTACAATCTTGCGGAAAGGAGGAATGAGGAAGAGTCAGAGGTTTTGGCGATGGGGGAGGGGTTCACGACATGAATCAATTGCTTCGAGCTTCTAGGGGGGACTGGGAGCTACCCCGCCGAAGAACAGAGCAGAAACCCGAGCTTCTTACTACCGCGCCACAGCGATCTCCCGCCTGGGAACATCCGGTAAGTATCGAGTCCAACTCAATCGCGGACCTGAAGTTCCATAACTGTCATTTCTTCGCATCGTACAGTCATCAATGCTGCCTACACGTTTCCCGATGCCATCACCTGCCCTGTTGCTTGCCCCACCTGTTCCGGCTAGATGCTGAGTAAGGTCGGCGAATGGATGTCGGAGAGCACGGAAATTGGTCACATGACACCGCGTCCGACCTGGTCGCGATGTCGCGTCTCTGTAGTGACCCTATCTGGACATCTGCTCTAGGCTCAATCAGTCTCACATCATCAGATTGGCAATGCACTCTCTTCTCCTCGAACCCTAGCCAGTTCCGCAACCATCCATCCCACGTCATAACAAGGTGCAAACACCTAGGACAGCTGCATTCACTGGGCTTGGCTCCGCTTCCTCCCACGAACAACGACATCTTCTCCCATCATGGCCGAGCAATTGTCCACCCCGCGGGTCAGCGCGCGTTATCTTGACAGCTTCACTGGCAAGCTCGTCATGATTTGGGGCAAAGTCACACAGTTGCGTGGTGATCAAGCCAGCATTGACTCTGATGGCGTTGTCAACGTCCTCTTGAACCGGGTACGCTTCTCTGCTCGAAAGCCCATGTTGTGTCACGCCAGGGCTTCCATCACCAAGCTATATGGTTCTCTTCACAAATATTGTTCCAAACTGCTTCTGCCAGCATGGATCACTATCTATCTCGTTTTTGTGTTGCAGTGCTGACGTATTCCACGCTGCCAGGAATCGCATCTGACGAATGGCAACATTGTCCAAGTCATCGGTAAGGTCAACCCTGACCTGACCATCAAAGTCCTCAGTTCAAGAGACCTCGGTTCAGAAGTCGGTATGTTACAGTTCCCTTGTCTGCAGCAACCTGGTATATACTTCGCTAGAGCAAATGAAGTTCGCCGGCTGACTGCTTGACGTGGCTACTGTAGACATGAGCCTGTACCATCACGTCGTCGACATCACACACAAGCACAAGACCATTTTCGGATCCAACAATTGAGCCACTATCAGAAGCCGATTATCGAACTTCATATCTGAGCCTCCTGAGGCCACGGGCAGTCTTGCTGACATCCCCCCGCCATGCAATTGGCGGTGCCTGTGAGGTAGGGTACTCCTGGCATAGTTGGAGGGTGGGACCCGACCACTCACTGAGTGGCAGCTGCAGCCCCAATTGCCAAAACAGGTAGTCTAAGAGATGCATGTCAGCCAGTCCCACCAACTATATTTTAGTTGACGTCTGCGCTGTTGACGACGACCTTGCATGGAAGGATGAATATGTGTACAGACATGGAAGCTACGCAGGTCGCAGGCTGTCTCACAAAATACAGTCGCTCTTTCAATGCAAAAGACCGGACATGATTCAATTCTGTACGCGATTCCAGCTCTCTAACATGACGCTGATGCAAAACATGGAGTGCCCTCTCCTGTAACTAGCTGGACTGGCTGACCTTGCCGTCCCTGCGGTTTATCTCAAGTGTCTCCCAACGACAGAACATAGTGAACCCCGTAAACGCCTTGCGCGATGCGATGCAGACCAGCGCCCTGGGTGTCAATGGGCCACACGCTTGGTGTGACCCCGACCCGAGCGAGGACATGACAATTAATATGAACAGGGCTTGTCAACCCTTAAATATCGAATAGTTGCAGCCGTTTGCAGCCTTCAAGCGATCCGATTATGGCCAGATCTGACGTCAAGTCTAGGCCGATATGATGGTCCGACCGCTTTTGAATAGATCCGAGACATCAGATGGCCCCTTGGGTGGCGAAAGGTGCCTAGTTGTCGCCCCAGATTGGAGCCCCAAGAGGCTTGCTCACACCGAAGCCGACACCCACAGCGATACCGACGATGAGAAGGACAATGATGATCTTGGCGATAATGCGGTTGCGACGGCTGAGACCGGCAAGGCAGTTGAACCTTTTGCGTGCCCTGGCAGCTTTAGACTCCCTGGCCTTTTGCTTCCAGTCGGCTGTGCCCGGCCACACTTGGCAATCGCTTTTGTGTGTTGTTTCCCGACGAACACAGCCTGGTGGTGATGATTCATTTGTAGGGATCATGGCCTCCAGATCAGTGTCGAAAGGGTTCTCCGTCATGTCGGTGCGAGGCGTCAGGTCAGCGCTCGACCGAGCTGACTTGGTCTTGACTGGCGTTGAGGTTGTGGAAATTTTGGGCAATGCAGCTTTCTCGGGTACTGTAAGGTTGGCCTCGGCGGCGCCAACAAGCGGCTTCTCGTCTGGGGTCGACATGATGATAGTCGTAAAGAACAGTGGTGGCGTGGGAGTTGTGACGCCTTAGAAAGAGTCTGGTAGAGCGAGTCGCGCGATAATTGAGGGGTTAACGCAGGCAGATCGCAGTTCAGAGAGGGTCTGCAAGCGAACAATGGTCAGCTGCACTAAGATGAAGTAATTGGAATGCTGCCTGGGCGCGGCCGGCGTGTTGAGTGCCGGCGTTCGAGCTGCTGTGGCTAAGGTGATACGTACGAAAGGAATTTGACTGTCGCAGACAGACAAGCGGGATTCGTCGACTAAAAGCGCGAAAGCGGCCGAAGGGCTTGCGGTAGTAAAGATGGAGGAGGCTGGCAAGTACGTTGGTCGCAAGCGTGTCGATGCTTCAGAAGGGCGAAAGGTGAGGGAACAGACGGGAGGGTTTCGTCAAGCCGAGAACAGCACCGATAATGTGAATGAAATGAGAGCCGGAAAAGCGGCCTCTTGAATCACAGGCAAACAGGCATGGCCCAGGGCGTGAGACAGTGGGCAGCACGGTGGAGGAAGAAGAAGAGAAACAGCTGAATTGGGAGCGGACAAGATGAGGAAGGGTGAGTCGAGGGGCGAGAGGGAGAGGAGATGAGATATTGCAGGTGGTAATATCTGGGATTGGGGGAAGGTTGCCGAAAGAAGCTTAAGGCCCAGCCACCGGGGGAGGTTGCACTGCACTGCACAAGTCGATAGTAGTGGATGGCGCACTGATGGAAGACGAGGGTTCCAGGGGAAAGGGGGGAGGCGAAATTATGCAGACGGAGAGATGCAAGTTGTGGAAAGTCAAAAAGAGGAGGATCAGAGCGCGATCCGCCTGAAATGCCTCGAGATAGGATCACAGCTACTTTGAAACCTTGAAACAGGCGAACAGAGGGGCGAAATGTGAGGGATAAGTTGAGGAGGACCACGCATATAGTCCCCAGAGTGTTTGATGCGTGGCCGCTTGCGACGCAATGGCATCCATTTGAACCTTACTTGATCAGATGTCGCTCATAGTACTGGTGGACTGAGGTCGTGATACCACTATGAGAGCACGACAGGACCCTGCACAGCAGAAGGTACTAACGAGAACGAGAACGACGACCTAGAGAGGACTGGGACCTCACAACTGAACAGGCGCAGGGCCGGCCCAGAACCCCAGCAAAAGGGAAGCCCACCAAGATGAGGGTCCAGCGCAGGTTTGCCAGCAGCTGATGCCGGAGAGAGCCTGGGCACTTGGAACAAACGGAAGAAAAATGGGGCGCCAGTCGATAGACAAGGGGCGCCAGGGGGGAACCATTCGACTGCAAGGCGCTAGAGCCCGGAGAAGGCCCTAGTATGGGCGCTAAGCGGCACCGCCGTCCCCCCATCAGAGGATCAGAGATGCGAACAGGGGACGAGGCCTGCCGGAGGCGTCTGGGCACCACTCACACTGCACGCTGGCGGTCCACTGGCGGCTTCCGCCCAAGGGCCGCACGAGTCGTGGAGGCGGTCGGGTGGCGCCAGAGTCAAAGCGTCCCTGGCATGAAATGGTGGCAGCGTGCATTGAGATTTGCATCATACCCATCCATTCAACTGACTGTGATTCAATGCCAATGATATGGTCCTCGTCTTCTGGTACCCCGTCGGTGACTAGAGTTGTCTCACCCCCATGCTCAGCGCCAGGGAAACACGCAAACAGATGTGACGCCCGATTTTGAAGAAGAAGAAACCACCGCAACCGGAGAACGCAGCAACCTTCGTCACATCGTCCTACGCGTCCCTCCTGCTCCTCCCTTATCGCCTCGTGCCGCAATTGCTTCTGGCTTAATAGGTTTTGCCAGCAATTGGGTCGTGTCGCTCGATCCTTGCCAGCCCCCAAGGCCTGGACCCTCCCTCTTCACCCGCTTTTGGCGAGACCCTGCTATCGAGATGGCTTGGCCAAGTTTGCGTATTTGCCTTCGGTCCTTCCCCTCAGGCCTCTCGCTTGCCGAAATCCCGGGAAGATGGTCCTGGAGACCTTTTATCCCGTTCATAATACGAATCAGTCAATACCTACGTGTGGTTGCACTGCATGGAGACGAGCGCAATAGGCGCCACACTTCTGCAACTATACCACATTGTGATCTTCATGTCTCCCCTACGATGATTTGCATTCCTTCTCCAGAACCGCCGAGGCCTAGCCGATCGCCTTCTCGTCTCCAGCCGTGTAATACTGCCTACTGACGTACCCTACAACAACAGAAACTTGGTGATCGTTGTTTCTCAAGATGCGGAGTACGTCAGGCATTGTATCTCGACCTCGTAGACATGTCGCGTCGAAGTTTCACGTTTTCTTCGGTTAGCCAGTCCAGCATGTCGAGTTACTGGTTTGAGGCCATTCCTGCTGCTTCCTGACATTCATTATGGCTACCACCACCCAATGACAATTGCTCCGCTGGGTCGATCTGTTATGGAAGGCAGTCTGGAGGCACTGACATCCTTCCAAATGGCAATGTGCATCATGCTTTCCACTATGCCCCCGGAATAGCCTCACACAGAGATACAAGCAAGAGGGAGTGCTGTATTCAGGAAGGTCTAACCGTCCCGACGTGCGCAGCCTCATCTCATTTTGGCCATCTGACGCCTGGTGTTGCTCCTCAGCCTTCACGATCGTCAGTACCAGCATCGCCTCCCTCGCTGCGTGCAGACTGAGGACCTTCGCTGTGTCTTTTTGCACCGGACCTGTCCACCACGCCCTTCAACATCTCATCATATTATTACTTCGCTCAGGTATATATCTTTCCCTTCGACAGAGGCCCATAGAAACACTTCGTGCCATCTTCACCTTAGTTTCTTGGATCAGCATTCATTTCTTGTCGAGTATGGCTCGAGAAAAGTATCAAACTCAAGCCTCGGCCTCCCCTCATCGTTATCACCACCGAAAGCCACCGAAGTGGTACCAGCGGCGTACAACCCCTTTCTACACCTCACGTCCATCGGCAAGAATGGAGAAACAGCTTGCAGAGGAAGCGGAGCGCCAGTGGCAGAGTGAGAATATCGCTGAAGGGACAGGGAAACGCAGTCTCCAGGCAAAATGTACACCCTGGATTTCCTACGCACAAACGTCTGCTCGCTTGAGACTTGCATTGAAGGGCCACGATGCCGTCAACTTGCCTGACGAAGGAGTGTACAACACAGACTGTGCTACATTTGTGTGCTGCCTCCCTTGTAAGCGCCACCCCGGCCTCAAACCACGTTCTGGGATAATAACAGGAAAGCAGTCTACGGTGTGTTGGTCGCCAAACTTCAAAGCACAATTCGAGCCTTTTACGATATCGACGGCTCCGAAGCCCGAGACTGGCAAGATGGCTGCTGCTGTCCATGCTTTGCCCTTGTCCGCGCCGAGAACGAAATCATTCTCCGCGAGTCCAGAAACTCTCAAAACAAAGATGTCGAGGTGCAAAAGGGTATATCTGAAGCCTCTGAGAAGACATACATGTCGCAGTCTCCTATGGAAGTCCTGGCACCAATACCCGTGCAAGCACCTGGGCCCCCACGAGCCCATTCCTCTAGCACAACGTCATCGAAAGGCAAGGACATTGACAGGAGCGCTAACTCACTCTCCACCATCCCTGAGGTCAGCCGTGAAGTGTCCGGAGCTAGTGTCACCGCCGATGATAGTCCCAGCCGACTTACGATCAAGAAAGCCGTCAAGCCGCATGTTCTCACTGACGATGCGACGATACGGCTACCGGTCTCCAAACACGCTTTCCCTCTCCTGAACTACTTGAACAAGCAATGGTTCTTGGTTCCTGCTAGCGATCTCAAAGAAAACACAAAGCCCGACGAAACAGTCGTTGAGATCACCAATGATGGGCCCATGGAGCTCGAAAGAACGGACCGTGGCGTGTGGAGCTTCTTCCGCAGGAGCAAGAACCCTAGAGACAATGATTCAGTGACCAAACATGCTCTGGCGGCTGACGCACGCTCGTCTCGGACTGCAACGATTACTTTGAAGCATGTGCTGGCAGAGGATGTGCCAGTAGGACAGAGTCACAAGAGCCGATTTGCAGAGCATCTCCTCGAAAGCGACCATGTTGTTCCATCAATGGTGCCCGCAATTAATGTCTCACACGAGCTGTCAGATGATCCTGTCTTCTCGAACCCAACCGCTTTGGGTGTCGGGAAGCATGGCGTGACGGAGCATCAATTAGCTAAGGCTGAGAGAGCCGCCATTAGTCCAACGCATGGCCTACAGAGCGACGAGCAGGCGAATCCAAGTCAGGAGGCAAACTCAGAACCCCGAAACGAAACGGACAAAGCGCCACAGGACAAGGGCTTCGTAGCGACGTTCCTCAGTGGGATTGCACAGCCGCTGCGCAGTAACCAGTCTTCATCAGCTATTGCCGAGACAACTGAGCCTGGTGGAACCTCCGAGTTTCTAAGTCCCCGCTCAGAGTCGAGCGAAGAGGAACCGGTCAGAGGTATGGGTCATGACCTTGCCAACGACGAGGTGTTCCCCCGTCAATGAGGAGTTTGAAGTTCTAGGAGTCGAGTTGGAGGAGATGTGGACGACTCAAACCTAATAGGCCTCAACATCCAATAGTGTATAATCATCATCTCCTTAATGAAACTCATGCAACCAATGCCGTCCTAGCGAAGGAGGACTGAGATGCATGACAAGTAACCACAATCGTCCAAAGGTATGGCTTGAACGTGTTAAGCATCAGGAACTCGGCCGCAGAAGGGTTGAGCCAAGTCACTGACCATGTGACCATCCATCAGGTCGATAAGTGAAGGATCACCGCGGACTTGTTCAGCACTCCAGACATAACCAGGATGACCATTCGGCCATCAAAAGGTGTAGCTGTCGAACAAGCCACCCCACTGACGGAGGCACGGGTCTCGGGGAATGACCACGCCAACAGTCGACCTGGGCGCGAAACCATGTGGAGGCAAAGATGGGAACATTATGCAAGCTTAATGCGTGTCGATGATCCTCCAGGTTGGACGCGAGAGAGGCGCGTGAAGAGCGTCGCGGGATGGTCATGTCGTTTAATAGATTTCATGCTCCTCAGGTGGATCAGACGCTTGGACATGAGTAGACCAGTAATCAGGTTCAGCGTCTGGGTCGTTGACGGCGAAGCCATGCCAGCATGCCTGGTCTCGAGCCCTATTGCGGCCTGTTCGAGAGACCTATGATGCCAATCACAGCTCATTCCGAAACGGAATCATAGAGGAACACGTAGCACTGTGCATTTGACCGACCAGTATGACGGCGTTGCCACACCGCGAGATGGATGGTGGCCGCGATGCATGCGGCCTGATCATTAACCTGATGGAGGGCTGGTCTCTTCAACGGGCTTTGGCGCGCGCACGCTTTGTGGGGAGGCCTACCCTTGAGGCCACCCGCGATAGTGGTTGGGCAGAGGGGTGTCACGAAATTTAGGGGCGTTGCTGGTTATGCATTTGTACAAAAGCCCAAGCTTCCATTTGTCGAAACTGTCTTGATCATTGGCGCCAGAATGTTTGAGCAGCAGGCACGATAGCCATGCGAAAGGCCTTCTGGGAGAGATTGCTTAGTCTACTATCCGACAATTGGTACAACGCTTGTTACATGTGGTATTATTGATCTATATTCAGTCATGACCTGGATCGTATGCGTGAAGATGGGACAAGTTCCTGTCGACCCATGATATAGCCCCCTAACGTTACTCAGGGATTGGGCGATGGTAAGATGCCAATGTTTGAGAGCCTTGAGCCTTGAGCCTTGAGCTGAGCAATCGGTGTAGTCCAGTCAACTTGGGCTGTTGTGCAGTTGCATGCCGTTTCCAGGTCCCAACTCGTCCCTCGTGCTCCTTTGCGCACTTCTGGGTCCTCTATTCGCTCTCTACCTTCACATCGCCCGGCACAATCCGGATGTGACGTTCATAGTACTGTAGCATCTGACTTCCGTTAGTCCTCAATCCTGCATCGCGCGCACTTTGCAACCGCACTCCTTACCTTCTGTGGCAACTTCTTGTTCACGACATGCGTCTCATGTCGTGTCTTCTGTCCATTCTTCCACGTCAGAAATACGAAAAGCTTCCCTGTCGCTTCATCCTGCGACGCCTCAATGTTCTCCACCAAGTCTTCCCACGATCCCGCTGGTGGCGCCCATTTCTTGCTCGTTGCTGGAGCTGGGCTGTCTGCTGGGTGAACGCCGTTCTTCCGTGATCTCTTTGCTGCTGCACTCGAGGTGCTGCTTGGTTGTCTGCCACGCTTCTTTCCCTTCGCTGCCTTTTCAGATTGTTCAAAGATTGCCTCGCGGCCTCCGATGCTTTCGAGATATGCGTCGAGAACCTCTTCCGCATCTTCGCGTCTATGTTCAGCAAAGTCAGTATATAGGCAGAGATGATCATGATCGTGAAGTCATACAGGGTCTGCTCTGGCTCCCACGTCAGATCTGACTTCTTGTCCCAGCCCTCCCATTTTACTTGGAACTTGAGCGATCCCTGCTTGTAGCGTCAGATTCGATGCCCAGTAGCGGCTGTCTCGGGATCTTACGTCTTCATCCAACATGTGCTTTCGAATCGCCTCGATGACGTAGCTATATCACCGATCAGTACAACAAGCCGGGTTCCATGCGCCGACAGACCTACACTTCTTCCTCTCCTTCATCCTCTTCTTCGCCTTCTTCCTCTTCCTCGTCTTCGTCCTCCATATCGCAAGCGCCAGGCATGTCCTTCACTCCAATGAGTCCCTCCTTCTGAGGTTTCGCATCATCGCTTTCTTCATCCTTCTCGGTTCGCTTGCGCACGGGAATATCGAAATCATCGATCTCGAAATCGTCTTCTGGAAGCGCTACAAGATATTTAGTCCTCTTGTCACGTGTGCGCACCATCATGGCTTCTCGGTAAGGTGGCGCATGGGTATGAATAATGGAAGGCGGTTGCGGCTGGGCGTGAGCATTGAAGCAGCCCACCCGAGGTCGGAGCGCTTCACGGTGCTGCTTGGACTGGCCACCAGGTGGCAGCAACTGGCAATTGGCCCTCGTTGTGATCTTGGGAGAGTGTACTTACGAGGAGGCATTGTGCTTAATTTGCCTTGGAGTATACAGATGCGCACGTATGATCCTGAAGACGTCGAGTACCTTCAAAGAACGGCAAGGTCACTTGGCGCTGACGCGCAAGGCTGGCTGCGACGCGATGGGGAAGAAAACTGGGGTGACAAGCTAGGTTTACAGTGGCTGCACTTTGATGACATAATCGGCTTCGAACTCAAGCAACAGCTGATCTCAATTACATGACCTAGAACATGGCAATTGTAGTTGTACCATAGAATTAAGCTTCTCAACCTGATGTTCTTATGATTCTTAATCAATATCAAACGACCCTTCTCAAGGCCTTGAAGAATGTCTCAATGTCCCTCGAACGGTCGATTGAGATGCAGTGGCGACCATCGAAGGTAGTCCTAGGTCTGGCTAGCTACTAGCACCCTAGTCTTAAGCTCTCCACGTGCTGTCGGTTGTGAGCACGCCTGTAGATTTACCGTCAGAGCGTTGGGGCAAGCACAGGCAACACATGCAGCACAATTGATTCACCCGAGTCAGTGTCTGAATTGTGCACTCACCACTGCGATGTGCATTGGCGCAGATCAAGCACAATTTTTTGGGCAATGCCTCACATCACGACACGACACGACACGACCAGCTGGATCATTCCAAAGCGGAAATGTTACCCCCCTCCCATCCGTCCCTCGTGTGTTTGCTGGCCGGGCTGTGACCATTAGGAAAGTGATCAACGCGTCCATTGGCCGCTTGTCCCACTCGTGTCTCTCTCTACCCACTCATGTTGTCTCCCTCGCGCCAACACCAGCTATGACTGGCCCTTGCATCGGTCTCCAAGTGGGGGGCACTATCGGCTCGACGCGTCCTGGAGCTGCATTTCGCATCTCGCTCCATGGAGGCGTCTGCTTCTGCTGATTGGCTGCTGATGCCCTGCACTCTCACTGCCCTCCCTGTCTCAACAAGGATACAAGCATCCCACTGCCACTCTTCTTGCCCTCTCCTGGCCTTTTCCTACTCCTCAGCTCTCGTCAATCCTCGACACCCGTCCTGCATCATCGCGTCCTCTCTTTCGACCTCTTCTCGACCTGCAGCAATTCCTCCAGCGTGTCTCCGCCTCTGCAGCATTTGGGACCTGGCGCCTCTCAAAACCACCGTCCACTTCAGTCTCATCTCCTGCAGCCCCCTGTGCCACCTCCTGCTCGCATACGCTTCGTCCTTTGGTTCACATTTGCTCCCAAGTCTCGCCACTATTACTCGGCTTTCCATAGTCCTGCTGTTCCTGCGTCCCGTGGTGTCCCCGCTTGTTACCGCCGCTCGATTCCTTATTACCTATCCCCTCCCACTTTACGGCCTTGCCACCCTTCCCTACTCTACAAGAACAGTCGGGCTAGGAGGGGATCAACAACACGGAACACAACATAAACACAATTCATCAAGACGAAAATAAACAGCCACCTCTCTCGCAGTTTGAGTCGAATCATTGTGGGCTTGCCGACACCCATTCTGAGCCTGACAGTCAACCCATTCAGCTTCAGGCTTCCAGACTATCCACACCTTTCATCTTGAGGCACATCATAGGAGTGCCTCGCTGGATCCGTGTTTAATTCTGCATTGCCGTCAACAGGTCTAGCATCGCACTCACAATGGCATCCGTCACCCGTCAACCTTTTGCTCCCCTTAATGAAGCCCGTCTTCAGACTCTGACGAGCCTCAAGAACAGACAGAATGGTATGTGAAACTGTGAAACACTTTCCGGCTCGTCGTGAACCATGCTTCAAGCAATAGTTGTGGCGAAACTGATGCTAATAAGCACTGAATAGCTGCCTCAGCCTCCAACACTCCCATCGGAAAACGGAAGGCAGAGTCTTTTGAGATCGACAATTTCGAGAATGTTGACCCTGTCGTCTTCTCGAAGCGCTCCAAGGCTTCTTCGGGAGGAGACTTGGTCAAGGACTTCGTCAAGCCAGCCAGCTTCGTCCTCACAGATGCTGCTACACCTCTCCCTCTCCCAGCAGCCCGTACTTTCACCAACCCCATCAAACCCTCTTCAACTCGTCGCACTTTGCAGCCAAAGTCCCCAGTGGCTAAATTGAACACCGGCATCACCAAGTCTTCGCCTTTCTCTGTCCCGGCGGGGCGCTCTCCTACCCGAGGCAAGCGTGCTGGTCTTCTCTCAAACCGCCGCCGAACGGCCGGCTCCTTCGCTCGCGTTGATCCCCCTTCCTTCCAGCTTGATGCATCAACTCCATTTTCCCTTGACGCTGCCCTCAAGGGGACCATCTCTGGATATGAAGCAAAGCCCAAGGCTACTAAGAGCACCTCATCTGCCCTGCTTGAGTCCTCGGATATGAAGGCCAGCTGGTTCTTCGATATCCACGAGGACACTCCAGAGCAGGAGATGACCAATCTCCTTCAACATAGCACCTGTGTTCTCGATATCTCCTCGGACGAGGAAAGCGAGAGGAAGGCCACACTGGAGCGTGCTGAGGGACGCGACAAGGAGAACGTCCCACCTGTTGACGATGTGTCCCAGACCTCCGCTCGCCGCGCCCCTCGCCTGAGCACGGAGGACATGGTTGTCGAGAAGGAGCGTGTGGCTCTGGGTGAAATGAACACAGCAGACTTCTACGCTGAGGGCTGCGATGAGACATCTGTCATTATCGTTCCCGCCGATGCAGAGGAGTGTGCTCAGGTGGAGACCACCGGAGTAGACACTGCAACGAACAACTTTGCTTTCGCCCCTGAGCTCAGCAAGTCCGAGCCCGCGGCAGAAGTTTCTGCCAGCATTGATGCTCTCATGTCTAAAGAGCCTGAGGATTCGAGCAAGGCTGCGCTTCTTCAGCCGATGGAAGGCACTGGTGAGAGTTTCGAGCTCTGGGAAAGCGGAAGCAACAAGGATGAGACAGAGGCCGTCGAATCAGTCGTGCCTGCAGCCCCTGCGGACTCTACTTCATGACAAGTCACAAAATCCTTGGAATGCAGTAATGACGATGGTGACAGTTGATCTATACTTGAATGTTGGAGTACTCTGGGCTGGAATACCACGGTTTTGTTTCAATGGCGTTCGGGAGATTCTGGAATGAGGGAAATATTGGCATGGACTCCTGTACTTTTAATACTTGCTTTTGGTGTTGATTCTTCTTTTTGAAGCAATTGAACTTTGAATGTTTTGCTCATCCTTCAATCATCCTCGTGTAGCCAGCCTGCGAAGCACGTCTGCCTTCGCTCCCTCCTGCTGTAGGTGGAGCGTATGTGTATTTCGGTCGGATAGGTCAGAATCAATAACCAATCGTAGCTATTCCCTGTCTCTATCGACATGTAGGATTGACTGGATCAGCCTCCTTGAAAGCTTCTGCTAAAGGGCGGAATGCCTGCCTCCTTCGATGCCCCTCGCCTACGAGAGGGGCGCCTTGCAACCCCACCACACCACCATGGTCTCACCACACCTCACACTGCCACCTCAAACAGCTCGACATCCGGACCTTGTCTCAAAGTTCTGCCATCAAGAAAGAGATTCGTTCGGCAGTTCAACTCGAGAGACAAACATCATGACTTCCACAGCATCGGACCAAGGTGTCCCACGGGGCGCTTTCATCGTACTTGAAGGGTTGGATCGGAGTGGCAAGACAACACAGGTAAAGCTGCTGGAGCAGCGGCTGGCGCAGAGCGGGAAACGCGTCCAAGTCATGAGGTTCCCAGGTGAGACCTCGAGACGCCATTTCCGTTTCCAGAGATGGTGACACTGACTCCTTCAAGACCGAACAACGACGATCGGGAAGATGATCGACAGCTACCTGAAGAGTGATACCGAGATGGACGACCATGTCATCCACCTCTTGTTCAGCGCCAATCGTTGGGAAGCAGCGTGAGAGTCCTTGAACATGGAAACTTTGTTCCACACACTTGTCTAACAACATCCTAGCAAAACCATTGAAGCTACCCTGGCCGCCGGTACTACCATCATCTGTGACCGATACTACCATTCCGGCATCGTCTACTCTGCCGCCAAACAGAACCCTTCCCTGCAACTAACCTGGGCACGCAGCCCAGAGCGCGGTCTTCCCCGGCCGGATCTCGTATTGTTCCTCGACCTCTCGGCGGAGCAAGCGCGAGCTCGGGGTGGGTACGGCGAGGAAGTGTATGAAAAGGAAGCTATGCAGAAGCGTGTACGAGAGCTTTTCTGGGCACTGAGCATGGGTGGAAAAGACCAGCATGCAGAGGAGATCTTGGGCATTGCTGAAGCTCGGAGGCTCGCGGAGGGCGGAGCGTGGAGGCAAGAAGAGGAGGATCTCGTGGTCGTGGATGCGGGTGGTAGTGTTGAAGAGGTGCAGGGGGAGATCTGGAAGAAAGCTGAGGCGAGGGTGGAACAGGTGATCAAAGGAGAGTTGGGAACACAGGTTCGAAAGATCCAGTAGCGACGAAAGACGCGAAAGAGTTGTCATTGCCCATTCTCATCGTCTGTCCCCAAAATAATGCCCTCTTCCCATTTATATCCTGCCTTGTGACCAAAGATAATACGAGATTCCCACAATTCCGATGCCGTACCCGAAGATGTACATGAGCCACGTACTGATTGCCATGCTGAAGATCGTCTTGACAGCCGCATCGAATGCCTCTGCGTCGTTCTCGTGAGGGAACGGTTGCGAGGGAACAGGCTTCTTGAGGAAGCTGCACAACGGGGCCCAACCATCGGTGATGTCCATCTCTAGGAGGCCCTTCTTGGGCACTGAGGCACGTACCATGGCATTGTGCTTGGCTTTGAGTTCTGCAAGTAAATTGTCAGCGTACATGTTCAGCGATGGCTGGGCTAGGCTCGTCAATAGCTGTCAGCCTTTGCGAGAGCTCACCTTTTCCAACGTCTTTGCCATATTGCTCGTCCACGCTGTAAGACAATGACAATTAGAAATGACTTCAAGCATAAGCTGCACCATGTGATTCTGTACTAACAATGCGATCATCTCTTGACTCCAGTAGGGGATCCATCTCCAAGTGAAGCATGGCCATAGCAGTATCTTCAATGCCCAGTTCGGGAACGAAGCATTCTTGATGACTACTTCCATGCTCTTCCACCACTGTTCGGTGTCCCTATCTGTGAGCACGACCTTGGCATCAGGGTAGAGCTCAAGTAGCTCTGGGAGAAACTGGACAGGCGGGGTGTCGGTGATGGCGACGTAACCGATAGTAGCCTCACGAAGGAGCTTGAGGAGCTTGGGCTTGTCCTTGCGCGCCTTGAGAATGCGGTACCATTGTCTTGCGTACTCTTTGATGATGGTCAGCTTCTGTTCAATGCGAAATGCCGTCACTGACAACGCCAACGTGACGATGCTGCAGCTGAGAGATTAGGGTCAATTACCATCTTCACGTCCATAAAGCGCATTACCACCATGGAGAACCGGACCATCAAGGAGGATCTCAAGCGCCTTCGCCATAGAACTGGTGCCTGTGCGAGAGTAGCCAGCCGCAATGACCTTGGGCTCCACGGTGGGATTCGTGGGCTTGGAGGGGATGGCGCCCATGGTGGAGGATGAGGTCGAGCAAGCTGATCGCAATCGTGCTAACTGGGTGGCTACTGAGTATGGCGACTTCAGCGCAAGTTCTGATGAGATGATGATGATGATGAAAAGAGAGGTTGGCGACAGCGATATGCGTGAACGTCAGACACAGAGCGATTGGCGCTGGCTGGCCAAGCGCCAAGCGCCACCTTCAACTGAAGCTCGACCCCTGGGCCTATTCTAGATGGCGGCGGCGGCGTCGCAGGGGTTGTCCACTAGTAACCATCAAAGAGGAAGGTGTTTTTGCGTCGAAGTGTTTTCTAGAAGCCAGCCTTGGAGGCTGTTCTTTTGATTCTGCATCCTTATTTTTCTGCATCGCTTATTCTTGAATTTTTAGGTTGTGAGATCTGTCGCGTGATCAAGATGGCATGTCGGAGATAGCAGACCAAGGTTAATAGGCGTCTAATCTCATCATCCAAAGAAGCTGGCATTCACCACCCTCTACGATAAAGGTTCTTTGATCCATCAGGCGTGACATTCTTTTATTTGGTGAGTATCTCACCATTTCCGCCATGAAAACTCCATTCTCCCACCTTGTCATGCCCGTCAAGTCTGAGAGGTACAGCGCCTAGTGGAAGACCACAGTCTTCACGCCGTTGAGGAACACCTTTTTCTCTGCATACATCTTGACCGCCTGGGCCAGCACCTGACACTCAACATTGGATCCAGCCTCGGTCAAGTCCTTGGGCTCAACAGCGTGGTCAACTCGCGCAACACCCTGCTCAATGATTGGGCCCTCGTCAAGGTCCGCAGTGACGAAGTGCGCGGTCGCACCGATGATCTTGACGCCACGCTCATAGGCCTGGTGGTAAGGCTTCGCACCCTTGAAGGACGGGAGGAAGCTGTGGTGAATGTTGATGATGCGTCCAGACATGGCTGAGCACAGCTTGGGTGACAGGACCTGCATATACCGGGCGAGAACGACAAGCTCAATCTTATGCTCAGCGATGAGATCCAGAATCTGTGTCTCTTGCTCGGCCTTGGTGTCCTTGGTCACAGGCAGGTGGCGGAATTCGATACCGTAGCTCTGGGCGAGGGCAGCGTACTCTGGGTGGTTAGAGACGATGAGAGGCACCTCGATGCGAAGCTGGCCGGTCTTCATGCGGAAGAGCAGGTCATTAAGGCAGTGGCCGATCTTGGAGACCATAATGAGAACCCTCGTCTTCTTAGCGACAGGGCGAAGGTCGTACTCCATCTCATACTTGGCGGCAAGCTCGTCGAATGGCGCAGTCAGGTGGGAAGTGTCCGGCTCCTCGATCGGGCCAAAGTGCACACGCATGAAGAAACGCTTAGACGCAGGATCAGAGAACTGCTGCAGGTCGAGAACATTGTGCTGCCGCTGCGCGAAGACGCTGGTGACGGCGTGGACGATGCCAGGCTTGTCCGGGCAGGACAGCGTCAGGATGTGATCGTTGGCCATGTTGAAGAGGGGGTATCTAAGGCCGGGTTGAAAACTGGAAAAAGAATCAGCCCGATGAACTGCAGAATGAAGTGAGGCTCAATAGCAATGTCTGAGGTAAGGTAAGCCATGTACATACATATGGGGTGGACGATTATCGTCGTGACAACGTGGTGAGTCAGGCAAAGAAAGGTGTGTGAGTGAATTTTCATGCCCTCCAGCGGTCCGAGTCTTAGTATCTCGGGATCTTGCAAACGTTCTCGGGAAGCGTTCCCACTGGCAAAGCACCGAATTTCCTGCTAGACCGAAAATTAGGCTCTCGTCTAGACTCCACGGACCCTGCATATATGGATTTCTTTCGGTATTCGGTAGTCTCGATCGGCTGGGTCTTTGTCCTTTACCTTATGTACCTAAGCTTTTGCCTTTGCGACCGTAGGGCTTAGGATATGCAATGCCGCTGCCTCCGTTCCGGATACGGAAATTGACAGCTTGCGGCTTGTTGTTCACGAACAGACCACATGCACCAATGTCTTCAGTAAATAATCATGGGGGGTTTTTCAGAATCGTTCAATATCTTCGCCAACTGTCCTATGAAGGACCAAACTAAGCATCACACACATTCTCTGGTCTAAGGTATGCACAAACAGCACCATCGCATCGAAAGAGGCAGTTTATTTGCATTACTATCCATCCTAAACACCAAGTACTCGTCTCTCCAAATTATGCTTAAACATGAACAGCTACCCTTAGCTGTAGCCCGTGGTATCA
This sequence comes from Sarocladium kiliense, assembly GCA_030734395.1. NCBI lineage: Eukaryota > Fungi > Ascomycota > Sordariomycetes > Hypocreales > Sarocladiaceae > Sarocladium > Sarocladium kiliense. The sequence goes on from JAUZTG010000047.1 coordinate 116,625, forward strand.
ATTTCAGGCCGTCAAAATCGTTAACAGGTTCAGGTTGCCGCAAGACATAGTCATATCGCAGTAAGGTTGCGGTCTTTGGGTATTATTCTAGACAATGTTGTCTCCCTCAGTGTGGGCGCCCACAGGGCGACGAGGGATGCTAGAGTCGTTGTAGTGGCCGCTGGTACGGCCAGTCAAGCCGCCGTCATACTCGTTGGTATGTCCAGTCATGCCATTGTTATGGTGAAGTCCATTGGCATGGCCAGTCAAGCCATTATTGTGGTGATGTCCGTTGGTATGGCCAGTCAAACCATCGTTGTGGATGCTATTGGTACCCATGCCGTTGCTGTGGCCAATGCCATGGCCATGGCCGTTGGAAACACCATCATGGTGGTGGTGACCCTTCAAGCCCTTGCTAGCCAGATGTCCGCCAGCGGCCGCTCTGCCTCCCCAACCAACCTTGCGTGTGAAAACAGCATGCTCGAGCTCAACATCCCCACCACCAGCTCCGTACATGAAAGGAGAGCCACGGTTGAGGGGAATATGGTTGTAGCGCCAGTCCCAGATCGCAGCGTACACCATGCGGTAGCTCGAGAAAGCGAAGACGGTGCCAATGGCGGCACCGGCGAAGATGTCGTACCAGTTATGGTACTCATCGATGGTGAGAGCACCTCCGATAAGAACGGCGCCGAGAATAGGAGCGTAGATGGCAATGAGCTTCCAGAAGGCAGGGTGGTAGTTTGAGAAGACCTTCAGCTTTGCGTTGAGGTACAAGTAGAGGAAGACAAAGCCAGCAAAAGCAGCGGTAGTGTGGCCGCTTGGGAAAGACTCCAGTGCATCGTTGATCTCGGCCTTGTCACCAGTGCAGATCTCCGGACGGAAGTAGATCTCCTTGAAACCATCACCTGATCCCTGCGCCGCCTGGATGAGCGCCGGATCAGGCTTGCAGACGTCTAGGAAGTGAGGACGCAGACCACCAATGAGCCACTTCACGAATACCTGGAAGACGGCGGCTCCGATGAGGGAGTACAGGAGACCGATAGTGGCGTTGTTGACATCCCAGAAAGAGCGGACGCGAATCTGCATGACCAGGAAGATGACAATGGGAACGAAGACCGCGAGCATAGCAGCGGCCCAAATGGGGATGATCTCCTTGCGGGAGGGGTAGGCGAAGTCAGGGTGTACAATTTCACCATCGGAGAAGGTGATGGCGAAAGATCGAGACGGAGCAGGGTCAGCAAAGTAGACCTGGAGAACATTGTCAGTAAGTTATGGTTCTTGTCCAGATGTGCAAATGGCATGGCATTGAGTTGACTTACACCGAGGCCGATGGCACCAAGAATGGCCATGGTGATCAGATCCAGAGCAGTGTGCTTCAGCCACTGACCGAACGTCGGCCTCTGCGACATGCTGTAAGGAGAAGCAGCCGCGCCCTTGCGAGCAAATGGACCGCGACCACCGCGTCCCTTTGAGCGTCCGCCAAAGCCTCCACCACCACCGAAGCGTCCACCGAAGCCACGCTTCTCATGAGTAGCGGGAGTGTGATGTGTAGCAGGAGCATGAGTAGCGGGATCATGAGCAGGCGCACCCATCGTCGGGGAGTGGGCCGCTCGGGGCTGGCGATTGAAGAAACCCATGTTGAGGTTTGTGATAGGGAGGAGTTATAGGTAGGGACAGACTTGTGTAAAAGAATTCGAGTCAACGGCCTAGTGAGCCTGAGGTCTGGTAAGAGAGAGTCTGGTCAAGGAGGAGAGAACAGGAAAGAGTCACTGAGGTCGAGTGAATGAATACTATACTATATAAGAGAGAGACACACAAGTGACAAGGCGGAACCCCAGCGGACGCCTTATGGACAGTCATTACGTAGCTACCCGTATCGCTAGCCATGTGCGCTGTACGATGGTATCACCGTGAAACAACCGGATGTACGTTCTAGACTTGGCGTAGGTAACATAGCAGGACAGCCCTGTCAACCTGCTTTTCCTTTAGTGCACATGCACGCAACGATCGTGATCGAGCTGTCAAGAGGTGCCGGCGTCGGGGGTGGGTGCGGAGTTCCATAGGGGATCGGCACCGCCTGTGCAGAGCTGCCGGTGCGATTTGACGTCACGGCAAGGGTAGTTTGATACTGAATCAAGGCAGAGAGGGAGGGGGGCTTTCTTCATTTTCGAGATGGGGAAAACGAGCGATGCTCTGAACCCACCAGATCGTCGAGCCTGGCGCCCATCACGAATCAGAGACGAACGCGGATAGAGTAAGTATTAGAGTACTCTTGGCTTCCAAGACGTCATGGTGCTGTGTCGAACCTTGGCAGCGACTTGTAAACTAAGCGCGTGTGTAAGATTTCAAGCATGTCTACGAGTCTGATTTAACAGCCACCAGGGCCTAAAAAGGGTTCCTGACAAGGGTTTGTGTGATTCTCCCACCACGGGCGGCATCGTGATGCCGACTTGGCGAATCGCGAGCCATGCCGAACAGGAGGCGTGGCAGAGGCTAAAACACCCTGGGCGCTTTGGGTGCCGTCTTCCGTTTCCATTACTGATTAAAATCGCTAAATCAAGCCTTCTGCTTGGTAAATACTCCCCTTCTGGGAGCAATAGCGTGCACCATGTCATAGCTCAGCTTGATTCCCTGTTCTGGACGTGCATCGAGCATCTGAGACATATCAACCCGTCACGCATTATCCAACATTCGGCGCTTGACAAGCAAGGTTGTCCGGCTGCCGTATCTAATAGCTCCGGAGCAAACGTCGCGGAGGACGCTGCACAGATCGCCCAGAGCTGCAGGTTCCCCACCGTGTCCGCGTGTCAATTACAAGGAACAACCTGAGACTCTCGTCGTCGTCGTCCATATTATGGCTGTTTACAATAGAGGATCTGAATGCCTCGTCATCGGGGACAATCCTATCTGGCGATTACTGGGCTCAAGCAACGCCAGGCATAGGAGATGAGCTTGTCCATCAACTAGAACCGATTGGAAGTAAATCAAAGGGTTGCAATGCTTTGCAACCCGGTATCTCAGTACTGTTAAACGATATGACGTAGTTGCGTCTCAACCGTCTGGAGTGTACTCCCGGGGCTGCTACCATCCTGGATGCGTGTCCGACGCAGTAAACTGTCCCAAAAGGCGAGATGCATGTAACTACGTGCTCCTTGAATTGACATAAGGTACCTTAGGATCGATCATGTGAGTACAACGTTTCTTATTATGCACCATCGAAATGTTCAGTATCAAAGCTATGGGAAATATGACGCCGCGTGTCCCCAACAAAAGTCATGATGATGACTGAAATGTTTTCGAAGGCTCTGAGAAGGCAGAGCCGGCAATGATATCAAAATTCATAAGTGGATGATCTAGACTCGGGGTTCCAATCTTACTTGAATGAACTTCGCAGTTGAGTTCAATTCCCCTCCCGCCAGTCATGGAATGCCCATCTTCGCATATGTTCGTGTATGCACCTCATCTGTCAAATGAAAGTCAAGCGGATACTTGTAAGAGAGTTTTGCATTTGTTGCGTGCACTATCTCCGGCCACGGCCACCGCCTGATGCACCAGGCATACCTCCACCCATACCCATCTGCTTCATCATAGCCTGCATATCCATACCGCCCGGCAAACCAGGCATACCGCCACCACCACCTGCGCCTCCCAACATCTTCATCAATGATCCCATGTCTGGCATGCCGCCGCCCCCTGCGCCGCCTCCCATGCTCTGTAACCTCTTCTGCATGGCAGCCATCTGTTGTGCCTTGTTCCCGCCGCCCATTGCCTGTTGTGCCTTCTGCATGTTCTTCATGTTTCCACCCATCCGCTTCGCCATACCGGCCATCATCCGCTGTTGTGTGAGGAGGTCCTCGACCTCTCGTACTGACGTTCCTGATCCTCGGGCGATACGAGTCATCCGGCTGGGTTGATCGATGAGAATCTTGCCATCCGAATCAAGTTCCTTCTCGGTCATAGAGTCGCAGATGTAGATCATTCGCTTGAGCTTTGCACCGCCCTCCTCGTCGTCCATCCCCTGCATCATGTTGCTCATGCCAGGGATCATGCCGGCCATCTTCGAGAGCGGTCCCATCTTCATGATGTTGGACAGCTGATCTCTCAGATCCCTGACAGTGAAGATACCTTCTTGGATGTGCTTGATAGTGTCCTTCTGGTTTAGGTTCAGGCTCTGCACATGCTCGACTAGACCAGCCATGTCGCCCATGCCGAGAAGCTTCTGAACGAATTGCTGTGGTGCAAACTTCTCGAGATCGAGCATGTGCTCACCTGTACCGATGAAAACGATAGGAGTGTGAGTTGCTGCGACAGCCGAAATAGCACCACCACCATGTGCGTGACCATCTGTCTTGGTGATAATAATGGCTCCAAAGTCTGCTGCCTCCTTGAAGGCCTTGGCTTGTGACTCTGCTTGCTGACCGATGGAGGCATCCAGAACCATGATGGTCTCGTCTGGGCGAATCGCAGTCTGAATGTCCACCATTTCCTGGAACAGCGCAGATTCTTGCCTGTGACGACCTGAAGTATCGACGATGATGACATCGAACTTCTCCTTCTTAAACTGCTCAACACCGGCACGGGCGACAGCCGCAGGATCGGTCTCGGTAAGGGAACCGTAGTATGGGATCTTCGCCTTGGTGGCGTTCTGTTTAAGCTGGTCAAAAGCACCAGCACGGAATGTATCCGCACAGACCAGACAGGCCTTCAGGCCTCTTGTCTGATAATGTCTCGCAAGCTTCGTACATGTCGTTGTCTTTCCGGCACCCTGCAGACCAACGAACATGATGACATTGGACCTGCCCTTTTTCGGCTTGAAAGGTTCGGCATGGGGGTCGACGAGCTTGACGAGTTCATCGAACACGGCTTTCTGGATCAGGCGCTTCTTGTTGACGGCTGGTGGAATCTCCTTGAAGTTGACCGTGCTCTTAATCGACTTTCGAAGTTGACCGACGAGACGGACATTGACATCGGCTTCGAGAAGGGCAGCGCAAATCTCCTTGAGCATAGAATCAAAAGCCTAAACCACAAGGAGTCAGTACCAGGGTTCACTATTATGTACGACGACCAGAGAAGCGCTTGTGCGACTTACCTTCTCATCGAGGTTCTGCTCCCTGGTCAGGTTTGTGACCGCCGTATTGATGCGGCGGCCCAGATCCTGAAGCACCATGGCTGCTGCCGCGAGCCTCTTGGGCGATCAGAGGCGTTATGAATTGTTGGCAGCGCTGTAGCGCTTTGTTCGCGATCGATGTCGAGCGGCGAGCGTCGGTGCGGTTCCAAGAGGCGAATCGGTGGTGATGCTGTCCCAACCAGTGGTGCTGCTGGCGCTCATGGTGGCCACTTTCAATGGTGGGGGTGGGGTTCAGTGCTGGGTGACTCGTCAACGCGATATCATTTATCCGCCGTCAGCCTGGGGCTTGGTTGAACTCGCTTGGTAAACGACCAGTACATGCTTCCATACATGTATTGATATAATGCCAGATCAGACACTCTCAGCTGTGCCTCTATACCACTAAGTATTGCACTTTCTGCGGAGTGGGAATCACGTGGCTGTACCTTACGTTGTGTCAGTACCCGATGCTAGAAAGGTGGTAAGTAGTGATGGCCGTCTACAATGCTCAAAGGAACGGCCACGTGTGAGTAGAAGATTCATGATAAGAGCAGTTTCAATCGCAAAATGATGAATTATATAACAAGTAAGCCAATAGCTGCCAGTGATCTAGAGAGTTCAATTGCCGGGACTGACACTCATGGCACAAAATGTATGTAGTCTGCAGGGTAGCGCAATAGGCTTTCGGGAAAGCGTCGGCTTTGAGTCCCGAGCATCGCTCGGCTCATAGCTAATATTCATGGAACCCCAATTCCGACTCTTATTCTCGCAACTACACATCTACTAATCATGCGGTCTAGTATCTCTTGCGAGGCCTGTCGGTAAGTCATAGCTGGCCCACTAGACCCCAAATAATCCTCGCCGACCCGTACTTGGCTAATCCGACATGTAGGAGGTCCAAGGTCAAATGCATTCATTCCGGCAGCCCACCGTGCCGACGGTGTCTCAAATCGGGATATGATGGCTGTGTTCTAACAAAGCCTAGAGCTCTGACTTCCAGGGCCAAAGAAGCGAGAAGAAGTACCTACAGCACAACTACTGATCGGACATCACCGCTTGATCTGTCGCCAGTTCGTCAAGCCAGGCCTCGGCTCTCTACTCAAGGTGTTCCCAATTCGGGGCAATACGACAATGTCGCAACCGAGGAACACCTCAGCTCTCTTACGAATGGCACTATCCTGAAATCTCTTAACGTATTCAACAACAAATTTCCGGAGCTAGCGATTTTGCACCTCCCAACTCTTATGGCAGCATGGCAAAATTCACCATCCATCGAAACCAAAGTCCTAGTGGCTGCCGTGCTTGCAGTGACAAAGGCTCAGCTCTGCGCCCTCAACCTCTTTTGGGCTAATGATCTGTTGCCGAAAGAAGCGTATGCATCTTTCGCAAGATCTGCGTTATCAACTCTCGTTCTTGAAGCCCCAAACATACAAGTGGCTCAGTCATTACTTATCTTCACTCTTTACGAATGGGGCACCCGCGAGTTCCACAGGGCATGGATCTATTGTGGTTCGTACAAAGTTGCCGAAGATTCTGGCTCAAATTAACTAATGCTATGCTCGAAGGTATCGCTGTTCGAATCGTCCAGGCTTTGCATAGCATGCGGGTCGCACCATGTATGCCCGAGAAATCATGGAAAGCAGACAACAACCCTATTGCTGCGGCCATTGAAACCAGAACATACTGGGCTTGTTCCATTATGGACAACATGATTCATTCGGGCACATACAATCCTCCGATGCTACCACTAAGCGAAATGGAAAGGCTCAATATTGCTCGCCCAGTGAGCGCAGTTGAGTTTGCCTTTGGAAGCGATGGATCAGTGCCATCTTCTCTATATGACAGCAGGGAACGGAGAAATCCCGAGGCCCCCCACGACATAACTCAAAGCTTTGAGACACTCGTTCATGGCTTTGATATATGGAGGCAAGTCACGACGTTCATGTTTAACGACGGCCGCCGTGCGCCAGGGATGTGTGCTCCAGAAAACTGTCCCTGGATGCCAACATCGCCTTGGTCGCAATGCAGAACTCGTCTAGAGACCTGGAGACGCAATCAGCACCGAAACATGCACTACCCTGACACCTCAGTAGCTGTACACATGACATTATGCTACGGTGAGACATTCACGTGTCTGAACTTGCTATACTACCTATGGTAAGCTACACGGTATCTGGCATCGTTGATAAGGTTACTAACAATGTCATCTAGCACTTTAATGCTTCATCGAGAATACTTCCCGTGGCTTCCGAACAAAGACTCTGTACCGCGAGCGCCGGTTGATCCGCCTCTGTTGGAAGCGGCAGCACCACCGAACTGGTGGGAGAACAGCGCCGCAGAGCTTTTCGGTGCTGCAGAGAACATCAGTCTTTTGCTAAATGAGGCATCAGAGTGTGGCGTACATTTGATGACCCCTTTTGCAGGATTCTGCGCATTCTCGGCCGGCTTCTGCAACATATACGTTTCGAGATTCCCAAAGATGAATCTCGGAAGGAGTCCTCGGGCAAAAGAACTATCAGACGTGTGCACAAAGTATCTGCAGGACTTCAGACAAGTTTGGAGCATCGCCGATAGCTGGGTAAGTTTCGGACGCACTAATCGGACTTGTCACTGTACAATATCCGCTGACACATGAGATAGATGAAGACTTTCAAATACACCAATCTTCTCTATGAACGCCTGGCCGCCAATGAAAGCCGGTACCGTGGCCGTACGCGATACGATTACGATGTTCTTCATCATTCAGTCCACGAATTCCGCGGCGTTGATAGATCAGATCAGCAAGACCGAGAGATCAACGAGGTTGAAGCATCAATTGACCTGCTGCCTTCAATGGGGGTCAATGATGATGCTCCGAGTACAGACATGCTTCTAAGCCAGCTCATGACTGAGATAAGCGGTAATGAGCAAGGAGTCTGGTCCCATTGGTGGCCAGGAATGGGTGAGATGGATGCTACGCCGAACACTGATCTATCGATGGAAAGTGGAGGATTGGGTAACATGTAACGCAATATTGTCTGAATGTTGAGATATGTACTCCCATCTTGTGGCTTCTCGAAGGCATTCGGACCCCCTTGCTGGTTTTTGTTGCCCTGATTCACCATACTAACCGCGATACTTGCCTCTTTTCTTGCTACGTGCTTTATTGCTAGTCTAAATAGGAATTTTCGGCATCAATTACCCATGGATCTGTTAGTAATTTTCTTCTTGCCCTTGCTAATCTACTTTTGGTCTCATCCTTCTAGAAGTGTGTCGTCGGATTTGGAACTCCGCGATCGGATCTCGGCTTTCAACTTGACTTAGCCAAGACGGAATCCATATCTTCATGCGACAAGAAGCGCTTCAGCACTTCAAGTCTACATCGTTCTTTTCAGCGATTTCCTCAAGTAAAGCATCATTCTGCACCTAACCCTTCACAATGGGCGACGCATTGTCTGATACCCGCGAGACGCATCTCATGCACCGGTCGTTGGTATATCAACCCCACACGGTCACCAGCGCAACAGGTTGTGAACTTACCCTTGACAATGGAAGGAAAGTTATAGACGCCTGCGGAGGAGCTGCAGTAGCTTGTTTGGGACATGGCAACGAGGAGGTGGCCACAGCGATCTATGAGCAGGTCAAGCAAGTCGGGTATGTCCACACTCAGGCGTACACGACCAAAGTCTCCGAGGAACTGGCCGACTTGATTTTGGAAGGGTCACCCTTTGGGTTGGAGAAGGCCGTCTTTGTTGGCAGCGGTAGCGAGGCTATTGAAGCGGCGTTGAAGCTTGCGAGGCAGTACTTCTACGAGAAGGGCGAGCACCAACGGTTGCATATTGTAGCAAGGCAGCAAGCGTATCACGGAAACACCATGGCCTCCATGTCAGTGTCCTCCAATCTCTCACGGAAACTTCCATATCGAGGGTTCTGTTATCCTCACACATCAGCCGTATCTCCAGCATACACTTATCGCTATCAACGGCCTTCCGAGACGGAAGAAGAGTTCACCAAACGGCTTCTGGCTGAGCTCGATGCAGAGTTCAATCGCATCGGAACGGATCGGGTCATCGCATTCATAGCTGAGCCGGTGGTTGGTGCTACTGCTGGATGTGTGCCACCACCAGTTGGATATCTCCGGGGCATCAAGGCCCTGTGTGAGAAGTATGGCATCTTGCTTATTCTGGACGAAATCATGTGTGGGAGTGGGCGTTGTGGCACGTTCTTTGCCTTTGAGCCCGAGAACGTCGAACCGGACATCGTCACCATTGCAAAGGGCCTCGGCGGTGGTTTTGCCCCGGTTGCTGGCGTCTTGATGCACCGGAAGGTGGTAGACACACTTCGTCAAGGGTCCAAGGCGTTCGTTCATGGCCACACCTTCCAGGCACACGCGATATCATGCGCAGCTGCGTTAGCGGTGCAGAAAATCGTCCGAAGAGACGGCCTTGTGGAGCGCAATGCTCAGATGGGCAGGGTCCTGGAGACGCTACTGAGACAAGAGCTGGCAGAGTGCAAGTCGGTTGGCGACATTCGAGGACGTGGGCTGTTCTGGGCAGTGGAGTTTGTGAAGGATAAGGCTACGAAAGAACCCTTTGATGCCTCGGTTCAGTACGGGCCAAAAGTTCAAGAAGCGGCCTTTGAACGAGGCGTCGCGGTGTACCCTGGGCACGGCACCATTGACGGCGCGGCTGGCGACCATGTCCTCCTCGCTCCTCCCTATACTGTGGACGAAGCAACGCTGAAGAGGGTGTGCGAGGTTCTGAGAGAAGCAATCAGTGCCCAGGAAGCCATCTTCATGGCATGACCTTGTGGTGTGTGGACTGATGAGCCAATTACAGAGTGTCGGGAGGACGGAGACATGGGTAGGCAGGCTGTCGACGCCTCACAACATCCGCTCTCGTCTACTGTTTACGTATTGGAGGAGGGCATGCAACAAAAGCCTGCGATTCAATTAAAAGCGATCTGACATCCTTGTTCAAGTGTGCATATGAGTAGACCACCGGCTTCTGACCTTTTTTTCCTGTGACTTTCGCGATGGTCCTCGACACTGATGAGCTCCATGAACTGCCGTACTCCTCATAGCCATCTCCCGTAATATGAGCCAGGGTGAGCCCTCAAGCCGTCAGTGGCGCACGGCATATGCAACCACCAAGATAGGAGGCGAGTGAGCGGGCAGGCGTCATGTGAAAGAAGCCGCTTGGGTGTCCGCCAGTGGGCTGAACAGTTTAGACTCAGCCCGTCTCGCAGCGCAGGATTTCGGAGGCAAGATTGGGCGCCTTGGCAGCTGCGGGGATAGCTGACAATGTGACGCACCGTTCAAGAAGGTGGTTCTTCCGTCTGTATCCATAATTAAGCTTCTTCTCGCATTCGCCAGGACTTCCATTCCTGGGAACGCCCGGTGTAGGTGGTCGTGGTGCGATGCGATTGACGATGGTCCTGTCTGTTGCGTACGAGAGCACAGTATCACAACAGTACCACGACACACTCTAAACATATACATGCATAGCCCTTATCTCATCGCGGCAGGCAGCAACACCGTGACCACGACAAGCAGCCAACTGGAAAGTCTGGGCAGCGGGTCGCAATGGAACAGTCCTGATATGAGTCTCGTCGGTTAATTCGACGAGGCACATCCACGGACCCCATAACTGTGCGTACAAGCCAAGGCCGCCAGGATATGGAAGCAGAGATGATTTTCTGGAACACCAGGGAGAAACAAATCGCAGAGCAGACCAGGCTGGAACTGGACAAGACCAACCAAGCCGCGGCGACTGGCATGGCTTCTCAACACCTTACGCTTCGGGCCAAGCGTCCATAGGGACTCGAGGCTGCCAAGTCTCTTGCGCCGAAGATAGCCAGATCAGCAGCCAGTCATGGAAAACGCCCCAAGTCGTCTAGCGAGGCCAGGTTGACCAGCACAGACCATCGACGTGTACAGGCTGGATGGGCTGAGAGACATCACTGACTTCAAGCCTGTCTCTCAGCTGGAGATAGGCTACCTAAGGTACCTGAACATACACCAATTAGGGCAATGCGTCACGTTACTGCTACAGGCTAGAACGGTGCTCCAGGAGGCTGCTGCTGGGGCCGGCATTTCCAGCCTTGTGAGGGCGATCCCACTCTATCGCTATACCTCTCCACGACACACGTCGAGGATTGATGAACGTAACCTGACGGCACACTGCTTCTCGAACGATTCCTGACTGATGCGCACCGGTACAGTTACCACAGACATACAGCCGCTCATTAGTCAAAGTACATTCTTGTGGGCAAAGCCTAAGCCCCGGCCGGTCGCCAACCCCAGAGTCCAACAACTGCCTTAAGTCTGGGCACTGTCTTGGCTGGCTGGGATCAACAGCCTTCATCACTCTCTGCGTCTTGGGGCCTGCTCATCCACATCCATCCACATGTGAGACGAGACCAGGCAAATGGATCATCAGGATAATGCTGGTCCCCACCACCGCCGTTCGCCGTACCAAGGCCGTCCGCGCGCCTTGGGGGTTTGGTTTCCCGTTATAAAGGAGGATGCGACCCCAGCGTGACCCAGGCCACGCGGGATCTCGTTCCTTCTAAGCTTCTCCTGCGCGCAGAGAAAAAGACACTATAGATTTCTCAGTGGCTTTTCTCCTTCTTCTTCTCGTTGTCGACATTGGCTTGAGTCGTATCGTCGCGTGTAGTCGCGCACCATCACCAAGATGGATCGTGTCAAGAAAGTCTACTACTGGCTTGCGCCAGATGCCGAGAAAGAGGCGGACGGCAGAGACACATGGCCGTCACGTACAGCGTGAGAACAACCTCCGTAGACTCGGTTGATACGAGCAGCAGCGCTGACAGATTACATTACAGCTTCATCTTGGCTGCCATGGGAGGCGCCGTTGGTCTCGGTAACCTGCTGCGCTATCCGGCCGTCGTTTATGCCAACAACGGCCTGCAATGGTTCATCCCGTAAGGTTCCTCCAATTTTTGATCGCAGTCTCGCGATAGCTGACCTCATCAAAGATACCTGATCGCACTGTTCTTTCTGGGCATTCCCGTCCTGGTCCTCGAAATCTCCCTCGGCCAAGCTTATAGGGGCGGTGTCATGATCGCCTTCGGCAACATGAACCATCGCACCAAGGGTGTTGGTCTCGGTGTCATCATGACTGGTTTTGTCGTCGCCACGTACTACGTTCCTATTCTGTCCTTCGTCATGCAGTACTTCCGCCACTCGTTCAAGAGTACTGTTCCATGGACTGGACGTGGTGAGGACTTCTATATGCTTGACGTTGTTCGAAATGGCGACCCGATCCCTGGATCCGTTGACGGCGGTACCGTCACGTCGTGGACAGTCCATCCTGAGACCGGCGTCAACGGCGAGACTGTTGGCTGGAACTTCTTCATGTGGTTCTTCGTGTGGCTATGCATGTTCAAAGGTGTCGGCATCACTGGTCGAGCTGTGTACTTTACCATGGGTCTTCCTGTCGTCATGCTGATCATTCTGATGGGCCGCTCTTTGTCTCTTGAGAACGCCGGCCAGGGTGTCAAGTATTACTTCGCTGAGTGGCATGGCGAGAAGCTCGCTGGTGGCCAGATCTGGCAAGGTGCCTGTGGCCAGGTCTTCTTCTCCATCGGTGTCGGTTTCGGTTACTTCACGACCTACGCTTCGTACAACAGCCGCTTCGCCAATGCCGTCCAGGATGCCTTGATCATTGGCCTGAGCAACTCGCTCTACGAAGTCCTTGCGGGCTTTGTCGTATTTGGCATCATTGGTTTCCTTGGTGAGTAGCAGCTCTTTTGCCTAATTGCACGTATCTCCTCACCTTGGAGCAATCACTAACAAATATCGCAGAAATGGTACCTGGCGATAGAAGCCTGAGCACGTTCAGCGTCGGCTTCCTGACATATCCTCTAGCCCTCGCCGAGATGCCAGCATCCCAGTTCTGGTCCGTCATGTTCTTCATCACCCTTGCTGTGCTGGGTCTGGGATCAGCTTTCGCGCTCATGGAGTCGTTGGTCACGATGGTTTGCGATACTGATTGGGGCAAGAAGATTCCCCGTACCGCAGTCTGTACCATCATCATCGCAGGTGCTTTCCTGATCTCCATCATCTACTGCACCCAATTCGGTTTCTACCTTCTTGACGCAGTCGACAAGTGGACCAACGATCTGTCGCTTATCTTCATGGTCTTCTGCGAATGCGTTGCCGTCACCTCCATCTACCGCTGGAAGGATGTCGTATCTCAGGTCGGCTTGATCTCGTACGGTCTATACAACTTCGGCTATGTCGGAGGTATGGTCCTTGGGCCGGCTGTGGGCCACGCCGTCAGCCCTGAAGCCGGTGCTGGTGTTGGCTTCGGTATCTTCGTCGCAGGCGTCGTGTCATCTGTTCTCCTTGCCAAGACGCCCGATTCTGTGCCCCCGCCATTCTTCTACAAGAACGGCCTTCTGAACAAGTTCTGGTGGCTGGCCTTTTACGCGGTAAGTTCATCAGCCATCGAATGCCCTTTTAAGAAATCCGACTAACAATCCCGCAGCCCAACCAACTGCGCCGGGATCTGAACGGCACGGTCGCTCATGGCAATAACTGGCAGATCCCTATCGTCTGGGGACCTGTTCTTCGATACATCTCGGCCCCAATTCTTGCCATTGTGACATCCTTCTCCTATCCATCGTTCTACAAGGATTTCCGCTTCGACCCGCTTCATGTGTTCGGCTTTGCCGTCGCTCATGTTTGTATGATCTTTGTCGCCGCCGGTTTCATTATCCCCCGCGCCTTCGATGTCTTCATCCCTGTGTCGAGACGTCCTGCGAAGAACTCTTACGTGGGACCGCAACAAACCGTTGTTACCAACGGTCTGGTTCAGGAGGCAGTCACTGAGGATGGTGTCATGCACCGCACTACCACGGACAACGACCATGTCGACCGCAATGGTGTTGAGCGTGATGGAATGTACTCATCCGACAAGGAGGCAAAGGTCTCGAACTAGAGGGCCAGCACCTAGGTACTTGAATGTGCTTGCACACAGAGTCTCGAAAGGAAAAGATTATCAGCCTTGCACCTTTTCGCCATTGTCCAGTGTGATCGAGCAGCATACGTCCGCATGGGCAGTTGATCGCCGACGCAAAGTATAGTGAATTGTGATCTCCAATCAAAACAATGGATCACTTCTTGCGTGTGAGAATGAATCATGGCGCCCGGGCAGTGGTTGAAGAGCAACCGCACTTCTGCCATGTTTGCCCTCTAGTCTTCACAGTATCACGCCAAAGCAAGGTCGGAGAGCCTGTGATTCATTACCAGTAATAGCCTATATTATCAAAATGGGTTTCTTGTGATTTTTATCTCCCTGGCCGGACTTTCAAACCGACATCTTCAGCCACCGTGCGAGAACTTCTATGCGCCACTTCGTATTGTATCTTGCAGACTGAATCCGTCTTCGAAGATTGTAGCTTCGAAACAGAAACCACAAGCCCATCAACATGAGAGCAGGACACTTCGTGCTTGTTTTCGCTGTCGCTGCTCCATGGGCAATTTGTGCCCCAAGATGGAGTAACCACCAGGACCGTCCATGTCACGAACTCAATCGTACAGCGTCTGGCATCAAGGCCCGCGAAGCTTCGAACGATCATCAGTTTTTGCACGGTATTCCGTACAAGAGGAAGTACCCATTACCATTCCGTGGCTGACCTTTCTGATCAGTCATAGATGCGCCGAAGACCAATCTGACGAATATACCGTCTCTCTATAACATGAGACATAAAGTGGCAACGCAGAAGGGTCACAGGGCAGAGAGCACATTGGATTCACGTACTGCTCGAGACCCTCCCCGTGAGCTCCCAATCGAGGGCCCGTCTCCGGACAAGCATCATGGTAAAATCGACCACTATCCAGTACATTACAATAAGCCCCAGCATCTAACGTGGATCAGTCCAACCTTTGAGGAATGGTTCAGCTTCTCATCTTAAACCTCCGCAACCCGACTCAAATCTTCATGGCGCTGGCCAGCCTGGGTCGTCTAACGACGAAATTGAACCGATATCCCCTCGCAAGGCTAGAAGTATGCACACACAGGACGGGCCATCCCTTCGTTTGATAGCGGCAGCTAATATGAGAATTCAAGCTCCCCCCTCGAAAGCCTCATCGAAGTCTGTGATCCCCGAGAGCGAAGCGCAGATGGAGGCACTTCATGATGATCAAGCATCAGACCGCTCCTTCGTATTCCTACCGCGAGGAATGGCACATGAGTGAGTGCGACGTCGTATTGTTCTTTGTGTCAGAGTGGAGATGATCGTGAAGCTGATCCCATTGAGAGATGTCTAAACGTCGGCCAAGAAAGCAAAGATAATATTCTCGTGGTTCCATGGGCCAGAACAGTCAATTGAGTCCTGTTCATCACAGTTGTCGGCCACAATGGATCCTTTTACCTATTCCGACTGAATGAAATTTAATTGCCAATGATATTGACATATATTGTGTTGCCGCCCAACACATTCGGAGCTCCTGATTCAAGTTTTGAAACCCCAGTGATGCTAGAGAGTTCCTTGACATGAAATGGAATGACAACCGAGCCCAGAAACCCATAACTCACAGCCCTTGGGGGTAGATCATCGGGCGAGAACGATGAAACCATCCGTCGTTGCTTCGCATGGTTCCCTCGCCACGCTGATTCAGGTACATTTTACCGTTGCCATTAACGGAGCACTGGCATCACGTCCAGACGAGACCACGCGCAACTCCAGCGACAAGAGTGAAATTGAGCTTGACTAATGAAAGTCAATTGGTACACGGCAGATGCCGTGTAGGTAATCGAATCACTCAGTCATTCCGACTTGCAAAAGCAGGACATGAGCCCCCATTCGGACATCTCAAGGTTGTCCAATTCTCAGGGACGGTCGAGGGCCATGGATTCTCCCGTGTGGCCTTGTTTCAACCGTCTCAACTTTCTATCTAAGTACATTGATACACACTAATGTTCTTTCGCTGCTGGTCATTTGCCATGCGCCATTTCCCGTGATGTTCCCATATCCAAGGTCATCCATTCTGCGACGGGAGCTTCGATGCTCCAAACCCAGTATGTGACAAAAAAGCACAGATAACGCCCTGATTCCCCAAATGCTCGTAGCGTCGTAGATATCTTCCAATATGTCTCCAATGGATTCCGTCGTTTCCCCTCATTAAATGACTTTGAGATTTGATTCCATGTATATGGTGTTCGAAAGATTCCAGGGTCAAAGTGTCCTGAATGCGCGAGGAATCGCATCTTTGTCGACAGAATCTCTTCATGTTGAGAGCTCTCCTGCTCGTGCGCCTCGTTCAGTCGTCATCGTCGACTATCCTGGAGCTGCTACTGCTTGATCCGGAGGTCACGCTCAGGGAGTTTCTTGCGACGTTGACGAGCTTCCAGATGCCGAATGATACGAGGGCGAGGACTGTGAAGAGAACAATGATGATGATAGCAATGACTTCGTTCTTCTTGACCATGATGGGTAGTCTGTGGCCCTGTATGAGGGCAACGTATGAGGCGAGGAATGCGGGCGAAGGTTCACGTGGGTATATGGTTGGGTTGGCGTTGGTGGGATTGTCAAACGGACAATGCTGCATTCCAATTAGTGTCTAAGATCCAATGGAATCAGTTGCTCGGAGCAGGAGCTACATACCAATGCCTTTGAAAAGTGAGGAATGCCTGTGAACCAGGGAGATGAAGGCGTAACGTCGGACAGGCGAGGTCGTACTGACAGGTCCAGAGTTGGCTGGGGAGATGCTGCCGAAGTAGGGATGTGGCCGGAGTACAACAGGTCGTAATCTGTGAGATTGACACCTAGCAAAGGAAGCTGCAAATAATGCTCGCTTCTTCCAAAAATGTCGTAAAGAGGAGTTTCGTAGGGTTTCCAAATGTTGCGAGTGTAAAGCAGGCTGGGCTTGGGCTGCAGGCAGGGCAACCGGGCTTTATTAGTGGTTGCCCCGCCACCCGCCTTTCTGGTCAGCCACCCACTTTCCGGGCGACGTCAACAATTGGAGGGGCTGGACTGGGCAGGATGACCATTGGGCGCAGGGACCCCTGGCGAGTACGAAACAACTGAGGCTAGAAATCATGAAGAACAAAGGTCAAAGTTGCAAAGTTTGCACTCGGTAAATTCGGCATCGCCTTGGGTCTCCTTCTCGTCGAAGCATGGCAAGGTGCGTTACGCTTGCCGCAGTACGCGCCAGTCCAGTAGAGGAGGGCTCCAGAGTACAGATTATCAAGCTTTGGGTTTTCAAGAACGTCGAGGAACGGGATTATGGTCGCAATAAACAAAGCAAAACATCGGGCTCCTGACGTACCAACGGCGAGGGTCTTGCAATTGCGGTACCTGACCGTGTCGTGAACCTCGCCATTTTGGATGACAGGCTCGCGCGAACTGTCACGAAGTCACGTGCTTCATCCAAGCGCAGGATACCCTAGAGCACTCTTGCCATGGATGCTGCAGAAGCAGCCTCTTTTCGACTCAAAATCCTGATATTGATTCTAATTCTATCGTGGTAGAAGGAGCGAGATGCAGACGCTTGAGTTTGGCCAATGAACATGCGGCGTAGCAAAAGAGGCCGGAAAGGCTATTCCTGCGGCGTGTGAGACTGGGTCGCGCAACGGTGACTTGGAGCGGTACTATTGGCTTTGGACTGCATGTTGGATGCAGGTCGGATGCAGGAGACGCATGAGCCGCAGCATCCCGAGATTGAGGCAATACCACTGGATTCAATGCCTGAGCATTTGGGCTATTCAGAGGCCGCATGTTGGGACGATTGGGCAGATGTCAGCTAGCCTGGTGCTGCCCAGTATGAATGATTGCTGCTCTGCTGGCAGCCGATCATTGGAGCCAGTCTTACGCATCGCGATGTTGTGGATCGTATGGTAGAGTTGAGGGGCTGGCAAACCGAGGAAGAGTGCCGCCCCCCCTTGATCCGGCCAGGGTGATCTCCCGGGTTGCGGGTAGTGGGAGGTGAAGTCCGAAGCCTCACCCCCTGCAGCGTGCGACGAACAGGGTAAGGTAGGGCAAGGCAAGGTAAGCAATGTACCTTACCGCGGCAGTGTTGAGGAGATGAGATCGCATATGAACGGCGTAGCTATAATGAATAAAGAGGTACGGAACTGCGAGAGACTACAGCTGGTCAGATGCAGAAGCAGTGATTGATCGCTCGGACATCATGTCTCAAGCGTCTTCATACCCACGGTACGTGACCTAGTTTATTGTCTGTGAGTCTCTAGGTTGTCAATGGCATTATCCTGACAGCCACGCCCATGAAGCGGGCCCAGGGGAGACCGGAGCTTGATCCGGACGTGAATCGGCGGTGCTAACCTTGGGGTTTGTCTCCTTGGCCCAGTTGAGGGAATACCTAGCGAGCGAGTAACTCACCAACCAAACACGGGGCCCAAGGTGAACTGGGCTGAGAGAGAATTGGAAGACTGGCGAGTACCTGATTGAAGGGAAATCGGGGCCATTTCTTAGCGCCGGAAGATCAGGGGATCGTTGCACCAGGGCTACTGCCTTGCTTTCCCCTCGGGGTTTAGCGCCAGGGACTCCAGGGACCACCTTGCCATGTTCCAGCAGCTGCACTGCTCCTCTTAGTGAGGCCTACCTTGCCTAGCTTGGAGCTGTAAATACGCAGCGATCCAGGAGAAAGGGATGGATGGATGATGATGCTTGAGATTGCGCCTCTATCTCTCGTCTGCAGCCGTTGGAAAAAGAAACGACGCCCACAATCGAAACATTAGAGGCGCCCACATTGTCGTTGAGCCCAACCCATTGTCAGTCTCCAATCTGGGCGTCCCCAGTAGACACTCACTCTTCTTCTGCCGCCCTACCATGAGGAACCTATTGCAGTCCTGGCAGATCGACCTCCACATCTCTTCACCCCCCTTTTTTTCTTCCAACTATTCCGCTGCCCACCACCACCACCACATCGACCTCTCCCCATCGCGGGCATACTCCTCTTCAGCTTCCTTCCGACTCTACCTTCCGACTTTCGTTCATCGTCCATAGCTCACTTCCTACACTCGTTTCGTCCTTTCCTCATTATTGCTAACTAACACACCCGTTCCCATTGACGCTTGTCGATCATTCACACTACTCGTTCTTATAGAGCCCCTCTCTCTTTTCGACAGCCTCTGCCGCTCCTTATGATCACTCGCTCTCGTTCTCCTGCAGGAGGCCCTGCCACGAAGCCCTTCGATTGCCCCCTCCGTCGTTATTGAATCTCCAGACCTCGAGCGAATCGAACCGGATTGTGTATACTATACTCTGGACTTGCACTTGGGTATCATGGCCGACCCTCAGTCACAAGCTGCTGAGGGAAACACCCCCAAAGCCGCGAAAGACAAGAATTGTCCATTCTGCGGCCAAGCTTTCACCTCTTCTTCTCTTGGACGGCATCTCGATCTGTACATTAGGGAACGAAATCCCAAGGCCCCTGATGGCATCCATGACGTCGATGCTATTCGCACAATGCGAGGCACAATCACCAGGCGGCAGCCACGTGCCTCACTGGGGGACCCTATCAGCCGAAGGAATAGCTCGACCCCTGCCGGTACTCCAAGAGCACCACCGAAGAAGCAGATGTCCCGTGAAAGCGATGGGTACAGGTCACCAGCAATTCCAAAGGACGGCCACTACGCTGTTGACTCGACTCTCAGCAAGTTTCCCTATGCTGCACGTTGGGAGGCAACAGGCGTCATCAACGACATCCCGGGCAACGGTGATGCCACCCCAGACACCTCAAGGCGACCAGCAGCACAAAGGAACGTCAGCAGGCAGGTGGCCCAAAAAGCACAATTTGATGTGAAGCACAAGCTCGCCGATGCCATGGACACTGCTCGAGCAGCCGAATTGGCTCTCCGAGAGCTCTTGAGCTCATGGCGAGCAGCCAAGTCAGTATAATAATCCTGCTCTCCAGATTATCATGCTAACTTGACCTAGGCAACACATCGACAACTCGTCTGGTCCCTTTGAATTCGATCCACTTTCTCTCGACTTTCCTGCATTGACTCTTCAATGCCTCAAACCACCGCCAACCCTCTTTTCTTCCACACAACATCCCACCTCAACATCATGGTCTGTCCAATCGCCCGGCAAGCGCGAATTTGAAGCACTCAAAGCGTTCTTCGACGAGGAGTTCCAAGATTGGAAAATCAAATGCACCAGTGCTACGACGGCAACTCAAGAAGAGCTGACCTACCCTCCGAGCGCACCGGCTTTGCACGATCCCATCGATATAATAAAGCGAGCAGAGAAGCAAGCCGAGAAACTCGAGAACCAGGTCAGCGAGCATCTTGTATCTGCATACGCAGTATGGGAGACATTGCCGTCACAGAGGCAACAAGAGTTGTGGGTTCTTGAGCTGGCGCGCAGCGTGGGAAGGCGGCAAAAGGAGATGGAATCGATGAAGGAGCAACAGCACAAACTTCAACAGGAGAACACCAACCTCAAGACCCAAGTGGACCAACTAAACCGTCTGCAACAACCAAAGGAGTTCAAGATGCTGTCGCCTGCAACTATTCCCTTCGAGCGAGATCTCGTTGCTTTTGCTTACGAGCAAGGCGTAAAGGGAGCAAAAAGCATCGGGTTTAGCATGGAGGATCGGCATGTCGACCTGGCGTCCCTCGTCACCCGTTGTATTGATCGTTGGAAGAATGTTATAGTGTCGAACCGAGCAACCACTGGTATGAGCACCCAAAAGCCTCTGGATGCATCGCAGGCGAGTAGTGCCACATCCGTTGAGAGCACACAAAGCAAGCAATCCAACACCCCCATGGCAACACCACAAGCCGTTCAGCACCCACCCCCGGCAAAACGTCAATCCACGGCTAGTACAACTGGTGCCGTTAGCGAACAGACATCTACTGCGAGCACCACCGGACCTCCATCCATCGAGGAGACGAGCGACCAGGACGCTGATGCAGAAATGGAAGATGACGACAGCTTCGCCATGATGAACGCATCACCGTCGAAACCTCTTCAACAAGCTCCGATGCAACATGCTACTCTGGATATACCACGCACCAGAGGCCATATGCAGCAACAGCAGCAGCAACATCAACAAGCAACGCACGATCCTCGCTTCATCATGCAAAATGGCGGAAGTCCAGTAAATACCCGGGCTATCAATATGAGCCGCTCTATGCCTAACATCCCCATGACACTGCCTGGCAACGCAATGCACACAAACGAGATGGCTATGGCTATGCAAGGTGTCAGAGGGGACGCCATGTATATGGAATAATCATCCGCGCACCTGGCATCCACCATCTTACACGAATGCAAACGCCACAGTTGGTAGTGACCCCAAAAGTCCGAGACGGGAGATCTCGCCAATTGAAGCAATATATGACGAGAGGAGATGGCATACTCCTTCTTACGGCCGACTAGACTTCATCGAGACACATCGAACATGACGCAAAATTCCTTCCTTCTACGCTACCTACCTTTGCGTCCTCCTTCCATTCTTGTTAATTCTTTTACTTCTCACCCTCAAATTTTCGTCATTCACCAAGCGAGCGGGTAATCCGGGTTGAGGTTGAGGTAGATGCAGATTCTATGCATATACCTCCCCTCAACCTTTCATGTAACGATTATGGCAACACAAAAAATTAACACGAGTAAGCACCGGAAAGCAATAACTTTCGGAGAAGCACAACAGGGCAGGAAATAGGAAGAAAATTATGAAATCAGGGGAAGCAGGTGAAGGGATGGATGGAACAAGGACTTGTGCATGGCATATCCAACTTGATCCGCCACAGCCTACGAGATGTGTTAATATAAACGAGTTGATAAATTTACATACGAAACTTCTTGTCAATGTGTGCCATGTGCGGTAGCAGCTTGGTCTTGCTTTAAATATTGATATAAGAGCCTAATAAGCCCCTTTTCTGATATACAGATCTCTATGAGAGTAGAGGTGAGACTTTTCATCTTCCAAGGCGCCTCTATCCAAATGCTGCCGTGATAGAATAAGAATACAGAGGGGAACGATGTTGTTACATATGCCACTTCTCTCCGGAACACCAGCCTTGTCCAGCGTACATTCTCTAATGCTTCAGTTGCTTCATCTTCTGCTGAATCAAACGCACTGTTGGTGCCGGCACGTGCATCCTATGCGCTAATACAAGCGCACCGCTCAGCACGGCAAGACTACCAGCTTGGTGCGCAGCAGCAAGTGGGATGGGCACAAGGTAAATGAGTGTTGAGATACCCAGTGCTGCTTGCATGAGGACGAGGTGCACCAGACCCATGGCGCCCTTCTTGGCGTCACGGGGAAGTGCAGCAGCGACGCGACCTGATCGTGAGTAGGCCCATAGCGAGATGATAGCGGTGAAAGTCGTCATGGCCATGATGCGGTGATCAAGCTGAACGGTACTGGGGTTCTCGAGCATGTTGCGCCACCAGAGATCCGAGCCATCTTCCTTGCGGGAGTAGAACTTGTCCCAGAGCTCAGAAGCAGGAGGCGTGAAACCAAGACCCATCTTGGGGAACTCATTATAAATCAGTCCAGCGTCGAGACCAGCAACCAATCCGCCGGACATGGCCGTTAGGAAGACAAGAGCCGCGATACCGAAGGCGGAGCGCCGGAAGGCTGACAGAGCAGGGTTTTGGACTGCCTTGATAGTATCAAGAGCTGCCTGAGGGTTGGCGAGGAAGCGGTGGGAGCGGAAGATGGAGAGTGCCGAGAGGAACATCCAGGAGTAGCAGACGAAAGCTGCGCAAAGATGAGCCGTCAGTCGATACTGCGAGACCCGAGGGTGAGATCCCGGAGCAAAAAGATCATCCTTAAGCCCGGACTTAACCATCCACCAGCCAATGAAGCCCTGAAAGCCGATCATAGCAGAAATACCAAGCAAGTTGACTGCCATCTTCGGGGTAACCCTCTTGCGAGCGATGAAGTACAGAGTCGGGAGAATGAAGGTCATACCAATCACACGACCCCAGATGCGGTGAGTCCACTCCATGAAATAAATCTTCTTGAACTCGGAGAGAGTCATGTGCGGGTTGAGGAGCTTGAACTCCGGGGAGGCGCGGTACTTTTCGAACTCGGACTCCCAATCCTCAGCGGACATGGGAGGGAGGGAGCCGGTGACTGGTCTCCATTCGGTGATGCTCAGACTGTGAGGCCAACTGTCAGTCAATTGTTATTGTCGAGAAACAATTGTCATCTCTTACCCAGACTCGGTCAACCTGGTCAGTCCACCGAAGACCACAATGCCAAAGACGCTCACGGCGCTTCCCAGCAGCCAATACCCGACACTCTTCGCATTGGTCTCAGGCCACGCACTGGTCTTCTTGGCCTCCTTTGACGCCCTTGCAGCCTGAGCAACGACACGATCGGCAATCTTCTGCACGTCCACGGCACCTGGTGTTGTCGTGGCAGAGGAGTAGGTACGCTGCGATCGTACGATACTCAAGACGTCGATTTTCTTGGGACTCGTGGATGCGGTTCGGGCCTGTCGAAGGAGGCATTGGTTGCAGACTGAAGCTCTGGCTGGGATGCGAAGAGCCAGCCTGCGCAGGCCGGGGACGAACAGAGTCGCCATGGTGTCGGTTGAGGACGATTGGAGTGTGTTGGTGAGGATGCAGAGGGGACAAAGCCAGTCATGACCAGCAGATGGTCCGAGGCGGCCCTGGATGCTGGAAAATCGGAGCTCGGTGATAGGCGTCTGATGGAGGGTGGGCCCATCTCGCAGCAGGGGTCCCAGCACCCCACTAAAGCCGCTGGACAGTCGCCCCAAGACCCCTCACCGCCAAAATTTCAAGGTGGCAGAAAAAAAAGAGTGCAGAATTGAGGGAAAGGTTGACCACAGCAGCCACTTCGATGGACGCCCCGCCTTGAATGTGAACAACCCTCAATCAACAATTCATACAACACAGCCATCATGCCGGGACGGCAAGCTCACGGCCGGTCTCTCACCGCAGGGCCGCCGAAATCCAAAAATAAGCCCGGCAAGGCGTCCAAAGCCCGATCACAGAAGAACGCCCTCAACGCTTTCGGCATCGCCCAAGACAAGTTTGCGACTCGAGAGAAGCTGACACCGCGAGCGAGGCAACTTGATGCTCAGCACGAGGCAAGAGGTGTCGGTGATGGAGATGGCGAGGACGACGACGACGAGCTCGAGGAGGAGGATGCGCCTCGGAGAAAGAAGATGAAAAGTTCTCGCGGTCCGGCTGACGGTGATGTCGAGTACGGCAGCGACAGTGAAGGAAACGAGTGGCAGCTGGGAGGTCTAGCGGAAGATGATGAGGACTCAGAAATCGACAGTGACGAAGCGTTTGGAGACAGCGACAACGAGAAGTTCCAAGGCTACTCATTCAAAGGCAGCAAGACGGCCAAGCACGAGGATGAGGACGACGAAACAGAAGACGACTCCAACGATGATGAAGGCGAGACTCTGGGTACCGATGCCATTGATCTGGCTACTGCGCTGGATCAATACGAGTCAGAGTCTGAGGAAGAGGCAGGCGAGGATGGGGAATCTCAATCAGACCAGGACTCGGGTTCAGAAGGGTCATATGAGTCCGAAGAGAATAGTGAGGATGACGATGAAGACGACGAGGTCGATCCTGATAAGTTCGCCGCTCTCCAAGGCATGGTATCCGGCTTCGGTGCCTCCAAGGATGATGAAGACGATAACGAGAAGCCCTCCCGCCAAAAGATCAGCCTCGGCGATCTCGGGCTCTCCGGTGTGGACGACCCCCATATGCGCAAGTCTCTCAAGCTCATGCGCAAGGAAGACAAGGAAAAGCGACCAGGAGCAACCAAGAAGCTCGACGTCCCCCTCTCCCGCCGTGAGCAAGGCCGTATTGACCGCCGCGTGGCCTACGAAAAGACCAACGAGACCCTTGCCCGCTGGGACGACACAGTCAAGGAAAATCGCCGCGCTGATCACCTGGTGTTCCCTCTGCCGGAGAATGCTGCCACCTATGGCCTTGCCATGAACGAGATTAGGCCATTTGCACCGAAGGATACTACCAATGAGCTCGAGTCTACCATTCTGGGCATCATGGAACAGAGTGGTCTCTCCCTCGAGAAGGAGAAGAAGGAGCGTCCGCAAGACTACGATGCGGAGGGCAACCCAATCACGCGCAGGGAAGCTCAGAACCTCAAGCGCAAGGAGCGGGAAGAGAACGCCAGGGAGGCAAAACGCCAAAAGCGGATCAAGAAGATCAAGAGCAAGGCATACCACCGTGTGCACCGCAAGGAGCGTGAGCGCAACGAAGCCGAGGCAGCTGAGGGCA
Source organism: Sarocladium kiliense (assembly GCA_030734395.1). NCBI lineage: Eukaryota > Fungi > Ascomycota > Sordariomycetes > Hypocreales > Sarocladiaceae > Sarocladium > Sarocladium kiliense. The sequence goes on from JAUZTG010000047.1 coordinate 141,925, forward strand.
TGGAGCTGGACTCTGAGGCCGAGAGAGAAGCCCAGGACCGACGACGTGCTCTTGAGCGTGTTGGACAGCGTCACAAGGAAAGCAAATGGGCAAAGCAAGGCGCCAGGGTAAAGCGCGCAGTCTGGGATGACGAGTTCCGCACTGGTCTGAATGAAATGGCGCGCAGAGACGAAGAATTGCGACGCAGAAAGGAGGGTCGCGCTGGAGCCGGAGACGACGAGTCAGAAACCAGCAGCGAAGGCTCGAGCAACGAGGAGAGCGAGGGTGCACTCCGTCGGGAACTAGATGCACTGGAGCAAGAGTCTGAGGGCGAGGGACGATCTCGACTCGACAACTTGAAGTTCATGCGCACTGCCGCCGCGAGAAAGAGAGCGGAAGAGAATGAGCTTCTCAGGGGCATCAGGAGGACACTTGACGGCGAAGACGCAGCAGACTTGGAAGAGACCGAAGTTACAGAAGTTGGCCGCCGCCAATACGGCACTGACTCAAACAAGAAGCCCTTCGCACCGGCACTCAAAACCTCTTCCAGGGAAGCCCCTGAACCCATGGACGAAGATGACGACCACGAAGTCGACATCAAGACCAACACCAAAGCCCCCCCGACCAGCGGCCAAGCCTCCTGGTCAAGCGCCCCTCGCTCTGAAGCCGAAACAAAAGCATCCTCAAGTGCAGACAAGAAAGGCAACTGGACCCTGGCCGACCCTCGCCGCAAACGCAAACACGACTCCTCCCTCACCAAATCCACCCTCCTCGACACAACCGCCCTCTCCGCCCGCCAACCCAACACAACCACCCTCTCCAACTCAGACTCCGACACCTCCGCCTCCGACTCCGAAACCGAAACATTCCAAAGCAACCCCAAGTCCTCCAAATCCCGCACCTCCCGCTCCGCTCTCCTCGCTCGGGCCTTCGCCGGCGACACGGCCGTCGAAGAAGACTTCGCCCGTGAGAAAGCAGACATCACCCGCGAAGAAGACGACAAGGTCGTCGACAACACACTGCCCGGCTGGGGATCCTGGGTCGGTGAGGGTGTAAGTCAGCGAGACCGCGCGAGGAACAAGGGTAGGTTCGTGACCAAGGTGGAGGGTGTCAAGGCGAAGGATAGGAAGGACGCGAAGTTGGATCGGGTGATTATGAATGAGAAGCATGCGAAGAAGGTATACCTCCCCAACTTCCCCACTCCCCTTCCAATTCATCTACAGGTATACTGACAACCAGAGCAGAACAGCAAATACCTCGCTACCCAACTTCCTCACATGTACGAATCCCGTCAACAATACGAACGTTCCCTCCGACTCCCCGTCGGACCGGAATGGGTCACCAAAGAGACGTTCCAGGAGACGACGAAGCCGAGGGTGCTGGTCAAGCAGGGAATCATCACGCCTATGTCACGTCCGAGAGCTTAAAACATGTAGAGTTGTGTTGCTGTGGCTCGTTTCGCTGTTGGACCTTGTATGCATGCATGGTCGGGAAAAGCACTACTTGTATAGAGGAGCATTCCAAGGGTAGCATGATAGATTCAATTTTGGAGAATCTTAAGCACATCATTGTGACGGGTACTAGCTGCTGAATTTATAAACTCTGGCCTGGTTCGTAGCATGGTCACAACAGCTCATGATCATCGGGGTCAAGATGTGTTTCGTGAAACTGCGTGATTAAGATTGTCGATGCTACACGATATCTAACCAACGCAGCCCTTCATCCCAAAGCTCATCATGAGCTTCCCACACACACAAACCAGGGCACCGGACCAGTCTCGCCCCCTTCTCATCCCCACTGAGGCCTCACAGCCGCTTCTCCTTCCTCGCAACCCCTCTCATCTTATGCATCCACCCACAGTAGTAGGAACCCCATCCTCTTGAATTCGCCGACGCTCGCACTGATTCCAAATATTGTATCGGAATAAAAAGACCTCCAAGAAAGGAGTAAAAAGAGACTATCGAACATGAAAGTGGAAGGGCCTTCCAGGGCGCGCAAGCAGTAATGACTGTATGATTATAAAGAAGACTTTGGCCGACACCGGATGAAAAGCGCGAGCGTGATTTCCGGATCCTGAACGCAGGAAAATAGGAGACGAAAGGAGGCGGAGATGTAAAATAACGTATCGTAGTCGATCTGAACGAGACAAAAAGGGCAGGCGGTTAAGAGAGAATCTCAAATCGATCGGTCCGGTCAAGGAGGAAACGTGTTGATATCGAACAAACGACATCATATGACTATTGATGCCACTGAAGCCCATATTCTAGGGCTCGGATATCGTAGATCCGGATACGCATCGGAAAGGTCGACCGGCAAGATAAGCGAGATCAGCCGCTGAAAAGGACAGAGGCTTTATCCATAGCATCGGCGGGGACAGCGTAGAAGGCGACCGCAATGATGACGTAAAGGCCGAGCAACATAGCGCCTTCGAGATAGTTGGACTTGCCATCCTGTACGGTGTATGTTACGACAAGGACTGAAACAGCGAAGGCAACGGTTTCGACTGTACGCGCTTTGTTAGCTGATTTCTGGCCCAGATAATGTGCAGCATCACTTACAAGTCTCGAAGTGCAGGGACATGTCCCTGCCAATGACCCAGCCAACAATGACAAGGAAAGGGGTGACACCCAGAGCAATCTGGATGCTAGAACCGATAGCAACACCCATGGCCAGGTCCATCTTGTTCCTAATAGCGACCACCACGGCTGTGACGTGCTCTGCTGCATTGCCCACAATTGGGATCAATATCAGACCGATGAAGTTCTTGCTTATACCCGCGGTCTCAACCAGGTCGTCAATACTGCCGACGAGGTACTCGGCACAGACCGCAACAAGCAGGGTCGTCACGACGAGGACAGCTACGGCAGCAATGGGTCCCAGGTTGGGAGTCTCCTCAGCATGCTCCTCGGCGGTCTGGTTCTCAGCATCGAAGAGGTTGCTGTGGGTACGGAGCTGGAAGACGAGGTAAAGCGCGTAGAGGAAAAGCAGAATGATGGCGGTACCGCGAGAGAGGATGAGGATGCTGCGGTTCTTCTCGTCCTCATCGCTGTGGGATTGGTCAAGAATGGCGTAAAGCTATGTATTGTCAGCCGGCAAATTTCAAACATAACGAGGGTGCAAGGGCACTGACTGCTGCCGGCAGAACCAGCGAGGCGGAAGACAAAGTCATCATAGAGCAAGTCGTCTGAGCCATGACAGAGGAGAAAGTCTGCTCGGTACCGTTTCCAGAAGACCCGCGATGGCGCAGGCCACCGAAGAAGAAGCACATGCCCATAACAAGGAGCAAGTTGGACAGGATCGATCCGAGCATAGACGACTGAACAACTTCGATTTGATTATCCTTCAACGCCACGATACTGACCTGTTCATCAAGTTAGTGCTCCGTTTCTAACCAGTAAACCCGTGCTGCTCAGAGACAACATACAATTAGTTCCACGGCATTGCCAAACGTGGCGTTGAGCAAGCCACCCATCGTCTCGCCGAGCTTGAGCGAGATCTCCTCGGTGGCATATGAGAGGACCGCTGCGAGGGGGATAATGGCGAAGAAGTTGATGGTGAAGACAGCGGTAGGGTTCCAGCCCGAGGCGCCGGCAACAATGCCAATTGGAACGGTGACGAGGAGGAAGTTGACATAGTCTAGCGGAGGGGTCAGTCAACATGCGAAATCCTGTCGACGCCAGGGACCTGTATTACTCACTGCTGAGAAGCGTGACCTTGGTGACGTGCCAGCTATGCGCCAATGCCCTCACGGCGAAGTTCTCGCTGTCCTTGCCCGGCGTATGTTCTGAGTTGAAGAGGAAGACCATGGTGTCGGAGCTCTGGGTCGGGTAATGGTTCTCGGCACCGGCATCGTCATCTCTGGGTGATGATGACCCATTGATCAGTGGAGTGCGCTCGTCGCCGTCGCGACGAGGCTTTGTGTTGCTGTTTGCGTTGCCGCTCATTGTGAATGAAGCGTAGCCTGTTCAAGGCTGTGGTGGAGGACGACCTGGTGTTCTTTTCTTGCCTGCACGAATATGACGAGGAGTGTCAGTGGTGCAAGATCCAATTGATCATGAACAGCGCATGAGCATAAAGTGCAATAAAACAATATATGAAGGGAGGAAGTCGAAAGAAAGACAGGATAAGTATCTGGCATGGACAAGGAACAAAAGTGGCAGGACAAAGGGAGTTTTCCAAAGCGATCGACGTCCAAGTGCAGCAGGCTGTTTGAACGGCGACACCAGACAACCCCACCGCAGGCGCCCGGTCTAGCAGGCGTGGTGGCAGTGCTGTAAGATAGACTTGAAGTTCATTGAGAGATTCCAATCGGTGTGATCGCTGTGTCGAAGCGCTTGGGGGGGTGGGAATTGGAGGCACCAAAACGGTAGAAGCTTGTTTGCGGAGGGCGAGGCGCAGGAAAAGAAGGTTCACGTTGGCGCGAAACCCAAAAGCCAGGGAATGGACGGGAAGTAGAGAAAAAAATCAGGGAAAGAGGCGCACCATTCGGGTACTCACAGCAACTAATGCGAAGAAGGATCAAAGACCATGACCAACAAGACAGGATGTAGCGTCAGAGACAAGAGGTAAGAAGAAAGAGAGAACGTCGTGGGATGAAAGGGAAGGGAGAGACGATGTGGCCGAGGTGTGTGTGAGAGTCCAGACCCTCGAGTGAGGTAATGAAACCACAGCGCAGTCAGGCTAAAGATCAGGCAAATGTTGTCACCACTACCATTGCGGCCGTGTCTAGCTCTGGCGCAAGAGTCATAAAGTGGATTGTGTGCGCCTGTGTGCGTAGTAAGTGTCCTTCTTTGACCCGTGGTAGAGTACTTGGTAGTGCCTGCAAAGAGTCCCAGCAGTGGCGTCGAGATGAAGATGGATCCGATCCAAAGAGGAGAAAAGCTTCAAGCTTGTGTGGGGGGAGGCATGCGTCCCAGCAACCAAAGAAACCAACAGCAGCGGCACCAGGAGGAGATGGTGCAGGGCGTCCTGACCGAACTGGAGAGCTTCTGCACGCCCAGCCTTTGATGCTGCTGCTTGGTCGTCGGTCCGGGCTGTTGGGTTCCCAGGCGGATGACTCGGTTGGGTTGCTGTGCTGCTGCACCTCTGCCTGCCGTCGCGCGCTCACTCTGCGTCTGGAGGCCTCCGTCCGTCCAGCACCAGTCGGTTGCCAGTTGGCACTGGGCCCTGGCGGAAGATTCGTGATTGGGCAAAATGCATTACTTAAGCAGATGTGATCCAGGGTAAGGGCCACTCGTTAGCGCCAGCCTAATGTCGCTTCCCCACGTCATTCAATTCTTCTTGTTTCTGTATCTGTGACGCCGGACGCTGGTGTCTCCATCGTGCAAGAGATTCAGCTGAAACAACAGAGCGCTGGCCCTCCGTTGCACTGCTCGTGTGGGTAAGATACCTTTAGTACCTACGCTGCTCTTGCTGCCCTTACGGCGGCCAGGGGTCTTACTCAGCCTTTGACGTCGTTGGCTTCCTATGCCCCTTCCACCATCCGACCACCCCCTTCCCGACCACGTGCAACCCATCCTGCATCCCATCTGCATGTCCTTGCTCAGCATAACGCCCGGGCCCAATCCTGTAAAGAAAAACAAGCTTCCTCCCGGCTACCCGCTTCCCGCGCTATCCAGCTCAACCCCTGCACGCGCTGTTTTAGCTGTGCTCCTCTGAGGGTCTTGCTCATATCAGAGCATCCACTGCTCCCTCGATAGTATCCCCACTGAATACTGTACTCGGTTGAGTGCCCCGATCCGAGAAGTCAACAGGTGCTTACTGGTTACCTCACTACAGCATACTTCCCGAACGTGCAGAACATTGGCACTGACGGCCGATGCTTTCTTTTTTTATTGCTGGATGCTCAGAGGGTCTGTCTATTCAGGAAGTAGTATCCTTCGTCTATAGGTAGTCAAAGCGTGTGTGTGTGCTGTCAAGTCTGTTCTAACGACCCTCAGCGGCCCTTACTAGACATGAAGGGTCCAACCACACCGCCAGTATGTGCACTTCATGAAGCTCACCCTTGTATCGCCACTCCAATTTACCTTCCTCCTCAGCCACAAGCCTTACCCATCAGAGCTCCCCAAGCGCTATTCAAGCTGTCAGCCGGACTAGTTTCCTACACAGCCTCTCACCGTTGTTATGCTTATACTTACCGGCCGCGTACGCCAGGGACCATGTCAACGATGCACCCCCGTCTAGCCACTGCGGATCGAATTGCGGTGCACTGAAAAACTGCCATGCTAGCTTAGGCTGTACTGTTGCGTAGCTGGCGTAAATGATGCCCTTCCAAGCGTTGCCGATGTTATCAACCCGGCCGTTGCTGAAAAACGCATCCCATTCCTCTTGTACGAATTCTCGAACTCGTACGTACGGTGTTGGTGGCAGGATAGGGATCATGTGAATTCCCTGGATTGCCTCCAGGTCCGGCGAAAAGTACGTGGTGTGATCGACCTTGTTCTCAAACAGAATACCCGCTACCTTGTTTCCAATGAACTGCTTCGGCTGCACCTTGTTGTCGTTGCGATATAGGTAATATTGCTGCAGACTGCGAGCGATGATGGCAAGCTGCAGATTACCTCTGCACGGCCACAGCATCCAGTCAGCTCTACACCACGGTACAGGGACCCCGTTCCATTGGGAAAACGTAGACACTTACCGCGCCTCAAGATCAGCGTCGCCGCTGACCTTGCCCCACATCTTGAGGGCATATGCATGCATCATATCTTCAGAACTTGACTCTTGGTCCTGTCCAGGCTGTCAGTCATCTCCATGGAACTCCAGTGTCTTGCGCAGCCCGTCTCACCTTGCCGTCCATAGCAGCATAGAGACCATGAGCCCAACTGTGTCCATGGTACCAATCAAAGTTCCTCCACAGAGGGAAATACTTGTCCTTCGTGCTCGGATTAGCAATATCACGTACGAGAACGTTGACGTAGTCCTTGTTCTGTCTCATCCACTGCGGGTCGAGGTAGCCAATCGTGGCGGCTGCAAGAATATGATATCCATAGTGGAAGTGGTGATCGTTGTAGTACGTGTTACCAAAGTCGGCTCCCGAATTGCCTGTTACGTATGTCGCAGATGACACGACGCCGCCCCATGCACCTTTGAATCGTCAGTGGTCGGCATCTTCAGCTAGGCCTAGTGTATCTAACGCACTCTCATACATCAGCGGAAACTTCTGTTGATTCGCGGCGAAGGCCCCAAATGCCGCTTTGAGTTGACCAAGGCCATGCTGGGCGAGGCCCCTATCGCCCACCAGTTCATGAGCAACGTAGCAAATTATTGCGAATTTCGCCAAAGCCTAGGTTGTCAGCGGGTGAGATGGACAAGTCGATCGAAGGATAACTTATACCTTGCCACTGAAGTACATGGAATCCAGATTGGACTGTGCAACCATGTTTTGCGAGAGCTCCTTGGACGCTGCCGCATGTATAAGCCCCTTTGCATGATCCGAAAGCCGCGTCATGTTCCCCTTCTCGGGATGCCAAGGTGCGAGATGCATGTCAACTGGAAGCTTTTCAATCATGGTCCAACAGGTACCCCTGACGAGTGTTGCCATGCCCTTGGTTGTCGACTGTAGTTGAACTCGTGTGACGCCACTAGCCGTCTCGCCGTCAAATGACTCGATATGGTGTGGCAAGGCGTACATGTACATGTTGCCCATTTCGTGACCCTCTCGCTGGTAGTTGAAACTATACGTACCGTCCGCTCCAGAGGCAGTACCTGTCAAGCTCAGCGTTACCGGGTAGACGCCTGCACCGTCATCCAAAGCATGCTCGGAACCAACTGTCCCTGGATCTTTCGCAATCTGGATGGAGCCAAAGAATGGCCTCTTCGATTGAGCGAGAGTGTTGTTCATAACTTCAAGCTCGAGGTCATTGCCTCTGGTACGATAAGCGTAAAGCCTCCACGTCGATCCATCTTCCAGGTTGAAGTTGAACTTTGTCACATGAGTTTTGGCAAACTTCGTCACCCTGGTCACTGTCTTGAAGTAGACGCCGGTTTGGATGCGCGGAATAGAGCCACTATACAGGCCAGTGACATACGCCATTCCCTGTACAATTGGGAACGAGACGGCCGGAGGCGAGTTAGCGTCCCTGCTGAGGTGTACTCTCGTGGAGAAGGCCGTAATACTGTCCATAGAGAGAGCGGTGTCTTTACCGAGGTCGGCGGCCCCCAGAATCAGCGCATGAACGCCGACAGGGTTGAGGTAATATGAAGAAGCGCCGTTCAGCTTCTCTTTGCCAAAAACTCGTTGACTTGCCTCAACATGCGAGCAGGCCATGCCCCAGCTGCCACTAGCACCTTTGCCACCGGCCCACGCCATGGAGTAAGGAAAGGTGTAGGTCGGGCCATGTCGGTCACCAAGATGGAAGTTCGCGAAAAACTTGTTGGTCTGTAGGGGACCTTGGGCGGCAATCCCAGTACGCGGTACAGGATGGTCCTTCTGTCTTTTTATGTTGGAAGGAGGCGATTTCGTATCGACAGGGTCTATGAATATGTCCCGGGAAGCCATATTGAGTTGTAGTGAAGCTGGGCCCGCAGACACAGTCGAAAGGTTGCTCAGATGGGTGACTGTAGTCGTGATTATCAGGTTAGTTCTGCGTGTGAGAGTCAGTGGAGGCGAACGCAGGACATGACTACGGTCTGGGCATATGCTTACGATGCCTCGTGGCCAGCCTTTCCGGTTTGGGATCTGGCTAAAGGTAGGTAGCCTGGGCGGATTGCAGTGCGGAAGGATGTGTTCAGGTCTTGTCGAAGATATGGAGCAATGTACAAATACTCAAAAGTTATTATGGTAACGGCTTCGGGATCGATGGTGGAAGAGCTCGAAGTGAGACAAGTTGTAGGCACTGGCCGTTCGAGATATGAGGTCCTGACAGCAGTCGTTGGGATTGCTAGGTCCGTTTCAAGATTGGATTTGAGTGCGAAACCTGTGCTGAAAGTTAGTCGCGATAGCAACATAAAGATATGAATAAGCGCCATCTTGATATTCCCGTGCGTCTCGAAGCCAAAGGAAGCGATCGCAAAGGCGAATGTACAGGAGGAACAGGAGTAGCCGCCTCCATAACCAAGATGGCTAAAAGTAGAAATACGAGTGCTGTTCGGCTATCTGATTCAAGAAGATGAAGAATTGACACACGCTGATGGACCAACCTTTTGATCAGGAGGAGCAATTCAGTCCCCTGGAAGAGGAGGTGTCTCAGATGGCCGCAAAGGGAGGACGGGTCTCGCTGTGACAAGAGGCAAACGGGCAGGTCGGATGTGATGGAAATATCCAATAAGAGTCATACAAAAAGAGGAAGAGGTTATAGGGACTGGCTCGTAACAAAGCCATGCAACGTGTGGTGGATGAGTTGCGTGGCGGATGTGGAGAGTTGTAGCCGTAAGGACAGGCGATGAGAAGTTCGCACGATGCTTGCACACGCCCGATAAAGAGGTAACAAGGCAGTTGCAATGCCCGAGGACTTTTCCACAGCTGTCAACTATCATGGGGCAGGTGATCACGGTACCTAGGGATTGCTCCTCACCTTCACGATGTCTGCGATGCAATGATGTGGTTGCCACTGCCGTGACGAGCTGAGCAATCACAGTGACTCGTGTCCAACGAGTGGCCTGACCTTCAATCGCCTGTCGCAAACTTATAAGAATTACTGATGGGTGCGCCTCAGACAGAGTTTCAATCGAAGATTGTAGTTATGGGCCGGAAAGTTGTCGTCATCTGACAATCCTGCGATTTGCCTGGGTTGTCGTGGGGAGCTACTCCTCATGACCCACTGCTTGATGGAGGTGATGCAGCCAAGCCTGCGTTGAAGTGAGTCTGAGATTTCGCTCGTCCTGGGAGCATGCAGAGAGAGATATCTAGAATTTTTCTTCCTTTAGAATGGTCATCAATGCCACGGCGATTTTTGAATCGCAGATCGCCCTTCTGGGAACATGCAGGCTCCAAATAGTACCACCTCAAATAAGGTCGTTCAAAGCCCCAATGCTCCGAACTTGCCCTTGCTATCCCGTAAGAGCTCTCTCAGGTTGACTGGCTGCTGGACCAGAGGCTGCTTCTGTTGGCGAGATGAGGCGGTGCTCGACCCTGTTCCATACTGAGCCGCCTTGGGATGCTCACGTTCCGATGCCCGAGCGTATTTCTTCTCAGTTCTCACCTTGTCTCTCTCGGCTTCCTTCTTCGCCTTGCGCAAGTCCCTTGGGCTGATGACCCACGTCCGGCCCAGGACTTCATCGCGGAATTTGGCACGTTTCTCCCACAGTATAACCTCTTCCATAGTGCTCCGAACCGGCAGCAGCTTCTCGATGGTGATCTGCCTTTCTTCGCGAAACTCAGATAGACCACCTTTGACTTCCACAACCTGCCCGACATCGATGTCCGGGTACGCCGAAATCTTAGTCACAAGAAGAGCTGCTGTTGTCGGCTCTTTTGCGTCTCCAGCAGTGCAATTTTGGGTTGCTTTCTTGGGGTTTGAAGTAGCGACAAGAGTCTCCAGCACCTCGATGCAGGCGCCGCTGCTGTCGTCTATTGTGAAGACTCGCCGTCCAGCAAAGTCATCGATTGCAACGACAAGGCCCACAATGCGAACCCATTTGATAGGAAGATTCTTATAGAAAAAGAATTGCTCGCCTGCACTCATCAGCGCTATGAGATTGTCATTGAAATGAGAGTTTCGCACCTTCAAATCCATCATGTTTGTTCAGAGCGTGAATCTCCACAGCCTTGAAGAAGCACCACACTGGCCATGTTGGGGAGAGGTGAAAGCAGTAGCGAGGGTACAGATCGACATTCTCGTCGTTTCCCATGGCATGGCTACGTTGAAGACCCGTACTCGTGGGGACTGGTCATGGTTTGGGAATCATTGATGGCTTTCAAGGATGCTGAATCATCGTAGTCGAGATGGTACCTTTGGCAGCGCTGAAATTCACGACGCGCTTTCCGGAAAGTTGACGCGACGACAAGTGCAACGCGGGGCATTACTTAAGAGACCACTGCCCCCACCACCACCCTCCTCCATGACCCCCGGAGAGCGCTACAAGAGGGATGCAACAATGCTTAGTGACTTGACCAAGGGCATTCTTACTTTTTAAAAACGAATGTTTTATTGACTTGGCCTAGGGTGGTAGTGGGATGAATCAGAACGGAGCACCCAATTCTTGATATCAGTCCTGCTCGGCTTGTGTGGCCACGCCTGGCCATACCGTTATTCCGAGGCAGCAGTCTTGATTAGGAGAGCAATCGGAAAATGGATAAGAATATGAGCCACAATAGAAGCCAGAATAGAAGATAGAATAGAAGCCGGAAGAGCAGGCGGAGTAGCATCTATAATAGTGGCAAAATCTCCAGATGCAACAGCATTGTGACATCTCGCGGCTTACCTCAGAATATGGTACGGAAAGCAGAGAACTGTGTGAAGATCGTCAATTATCCCGTAATGCCATAACTGTTCAAAACCTATGCAACTCCTGCAGCGCCATTCGCCATGACTAAAAGCAGCGTTCCCTTAATCTACCTACCTGATTCAATTCCTAGACTTCTTGCCCTTCCCAAGTCTCGCTGCAGCAGCCTGAAATGCCGCCTCGTCTGGCTCCTCCTCCATCGTCCTCTTCTTCCCTTTCTTGCCCTTCCCAGAGGGTTTCGCTCCCCATCTCTCCGCGACGCCATCCAAGAAGTCTTCTGCATCCTGACGCCGATCCTGTTGCCTCTTTTGGATGAGCGCGGCCAGTGCATCTTCGGAATTGTCCTTGCCCCCTTTCTTGCCATTCTTCTTCGTAGAGCTCTTTCCAAACAGCTTGTCGGCGACTCCGAGCTCCTTTGCATACTCCTCCGCCTCCGCAGCCTCAGCGCGTGCCTGCTTTGTGCGTGCTGTTCGCTTCTTGGTCGACTCGTTGACGTACGCCTTGAATGCCGGAACATCTCTACTCTCGATTGCTTCGTCGATAATCTTACGGAACCTCTCGTCATCCTGCAAGACGTCGCTGAGAATCACATGCTCGTAGACCTGGTCCATGTCGCCCTCGCACTGCTCAAATGCAACCAAGAGGTCATCTTTCTCTTCCTCAGATCCCTTGTACTTGGCAGCAAACTTCTCAATTGCATCCTCGGAGACAGCATCCTTGTACTGCTCGCGATAGAAGTCTGACCAGTCAAAGCCTTCGGAATCAACGATAGACTCTGAAGTCGAACCGGTGGTATCGTATCGTTTGCGGCGGACGGGATCGGAAAGGATGGCGTACGCAAAGGCAATCTCCTGGAACTTCTCTTTCGCCTCGTCTCTGTGATCATCGGCAACCTTGTCTAAGATAGATGTCAGTCAAAGAATACTGCAGAAATAGCTCTAGCTATTCGTAACATACCTGGATGGTTCTTCAAAGCTGCCTTGCGGTAGGCGCTTTTGATCTGATCGGCAGTGGCAGACCTCTCGAGGTCCAGGATTTCGTATGGGTTAATGACCGGAGGCTCGCCATCGGAGATATCCTCGACGTCCGACATATCGTTGATTCTGATCGATTATTAAATCGACGCTTCTGCTGGGTCTTTTGAGTTCGCGGCGGGAACCGAGGAGTTCTGATGTAAGAGTTGTTGACGCGATGTGACGCGCTTTGGCTAGAGGCAGAGATGTGGGGCAGACAGCTTCCCGCGTAAAGTGCCATTGATCGAAACAACTGTAGAGGAAGGCCCCAGACATAAATCCGAAACATCTGACCGACCACCACGGAGGTGAATGCACAACAACATCAACGCTTCTAAATCATGGATTCAATAGTTCATGGAGATCACACGGCCGCAATGCGTCAGGCGCTTGACTTGGCTCGCCAATCTGAACCCAAGCCAACAAATTACCGCGTGGGGGCTATCCTGGTCAAGCTTGACGATGACAGTATCTCTGCCAAAGGCTTCACTCTGGAACTTCCCGGGAACACTCATGCCGAAGAATGTTGCTTGATAAAGCTGGCAGAGCGCCACTCAGTGGGCGAGGAAGATCTTTCACATGTAATGACAGAGCCCCATGCTCTCTACACCACCGTTGAGCCATGCTCCAAGCGTCTCAGCGGCAAATTGCCCTGCGTCGAGCGAGTCTTAAGGCAGAAAGCATGGCTTAAGAGAGTCTACGTCGGTGTCACGGAACCAGACACATTCGTCAGCCAGAATCAGGGTCGGAAACTGCTAGAGGACGCTGGCATAGAGGTGATCCATGTTTCCGGGATGGAGGAGGAGATCCTGAGCGTGGCCACCGCAGGCCACGTTGCGGATAAGCAATAAACCGTCATCTCGACCTCCGGTTTGCCAGGCCGTGCGTGGTGGTCTCGTGATGAGCTTCATCATGTGAGCGAGCAGGGAGTTTCAGGGCGTCATGGCTGCCAATGATGCGGCCATGCGTAACAGCATTAGCTCTCCTGAACACACAACCTGCCATATCCCGGATGCTGAGGCGTGTATCACACCGCATAGCCCAGTCTGTTCTATGCAAATTTGACCCTTCCCCACGGTTGAATCGGGTGACGTACGGGGCTTCCAGCTCATTTGCGGTATGAGGCTGCTCTCACAGACACCTTCGGAATTTGATCACGGCAATGGTGAATACGCTCAGCAAGCACGCATTTACCCGTTACCACCAAGTAGGGGCATCACCCTTGCGCTCTTTGACCTTGCTATGGGCACGGCAGAAGCACCGTCAAAATGCAGGGAGGGTGCGAACATATCACCAGCTTTGGCCTCACTTCTATCTAGTAAACACATGCTACTTGGTCAGTGATTCGTCCACGGAGCAATTCAGGTATAGGCATATTGGCCTACCACCAACTCCTGCCCCTTGCTGGTCCTGCGTGCCGGGGGACCAGCCCCTGTTCAATCAATCATTACAATGCGGTGCCACAGCCACAGTCCAGGTCGACCTGCGTCTTGCGGGTTGTGACACCCAAAGACACATGCGCTGATCGAGGAGCCACAGAGATCCACGCTACTGCAAGCGGCGCTGACATCCGAACACACATGTGAGAGCGAGACAGATAACCTGCCGGAGGTCTTGGGAACGCTCTCCGGAGCAAGGTGACACAACAACCTTATGCATCCCCCCCGTGGACTACATTGGCTGTTTGGTCGCAAGACTGAGGCAAGCTACGTCAACAGAGACCGAATTGTTTGCTGGGCGAAGATCCTCGTGCTGAGATTGACACCAATTGAAAGTGGCGGAACCCTTCTGTGGTGCCTTCGGACATCAGCTGAGGGCCCCTCACGACTGGCTTGCTTTGTAGGTCGAAGACTGACTGTTGACCATGCAAAGGAAGTTGTGACGAGTTCTTCCAGCGGGAGACGAGCTCCTCATGTCGGTGTGGCAGAAGAGGATGTCGAGAAAACACCGAACGGGTCTTGCCTGCGTTTGTGGCTCACTACAGTTGATATGTACGGGTGACGTGCAAGACAATCTCTCGAACGGACGCTGTTTTCAGCGCAGAGGAGTACACACGCACCCGAGCTTGTTGATCACATCTTCCAAGGGAAAGGAAAATGAGAGAACCACAAAAGCCGGCTAGGCCGATCGTCTTTGGCCAGTCGAACTGGGTACGCGCAGCCACTTATGCGGGTGGCCTACCGACAAAGATGATTAGCAAGCCGCCCATAACTCTGGATGCTGGCCTCAGTCAGGCAGAAATCGGGTGACGAAGTCGTGAGAAATGGTTATTCTGCAGCGGAAGCAGAGAGAGGAATAAGGGTGTGGCCAGTATATGCATGGTGCACAGCGTCGCAACATTTCCCCAATAACCACTCCCGCATCAGTAGCAGCGGCGAGCCTGGGTGGCGGATCACGGCTCGTCATGGGATAGGTGACCGGGTGTACGACTGTGATGCAGGACCGGTAGTTCTGGCGACGGCCCTCGTCGTGATTCAAGGTCGCTCTGCGCCGGCTTGTAATATAAGAGGACATCTCCAGTACCCACCACCTGGTCACTGCCACTTCTTCCTTTGAACAGCAGGGTACATTCGCCAGACTACCGCCTCTGACGTCTCGAAAGTCGATGTGACTTGGGCTGGTGGTGCTTCATTCACGTTCAGCAAAGATACCACTTTCCTCCCTTCCTATCTTGCATTCACTCAACGGTCATCCTTGGTATAAGAAGACCCAGGCTTCATCTTCGCTCATCAACCTTCACTTCCGAGCTCACCATTTACGCAGCCGTGGTTCCACGAGTCCTATTAGGCACTGTCTCATTTGCAAACCAGAACCCTCTCATTACAAGACCAAACGCTAGCACCGACTGTTTGATCTGGCTCCCGCTGCTCCACACCAACCCACCAACTCCAGGACCCTGGCCTCTTTCATCCAGCTGTTTACATCACCAACGCTTGTCGCCGTCGTCACCTTGCTTTCAAAGCACCCGACCCTGAAACCATTTCAGCGAACAGAGCCTGGAGGGTATTCACTAACACTCGACTGACCTTTCGTGTCTGAGAGATCATGGCTGATCGTCGAGGTGGACGTGGTGGCCGTGGAGGCGGTGGTCGAGGCGGGGGTGGTGGTGGCCGTGGCGGAGGAGGCGGAGGCTTCAATGACAGAGGAGGTGGCTTTCGTGGAGGCCGTGGAGGAGGAGGGAGAGGCGGCGGTCGTGGAGGTCGGTCATTCTCTCCTGGACGCTACAAAGCGTTCGAGTAAGTGATGAGTAGATTGTAGCCTTACGACGAGCAGATGGGCTAATCATGAGTAGACTTTCAGGCCAGATCCGCGTCCCGGGTAATGACACTGCCGTCGACAAGCTGGAGGACCAGATAATCAACAAGCCAGGGTCCAGTATTGCTGACCTTACCTCGAAAATGGGAAATGTCAAGCTTGGCAGCTCCAGCGTCAAACCGTCTGGCGGCGCCCCGGCTAACCTTGATCACTTCCCTCTTCGTCCGGCATATGGTACGAATGGGTTTGCCGTACTCCTCTGGGCCAACTACTTCGCCGTAAAGGTGAAGCCTGACACATACTTCAAGTACACCATGAAGTTCTCTCAGCGAGTTGGTGATGGCACATACAAGCTGGCCGAGCTCAAGGGCCGCAAGCTCCAGATCGTGGTCCAGCTTGTCATTGCAGACCTGAAGAACAAATACCCAGACCTAGCCTTCGCTACCGAGTTCAAGAGCCAGCTTGTCGCCATCAAACCGCTTGAAGGTGTTGAGCTGCTGGTGACCCTTGCTGACGGACCTACACCCGAAGTCTTCAAGGTTGAGTTCAATGGCCCAACTGAGGCTCGTGTTGGCGACATGAATGGGTGGCTCAATTCCATGGCTCAAGGGCCGGATGATTTTGTATATCCTCGCTTTCCTGGAACTGTCGATGCTCTCAATGTTATCTTTGGCTTCAGCTCCCGTTCGAAGGATACGGTCTCCGCCGTTGGTAGCGCTCGGGTCTTCCCTTTCGACAGGATGGTCCACGGGGAGAATATTGTCCGACTTGCTAGCGACGGGCGACCTCTTCTCGCTGCTCGCGGGATCTTCCATTCTGCTCGACTCGGCACTGGCCGCCTCCTGCTCAATGCGAATGTCACCCATGGCGTCTTCAAAGTCTCTGGCCCTGCAATGGATATCTTCAAGACCCTCAACCTGCGGCCCCTGTATAAGAATGAAATGAGATCACCAAAGTCGAGGCACTTCAACATGATGGCCAAGTTCCTTCCCAAGACGCGCGTCAGTGTTGAGATGACCCTCGAGAACGGTAAGGTCATCCACCGCAACAAGGCCATCTACGGCCTTGCACGGGCATCCGAGATCTTGCGCCACTGCAAGGGTGACAATCCTCCTCAATTTCATCCTGAATTTGAGTACCCGGGCCCCCGACAAGTGAAATTCTGGCTCAACGACGACAATGGCGGCGGAAAGTACATTACTGTGGCCGAATATTACCAGAAGAGTAAGCTCCGCAAATTCTTTGACGAACTGAACATCACTAAGCACGAACAGAGTACGGCAGAAATCTTGAGGATTGGGCCGTGCTCAACCTTGGCCGCAGCGATCGACCGACCTTCTTCCCTGTTGAGGTTGTCACGATTCTTCCTGGACAGCCTGTCAAGGCCAAGTTGACCGGTTCCGAGACGACCGACATGCTATCTTTCGCTTGTCACTCGCCTTACTTCAACGCGACCCGAATCAGCACATCCGGACGAGAGACTCTCGGTCTTGATGACGGCTCACTGAACAAGTTTGGCATCACGGCAGAGAAGAACCTCCTGACTGTCCGTGGCCGCGTTCTGAATGTACCAAGCATTCTGTACTTTGACCCTCGTCAGCAAAAGACTACGAAGCAAATCCGACCAAGCAGAGGAAGCTGGAACATGGTGCAGTGCAAGGTTGTCAAGGCGGGCAGACCAATCAGTCGCTGGGGCTTTGTCAACGTCCATGGTGGCCGCTTCCCCAACGTCATTGATGTCACCACGGTCCAGGCGTTTGCGAAATTCATGCAGGGTTCGGGGATTCAAATTAACCAGACTCCTGTCTCTCTCATGAACGACAACAATGGTCGAGCGAGAACTGTGGAGCGTGGTGCCTTCGAAGGCATGATGGACAAGTTCTTTGCCGATGCCAAGAAGAACGGTTTCCAATTCCTCCTCTTCATCATCGATGAGCGTGACACACAGGGTCTCTACGCTCATATCAAGATGATGGGCGATTGCATATACGGCATTCACACCAGCATCGTCATCGGCAGCAAGTTTAGACCACTGGACAGGGCGACCGGAGAGCTCAAAGCCTCGAACCAGGCAGGCTATTTTGCCAACGTCGTTCTCAAGTGGAATCTGAAGGCTGGCGGAGCGAACCACAGTCTGTCAAACGAGCTCAATCTGATCAAAGAGGGCAAGACCATGATAGTCGGCTACGATGTCACACACCCGACCAACATGCCCGCCGGCAAGGACACGGAAGTGCCATCCCTCGCTGGACTGGTGGCCAGCATTGACAAACAGCTGGGACAGTGGCCAGGCGTCGCGTGGGAGCAGCCTTCTCGACAAGAGATGCTTAGAGGGCGTCTCGTCGAAGTGTTCACAACCCGCCTCGACCTCTGGTACAAGAACAACAGGGCATACCCCGAGAATATTGTGATCTTCCGCGATGGGGTCTCCGAGGGCCAATTCTCTCAAGTTCTTGACATTGAGCTGCCCAGTATTCGCGAGGCATGCCGCAGCAAGTGCGGTGACAAAGCAAAGCAGCCCAGGATCAGCATCATCGTTTCTGTCAAGCGTCACCAGACTCGTTTCTACCCTACCGACAAGGACCAGAAGACGGACTCCGGCAACATCATGCCCGGAACTGTCGTCGATCGTGGTGTCACTCAGGCACGCTACTGGGACTTTTTCTTGACCGCACACAATGCCTTACAAGGCACTGCCCGGCCTGCCCATTACACCGTTCTTCTCGATGAGATATTCCGCGCTCGCTATGGTGCCAATGCGGCCAATGAGTTGGAGAAGGCCACCCATGAGCTGTGCTATCTGTATGGACGTGCTACCAAGGCTGTGAGTATCTGCCCTCCGGCCTACTACGCAGATATTGTCTGCGAGAGAGCCCGGGCCCATCGTCCGGATATGTTCGAAGCCAGTGATGTAGCCAGTATTGACGACCGGGGCAGTGGAGCCCAGGCTGCCGCGAAACGCATGAAGACGCGGGATGTGCACCCGGATCTGAAGGATTCCATGTACTACATTTGAGGCTTGTAGTAAGAGCAGGTTTAGGGACTCAGATTGGACATGACCGATGTTTGCAAGATGACAGGATTCATGACAGAGTCGATGAAGGAGGCACAGGCGTTCTGATTTGACTGAAGGATATGATTTGATGACAACAACAGGAAAGGCAAGGAAAATTGGAGCCGCTTAGGGAAACGAGTTATGCAATTGACGACCACACCGAGACCACATTCACGAGCTCACCATTGCATCTTACCACAGCAGTGTAACGCATGACCTCGCATTGAGCCTCTTACGCATCTACGTACACAATATCGGCTTCAAATCTTCGACTTCCCTGCCTTTGCCTTTCCAGGCCGCGAGGGCTTCCCCGCATAAGACTTGTACTCCTCACTAATAGTCGTCTTCTCCTCCTGACTCTTCTTCGCCCACTCCTGAAACTCATTCTCCTCAACCCACCACCTCTCCATCTCACTCTTCACCCAAGTCGCCGCTTCTTTCGCACACAGCACTGGTGCTTCCTGTGCGATCAAATGCCCATGCTCAGCACTCGTGATGCCCTTGACCCGACGTTCTTTAGTGCCCCCGCTACCGCCGACGCCTGTGCCTGTGCGATCAAGCTTCTCTTGGATAAGCTCTGGAGGCGAGAGATTGCTCTTTCCACCGAAGATGTAAAGAACGCTTGGGCGGACGTGAGGGAGTCGGTGCCAGGTCATTGGGGGCTCAGGCCGATAGAGAGGATAGACGTTGTACCTTTCCGATAAGCTAGAATCCAGATCCGGAACCGCCGCTCGGTTTACGACCTTCTTTGCCTTGGGGTCATACCCAGGCCAGCTCGGTCTCAAGAAAGTGAAGACTTCCTGATGTTTTGTCGTGGTAAGCGTCACCTCCTCCTTTCCCTCCACATTCCTCAGTCCGTAGTCAACCCACTTCTCCAACACCCTCCCATCCCAAGCCTGGTAGAACGGTGACTTCTTGAAGGATGCAGCAGCTGCTTCGCGAGATGGCCAGACATCTCTACGATGCGTAGACATCACCGCGGGGCTCTCCGAAATAGGACCGGGGTTGGATGAGAATTGAGTGATGACTGGGTCGAGAAGTACAATTGTGCTGAAGAGGCGGGGGTGGAGAAGGGCGACATTAATGAGCATGTTGCCGCCAAAGGAGTGACCCATTGCGACGAGGGGACGAGGCATGCGGAAGGTGTTGATCATGTGGTATACGTCTCTTGCAGCGTCAAACCAGCTTGCTAGAATAAAGTCAATCGATGTGTTGCAGCAAAGTAATATGAGCTAAGTGAGTCGAGGTACGTACGGTCGTTGCCCAGCTTGTCGGCATTGAGGATGCCACTTTGGCCTTGCCAAGCGACATCAGCCATCCATATGCTACGTATTCTCAAGCCTTGCTTTTTGGTCTCTTTGTACAGCTCATCCCACAATGGCTCGTATAGTTCCTGAGAGAAGTGGGTCAGCATACATCTGTAGCCAGTCAAGACGCTGAATGAGGTACCTTCGGGAAGCCATTGGCATGAGCGCCGATGAAGGTAATGTCGCCATGTTGAGGTTTCGGGTTATCCCTTGGCGTGTACTCCTTCACGTGTAGCAATAGCTCATCATTCTGAGATCTTGATGTTGCCCGTGCGTATTCGCGGATGTGAGAGGCTGGGATGGCGTGCTCCTTCATATCGTAAAGCGAGGACATGGCTGCTGGCGAGTCAACTCAGTCGTCGAGAATGAAAGTCTATCAATCTAGCAATAGCGATGATGACACATCTATGCGAAAAACAGAATAGGAATGAACAAGAGCGATGGCGAGATATAACCGATGCTGCGTACAGGTTGCCGAAGACGAAGCCCAAGATGGAGCAGATGGAGGATGGGCGTCCCTGGTCTCGGATCTTGCGTCGGCAAATGAAGCGAGCGAGTGTTACCCTTGGGGTGAGATGCCTCGGTTGCGGGGAGACCCACTGGAAGGCGGTCATGTAGGCGCTGAGGCTGCTGGAGAGCCGCTGGAACCCACCGGAGCTGTTGATCCACTGTCGACCTCAGCTAAGGTACCAAAGCTGCCTTGGCTCCTGCACGGTACGCGCCGTGATAATCTTCAACTCCTGTGGTGGATTCACTTTCTTCTTCTAGAGATGAGACCAACAATCTCCTCAGAAAGACTTCAACCATTATGCCAGCAAGAGTGATCATCTTCGCTGGACCGCCCCCTCCAGCTGCCGTTACCGAGTCCTCCTGCACCCTCACATCCTACCTCCATCCCTTCACCCGGTTCCTCGACCTCCCCGAACCAGCTTCTCAGACTTCTTCACCCAAGAAACCGCTAGCAGCATGGAGATCTCTTCCGTTGGCACGTCAGCCTTTGCACACAGGCCTTACTCAACAACACAGCTTTCTCAACGAGAGCGTCCCTAGGCACTCAGGCTTCTTTTCTACAGCTGATGTGTCCCTCGACGACGCCACGGGCTCTCTAGATGATGAGGGAGCTCAGGAAGCCCTCACACAGTTCTTTGAAGCCTCTTTATCCGCCCTAGACAACACTCTTTTTCTTTCCGAACTTGACAGCTTCGATACCTCATTTCTTAGTGCTTCATCTCAAGCCGACACTTCACGCACCAGCCAGCACCAACAGCCAGCACCTATAGCTGCTCATCTCTCAGATCTCGAGGACATTCCCCCAGCACCGCGCATTCTTGCCCTGAATCCATCGACCGTCACGCTCAACCTCATCGTGGGCATCCTCTCAATCGCCCAACCGCGCTCTGTTACTACACGCTGGGGTAGATCCGTGTGCTTGATCGAGCTTCTGGTAGGAGATGATACCCGCTCAGGCTTTGCGGTCACATTTTGGTTGCCTGAGAGCGATGTTAAAGACAGCCATTTCTCCAAGCTTCGGCGTCAAGAAGTCGTTCTTCTGCAAAATGTTGCGCTGCATGTCTTCCGCGGAAAGGTCTTTGGCCAGAGCCTTCGCAAAGACATGACTAAAGTAAGCGTACTCTGGAGCCCACAAGGGCGCGGCCTCTACTCGACAAGAGCTTTGTCTAAAAGAGGAACGTCACATCCGCAGATGGAGAAGACGAAGCTGGTAAGAGACTGGGTCCTCAAGTTCGTGGGTGTAGATCCCGGAGTCACCACGAGATCGAAGCGCAAACTCAGATCTTGGGACGAGCCCCCACCGGATTCACAGTGAAGACATGCAAGTTGCTCTATGTGATTTTCCATTACTGAATTAGGATCTTATTTTCATCTTCCCAGAAGGGGTGAAGTGGAGATGTACAACAAAGAGAATGAGCAAACCCGCAGAACGCCGACGAATGCATCCCGTCTCCACGAGGTACAGAGGTATCTATGCAATCAAAGAAAAAGCCCGAGAGGCAAAGAGATCACAAGTGGGGCGGTAATCAGACAGCTACGGCAGCAGTGTCACCAGCCTTCTTCTTCTCACCATCAGGGCCGACCTTGACGGACTTCCATCCGATGCCGAACGTCATCAGGAAGGCAAAGGCAGCGCAGGCAAGTGTCACGTAGAACGTGTCCCTCAGACCTGTCATATAGGACTCCAGGACTGCTGGAATGGCATCCTCGCGACCCATTTCCTTCAGAATGTCGCGCACCTCAGACGCACCACTGTTGATGAAGATCCTGGGGTCAATGCCAAGATCGCGGCGAGTGACCTCGTCAATGAGTCCGTTCTGGAACAGAGTCTGGCTCACGCCAACGAAAACAGCACCACCGAAGGCCTGGAAGAATTGCACGCAAGCAGAACCGACGGGGACCCATTCCTGTGGGAGCACAGTCTGGATGACGAGAACGCCAATCTGGAAGCCGACACCAATACCAAGGCCGGTGAGAACCTGGTAGCCGAACCATTCGCGGACGGGGCTGCCGACATCGAGGGTGGTGATCAGACCGGCACCAACAGTGTAAAGGACCATGCAGAACATGACGACGGGTTGGTAGTATCCGATGGCAGTGATGATGGCGCCACTGGCCATGGAGCAGACAATGGTCGAGATGAGAAGCGGGAGAATCTTGATGCCGGCTTGAACGGCGCTGACACCTTGGATGGCCTGGAAGTAGAGAGCTGAGAAGGTCAGTTTTCATTGTTCCGTTAAGAAAAAAGAGAGAAAGCAACTCACAGAGGTAGTAGATGAGGGAGAAGAAACCAGCACCGAAGCCGAGACAGAACAGCATCGCGAACAGCACAAATCTGTTCTTGAAGAGTCTCGGAGGCAAAGTTCCCCTGTCGCCCTTCCACAGTTGGATGCCAATGAAGACAATGATCAGAAGACCGAAGCCAACGAAGAGACCAATGATCCTCGAGTTGCTCCACGCGTACTCAGCACCACCCCATTGCAGGGCAAGAAGCAGGCAGATGACACCGGGGATGAACACGCTCGCGCCGAGGATGTCGAGCTGCTTGACGCGCTCGAGGAAGGTCATGTTGAGGGTATCGTCGGTGTTGCGGTTGACATGAAGGAAGAGGAAGACGATGCCCATGGCAACACCACCGATTGGGAGGTTAATGTAGAAGCCTTCGAACTGTCAGCAGATTGATTTATGATACGGATGAAATTCGACTTACACCATCGCCAAGTCGCGTGGTCGGTGAAGGCGCCACCGAGAAGGGGGCCAGCGACGGAGGCAATACCCCACATGCCACCGATGAGACCGAATGCCAAGGGACGCTTCTTGAGGGGCACTACGCGGGTGTTAGTGATGACTGTTTGCAAGACTCTGGAGTAGTCAGGAGGAACTTACTGATCAAGGAGAGAATGACAATTGAGCCAGAGAAGAGACCAGCAGTTCCAATCTAAGCGCCATCTGTCAGAAAACAGGCTTTTCCATGAATCAAATAAAACAGGAGCAAACTTACACCCGCAATCGCACGTCCAACAATGAAAGTCGTAGAATCAGGCGCAACAGCGCAGATGAGCGATCCAATCTCGAAGATGAAGATGGCGCCGAGGTATGCGAGCTTGACATTGAACAGCTTGTAGACGGCACCGTACATGGGTTGCAGAGCGGTGGTGGTGAGGAGGTAGGCAGATCCATACCAGCCCTGTCGAATATGTTAGCTACTGCTTTTTCATACTCAAAGGTGAAAGGGAACATACAATATCCTTGACACTCCTGAAATGACCAGTGATAGCACCCAGCGCCGGTGCAATAATTGTCTGATCGAGCGCCACGAGGAACACAGCGATACAAAGCGACGTGAGAATCAAGGCGAGCTTGAGACCATGGGGGTACTTGGAGGTATCCTCGCCATCTTCAGCGGCAGCAGCAGTTTCCTCTGCTGGCTTCTCAGTCTTGGAGTCTGTGGGAGCGACAGCACCATCGGGCTGCTTCTCTGGATCGATAGGAGAGACGCGGCCGGAGGGCACTTCCGTCTTATCGGCGGAAAGGCGACCGCTGCGTTGGTCGGGAATTGAGGCTGCCATTGTTTGTTTTTACCTGTGCTGAATCGTGGGAGTTCGAAACAATGTCTGAGTTGAAGGCGATGCGCCCAGAAAGGGAGCCTTGGTGCTTATGATGCGACAAAAGGTATATGAAGGTCGATTCCAGCTGCAATAGACTTTCCAGCGTGCACGCAGACAGATTCCGGGGTAATCAGCATCCGAAGTGCGAACGGGTAGTCGACCCTTTTTAAACTTTGGGAGACACACACACGCAAACGCGGCTGTGATGAAATTCGTAAGAAAATAGATGCAACGGACGGAGCGCGGCGCGAGCGACGGCCGGGTAGGGGAAGTGGGAAGTGGGTAAAGGTGAGAAAGAAGGGCGGGCCCCGTTGCTGATGGACTAGGTAGGGGGGTGTGGTGTATGTCTCCGTGCGCGGCGTCAACGAAGAATGAAAGAAAGATTTTAGGTGATGGGATGGTGCTTGCGATGGGGAATTAGCTCCAGGCTTGGTGGCCGTTGTTCCTGTGGTAGTGCTGACGTGTGATAGTTTATTCTCGACGAAAGAAGAAGAAGAGAGGGAAAAGGAAGATCAGAATATATAACATCACAAGCGGTAGAGTACAACGATAATACCAGTGCAGCCTCACGCAAGGGGTCAACCAAATCATCGAAGCCATAAGCCCATGAACAGCTAATCTCGTGCCAGTCCCATTAACTCCGCCTCTCTCCGGGCCAGAACCAGGGGTCCCTGAGCACTGGACGCGGCCCAACTCCGCAGGGCTACAGTACTTACAGTGCCTACAGCAAGGAGAATAAGGAAAAATAGAGGGTGGTGTACGATAACACGACGCAGGTTTCGAATCCCGAGCTGCGACAGACCTCCCCAAAAGGGGAATGAAAAATCGATGACACCCAGTCAACTCCGAATGGACTCGGTGCATCACGAAGGCCGGGGTGGATCCACCAGGGCGTACCTTATGTGTGTGCAGGTATGTACAGGAGGTGTGGCGTTGGATGAAATGCGACATTTGCATCGGCGGGATTGGGAGGACCGACGACCGGGTAGGAAAGATGCAATGCATGATGACCGGTTGACTGCGGGAAGAGACAGAGTCTGATGGGAAATCGTGACGTGTCGATGGGGTGAGGATGCAGCTCTGGCTTGTCGGGTTGACTGATGCTACGGAGAGAGGAAGAGTCACAACGGCGAGAATTGGCCGGGATTAAACGATGCATTCGGGTGACTGGTTTCTCTCCAAGGTAAATGTATCTATCTACCCGGCTTTCTGAGTCCATGCACTGTAATGATGCATTCAGATGACCTCTACTCCAAAACACCTAGGTAAGCAGCAGCTACCACGACATTCATCCTCCTCCTCAGCAACCAGCTTAATGAACGGACAGTCATCCTGCCAGAGCACCCAAGATCCACGCCCTGCACAATCAGATCCCTCCATCGGCCCATCACACGCCGGATCTAACACCCCAACACGAGCCTATCTCCCTCCAAGCCCAGGCCTCAGCCCAGATCGGCGTCAATAAGTGCCGATGCCGCCGACGTGGAGCCTCCCACCATGTGGCAGCTGGGACCCAATGTACCTTATACTGACAGGTTGACACGAGTCTCCTCTCACGACAAAATACACAATAACAATGTTCCAATAAAAATGGATAGATGATCAGATAGATGACAACTCCGCCGCGTCATTCATTGCAAATCCTCCTCTGCAGTATACATCGACCATCAACCACAGTCCTTGGCCAGCTGACAGCCCCCAGGTACCGTACCCTCGCACTGCGGCATTCTCGACATGTCCGACGTCCGACGCTATTTCAGCGTGCAGGGATCAGCTGCTTCGCGCCGCACAGCTAAGACCCCACTGCGAATCTCACCAAGATTCCCACATGGGGCCTTTTTGACCACTGCCGCAACAGGGGACGTTTGTTTCTGTGAACCCATATTGTCTAAGTACAGTAGCCTTTTGACTGGGCCATTAGCGGTTGACTCACTCGCTCAGGGTTGAAATGCAATAGCCTATGCGATTTGCGACGGCGAGTTCGTCAGCACGAAAAGGATCCGCGAAAATGGCTCCTTCACTCTTCGGTAATTAATAACTAACTCAGACACGCGCGAGTCAATTTCCGCTCCTTCTTCCAACTCTTTCCCCGTAACGTGAAGTGAAGTCGTTGTAGGGCTGAAAGGGTGTACCGCACTCCTTCGTAAAGGTGTATCACACCCGTTCCCTCCATCACCGCATCCCAGCATACCTTGCTCCCAATAATAGACATCGACATATATAATTGCAAAACTACATCTCCCAACAACATGATGTTCAATTCAGACTCACAAAACGTTACATCTTGACAAGACGCATCCGCTTCAATTCATCGTTTGTTTCGTGGCTGTCGTACCCGTGGCTGGCTGTATTGCTGCAAGCCACACCCCGGAGAACACCGGCCAGCACCATAGTTCCCGACTCATCCCGTACGAATCATCACGGGGTCGATATTGCTCGTCTCCTGCTGCGTGGAAATCCCTCGCAGGTGACATTCAAAAACAACCACAGACAAAACGTAATGAAGGAAACCCTAGCCGTGGATTCGGAAACTCAATTGACTCATCTAATCTCAATCGCTGGCAAGAATTCCAATCAGCTCTATCCACAACCCCAACCTCTACTGCTACTCCCCCTTACCCTCACCTTCAGCAATCTCCTCCTCCTCCTCATCACCATCCTCCTGCCCAGGCATCCATATCAACAAGCCCTCCTTGTCAATTCTCATCCCTTCCGTTGGAATGATTCTCAATACCTTCTGGAAGTATTTGTC
Organism: Sarocladium kiliense; assembly: GCA_030734395.1. Classification (NCBI taxonomy): domain Eukaryota; kingdom Fungi; phylum Ascomycota; class Sordariomycetes; order Hypocreales; family Sarocladiaceae; genus Sarocladium; species Sarocladium kiliense. The sequence continues at coordinate 168,789 of JAUZTG010000047.1, forward strand.
CCTCACCACTAGTCCTGGCCGCACCCATCCTCCCTTCAACGGCACAAGTCTGTAAGTCACCCTCCTCCGAGCCATGGGAAGGAGATGCAGGGTCGTTTGCTTCGCGCCCGAGAATGCAAACTCATCGCTTGGCTCCATGCTCAGTCCGAAAGTCAGGAAGTGACTCGATGGGTTCTCAATCATCACCGACATCCATGTGACACCCGGAGCCCATGCCTCTGTGCCTGGTTCCGCCCGCGCAACGGTTGCAAGAACACGCGGCTCCGTTCCAAGGACGAGATATTTGCCTACAGGCATCGTCGTGGTATTGACGGTGCCGTCAGACTTTGTGTCACTCCGTCGCCAGTGAATCACGAAGGCCAGCTCCAGAGAAACAGGGGATCGATCGTCCAGGCTGATCTTCTGCGCGACCAGGTCGAAGGCTGCATCATGCATCGTCTTAGGTTTCATGGTGATGCCTTCTTCCGGCACTGTAGGGCCCTGCACGACGTGGCAACGTGCCCCTCCCACACTGGACAGGACCTGAGCCTCCATGCCCATCACCTGGATGTCCTGTACCGCAAATGATGCGTAGTGGCACTTGAGGCACCATTTCTGTGCGAACCCTTTCGCGGACACCGTCCCGCTGTGTTCCTTGTCCGTTGCTTCCTGCACGCCATCTGGGTCGAAGAGACTTGGCCAAGGATCTGAGTGTAATCTCGGCACAAGATCGTAGTTGGCTTCAAACGCGTTGACAATGTTGAGCGTGACAGGCAAGACCTGCAAAATTGGCGTAGCAGGGTCGCTTTCGAGATGATAAGACGCCCGGATCTGGATCTCGTAGACTGTCGGTGCTTTTGCTGGATCGATCGCCAGCATCGCCTTGTAGGATTCCGAGCTCGCGATGCGCCCAATCGGCTGGTTCAAAAGTTTGTAGCCATCCTCGGTCGACTCAGCGGTCTTGTCGTCATCGCCCATTCGGACCTTGAATGGAGGCACGTCTTTACCGACAAGCTGCACATCAAGCTTAAGACTCGCTGCTTCATCCTCGGCATTAAGCAGCTCTATTTGCAACTCGATTGTCTCGTTCGCATAGTATTGCTCCAGCATATCCACGAGCTTGACCTCCAACTTCGGTGGCCGTGGTTGAATGTGCAAGGTATGTGCTCCTGGACGAGAATGCTTCGGCTTGTCAGATCCGATGACTTTCCAGCCCCCAGCTTGGTTCGCCCCAGACAGATTCATTGTGTAGTCGAGGTCAAACGCATCACTGCGGTAGCCGAGCACCAGCGACGTGACCTCTGCATCACCCGATTCCCTAAGTGGAATTGTTAGCTCGAAGACACGCGTTTGCCCAGGCTTAAGCGTCAGAGCGCTCGAGCCTCGCAACAGCAATGGCAAGTCATCTTCTGACTCCTCTGGAAACTCCTCCTTCAAGGTAATGGGTAGGATGACCAGTTTCCCTTCTTTGCTATCCCCGCCTGCAGCATGCTCGAGGACTATGGGCTTAAGAGCTCCCTGTGACTCGACCCGAATTGAACTTAAGACCACTGGGGCAGCGTCGACAAAGGCTGATGAGGTCAATGACAGTTGCGCCGTGCAAGTTTGGCCAGCTTTGCTTTCCTTGTTACGGAAGACAAAGGATGCCGAAATAAATGACCCAACTGCACCTTCCTTCAGGCTTACCATCGGCTTCTCATCTACAGACAAGCCATCAAGCGATTTGCTTAGATCGTAGGGCCATTGAGGTCGACGGGTGAACTCTGCAAGCATCTTCTCAGCAAACCTCTCATTTCTCAGACTTAGATCGGAATACTCACTCTTGTTCATCAGCTCCCAGTCCGCCGTGATGACCAGGTCTGCCCGCCCAGCCTCAGCAGCTGCCCTCCTCATAAGCCAACACAAGTCCTCCGCAACATCCGTCCAATGTTCGCCCCTGAAGGACAGATCTTCCCACAGAGGATGCAATGTAGTGATGGCCTCATCCCACGATCCTGTACTGACATACTCCGTTGCGCACTCAAGCGCAATCTCCGCGCAGAAGCGCTTCTGTTCGCGAGCCTCAAATTGCTGCCTTGCCAGCATCAAAGCGTCGATGATAAGCTTGGAGTGGCTCGCGCCGGTCCCATCCAGGGGGTACTCCTCGTGCGGTTCCGGGCACAGATAAGTGTCGTAAGAGAAGGTCTTCTTGTTGGCTACGGTCGAGTCTGGCTCGACACGGTCCTCATCAGGGATGGCATGCGCGAACTTCCGCCGTGCGGTGAGATGCCGTGCTGCTAACCGGTGCCAATACCCCGTGTGGTGTAATAGCTCCCATGGTTGTAGTCTCTCGCCGAGTAATGATTTCTCTGGTTGGAGATAGAGTGTTGCGGACGGTGGGACCAAGCCCGGGATCTCCAGCGTCTCGATCAATGTGGCCATAATAGTCGCCCACCTCGCCTCCCAGGCATGCCAACCATAGCAGTTCGTCCCCTTTCCGCGACGATCGACAAAGTCTGCTATCCGATCTCGATGGAGCTGCCATCTCCTCACTGCCATACTGGTGTGACCCATCCAAAAATGCAGCCGCAGGCAGCGTATCGAGATGACATCTGCCAGTAATCGTGCGTCATTCCACCTGGGACTCCAGCTCGGGATGATGTCGAGCACATCCTGCCCCAGAAGGATCTCATACGCCTGCTCGAATGATCGCATAGCCGAATCTGCCTCTTGCCTAAACTCTGCCAGCACGCCAGCTTTGAAGTCGTACCGGAAGTTCCAGTCGGGAAGGGTGAGGTTCCTTGATGTTCCTGAAGTCGGAGGCACAGTTGGTGGCGGTGCAATACCCCGTGCACGTTTCTTCCTGGCATGCCGCCCAAGATCGCGATAGTACTCTATTGCGGTGTTGTAGAGGACGCCGAGGATGTTGTCGATGACGCTGGTCAAGTCGGAAGGAGAGTCCTGCGGTGGAATGTAGAAGATCGACTTAGGATCCAATGCCGCTCCCCTTCTAATAGCCTCTAGCCTCTCGTTCAATCCATCTGATATCGCCATCGGTCCGTGTGAGCTGTCGCCCATCAGGATAATCGCCAACCTGGTCTTGTATCCCGATCGCGTCAGTGCCGTCTTGACAGTATTGAGATCGGTCTTCAGCTTGTTGTCCTGGAGTGTCATCGTATTCGGATCGCTCGTCAAGGTGTAGAAGGATAGAACGATGCTGGGAACGAGCTCCTGGTGTTTTTTGATCCAGTGCTCGTCAATGAGGCCATCGTGATACAGCGAGGAAACGGGGCTAAGCGGCGAAAAGGGTGAATGCGGAATAGGCTGTGTGTCTGGCTTCTCGTCCGTCTCGGGGATCGTCGCCTTTCGCGGGGGCAGGAGCAAGGACTATCTCGGTCAGCTTGCGAGCTTTGGCGGGTGATGGTGGGCGCTCTGCATACCCTGCCTATTGTCTTGATTCGAAACCGGTAGGACTCATCCTTGTTCAGTCCTTTCCACGTATGACTCTTCTTATCGACCTCCTCGAAGTAGGACTCGAGCACATCGGCCTCTCTGCTCTCGAGTGGTGGGAGCTCCGACTTGATCAGGATGGCCTTGTCCCGCAGCTCTTGCGCAAGCGGGAGCTCGTTGGTGGTCGCATTGAGACCGGACGCGACAATGAAGGGCACATTGTGTTCGAGGCTCCCCTCAGGGTAGCCATTCATGCTGAAAAGACGAGGGAGTTTGCATGGGAGGCGTACAGAGCCCGGGGAAGCTAGAGTTGTCGCATTTGATTGCTTGTCGTCTGACTGCCCCTCGGCTGGCGATGATCCACTTGGCCGAGTGAGCTTGGGTGTTGCACCTGAGGGTGACAGCGCACAACCCGCAAAATCGGTACAACAACCCTGAATCGATTGTTGAGAGCTGCACTTTGATTCTGGGTAGATGATGATATCTGTATCTTCTCCGTTCACCTCATTCACCAGCTGTGATTCAAGGTTCGGCACGGTTTCCTGAGGGATCACGTGATACCTACATATGAGAGGCACCCTACAGTTGCAAGTTCACTGCCAGCCTGGCTTCATCTGTCTCTCGAGCCTGGCCGGTCCCCAGGTCTCTTTAAGATCCCTGTATCTATGAGCTATGATAAGTTCTCGATATATTTGGCAAGCTATCTCCAGTCAGACTTGAGCTATTTGGGATTTTGCACGAGGTCGTCGGTAGCGACGGTCTGAGCTGCAATCCCGTGAACATCATCCGTTGAGCTCAAGGGAGCCTGAACCCCAGAGCGTGCAGAAAGTCTTTCTAAGCCAGGAGAATACTTCAACGATAACTCGAGTAGGGTTGAGAAAGGCTCCGTAAATTGAACCGAACCCAACCGCACCTTAGACTGTATGTGAAATTGGTTGAATGAAGGATCTGAACAAATACGTTTCCTTCATACGAAGGTAGCCCATGGGTCCATAGACCCAATGGACGGTGGATACAACAATGCAGGACCTTCTCCTACGGAGAATTGCGAAACACTATCGAAGCCCTCATCTCCATACATAAGCGGGAACTGTAGCCAGTTGAAGAAATCTAGAGAGTATGAAAAAGTTAGCATCAGGGCAACAAATGCATGACCGGCCAGCTCGTACCTTTGTCGACCTGAGACACAGGAGTCGGGCTCAGAGCAAACCCATTTTCTCCCAATCGGTCCAGAATAATGCTCAAAGCGTCCGCGACTCTTCGAGCCTCGACAGAGGAATTTCTGGAGCTGTGCCAGATAGCTTGAGTCTCTCGCAACAGCGCCAGCATATTGCTCAGTTCATCTGGTTCGATCGAGTGTCTAAAGTAGCGGATGTGGAAGCAGAGCACGCTCGTGGCAAGTAGGTGTGTATGGTTGACGATGGCAGAGTCGTATAGGTAGATAGGCGCAACTCCGTGACAAGGTCGCAGCTCATCGACCGTGAGGTGTTGGATCTTGAGGCTTTCTATAGCAGACTCCACTACAATCATGCGTGAGGCAGCATACTCATCTTTGTTCTTGTCCTTGGACATGGCAACAAACCTCCAGTGCAGCAAGATGCGTCCTCTAAGGTACGCCAGTTTGACGTTGATTCGCTGTGAAAGGTAGCGTTAGCGCATAAAAGCAATCTATCAATCCTTATACATGTCGTTGGTATGCTTGTAGACTCATAGAACCCTTGTGAACACTTGCCTGAAAGATGGTGATCCTTGAATCTAGAATAGATTCGGACAACGGCTTATATTGCAAGGGGCCCGGAAGTCTCTTCATTGCACTTAGAAGCCTTCCATCAATTGCCATGGCATCGACAAGAGAATATGGACGGAGACTAGAAAGCGCATCGGACACCTCACTGAGCGCCTTAGCTAGCCAATACTTCCCAATGATGACGGAGGACTGCGTGAAGTCGCCATGTGGCCGCGGCGGAGGCAGCGATTGTGCTGTCGAGTCGTAGTCTTGATCCGAAATGTTTGAAGGTGGCAAGGTGTCGCATATCGAAGATTTGATGTTTGTCGGTAGACCGAGTTGTGTAGCCAGCACGACATCGAATATGCAGCAGTGTGCCCATATCCGACGGCGCATCTCCCCTTCATAAGGGGACAGCGACTTGAAATGACGCGGATCTCGATGATATCCCATCCGTATCGCTTCTCAACTGTCAAAACTTGGAATATATGTGTGGGATGATACCTCCTTACCTATCTGGACGATTGTCCCCAGAAGGAGCCAGAGCTCAGTATTCGAGTCTGGCCGAAGGTAATTCTCTATAATTAAGTAATGCAATAGCGTTTCCATTATGAACGGCCCACCGTTGACGTACTCGGCGCGTACCAAACACTGGACCGTTCTCTCCCGAAACTCCAAGAGCAAACCTTGACCACAGGCATTGGATATCTTATCGGCGACGCTATTGTGAAGACAGGGGCTCTTGAACTGTACTGCTACGCAAAGAGCACTGTATAAAAGACCCAGCCAGGATAGTGAGGCGAGTTGGGGCGCTTCCCAGAACTTGTGGTACTTCTTCAGTTAGTAACCAAGTTAAGATTCACAGATTGAGGCACGCACATTCTTTATGAATTCCCCAGCGTGTAGGAAAGCTTGAACAGAGGTCATCAGCGACTCATGCCTCAGCAACCGAGCGAATGAGAGCAAACTTATTCTTACAGCAGTGACCAAGTACCTGAAAATAGGTCGATATCAGGCCATCGCAAGTCTTCCTAGAAGGCAATGCCGCAAACAGTTCCTTCTCAGAAGCTTGTTTGCCACAGTTGAAGAGCAGTACGGTCTGGGAGATAGGCAGCTGACCATCTCGCAGCTGTGCGTCGTCCTGCTCGACATCCTGGCCAGCCGAGCTTGTCGCGCGGTTCAACACCGAAGTCCAATGATATTCTTCTTTGTAGTCGCTCCCAAGTTTGTTGATTCTGAGATCTCCAGACGCCGGAGGGGGTCTTTGATTGGCAGGATCTACCGAGTCTTGTCGTTTGCCAGGGTTCTCGCCCTTGGGTTGTAATACTGCCAGGCGATTTCTCAGTGGTAAATCTTCTCCCTTCCGCTTTTGAGGGCTCATTGCAATTGAGCCGTCACTATAGCTGCATTGATTGCCAACATCTAGCTTCTGTGACATTGTTAACAGATGCCAAGCGCTGTCCGGTGGCCCAGGTCGAACGGCTTACAAGGCAAGTAGAGCATGGATGTTGCCGATCGCATTTCTTCCTGTCAACAAGGTTTCAGCCTCAACGATCTCATAGAACGAACAGGATAGTCGAGGAGACTTGCGCACTTTCGGCGGCGACATAGATGACACGAGAGCTGCGGCTTGTCACGCCGGCGCCCGGGATGAGGAACCAGCGGCCGCGGCGATAAATGAGGACCCGTGTGGTTGGTATTGCCCATTGAAGGACATGAACTGCTAATCTCCGCCTCGTTCGTCATCGCCGCGACCAGATGGTATGAGATTGAGATGGATTCGCAGGAGACCAATCCATCTGTTTCAGAGAATTCAAATTCGACAAAGCGAGATGGAGGACCACGAGCTGTGTTATTCGGCATCTCGTCCGACGGCAGCGACCCACTGCTTACATCCGCCTCCTTCAGCCAATGGGGATTGCAGTGATCCTCCGACCATCCGCCACTAAACTGAGTGAGGAGGGATGCGAGCGGCTTGAAGTGGAGTGATGAATCGGACTAAAGAGCTTAAACCCGATTCATGGCCTCGTTGTAATTCAGGCTACGAGGATTCTCCTTAAAAGACAGCTTCTCGAGCTGTTTGCCGGAAGAATCCCTTGAAGCATGAAAAGCGAGAGTCCTCTTCACTGAACAACGGATCAAGGCGGAAGAAGTCTGCGTCATGTCGAACTCGAACCCCACGCAAACACGAGGCTCTACATCGGCCGATATTGAGAGTGGCCATCGACCTCATGAAGAGAAGGATGATAGCCCACAAAGCTCAGATGATGAGATTGTGGACTGGGACTCACCAACAGACCCTCAAAATCCGCGGAACTGGCCAGGATGGAAGAAGAACATGCATATCTTCCTTCTAGGCATTCTGACGCTGAATGCGTAAGTTGCCGAGCGTGTGGCTATAAGTCTACACTTTCCAGTCCGAGAGTTGACTCGCTGATAGTCAGTAGGAACCTAGCAGCAACCATGTTTGCGCCTGGTGCTGCTCAATTCGCTGCGGACCTTCACATTGATAACGAGACAATTGTCACCTTCGCCGTCAGTATCTACTTGATTGGCCTCGCCCTTGGCCCCATCCTGACCGCGCCGCTCTCCGAGATGCACGGCCGTCTGATCATGTATCACATCTGCAATGTCGTCTATGCCGCGTTCACACTCGGCTGTGCTCTCAGTACGAACGCACCCATGTTTTACATCTTTCGGCTACTCTCTGGCTGTGCGTCTTCGGCCCCCGTGGCCATTGGTGGCGGCACGATCGCAGACCTGATGCCTCCGGAGAAACGAGGAGGAGCCATGGGACTTTTCATGCTCGGAGCACTACTGGGACCGGTAAGAACCTGATCAACCCCTTCTCAGGATTTACCTTTACTCATTTAGCCAAGGTCCTAGGTCCAGTAGTAGGGGGCTTCATGGTGGCTGATCTCGGGTGGAGGTGGACATTCTGGCTGATCTTGATCATCGTAAGCTCCGCCTCTTCTCCTTATGAATTTTCTGTCACATAGCTTTTGGACACTAATAATCAGGACCCTTAGGGCGGAGTGACTACACTGTTCACGTTCGCATTCATGCGAGAAACCTACGCACCGATTCTACTGAGTCGCAAAGCCGCGAAGCTTCGTAAAGAGACCGGCAACGATCGTCTTCACACCAAAATTGTTCTTTCATCATCGTATACGATCATCTTCACAGCAGTAGCCCGCCCACTGAAACTCCTCTTCCTCACGCCGATAGTCACGTCTCTGTCGCTATATGTGGCCTATGCCTTTGGGCTGATCTTCATCCTCTTCACCACCTTCCCTTCGGTATTCGAGGGACAATACGGGTTCAGTACTGCAGTCTCCGGACTCTCTTATCTGGGACTTGGAATCGGCTTTCTGGTGGGCTTAGCAGCCTTCACCACCATCAACAAGTGGCAGAGGAAATACTGGGATGCCAAAGGCGCATGGACTCCTGAGAGACACCTAATACCCATGATTATCTTCTCACCATTTACGGCAATTGGATTCTTCTGGTATGGCTGGAGCAGCGCCGAGCGAACCCACTGGATTGTTCCCATCATCGGCACCTCGTTCATAGCCATCGGAACCCTCTTCACCATGCTTCCCACGCAGTTATATCTTGTGGATGCATTCGGTGCAGGTGCTGCAGCCTCAGCCCTCGCGGCAAATCTGATCCTCCGCGTTCTCTGCGGTGCCTTCATCACCTTGGCCGGTCCACCATTGTATGATCGCCTGGGATTGGGCTGGGGGAACAGCTTGTTAGGCTTCCTTTGTCTGGCGTTCATCCCAGCTCCGGCCCTCATTTACAGAAACGGCGAGTGGCTGCGCACGCGTTTTCCCGCCAAGCTGTAGTCTTGTCATTCACTACGTAATGCTCGACTCAACCTCGGCCTACTGCTCAGCGGGCTAGCCACGACGTGAGTAGTTAATCGACGATAAGTGTGTAATCGATAGTACGACTATATTGCGACGGAATGTGGATGGGGCTCAAAGGGGCCGAGACTCAATATGTCGAGAAATAGGTTGCCTTGGTACTAGACCATCTGTCCATATTGAGATAGAAGCTCCATGGTCGCTCAATTGGATGCCATTACACATTCATGTCTTCGTATGAGAATGGCTCCTTGCCGAAAGCCCCGTCACACTCGACTATCCTTCCCGAGTGGCCTTCGTTTCTGAAATCACCTTGGAGAGCGTTTTCGAAGACATGGAGACCTACAATAGCTACTATCAACATGCCGGAACCTTCGCCAATTCGTTGTATGGGAATACCTTCAGGTTGAGCTTATTCCCACCCATTAGACTTTCGCTTAGCGCTCGACAGTCAGCCAACACGATTTCCCAATGAAGGGTTCAAACCTCGATCAGTCCGACAGGCCAGTTTAAGTTCAAGCGTTTTGCTACTAGACATTCATGGCATCCAGGCGGCGGGTCACCACCGGCTAATCGGCCTCGAGGCTCTCCGCTTTGCACGGCGCCGTATTGCCGGAGCCTCGTGCCTATCAACAAAGTCCCAGGCTCACCTTATATAAGGCCCTCAAGTCCATCAGGGTCCTCATTCAGATCGTGTTAGTCCTGCCACAATTGCGGCGCCACAGCCTTTTGCCCATGTTTCTCGGAGCTGCAACACGGCTCAGTCGGCACTGCGATGATTATACGCGTTGCCTACCTAAATGAACAGAGACCGAAAGGGTTTTCGTCAGCAATGTATAAAGCTGCGCTGAGGCACAACGGCGTCGGTTTGGGAGTGCTATGTGAGGTCTTGGTATCACCGAGTCATATAGTCGGCTAAAATTCCTCGGATTTAGAATTCGTCTCAGCTGCATAGAATACCGCTTCGTATCTGCCGGACTTATAAGTCAAGTGCTCACCAACCTTAAAGAAGGGAATCGAAGCAATGGCGACCTCCGACTTCAACCCCGAGAGCGTCAATCTGACGGATGCCAGCGGCGATCTCCAGGCTCAGATTATTTGTTACCTCAACCAGGCAGGCAATCAGTACTCGGGCGACTTGGGCATTCGAATCGGTTCCATCTTCGTCATCGGCGTCGTTTCCACCTTTGTCACCTTCTTCCCTGTCGTTGCGGCTCGCATCCCCCGCCTGCGCATCCCTCTCTATGTCTACCTCTTCGCCCGCTACTTCGGCTCCGGTGTCATTATCGCGACAGCTTTTGTGCATCTCCTGGACCCAGCATACAGCGAGATTGGACCAGCCTCTTGTGTCGGTCTAACCGGCGGGTGGGCACAGTACTCATGGCCACCAGCCATTGCCATGTCTGCGGCGATGCTGACATTCTTGTTGGACTTTGCTGCCGAGCACTACGTTCATACGCGCTATCGCATGCCGCACAACGAGGGCAGAGTCGAGGATACCATCACAACCGCGGGAGGAAGCCACGTCTCGCACCAGGCACTGCACTCTGGTGATGTCGACCGCGAAGCGGGGAATGGAAATGTCGACAGCGATGAAAAGAAGAAGAAAAGCAGCTACGAAGATACGTCTGAGCTGAAGGATCTTTCAGGCGACTCAGAGGCAATTGAACTCGCCTTCAAGACCCAAATCGCTGCGTTTCTCATCCTCGAGTTTGGCGTCCTATTCCACAGCATCTTCATCGGCCTGAACCTGGGTGTTGCTGGTCGCGACGACTTCGATACTCTGTTCCCAGTCCTCGTCTTCCACCAATCCTTCGAAGGTCTCGGTATTGGCGCCCGGCTCAGCGCAATCCCTTTCCCGAACCGGCTTCATTGGATGCCATGGGTGCTATGCATTGCCTACGGCCTGACCACACCCATCGCGATTGCTATCGGTCTGGGTCTCCGGACCACATACGACAACTCGTCATTTACAGCCAACGTCGTCAACGGCTTATTTGACTCAATCTCAGCAGGTATTCTGATCTACACCGGCTTCGTGGAAATGCTTGCGCGCGACTTCCTGTTCAATCCCGAGCGAACGAACAAGAAGAGTCGTCTTGTCTTTATGCTTGTTTGTCTCTTCCTAGGCTCCGCTATCATGGCGCTGCTGGGCAAATGGGCCTGAGGGGGCTTATGACTTTGAGATCTTTGGCAGACGGTGCTTGGGGCCGCTACTTATACACTGCGACGACCATGCTAAGGGCGGGAAGAAGGGGACTTGCATGTAAAAGTAGAGTCACACATATTCTGGACGGCCGCCTCTATGTGTTCTACCAAGAGTCAAAGCCTGACCTACGTGTTTCTTCGATACAAATTGTGAAACATATGTATTAGTATTTATGGGGATAGATAGATTTACTCATTTCCCTCCACTTCCTAGTATGCTGCGATCTTGTGCGCTCCGTCCCACATAGAGACGAGAACCCTTCTATCGCCTTGCCACGGCTCTCGACCATGAGAGACCGTGAAGTTGTCAACTAGCAGAAGGTCCCCAGGTTCCAGGACCAGGAAGATCTCCTCCCTATCAATTACTTCAATGAGCTTGTCGAGGTATTCCCGGGGAATCGGGGTCTCGTCGCCGTACACACAAGGCAGATCTATATCGTACATGTCAGCGCGCGCTTCAGCAAAGGTTGTCAGTTACACTCGTCGTGACTCACATATCATTCCATCGCGGCCAATGTGAGGAGGTTCAAGGGCTCCAATGTTGCGGGTGATGCCATGGCGTCCGACAAGGCCGTTGAACCAGATTGGTCGGCCGCTCACGGGATGTCGTCGCAGGCCTGCACAATTGGTCAGCCACTGCTCCAATAACACCTAGCTATGCCTGTCTGAATGATTCAGTCGACCTTACCAGGAATGTGCTGTGTCAGCTCGAGGCTTCCATCCTCCTTCCATTCGAAATCATCTGTTAACCGGCGAATCTGCTTCTCGGCCTTCGTCCTCTTCGTCGCGTCGTCATCATCGGGCTGGAACTCCTGACCGAAGCTGTACTCCCCAGCCCAGTTGAAACCATTGTGCTCGCCTTCTGAACCTGGCGCTCTGAAAACCATCTTCATTCCCAGACCACGTTGCTTAATCCCTTCAACGAGCTTGGGAATCTCAGCAAGTACACGCTCAAATACAGCCTGGCTATGGGCGATGGGAGTGGCGCCACCTTGGCGCTTGTCAGTGTCTCGGCAGTTCTCGACCATGGAGACAATGATCCTCACCTTTGTCAGCCTTGCTAACAGAATAAAAGTGGATGTTTGCAGGGAATCTTGTATATCTGGAGTACTGCAAGTCTCGTCAATGTACATCGCTCTCCGCAGCTTTCGATCTTGCTTACCTCGTTGTGCTGATAGAAACGCGTGGTTGGTGCACCCTCATTTGCACTCCAGACGTTCTTAGCCTTGATGTTTCTTTTGCCAGCCAGTCCGATCTGCTCATACGGGTGAGAACCGCGGCCCTCTTCAATGGCATTAATCACCTCTGAGAAGGTCTCTGGAGAAGGGTGGCCGATACCACGGACGAGCACCGCGCCATGACGGTCCAGCAGCTCATTCATCTTTCCCGACTCTGCCAAAGCCCTCAGTGCAGCGGTGGAGTCAGAGACCGAGGGAGCATCACCATTGCCACTACTTTGCGACTTCACTTGCAAGCCGAAGGGCAGCGCATTGCCGTAGTAGGTCCGCGCACCAGGCACCTCGAAGGCCTCGAATTCAACAGACATACTGCGTGCTTTTCAGAATGAATAACAAGACTGCATGCAAACTTCACATTTTTTGGTCTCGACGCATAGAGTCTTACCGTTGTTTGTATTATATCTAGTCCGGTGCAGAGTCCGGCATCGTGAGCCGGAAGTGTTGCAAGACGCCGGAGCGGTCTCGGAGCTGGGGCCGGGGCATCGGTCGACGCTGGACCAATCAGATGGAAGATCCGCAATTGCGAACAAGTGCATGCTGAGCACACAATAGGCCCCATCCCAGCACCATCCCTAGGAACAAGGCCTGCGAGTAAATGATTAACCGGGTAGCGCTGTTGTCCGTCTATTGATTAGATAACTTCGGGGCAATTCGTGGGTCTGTCCTTCGCGCGTTCTGCCGTATAACCCGGTAGTTGTATCAACTGTTCATGGCGTGCTTTTAGGCACCGACTCGAGGTTCAAGTCTGGGACCGCTGTCAGCCCGACATCTGGCGAAACCGGCATCTTAGTTAGGGGTTTGTTATCCAGCGGAAAATGCGAAACGCTGTAAATAGTTGTCTAGTTTCCCCTCGTTTGCCCAGGCCATTGACCTGCAGTAGTTCATCCTCTTACACAAGAAATCTTCCGACTCGTGGCACTCAAGTATTCTCGAGATGGCCTCGACACAGCCAAAGACATCGCGTACGTTCAAATTAGTCCTGATGTCGGCGCATGTATGCTAACAACAGAAACGTGAAGAGTCTCACGGGGTTGAAGCTGTGGTAGAGGATGGAATCCTGGATGAGCAAAGCAAGACCGACGATGGCTCCTTGAAGGTCGTCGAGTCTCACATTCTTCAGGAAAGGACCATTGGGATCTTTGGAGCAGTGTCCTTGATTGTCAACAAGATTATTGGCTCAGGGTAATACAAAATTCTTTACTTTCTGTACCCTCTATTCTAACTTTTGGTTCTATTCAGCATCTTTTCGACACCCGCTACGATCCTGAGACTCTCCGGTAGTCCTGGAATGGCCTTAATGTGCTGGCTCATTGGCGGCGTCATTGCAACTTCCGGCACTCTCGTCTTCCTAGAGCTAGGCACTGCCATTCCCCGATCAGGTGGCGTCAAGAATTATCTCGAGCGATCATTCAGCCCTCGCTTGATGCAGACTTGCATTTACATCTTTTACTGTGTCTTCCTTCGTTAGTGTCTCCTCCAGCGCCTGTCTATGGACAACATCTAACTTCACCACAGAGGTGTCGGCCAGTAACGCGATTACTTTCTCCTCGTACATCCTGGCATCCGCAGGGGTCGAATCCACAACTTGGCTCCTTCGGGGTATTGCAATCGCCGGTGCTGTCTTTGCGGTAGGCATTCACACTGCTGCACCACGCTATGGCCGCTGGCTACAGGATATTCTTGCTGCTGTTAAGTTATTCGTGTTATTCTTCATCATATGTTGTGGGTTCGCAGCACTGGGTGGGAAGCTTCGCATCGAAAAGCCACACAACTTTACCAGCGCCTTCGAGGGTACCACGAACAACGGCTACAACGTCGGCACAGCTCTTCTCAGTGTGATATTCTCCTTCAACGGTTATGATAACGTTAATGCCGTATGTGTACCTAAAAGTACTTACCCCCTTATGGTACCGTGTCTAACCGCGTATGACCTCTAGGTCCTATCCGAAGTGCGCAATCCGCAGAGGACCTTGAAGGTTGCCTTACCACTAGCCATGGGAGTCATCACCACATTGTACCTTCTTGCAAATGTCGCTTATGTCAGTAACACTGTTTCTCATGGAAGACTGGGCCTCCTAACTAACAGCTGTTTAGCTCGCAGCTGTTCCCAAAGACGCCATTGTCGCATCCGAAGTCACCGTCGCCGCTACCCTCTTCCATAACATGTTTGGAGAGTCCGCTGGCACCAAGGTTCTGCCTGTCCTCGTCGCACTCTCGGCCCTGGGTCATCTTCTTGGTGTTGCCTTCACCATTCGTGAGTTCCGAATAACCCCTCTAATTATAGTGTATGTATATACTGATCACAACTGCAGCTCGACTCATCCAAGAGCTTGCCAAGGATGGCGTCCTTCCCTTCTCTGATATCATGATGGAGAACCGACCATTTAAGACTCCCATCTACGCACTTACCCTTCATCTCGGCGTCACGATTTTGTTCATCTGCGCGCCGCCCGCAGGAGATGCTTTCAACTTTATCGTTAGCCTGTCAAGCTATCCGACTACTGTTATGTACCTGGCGCTCACGATTGGTCTCGTCAAGCTTCGGTTAAGTAAGAAAGAGAATTGGTCCGCGCCTTTCAGTGCTCCGTGGATTGTCATTGGCATCTACCTTGCCGGAAACATCGTAAGTCTCATATTGACTCCGCTTAAGTTCGGTTCTGACTACCTGCATAGTTTCTCACCGTTATGCCTTTCGTGAGACCTCCAGATGGCAAGGGCAATACGTCGCTGCCTTACTGGCTGTCTTCTGTAGTAGCTCTGGCAATCTTGTCACTTGGAATCGCGTACTACGCTTTGCGGTTTGTGATTGTGCCACGTGTGTTTGGCTATAGACATGAGACTCTTCAGAAGGAATTGAGTGATGGCTCAGCTGTGACAAGGTTCAAGATAGTGAAAGCTCTTTAGGGATGGACTGGGATTATCTATCATAGATTATGCTGGGAAATATCATAGTCTATAGCAGTTGCGTACCTTACACTCTATCTTCGTTGCTTCTCAATCGACAGAAGAGACCCTAGCAGCCAGGATCCAGATGTTGAGCCTACGCGGTTCAGCGATCGAAGCCTGGGTCTCGCATTTCTTATCAAAGCTCCCCTTGCTAATGGCCGCCTCCTTGTTATCACCAGCGTATATGCGTATTCCGTAGCAAGTCCCTTCCTCCGGATATACTCGGGTCGTAATGGCCACTCTCCCGTTCACAAACACCTCAAGTACACTGGTGTCAAAGAAGACATGGAATTCCAGGTCCTCTCGAACTGTTGTCTCGCCCTTCTTCATCTCAAAAAGGGTGTGTGGTGCCTTCTTGGGGCTAACGTTGATTCCTGGCAGTCGCGTCGACTTCGAGCGATCTATGAACAGCGTCTCCGAGGAAGCATCGAAGTAGATCCGAGTGTACTCAGAAGAGTCAGATGAGTGTAGTATATCGAAACCAATTCGTCGATCTGGCTTATTGATGTGGAAGCTGAGATCGATTTCGAGCTGGCTTTGCGCCGTAGCAAATGCAAATAACCCATCGCCAAATGGTTGTTGAGGGGATAGATCTCTGAACCGACATTGTTGCAAGCGCGGATCGGGAGTCAGGGTGACAGTCTCTAGGGTGTACGTGCCGTCTGCCTCCTGCGAAGAGCTGAAGCATGTCATCTCAGACGGCAAAGACTTTAGAGTGCCAACAATTGACTTCCAGCTTTTCAGGCTCACAATGCGAGGTATGGACAGGCAACCGCTCCAGCCTTGACGTTCAACTAGGTTCGCAGGAAGATCTTCTTCAAAGATCCACCCGAAGGCTACGAAGTGATCCGTCAGAGGATCCCAGAACCCATTAGCTGCATAGAAAGAGCCATGGTCAAGAGCACCTCCGAACTGAAACTCCATACATGGGCCGTCATGGCGTTGCTTAAGAGGTCCAGACATCCACATCTGACGGTGATCCTTGCTGAGCTCACCACCGTCCGGATCCTCCTTTCTCCCCTCGACGCTGGTGATGAGCACGTCTCGAGGCTTGCCCTTTGAGTCCATGAGAGTCAAAAAGTTGGAAACTTCAAAGTTTCGGCCAAAGTCGCCCCCGGACCATCGGGACGGGCAAAAGTTGAGACCAAGATCTACCAAAGAACTGAGGAAAGTCCATTTGGGGGTCGCCCCGGGTTCGATTTGGTACAGGAAGACAGCTGGTGTCTGATCTCTCAGACCCCCGGAGATGACACCATAATGCGGAATCTGACTGCCGCTCGAGGCTCGTAATCGGTCCATAGATTCCCAGCGTCCGATAAAAGGATCTCGCCAGCTAATTATATCGTGCATGTCCGGGGGTCCTTCGAGGATGATGTTTTGCGGATCACGTTCCCACGTCTTCCCGCTGTTCTGTGAAGTCGCCAACGCAAGCTTCTCACTACCACGGGTGTATGGAAGCCGGTGACTGATGGGGAATTTCTGCGCCGAGGTATAGAATGTCGTCAATGTGCTATCGACTGGTTGAGAATCATCGTTCGGTGTTTTGGGTTGGGGATATAATGCTCCAGTGAACACGCCGCATTGATCTTGCTCGGCTGTTGGCTCCATTGAGGGCGTCTTGCAGATAGTCCAGTCGATCAGATTAGGTGATGTAGCTGAGCCCCAAGACATGTTGCCCCAAACATGACCATGGGGATTCCACTGGAAGTTGACATGATAGAGGCCAGCGGCTGCGTCGTATCCTGGTGCGCATGGATCATTCATCCAGCCGTGAGGTCCCATGATGTGGAACTTTGGCCTCCATCGAGAGGTTGGGCTATGGCTCAGATGTGGTTTTGGGATGGTACTCTCTTCGACATCTTGCCCGAAGTAGCAGTTGTCTTCGGGAGAATCCGTAGGTGTCAACAGAGCGACAGGAGAGATCTTCTGAGTATCTGGAAGATCCCAAAGGGAATGTTGCTGCCGACTGAAGCCATGATCCACGGCTGCTTGCGTTTGAAGCACTGACATGGCGGTATGAGTGAGAGTGAGAGGGCTTGTGGCCTAAGGGCAAGCTATTGACAAAGAATTGCGAGATTGGCCTATGAAGAAGATGTTGTTGTTTGTTTGCTCATCTACCATCGTACTGGGTGAGATGGATTCCCTTAATCTCGGATCCTTGGTTTCGGAGCAGTCGGCGGACGCATGGATACCTTGCAGGTCAGCCACGAAACGTGCCCTTAGTCGACTTGGCGGAGATAAATATTTGGTAATAGTATTTGGGAGAGAAGGGAAAAAACAAAACCACCGAGAGCGCCGAGGAGATTTGTGAGTAGTCATTTCTGGCAACTGTCTCGATCCGAAAGCCGTACTTGTTGTTGTTGCAGGTTGCTGCTAGTTGAGGCACGGTATGTGGGCGTAGCTTACAGCGTTTCCCACTGCCGCTAAGATACAGCGCGGGGTGCGTTTCCGAGGCCCACGCCGAGATCCCCGAGATCGCCGCAGAAGCGTCCCCATGGGTCCCATCTCTAGCTTCTGCATCCTCGTGTCTGGGGGAGAGAGACCGAGTTTCCTAGTCCCCACGCGATGGTGATGGGCCAGGGAAAACAGAGGTGAAGAAGTCACTGCGGCTGCCGGCAACTTCAATGCATAAATATCCCAGCCGAACCCGCCTCAAGTCTTGAAAATGCGGGGAGTCTATCTGCAGTCTACCACGATCTTAAACAACCCAGCTTCGTCCTTCGCTGTTTGACAGCCTGCAACCTCTTACTTGAGATCTTGATTGGAAAGCCAGACGTGTTCGACCCAAGCTATCGACTGTACAACTGCACATCATGGAGAAGACAGAGGTTGTCGAAGCCTCCCACGTCGATAAGGAGAACGGCCAAAATGTGGTGCTGTCATCCGAAGTTGACTCGGCCCGGGTATGGAATCCGCTGCTGATCTTGTCCTGTGTTTTCTTCGCCGCCTCTTCGATGTTGTTCGGATTCGACGACAAGGTCATCTCACCTGTGGCCGCCATGGAGACCTTTGTAAGTCAAGCTCCAACAAACTCCTGATTGACAATGGCGCTGACCAAAGTCTACCTACTGCAGGTCGCCAAGTTCCAAGGAGGCGATCCCTCTACCGCAACTCTTGTCCTCACAGCGAACCATCAGAACCTGGTCTTCTGTCTACCACTCGTTGGTTCTATCATTGGTGCTGCTGCAGCTGCACCTCTGACCACACGCTTCGGTCGTAAGTGGCCCATTGTAGTAGCCTACGTTCTGTCGGTTCCGGGAACCTTTCTTCAGACTTTTGCACCCAACCTTGCTGCATTTGTTGTCGGCCGCCTCTTCAATTCGATCATGCTTGCCATGGGTACCACGATCGCGCCTCTCTACCTTTCTGAAGTTGTACCAGCCCGATTCCGTGGCAGGGCGGTAACATCAACCAACATCTTCAACCTCATCTCCGGCGTCATCGCAACCGTCATCTGCAACTCAACCCACACCATGAACGGTTCTCAGTCATACAGGATTCCTCTCGGCGCCCAAGCTGTGCTGCCCGTCTTCATGATCCCAGTCACCATCTTCCTTCCCGAGAGCCCTCTGTGGCTTCTGTCCAAGGGCCGCACTGCTGATGCTCGCAATAACCTACGGAAGCTTCGAGCTTTTGATGATTCTCTGGTTGACTCTGAGCTGCGCGTCATGCAGTCAGCCTACGAGGACGAAGCTCGCCTGAGCGAAGGCGTGACCTTCTTCGACCTCTTCAGCCGGAAGAACATCAAGAGGACACTAGTCGCTGGTTCCATGTACTCGGTTAATCAGTGCTCAGGAATCATCCTGTCTAGCACATACGCAACCATCTTCTTGACTACCCTTGGCGTCGGAAACCCGTTCCAGCTCACAATCGCTGCATCCTGTTGTATTCTCGCGGGTACCCTGATCGCAGTCGGCATTGTGGATCGTCTGGGCCGTCGCCCAACCGCCATCATTGGCATGTCGGTTCTTCTGGCTATTGACATCGCCGCTGGAACACTCGCCTTCTTCATCGACAAGCCAAATGTTCCTATTGCCATCGCTGCACTGTCATTCATCTTCAACGGCTTCTGGGCTGCCTCTTTCTACTCGCTGTCTGTCACGTTGCCCACCGAGATCCCTGAACCCAGACTCCGCAACATGACGAACTCGTACACCCTGGGATGCGCATACACGACTGCCGTCATCACCACATTCGCTGTTCCGCAGCTCGTCTCCGCAGATGCCGCCAACTTGGGGGCCAAGACATACCTCGTCTTTGGAGGCATTGTAGCCATCATCCTGACGCTTTACTACATCTACCTCCCGGAGACTTCTGGTCGCACATTCGCTGAGATCAACGAGATGTATGAGCAGAAGATCCCGCCGCGCAAATGGAAGGGACACAAGACGTCTGCAGAGCACCAGGAGACCAAAGTTATGTCTGGATAAGATACCAGTTATTCAAAGGCATGAGATTGCTCTGTAGCAGCATCTTCTCAAAGCTGTAATTATTACTACCCAAGAATAATAGTTTCATCCCTATCTCTCAGCCTAGTTGTCGTACAGTGATCCGCCAGTATAATTACGCGTCTATTGATTCATAAGCCTTTCTTAATGCCGAAGTAAAGGAGTGCTCTCCATTTCGAAGGTCTTGAAGTAGTGTGAAGTATCGTTCAAGTAGAGCATGGCCACAATGTGTTGAAGTGTCACCGTCTGTGTCGTGATAGTATTGGATAGACATAACCACAGCCAGTGCGATGTCATGGATCCGCTCAATCTATGATTTTCGTTAGCGTATCGATATCAATGAGTAGCCACCAGGTGGTGGGACGCTTTGGGGAGGTCTGCTCACCATGCCCAGCCCATGAACCTCCAGAACACTTTGGTGAATCTTCTCGCACTTCTCCAGAACGTTCTCGGCAACGTACACGGGGAAAAGAGGCCTTGTGAATGCCAATTCGCTATCGCCAGCGATCAGGTCATGAGTGAGGCAAGATACCCACAGCCGTATCAGTAGCCATTGCTGCAACATGAAACAATCCACCCATTGGATATCATTTAGTGTGGTTGCGGAATTGCTCGATGCTGGCGTCGTAGTCGTAAAGCTGTTGAAGAACCTCACATTTGTCGCAATGCTACTGGAATCGCAGCTCATCGCGCTTGATATCGACTCGTACACATTATGCGCACGCTCCACCGTGAGCCTGGTGCATGCGGTCAGTGGTGGTGTGCAGCTCCTGTTCCAGCAGGGTATAACGTCCTCGTCAACCGAGTCGAAAAGCTTCATGAGCTGTAGAATGCCATGCATGGCCGTGACATTCCGGCCGTCGTGGACTAGGATGTTGGTGACTTGAGTCGTGGCATCCGCCAAGAGAGTATTGTAGATGTCGCTCATCTTTTCCATGTGCTGCCCAATGAAGCTGATGCAATGGTTTCTCTGAAGAGCGTAGCCCCTATAAGAGATGACTGAGTCAGCATGGTTTCATCGCCTGGCTGCAGATAATGGAAGTCAAAATCTCTCCCCATCTATAGGAGAATTTGCTTACCTTTCAGTGACGGCGAGTACAAGGAAGAGTCGAAAAGGCTGACTCCGCTCTTCTATTGAAAGGTTGCTATAAGTTTCGGGCCGATGAAGACCAATCAGTTGCCCACATTCAACGGCTTCTTTCAAACGCAACCAAGCAGCCTTCGGATGGTCTAAGCCGTACAAAGTAGCAAACATCAGAAAGCTGGCTATGACGGCTTCAATCGTCATGTCCTCTCCGAAGTCAAAATCGCGGGCCTGCAAAGCTCTGCTGAGCATTTGCCTAGCAAGATTTGTTCGCGCAAGCATAGATGGAGATTCGGCTTTGAACACCGGTTGGACGAGAGCAAGCGCGCACAGAGACAACACCATAGATGCAAAGTTCCGGTCTGATTCCTGTCGACCGCGCATGACATCTCTATAGATGGCCAGATGGTCAACTATCGGGAGGGTGGAAGACAGTCGCGCGAAGAAAATGTCAAGCCATGGCAAGACTTCGCTTTCGGTGAAGAATGCTCCCCTGGTCAGTGTAGTGGATGCGGATGGAGAGTCACCAAAGGGATCCGGTCCAACTGTTGGTATGTCGAGAGGGGACCGAGATTCTTGATCGCGAAACGAGGCACCGTTTGCCGTCTCGTGATCTTGAGGTAGGTGCCCTCGAGAGTCCAAAGTCGGCCATCTCTGGACTGTCGTGGCTGAATTCCTCCTCGCCGTGTCGCCAATAGCGATGCCGCTGCCTCGAAATAGATTAAAAGGCACCTCACGCGAGCTTGTTGCCTGTGAGCTGTTCCCTGAAGGCCATTGAACAGCTTGTGAAGAAGGGTCGTGACTATCTTGGAATCTATTCGCGATCTCACGCAGTCCAGCGCGGCCATTCTGAAGGTTTGGATCATACTTAAGCAAGTTTCGACCTCCAGAATCAGAATGAGAAGATTCGGGTGATGTCGTCTTATCACGCCCATCTACATCCCTGTCTGACCCTGTAACCGGTGGGGATATTTGACCATGGCGTCCGCGAAGTTGCTCGATCCTTCGATTGCGAGTAGATTGAGCATTGAATGAACATTCGAACTCCATTCTAGAGCAGCGACCGCATGGAAAAGCTCCATCGCACTTCAGCTTGCGAAAGCGGCATTGGTCGCATGCGGTCTTGGTCTTAAGAGGCGTGGCAGGCATGGCTTCGTCTCCGAAGCGGCGGCCTCGCCCACTCGGAGCAATGTAATTGAATGCCCTTCGCAGTGCCTAAGCTTGGTAGGCGGTCGCTGAGGCTCTCATGAAGTCATTCCGTATGTTGCATCGTATGCATGAGGCGGCACTGAGGCAGTGATCAAATTCCAGATGGGCCAGTGCCATGGCCGGGGTTTGGTGTAGGGCAACCCACTCCACTGGGTCACATGGGCTGACATCTGGCCTCCGCCTGGGTACCTTAGACCTGGCGGTTTGGCATGTATTGAGACGGCGCATGGTCCCTACAATGGATTTGAAAATGGCATTTTGATGGTCAATTACTTACTTTCATCATCTTTACAATATTTCCATCCTGCCACACATCCCTCGCGGCGAAAGACCACCAATATCCGGATTCAGGTCTCCTAGATCTGGCGACAACTCCGGCTTCCTCACGCAAATGCCATACGCTCGACACCATGTGCTGATCACCAGTAACCACGCGCTACCCCAAACAAACGCAAGATCTCGGTCCCATGCATGCATTTTGCGATATGTGTGGAGTTCGGGCTCCTCTGGGGAGCCATCCCCACCTTCAACATTTGATCTTGCGGGGCCCCTGATTCTACGCCCTGGTCCGTCGTGCGGCATCTGACGATGCTTGAAAGCCACCTCCGAGATCGCCGACATGCCCGACATGCGGACTGGTACTGACCCCAGGACTCGGGTCTGGGCACCTGCTCCAGTCGTTGGTAGTACGTTCACTCTCATGTGGCATAGATCCATCTTCCTGTCCGAGAGATCATTCGGGCGGGTTGACCACATGATTTTAATATCCTATACCTGCCTGCGGCAATGAGGCACCTTAGGATGCCCGTGCCTCCTCCCTTTGTCGCATTACACATTGACCAACATGGCCGGCTCGTCGAGTGCAATCGAAATGTCCCGATACGTTCTCCACCATCCAGCATTAGGAGAGCTTCATGGTGTTGAAAGAGGTCACGACATCGTTCAATTCCGCGGCATACCCTTCGCGTCCATTCCTGCTCGCTTTCGTCAATCTGTTCTCGCAACAAGTCTCCCTGACCGACCCTTTGACGCGACGCGACCTGGACCAACATGTCCTCAGCTTACTTCGCAGACATGGCCTTCCTTCTGGGAAGGTCCTTTGGCTCCCGATGGCATTGCTCTGGAAAGCCCTTCGTCGGATGAATTTGGGTGTCTGAATCTGAACATCACCGCCCCGAGGGATTGCCTAGAAGGCCGAAAAGGCGTGCCGGTGTTGGTCTACATTCATGGCGGCGGCTTCACAGTCGGTTCTACGAGTCTCCAGGTGGCTGGTCGCGAGATGTACGACGGGATGCGACTGGTGCAGCGCGGACTAGCGGATGGGCGTCCGTTGGTCGTTGTATCGATCAACTACCGACTGGGACCTCTGGGCTTTCTCGCATCCAAGGAGCTCGAGGCTTTCAACAAATCTCACAACGAAGCTGTCGGTAACTATGGACTGCATGACCAACGCCAGGGCCTTGAATGGGTATCTCGATTCATCGGCGAATTTGGAGGAGACGCCAACAATGTCACTCTTCAAGGCGGCAGCGCCGGTGGAACTTCCTGCCACTTCCAAGCCCATTTTCCCGGCGTCAAGGCGAAAAGAGCCATTCTATCAAGTGGTAGCAGCTTAGCGCTGGGAGCCATGCCTCTCTCATATCTGCAGGACAAGTACGACGGCTTCGTTCGGAAGTTCTGTCCTGCCAAACTAGATGGCTTGGCCACTATCCAGGCCTTGCAGTCAGTCCCCGTGGATGAATTCGTCAACCAACCGATAACGGCGTTCTACAATCCACTGGTCGACCACGAATGGATCAAGGAAAGGACTGCGACGGCACTTCAGAAGTACCCTACCTCACTTGAGTTGATGGTGGGCTCATGTGCTTTTGAGGTAAATAGCATACTTGCCAACTTTAATCTCCGAGCGACCCTCTGACACGTTTACAGCAAGATCTCACACTATCTATGATGGGGGCGATGGATCGCGAGAATCCTCGTAGCGACAAGTATCTTTTCGACCTGGTGAAAGAGATGATCGAGACAGCAGGGTTGAACACGAAACTCGAGAACATGTTGTCACCCCCGGTTCTAGAGGCCTACGGCGTCAGTGACACTCTCACAACACCAAGCAAGGACTTGGGAACCTGGGCTACCCTCGTAGCGGATGTCGTCTTCAGAATACCGCCCTATGTCGTTGCTCTGACGAACACTGCAAGCAAAGTTTACGTGTACGACTTCCAAGCCACAAATCCTTTCCCAGGCTGGCCTCTCGGATACGGCAAATCCAATCACGCGATAAGCGACCTCTTCTTCTTCAACGTTGCCGAAGACCTTGTATCTGAGCGCCACCAAGCCGAATACTCGGCAGCAGCACGGGAGTTGCAGAGGACCTGGATTGCGTTTTGCCACGGCGAACTCAACTGGGAACCTTTCGACACAGCGTCTGAAGAGAAGCTTGGTCCCGTGTACGCCCTGGCGAACCATGGGAAGGTTGTCAAGCATGATTCTCTGGAGAGCGCCTTAGGAAAAGAGGCCGTTGGAAGATGGAAGGCTGTGATTAGCATGACCGAGCGCTTGTAGGAATATCATAGAGTTGGTTTCCCTTTGCCAGGATCCGGACACTGAGTTAGCACACAAACTGCTTAGCTCACCCCCTCAAGGATGTATTCCTCATGGTGACTTTTGTGTTGACGTTCAGGTCATCATCTCGAATCTAGCTGACTACCATGCCATCCGCCGAGTTAAATCGGTGACTCAAAATCTCGTATAAAGACAGCTCCAATCATAATTGAGCCATTTCTGCAGCCTGAAGCCACTGTGTGCAAGACGATGCTCCGGGTGTAAGTCGAAGCTGATCACGTGCTGTGTGGGTCTTCTCGAAGCTGGCTCCTGGTTCCGCATCGCGCTCCAACGACAACCGCCAAAATTTCGAGGACACCACCCCATCTCAGTGTCGCCAACAGCTCTACCTCCACCGACGCCGTCAATCTCGATCCAGTCCGTCCGCTCGCGGTGACGGCCCCTTCTCGCGACATTATCCAACCGCAGCACATCTCTGCTTTCGCCGAAACATCCCCATCCCGATCACAACCACCACAACGCAACCATGAGACCAACCCAAGCCCTCTCCGTCGGGCGCTACCGCCACCTCAAGCTCACCACAAAAGACGTCAACAAAGGCTTCTACAAGGGAAACCGCACCGGCTCAATGGGACGACACACAAAGTACGGAGGCTACATGATCGAGTGGGAGAAGGTCCGCACCTACGCCGTGCCCCAGAACCTGAAAGACTTCAAGGTGAGCAGGGAGGACGCTTTTTTAGAAGTTGAGAGCTGGCCAGTGTGCTAACGACGAGCAGCTTACGCCATTCGTGAGCCGACAAGTACGGGCAGAACCGGGCGACTACAAGGGTCTTGAGAAGGGTCCTCAAGATCCCTACTTCTACGTCGAGCAGTGGAAGCGATACAACGGCGTTGATTGAGCGAGCACGACGAACGGAGGACAGACTACAGCAGAGGAGGAAACAAATACAACACAACAGGTCGGGTCGGGTTGTCAGGTCATCGCGCATATACCCTTACTATGTACCACCATGTACCATCACCAAACATGCTCTTCGGAGCGACAGGGGGCTTTGAGCTCAGTATATTAAATGCGTTGTATTAGAATTGAATACATGAACTGTAACGACTGTCTTCGCTCCCACGATCTCGCCGTTCGGATATGTATCACCAGCGCTATTTATCCACATGAACCCAATGATTACTCCACGGGCCCAGAGGCCTTTGTCTGCCCGTTCTCAAGGTTCGCCTTGTTCTCCAGGGTTGTTCCCTGTTCCGCAGGCTTCGAGTCATAAGCCACCGCATTAGGATCCCTCGTGCTTTGCATGCTCTCCCTCATCGTATCTGGGCTCATCGGCCTCGATCCCGGAACAGGACCCGTCCCCGAGTTCAGTGTCATCATGCTCGCCGTATCTGCTTCCTTGTGCAAACTGAAGGGCATTGCGATGCCGCCCATGGATGGCCGCTTCTGGTAGTCTGCAGCGAGTCCTTGGGATTCTTTCTCCTTGCGAAGCTGAAGCAATTGGTTCACTGGAGTGTCCTCGTCAATTGCACCGCTCTCGGTTTGGTGTTCGTCGACCACCGTCCGCCTGCGGGACCGACTTCTGTTGTCCTGTGAGACAAAGGGTGGCCTCACCGGCTGCTCAGCCTCAGGGAAAGGACTTGTGTCTTCACCGTCCCGGCCCCGATTCGTGGTGTCCTTTTCAGATTTCTCCGGTTCTTCGGATTTGTTGTGTCCCTTCTGTTCCTCTTCCGCTCTCTCCTCCCGCAGCACGGTCTCTTCATCATGCTTCGATCCCCAAAGAGACCAGATTGCCAGACCCAGACTCTTCCGCTTCGACCGCCGTTCGCTGAAATCCTCATCCTTCCGTATCCTGCCTGCAAGAGCAGTTGGTGGCGGGTTCTCTCCAGGTGCCGCGGGCTGGTAACCCACAACCATATCGCTGATAGCCCGTTTGTGCACCTTTGCCTTGGCTGAGGCAAAGCGCGAGTCCCATTGTCGTTTCACCCCAAGCCATTTTCTCACTGGCCCCTCCTTGATCTTGCCGATTGTTTCCGGTGCGACACAGCAGCCAGGAAGTTCTGATTCGGGAGCCAGAGGATGAGTTACACCATGACGAGTCACCCGTTGTCTGATCATGTGGTTCCTAAAGCGAGGCAAAGGATCGCCTGCCTTACCGACGTTCCCTGGGGTTGGGGCCGGCTTTTGACTCGGAGTGTCGTCTTCAGCCTCCGTCGTTGAGTCTGATGAGATGACGGAGATCTCGTCGTCGTCCATAATATCGATACCCCTCCGCTGTGCGCGCGCAAGAGCCCAAGCGCCGAATTGCGCAACTGAACGGTACATATACTTTGCCGGCCTTGTAAAGCTAAGGGTTGGGGCAACGTGGCACAAATCATCCCAGACCTGGAGCTGTACATCGGTCGGCTTATACTTCTTCAGTCTCGCTGCGCCCTCCTCCGTGAGAGTCTCGGCCGGTGGTGCGTACTTTTCCGGATTGGCGCATTTGTGAGCCAGATAGATCTGTTCGTCTCTCAGGATCTCTCCACTGCCGACCATGATCAAAATTGGCGGAAGGCCACCCAGAGTCGGTTGCATGACGGTGCTGACAAGCGGATGCTCGAGGAGAAGGTTCGTGGTGTACATCTGAATTTATTAGTCAAACACCTTTCGTGGGATGCCCCGGAACTCACTTGGATCTGATCCTTGATGGTAATCTCCTCTCCATCAATAGTAATCGATAGGAATTCCTCTGGTTTAGCCACGATGCCTCCCGTCGCTGCGGGCGCCTTCTCTGCAACCTCTGCATCTTCAGCCTTTGGCGCGACTGGGGTCTGCTGCTTCTGTTTCAAAGCATGCGCGCTCTCAGCCTTCTCTCCGGTACCACTGCGCTGCTTCGCTGCCGCCTCCTGAAGCATTCTCTCGTCATCCTCATTTGGCGGTGGCCATGACCGCGAGGGCTTGTGATGAAAACCTGCTTGAGGGATGTAGTCCAGTGGTGCATCTCCGGCGACACTCGGGAAAGAGTGCGTCAGATCGACCCATGGGCTAATCAAGATGGCGCCAGCAGGCAGGGGAATTCCCTGATCGCGCAAAATCACCAGAAGTGACATTGCCATTCCCGCGCCTGCCGAGTCTCCAGCCAGGATGATGGTCGTTGGATCTTGAGTCGTCAACAGGTGAAGGTACGCCGCGAGACAGTCATGAAGGCCGCATGGAAATGGGAACTGCGGCGCGAGGCGATACTTTGGCGCAAACACTCTCGCTTTCAGCTTTCGTGCATGCCGTTGCATCTGGTACCTGTGCTCATCCACGCTGCCGAAGAAGTATGCGCCTCCATGGATGTACATCATCACTCGCCGCGCCGGCTCCTTGAGGACCTTGCGCGCGTTGTAATGAGACTTCATCTCAATCCACTCAGCGTCCAGCGTGCGATTGGGCTTCCTCCATTGCCACCATTGTCGACCACCGACCTGTCGGATGCCATCCTCGCCCAGCTCCGCAAGCAGGAGCTCAGCGGCACGCTTTAGCTGAGCATCTGGAATTGTGTCCTCCTTGACCTTGACCCATTGAGGATGCGGCACCCATTGTGATGTGAAGGCTTGAAGCTCCTCGACAGTGTGCTGAGAAGCAAAGTCGAGGAAAGATCGGATGAGGTGTAGACCTTCATCGTAGGAGAGATGTGCCGTGGGTCGCTGTCTCAATGACTTCTTGTTAAGATACTGTTGCGGGAGTCATTGGTCAGCACGTTACGGTCGGTCAAAGCACTCCGAATAGCGTCCACTTGGCCCAGCTACGGCTCATCCATCTGATACACCCGATCTTCTCCACAAGCTTAACAGGATCCGCCGACGCAATTCGACAATACACGGATGCGATGACTTACGTGAGAGAACAGTGTGGAGACAACCGTAGGCGTCACAGCGAGGCTCACGGACGTCGTGTTGAGTTTCGGCATGATGAAGCTCGCGATACGCGCTTGCTGCTGGCGTGTCTTTTGTTGCAGAAGTCCAGGCACGCAAAACCGCACCCTCGTTGGAGGAAAGTTCCAAGGAACGCACGGAACGCCACCTAGCGTGCGAGCGAACTTTAAAAACCCGAATCGCCCTGCAATGGAGCGCCAAAAACTGTCGCGCCTAGGGATGGATGGTGGATGGATGGCCGTTCACAAGCTAAGATGATGTCATGTTCGCGATGGATCTGAGACCCCTATCTTCCAGCTGTTTGCGGCACAGAGCTGGGACCACCAACCAATGCACCGTTTTGCCCTTATCCATGCCTGCAACCCCGGCCGATCTCAAGAAAATAATCGACGCACTCGTTAGCCACTATTGACTGGCAATAAACGGCCCTTGTAATGCATTTTACCCCTCACTACAATATTGTTGCGATGTCTCGTTCTACTCCCTCCCGTTACATAGAAACACGAGGGACTCTGAGTCTTTGTTTTGTTAGGTTCTCGATTCTTCTTCAACTATAAAATAGCCAATTCTCCGTAGCATTTAGGATCATTATCTTTTTCTCTCCTTCTGCGTTCTAAGATTGAGTCCGCAACATAGTCTGCAACTTTTCACTCTGTTGTCTCCATATAGCCATCGCCAGGATGCAGCTCATTATACTTCTCACCCTCTTCGCCACCGCGATGGCTGTGCCTGCCGACATGATAGCTCGTGCTGGTGTCTGCAGTGGAGATCTCTTCAGCTACCCTCTCTGCTGTCTATCCGATGTCCTCGGCATCGCCTGTCTGGATGGCGAAGCCCGTAAGTGACATCGCCATTGGGCGTGTTGCCCTCTTACCACAGCCAACTAACCCAATCATCAGCCTCTGAGCTCCCCCACGACCCAAACAAATTCAAGCAGCTTTGTGATAGCAGTGGCAAGATGCCCAAGTGTTGTGTTATGCCCGTTGTAAGTAATACACGAATGTCTTCGGCAGATAGCACACCCGCTAAACCACTGGTCACAACGACAGGCTGGCCAAGGCGTCCTCTGCACGGGTGCCTAACTTTAACTCGACCGTCGCGGATATCATCGTGCTTCAAGAATGCATCTCTTTTGACTCATCTGAATGGACTGACTTGATTAATGTGCGGTTGAAGTAACGATAGCTCAGTATGTCCTAGGATTTAATCCATGCAACGAAGAGATTCTGAACAGCTAGGCGGGGGCTGTGCCTCCACCTTCGGACCACCAGTTGCTTTGTGACTGAAGACTATCAACCCAATACTAACCCTGCGATGAACTCACATATATCATGAGCTCGGGATCACGAAAGGTATCTCACAGGCGATTATGGCGAACAGCTGTGTACTGTACAAGCTGAGTTGAAACATTTCAGTGCACAATGCTGTTGTCGGTGGTACCTTAATGGCCTGGTGTGGGTCGCAAAGCCAATTCACGTGGCCGTAATAAACGGTATCGCGCTCCGTTCATCATCCGTTTTCAAGGGAAAAAATTCCAGATCGTCAAGCTGCAACTTGCTGGTGCTGCCCCTCCAACACCCCGCCAAACAAAATATCACCACATCACTTGTCAAGAGAAGACCAAGCAGCCATGGCCTCCACCACAGCCACAGAGCTGCCTTCTGCAGGTAAGAATCATTCCTAGGTCAACATTTTCCTGCAATTGGAGCGCTGACTGACCTCTTTCCAGCCGTCCGACAGTCCAACTTCGAGCAAGCCGTCGCTTACGCCCTTCACCTCTGGCCTGCCCTCACGCTCTCCGTTCAGAACAACTGGGGCGGTCCCGACTCTGCCGACAAGCGAGACTGGTTCGCCGGTGCAGTCGTCGATCTCTTCCCTCCCTTCACCGACAACCCAGCTCCCGCCGCCACCCCAGCTTCCAAGTCCAACACCGCCCCCGAAGAGCCTGACCTCGAGGACGTCGAGACCGTTCTTTTGCAAGTCATGGTTGACGAGTTCGAAGTCAACGTCGACGACGAGTCAGGAGCGGAGATTGCAGGTCATATCATGAAGGCTAGGAGTGAATGCGCACAGGGACAGTTTGACGAGGTGAACACATTGAAGACGCGGTTCCTGAGCAAGGGTACCAAGAAGGTCGACGCCATGTTCAAGAAGATCGAGGCAGACGACCAGGACACAGATTGGGAGTCCGACGATTCAGGGGATGATGATGAGGACGGTGGCGCAGATGTCGAGATGGGAGATGCGCCGCCGCCAGAGCGGAAGGAGAAGCCTCAGCCTGAGGTGGATGAAGATGGGTTCACAAAAGTGACGAGGAAAAGATAGCGTAGGTAAGAGATATGTTCATAGAAGGGATCTCCGTAAATACCAAAAAGAAACACAAATGATACCCACACCAGACGCAAGGACTTTGTCGCCAAGGTGAAAGTCGAGTCCCAAACACCAACTCCTAGGCGAAAGACATACCACTCATAGCACGTATAGACTGCAGCACGCATACCGCCCGTACATCCATAGATCACTCCCAGTCATCGTCGCTATCATCGCTCTTCTTGGTATCCTTTGGGCTATTGGGGGCCTGGCTCGTCTTCCCTGATGTAGCGCCGACAACGTCGTAGCTGGCCTCGCTATCTGCCTGGGATTTCTCATCGTTCGACTTGCGCGACTCGTTAGGCTTGAGAAGGCCCTGGGCAGGTGGCTGGATGGTCGTCGAGGAGGTTCCAGAAGCAGGCCTCGCCTCCTTGGTGGTCTTTTCAGGTGCCTCCTCATCTTCGCTGTCATCGTCCCAACCGACATCATCCTCTTCCGCAGCAGCTGTTCAAAGTTAACATTTGTCTGTGCGATCGATGTGGAACACGTACCCTTGAGAAGATCCCTTCGCCTAGCTTCCGCAGTTTCAATGCTGTGTCTGAGGAAGTAGTACCGCTTCCAGAAG
Source organism: Sarocladium kiliense (assembly GCA_030734395.1). Classification (NCBI taxonomy): domain Eukaryota; kingdom Fungi; phylum Ascomycota; class Sordariomycetes; order Hypocreales; family Sarocladiaceae; genus Sarocladium; species Sarocladium kiliense. Next base: position 200,328 of record JAUZTG010000047.1, read on the forward strand.
TCCGCATACGGAATCGTATCAGGCACCAGCTTCTCCATCGTCGATCTCAACTCAGGGTATTTCTCCAGATCAGTACTGATATCGTCTGTCTTCTTCTCAACATCAAACTCCTTCGTCCACTGCTCATACTCGGCCGGGCCAGGGTCCTTGGTGAAGCTCTCCGCGGATGTGTGGATGACATGCAATTGGGCATCGAAGCGTGACTGATGAACCACACGCTTCCCTTGTGCATCCTTGCTCTCGAACAGCACGGTATTGCCTTGGGCATCATCTGCAGGCGGTGCGATCGTGATGGCATCCTTCAAGAAGTCGCGAACGTTGCTGCCAAACTTGAGAAGTGCCTCGTCAGCAGCATCTTCGGCCTTCTGCAAGTCCTTGAGCCTCTTGGCAGCCTCAGCCCGTAATCTCGAGAGCATGTTCTCGTTCTCGGCTGCCGCGCCACCCTCTGCTGTCGCAGCGCGCGAGGTTGTCGGTGTCGCTTGGTTGTCGTCGCCATCCGTGCCGCTACCTTGCGCCGTCGTGGTATTGATCGAGAGGTTCCGTGTATGACTCACGAGCGAGTCTCTGATCTCGTTGAAGCCTTTGGTGGCATCTTCACCGACCTCGGCAAGCTCCTTGGAGGCTTGGGTGTAGACTGACTCGCCCTGTCCCCCTCGTCAGCTCACCACCGCCAAATCTAGTGCGCATACACCCTACCTGCTTCCTCACTGTCCCAAGAAATCCACCGATCCTGGCACCCCACGGGCTTGCGGAGAAGGCTTTGTAGGTCTCCTGGATGTCCTCGGTGAGGGTGCTCGCATGTTGACCGGACTTGGAGGGGTCGTTTGACGACTCGTCACGGACGTAGGAGTCCTCGAGATGGTTAAAGGCGAGATCCATGGCGCCGGGGTATGTCGCATGCAAAAAATACAGGAAAGCAAGCTCACCACCTCGTCTTTTTAGTCGCTATGGGGTATGGCGAGGGGACTGGCTGAATGGTGAAGGTGGAGGCGACCCTTGGTGTTGCGGTGACGGGGCTGGCTCGACGCTTTGTTCAAGTCGCCGCTTGGCTCTCCAGAGCTCCCGCAACGGGCAATTGCTCGGGTGGGGCAGGGTTTCAGCATAAGATACCTCACAGTGAAAGCTCATCCGCTGGAATTTGTAAAGAACTCTAACACGACTACACACATGTATATGGGTAGGTTTTTCGTTATAGGGCCAGTCATTTTTCTTTTGAGTCTCGGCGATGAGGCATAGGTTTCTCGTTTGCTTTGAGATTCGCGTCAGCGGCCCTTGTCGGTTTGAGCTACCCTAGACGATGTGATATCTACGGGGTGTGTTCAACGTGTAGACTACAGCCCCTTCGCACCGACATGAAAGCGTAATGACTAATTAATTACAGACGCGCACGCGGGCCCTCCTTAAGACTTGCAATGACCTCGATCTCCACGTCTGCGCCTTTAAGCGGAAGCTGCGCAGCAGCCACACAAGTTCGGCTCTGAAGTCTTAGTTAGCATTACGACTCGCAATTTGCGAGAACACAGAGCAACTCACGGGTTTCGGATCCCATGAGAAAAATTCCAGATACGCCTTGTTAACAGCAGCATAGTGATCCATGCTAGAGAGGAAGATGTTCGCCTTGACGATGTTCTCAGCCTGAGATCCGGCTTCCTCCAGAATCGCCTTGAGGTTGTTCAAAGCTTGCTTCTACGGGGACATGTCAGGAGACTAAATCAATTGAGTAGAGGCAATAACCGAGGCACGAACCGTTTGCTCATATGCATCGCCAGCGAGCTTCTTCGTCTGAGGGTTTACTCCCAATGCTCCGGATGAGTACACCATTCCATTGCAGATAATGGCCTGCGACAGATGGGGACTCGGCGGAGGAGCGTTCTTGGTGAAGACTGCGGTGCGAGACATGATGATGTGTTGGTGGGCGTAAGCTTTTAAAGGTGAATGTAAGGTAAATCCTCTCTTCAGGAAAGAATTGGCGAAGGGAAATGGCTACAACATTTGCCAAATGGACGGAAGTTCAGGGTCGTCAAGGTGTGTGGAGGGCGCGGGGGGTGGGACTGGACCTGGTGGGGAGCTGAATTAACACTAACGTCGCGGACGGAGACGCAACTCCGAAGATTCCACGACTACATGAATTCGTTATCGTCGCAAGGCAGATCTGGACGTTGCCCACCCGTCTCCAGACCCGTTCAGCTCGTGTCTCATTATGTTGAGAGCCATGGCATTGCCACTCTAGTATCGCAAAATCTGGGTGACATTGGCCAGCTGCCTCAATCGAGTCACTCATATCTATGCCCGTGAGAGCATCATCGTGGTACCTCATAAGCGCATGGCAAATACCCTTAGGTCATTAACAAGCATTGCTAGTGAGCATGGATCCAGGCAGCATCACAAGTACTCGGAAGGCCTTGTCGTACGGTTTACTCACTCAAACCTTCGTTATGACCCTCAGCTGATCCGTGATCACAGATGCAAGCGATGCCAGTACAAGAAGGTAAGCGGGAGCGTCACTAGACAGACTATCTCCACCACAAAGGCTAATCTTGCCCAAGCTCAGATGCTCAAGGCTCGAGCCCTGCCAAAGATGTCAGAAAGATGGAGTACTTTGCGAGTACCGCCAAGTGGACCAGAAGCGGAAGCCAGCGTCCCAGGATCATGTTCAAGTGTTGCAGAGCCGTGTTTCGTGGCTAGAGGGATTCATTGCCGATCTTCAGAACTCCTCCCCATCGGAAAGGAACGCCAAGTTACAGTCTGTTAGCTTCCTTTCGACACCCTCTCCCAGCACGTCATCCGCTGTTCCAGAGTCCATAGCGAGTGGCACATCGCTCCGGGCTACAAACTTCCATGTGACAACCGATGGCTCCATTTCCTTCCATGGCCGAACAAGCATATTTCAGGTGATGTTTGAAGACGATCAAAGACCCAGCTCAGCCACTAGCGACGGTCTCTCGTTGGACGGAACATACAGAAATGCCGATTATGTTCTACAACACTTCAACATTGACATCAATGACGACATGATCACGCGAGTTCTTATCCTTTTCTTCAAATGGCAGTACCCAAACTTCATGTTCATCTACCGTGATGCTTTCCTGATGGACCACTATGGAACGCGACAGGGGAGCAAATACTGGTCCTTGTCCCTTTTGCTCTCTATATGTGCATTGGGCTCTTTAATGCTACCGACGGACGAGAGAGGCGACTTCGGACAACGGTGTCACGATGCAGCTGAAAGCATAGCTATGGTGACCGATCTTGTACATCCCTCCATTACAGCAGTGCAAACCTTCCTCTGCTTAGCTTTCTACGACATCGGAGCTGGTAGTCTGTCAAAAGGCTGGGCCTTTTCAGGTAGAACACACCATGCTGACCCACCCTTCAGCGCAAGCTGACACCTTTATTACAGGAGTTGCCTTTCGGATGGCTCAGGATCTTGGCTTTCAGCAGGACTCGGAGTTATGGCCAGCTCATGCCAAGTCATTCAACTCGCGCGAGGACCATGAGCTCCGAAGGCGAATCTACTGGGGCTGCTATCTGTCAGACAAACTTATCAGTCTTGTATTTGGTCGCCCAGTTCAGCTCAAGTATTCGGAGGCGGAAGTTCGCGACCTTGAGACCCTCCCGTTAGTTGCTTGCAACCCGATAGCCGCTCGCAGGCTTCAAGACTGACTTTACAGGGACCCTCCATACATCCTTCCGTGGCGGACGGTCGGTTTCGACGACGACGCTGCTACCAACTACACGGATATCTCCATGATTCCGTATATCAATGAGCAGATCAAATTGGCGCGAGTACTGGAACGTATGCTCAGTCTCTTATCCTCAACATCGAACCATGTAGACGTGATCCTGCAGCGCCAAAACCTCGACAGCCTCAACTATGAACTCATGCAGTGGAGGAAAGGCCTGCCCGAGTGGGCGGACTTTACCGTCTGGGATGCGATCGATACACCCTTGAAGCCTAACATTGCCGCATTGCAGTAAGTTGTCACGCAGTCCAAGGATGAGCAAGCAAAAATGGCTGGACTGACCACTTCATAGCCTCTTATACAACAGCGCACGCATCGCCCTAAATTTCGACGAAGCAACATCCTCGGACACACATGAATCGAAGATCCATGCACGATCAGCTTGCACGCTTGCTGCGACCGAAATTCATTCTCTACTTCGACGCTTCAGGAACCAGCACGCCCTCAAGCATAGTCCCTTGATCATGGTATATGCCGCTGTGCAGGCGATCCGAGCCTCAAAAGCAATTGGCACAACAGAGGAGGCAAATAATTTGAAGGACAGTATGGCAGAGCTTGCAGAGGCATGGCCTCTAGCGAACAGTGTGATGTTAGAGGGATCGTAGGACCGGCGCCCGAACAGCAGGCTGTCGCTGCGTGGCTTCCAATTTCCGTTCACAAGCAACTGCTGGAAGCGTCTAAGTCGTGCACATACACCTCTTTATGAAGTCGATGATCTTATTTTTCATCTATCCGCCGCTGGGTTACGCTTTTGGCCGTTTTGTGCAGCAACATAGTCTGGCACATGCCAATAAAACGGTCGGAACTCCTTGATCTTCCCATCCTTCACTGTAACAACATGGACCATCGGCCTCCTCATCTCTTCCCCTGTTTTCCTGGCCGTAGTGACCACAGAATTCACTACAACAACCTGGTCCCCCTGCTCAAAGAATTTGGCATCCTGAACATCCAGCTTAGAGAAACAGTCGCTCATCATAGCACCCCACTCGGCGTAGCGTTCAATGCCGTGATACTCGCCGCCCCAGGGGAGATCAGGGCTCTGATGCAAGACAACGTCGTCGGCCATCGTAGCTGCGAACTCATCGAACGAGGCCCCCCCGGATTTGCCGCCGGCGCTCACATAGCGCCGTTCCGCCTCGTAAAACCGCAGCAACACTGCGGTCGGAGAGTTGTCGGTCGGTGCAGCCATTGCTTTTGACATGCAAGAGGTTTTGGGTTTTGGGTTTGAGCGAGATGAAATGCGGCAAAGGGATCTCAGGAAAGAAGTATACCGGGCACTATGGAGCTTACAGGACCTGAGCTCAAGAGAAAGAGAGTCAATGTTTTTGGTCAGAACATTTCATCACCAGATAGCAAACTTATATGTCCGTATAATTCGTATCAAGTCTTACAGATCCAACTGGAGAATGCTAACGTTATACCGGTGGGCCGTTAACGTTGAGCGACTCTCACCCGAAGTGGGCGTTCCAGGGCCAACAGCTGTCGCTGGGGCTGCCCACAATGGGACCCCCTGTAGCTCTACGCTAAGCTAGCATAACTTGACTCCGTTCTACCTTGGCTTGCCACGAACACATCACAAAGCCGGAATCGCCACGGCCAACCCCAGACATTTGTCAGTCTGGGTGCAGGCTGAGCTGTCGCTGGTTGATACAAGCCGGCGTAATGGTTCGCGTGGCTATTCTCGGCGGCTCAGGCCATGTTGGGAAGACCCTAGCGGAGGTGATCAGCCAGGACCTCAGACACTCAGTAATTGTGCTTGGACGAAGGGTGCGAATTCACTCTGCCGTGCTCTGCTGTAATAACTGACTTTGGTGTCGTAATAGGTGCCACAGAAGACGGTACCTGGCGTCCAATATGTCGCAGTCGCCTACACTGATGCGCCGGCCATGGCATCCTTCTTGGAAGACCATCAGATCCACACGGTCATCTCGTGCCTGATGCTCACAGAACAAAGAATCACTGATGCTGAGGCAGCAGCCATCACTGCTGCCGACATGTCGCCGTGTACTTGCCGGTTCATCGCCAGTAACTGGGGCCCCCCAACCAAGGAAGAGTACAAAGACCGATCACCCTGGTATCCGTACCAGCTCACAATACGCGACCAACTCCGTACGACGTCGCTGGAATGGACCGAGATCGCAACGGGTTATTTTCTCGACTACTGGGGGATGCCTCATATCAAAACCAACATGACGCCCGATATGCCTGCGTTGGACGTTGTACACGGCGTTGCAGGCATTCCGGGAACAGGCGACGAGCCCGTATCGTTCGCATACACTTACGATGTTGCCAGCGTCGTAGCCGAAATTTTGACAACCCCAAAATGGGACGAGGCCACGTACATTGTCGCCGACAAGCTGACTTGGAACGATTTCGTTGCCTTAGCAGAGGCAGCCCGTGGCCGCAAGTTCCACGTTTCTTACGACCATGTTGACGAGCTAGCAAAAGGGAACATAACAGAGCTACCTAGTCATAGCGAGGTCTATCATGAGTTTCCCAAGGAGGAGCTGCAGGAGATGTACTCTGGTCTCGGTTTATCAATGGCCAGGGGGACGTTCGATCTGGATTTGAACAAAAGCGTCCATCTGCAGTTCCCGCATATACAGATGATGACTGTGCGAGACATGCTACGGGACATATGGGAAACTAGAGCGAAGGAGACGGGCGGATCAACATGAACTGACTGTTCATCTGTCTTATCATGAACATGTTGAATGAGACCCGAACGGCCTCTGGTTCTGGTGCCGAAGCCGGAGCGCCCAATGGGGCTAGACACGGAGTTCCGTCCCCGTGGTGAAGCTTCAACCCCACAACCATGTCGGCTTAGACGACAAACTTCGAAGCCAGGTATCATCAGGCCATGTAAGATGAGAAGAATATAAAGGGATAAAACGGCCAGACGGCACCCTTCAGCCTAGTCGTGGTTTACCCCATTCGACCGATAATTCAAGTTGAAAAGCATCAAAAATGGCAGAACGAAGAACCATCGTTGTGATTGGCGCCGGCATCATCGGGCTAACCACTGCTCTCAGCCTGCAAGATAACTTAGACTCGTCAACATACCAAATCACCATCGTCTCAGAAGAATGGCCGACTTCCATTCCAGGGGCACCCATCGACCACTCAGTCAATTATGCTTCAATGTGGGCTGGCGCACACGTCAGGCCCATCCCAGCCAGCACGCCCCAGCTCAAACGAGAAGCTGCTTGGCTGAAGCGTACTGTTCAAGTGTTTGGGGAACAACTACAACGATCCGAAATGACCGGAGTGACCAAGTGTAAAGGCGTTGATCTCCTGGAGGCACCGCCGGAAGCATACGTGCAACAAACTTCAGAGTCTTTCACTGCGGAAACGGGACTCCCAAGTTATCGGACGTTTGATCCAGCTGAGCTACCCGAGGGCGTGCAGCTGGGATATGAGTACGAAACCTACTGCATAAACTCTCCCGTGTACTGCGCCAACCTCCTGCGGCAGTTCCTTGTTCAGGGTGGGAAGTGCGCAAAGCATCGACTAGGAAACGAATGGGAGGCCTACACTCTTTCTCCCAAAGTTGACTTAGTTGTCAACGCCTCCGGCACGGGATTTGGGGACCCCAAATGCTTTCCGACGCGAGGTGTGTGCTATCCTTATCTCTAATTGCCATCGAAAGGATCTTTCTGACACCTCAACAAGGCCAAACCGTCATCACGGATATGGTCAGTGCCAAAGACACTGTGACACTGCAGAAAGCTGATGGAACATGGAGCTTCATCATTCCACGCTTCTTCAACGGTGGCACCGTCATTGGGGGTACAAAGCAGCCTGCAGATTGGTCGACTACCCCAGATCTTGCGACCAGGGAGTCACTACTCAATGAAGGTCTCAAGATAGCGAAATTTGTGACACCATCCTCCCAGAATCGCGGCAGTGCGAATGTCATCAAGGACGTTGTAGGCCGTCGACCGACTCGTGAGGGCGGAATGAGGATAGAGGTCGAAAATCCAAAGAGAGACTCGAATGGGAAACGAAAAGAAGGGCCCGTGGTGCACGCATATGGCGCTGGGGGCAGGGGATTCGAAATTTCCTGGGGCGTCGCGGAAGAGGTTGCTGAGCTGGTCAAAAAGGCCCTGTTAAAGAAGGGAGTTCCCTTCGAAGCCAAGTTGTAGCATGGTTACAATCAAGTTCGTCCTGATCGACAATGAGGGCCGGCACTTCATCCACGTGTGGTTTCACAATAAGCACAAGGCCAATGTGAACATAGAAAGCCTACAGACTCTGCGTATGGCGAGGAGATCAGGCACACAAGGGAGGACTTGGTCTCGAACACCTCCTCGAAGGCCAGACATGCAGCATACGTGGCAGCAGGCGTGGTACGTTTGTTGTAACCTCGGTCCCCAACATGGGATTCGACTTGTCGACGCCGGAGCCAAGGCGCCGGCTTGCAGAATGACGACATCCAGACCATTAGAGAACACCATGGACTGGCTTGCATCACGGCAACATGGGGCCACCGCCCCTTGACCCTCCTTGATCGGTCCATCCCGAGAGACCTGGGTCTGTGGATGTCAGGACCGTCCCTGAACTCATCCAAGACCCCATGCACAAAAGCTTGTCTAAGGACCTTGCCCCTGAACTCGCCAGTACTGACTTAGCTAAGATCATCACATGATCCTCGATCTCGATCGCGCCTCCTGCAGATCGGCGGTTGGGGAGAGAGCCACTAGCCACACCACAATACATGTTTACGAAAGAGAATCACCTGGTATGGTCAACTGCAGCACCCTTGCGTCTCGATGCTGGCATTGTGCTTGATGTAGCGGGATCGCAGTCAATAGCCCGTTGTTAGCTGCAGAGTAATTTGCAATTGTGCGCGGGTTTCTTCGGATCCGTAACTGAAGCTACTGAAGCTAGCTGGTCTGGACTGTGACTTGCATGGGACCTTGCAGCGTCTGCAGCTATGACGGTTTGGGATACGTTGCAAGAATGCGGGAGATTCGCACAGCCTCCGGACCAGTCGTCATAGCTCCGGGCCTTGTGACAAGCCGAAAACGATGGCCTTTGGTTGGTGTTTTGGCCGTTTGGGGTAGCTGGAGGGGCTGTAGTGGGGTCAAGTTCATGACGTCACGGGCTTGTTGCGGCGACTTTGCTGCAATTGGGCGCCTCTTTCCCCAACCTTGTCCTGACGTCAGAACCCATTCGATCTCCAGCCAGCCTGGAGATCGTAGGTCCTCTTTGTTAGTGAATCACACGTTGTTTGCGGATGTCTCATATCAGAGTGGACCACGGGTACTTCCTCGTCACTCACGGCTGTTGCAGCTATCTGAGCGGCTTCACATGGGAATTCACCCACTTCTCGCTCCTGGCTTGCATTCTTGATCGTGATGGAAGGGCCCCTCCGGTCCCTTCATTCGTAGTACTTAAGCTCCTAGACATCCCGCCCTCTTCCCATCCTTTTCTTCTCCCCATCAACAACTCAAACAAACAACTTACACACACTTCAAACAACCACCACCCACAACCACCAAAACTCATTCACAATGGAGTCCGCTAAGCAGGCCGTCAACTACGTCTCTGAGACCGTCCAGGGTGCCCTCTCCGGTGCCAGCAAGGAGGCCAACAAGGAGGTTGCCAAGGACAGCAACGCCCCCATCGGCACTCGGTATGCTTCCACTTCGCACATACCTCAGAACTGAATCCTTAACTAACACTTTCGCAGTGCCTCTGCCGCCAAGGACGCTCTGGGCGACAAGATTGACGAGTCCACCCACGACAACAAGGCTGAGGCCCACAAGCAGTACGCCAAGGCTTGAATGCAAAGGCCGAATGAGATACCCAAAGGCGTTTAAGGGAAATAAATCAAGGGTTTCCGGTCGACGGTTATTAGCTAGATAGGCGAATTCGACGATACCATACAAATGATTTGGCCGCCTGCGTTATGTTTCGGAGTCAATGTGACGTTAACCGCCGGAAATGGCTGCCAATCCGGTATTCAAGCGTATTCCGCATTTTGTCCTGGACGACAAGACGTTTGCGATCCTCAGAAGATATGATGCATGGTATGGAACTTGCGGGTGTAACGCCGCTGTTGCCCTCACAAGTGCGTACGCTGGTTGCAGCGCGACTGAGCGACAGCCAACAAAGCCTACGAAATGTGAACCGTCGTCGGCTGCATCTGGCACCCCCCTTTCAACAATTTCGAACTGATCTTTATCTCATAAATCTATGACAGCGCTTTATTTCTACCATAAATTCGAAGAAATCTGCAATGCCACACTCTACCTACTCCTTCAAGAACTGATCGAACCACGAAGTGGCCTGCAAGAAAGCTTGCTCCTTTGCATACTTTGCCTGCTTGTTCGACAGGTCGCCACGAACCGCGAAACCGTGGTGCACGCCACTGAAAAGGTTGATCTGGAATGGCTGCGTGATCTTGTCGCTCGAGAGGATCTGCTCGGTTTCGTGGCGCTTTTCGGCCGGGAAGATGTTGTCGAACTCGGCGGCTGCGATGGAGACGGGTCCTTTGATGGCGGTGAGTTCTTCGGGGGAGACGAAGGAGGGGTGGGCGAGGAAGCCGACGTCGACACCATCCTTCATTTGGCGGACAACGTACTGCGAGGCGTCAGCACCTTAAATCGAGTCGTCTAAGAGATCTTGTTTCGGTAACTCACCTTTGCTCCAATGCAGTAGCCGGCAGCACCAATCCTCTTGTAACCAAGTCCTCTGAGGTACTTGACGGCAGCAGAAGCCGGAACATCAACCTGCTCAGGTCCATGAGGGTTGCTGCCACTCTTACCACCAGAGAACCAACCCATAATGTCGAACTTGCTCAGATCGACAGTGATGTCAAGCTGGTCGCCATTGAACAGATCGGGAATCAGAGCAGTGTAGCCACGAGCAGCGAACTCGTCGGCGATGAGCTTGGTGTTCTGCCAGATGCCGAAGACATCGGGGTAGATGATCACGGCTGCGGAGTTGGCAGAGGCGGCCTTGGCGAGGTAGGCGGTGATACCGCCCTCTAGCTGGACGGTCTCACCAGTCGTAGTGCCGCTGCAAATATCTGCGTTAGAGTTTGCCGCGACTTAATGACGTCTGAACGTGGTCGAAAAAAAAAACTTACTCGTGGAGCTTGCCGACGGTGCAGCACTTGCCGGGAGGGTTGCTGGCCATTGTTGCGTTGTGAGGGGTATTGTGATGTATGATCTAGGGGTTGGATCAACAGTCTTGAACGATTGCGAATAGTTTCAATAAAATCGGTCTTTAGCTTGAGCAAGCTTTATATAGAAAAGAGATAGGAAGCTGCCTAAGGTACTTAAGTTTCTATTCTACTCGCAGAAATCCCCCGCCCGCAGTCTGGGTCCGCATCCGCCTCTGTCGGCAACCTCTGGACGCATCATGGAGTGGACCCGAAGGTGGACCGGCATTTGGTCATAGAAGTGGCATTCGGGTCATGATGGAGGCCGTCGGCACGAATATCCGTGGAGAAGCTGGAAAAGGGATCAATCCGATTGACGGTGTGCTTGAATACACCTATCGATGACACTCATGCGGCCGTTTACAATATCGTATCTCCTATGTTCAATGAAGTGACCTAGTCTCCTAGTCAGAGGCTCATCCCACTTGGCCGATTATTACCAAGCAATGCCCTACGCCCTCTTTGGCACCTCCCTGATCTTGAAGTCAAACATCTCATTGCTCTCCACCGACTCCTTTAGCCTCATCTTGCTCGCCGTCTCAATACCAGCGACGGGCACGCGATACTCAAATTGCTTGCCCTCAGCAGGCTTCCTCCCATCGGGAAGCGCATACGGGAACGGGAGGTACTCAGGCATCAAACCGAGCTGACGAAGAACACTGCCTTGGTCCCAGCCGATGTGCTCGTGGTAAAGTCTGTCACCACGAATGTTCACGATAGCCGTGAAAGGGATCTCGACTTTGAGGTTGGTTGGTGGGATACCGGGGAGACTTCATAGTTTGTCAGCATTGTCCACACGGCGCATAAGGCTGAATGAATAGCACTCACATCCAGTCAATCTCCTGGTCATGCGTAAACTTAAAGATGAACTCATCGATGATACGATCGATGCCGATGGTCCGGCTGATGAGCTCGAGCTCAGTATCTGCCGAGTTATTGAAGATAAAATGGCCCCGGTAGAACGCAGACAGACGTTCTCGACCAATGCCCCCTGTCATCTAAGCAACCTGTCAGTTGAATGTCCATGATGTCGGGGAGTCATAAATTCATTAAAGTTCGCTGATTTAACTTACTGTTGGAACGTGGTTCACATACGGCTCCTATTTCCGTTTGTTAGTGGCTTCGGCTTCGTTGTTGGACCGACTCGGCTTGACAACGTACCTGAACCATAGTGCTCATCGTGTGCTCGACACTCCGGTCGGCAAACTCGTAGTATGTGTGTTCTGTGACGATCATTAGTCTTTCAACATAGACGACTGCAGGCCATCATTGCTTACCATCCCAGATGTACTCCAGATCAAAGTACGGTCCTCCCAAAATCGGCTTCAAGAACTGCAATGACCTCGTGTGCGAAACAGCCTCGAGCGAGTAGTTCCAATCAGTGGATGCTGGGGTCGCGAAAGCCTGCGACTTGGCTGTGGGATAATTGTATGTGGTGAGCTCCTTTGTGCGCGAAGAAGGAGGCTGATCTGCTGGTTGGGCGCCTGCGAGATGGCGAAGTGCGGGAACAGTCGATGATGCAATTGATGACTTCTCTGTCTCGTCTGCGTAGATGACCGCCGCAGAGATATCACTCACGAGTGACCCGGCCGCGTTGTTCCAGCTCTTCACATCATAAGCAACAAGGCCAACCTTGCCCGTATCTTCATACTTGTCGCATGCCTTCAGCGCTGCGACAGCATCTTCAAGAGGTGTCTTCCCACTTGCCCATGCTGAAGCTTCCACCTGAGCGACTGTGAATCCCTCCTCTGCCCACTTGCACAACTGTGAGGGCACGCCACCTGGGTGAATGAGCACATCCGAGGTCTTCTCAACCAGCACGATCATGCCAGGGCCCTTGCCCCGCCGCGACAGTGGAGGGAGTAACGTAATACCCTGGCCGACCTCCTTGCGATCGGCTTGAGGCAGTGGCTTCGGGGGCTTGGTGATATCCTCAAACGGCATGTTGGGCCAATCTTGCACACGAGCGTCTCTTCGTATGTGTCAGCACGCTGCTCCGAGGAATGCTTGGCTGCTTCGTTGGATCGTCGAGTAGCGTGGAAAAAGGTCGAATTGGGAACTAAGAGCAATCTCCAAAAAGGGCCGGGTTCCTTGAAACCAGCAGCAGGCTGATCGCGATGTCCTTAAGGCGAGTAGCTCTCAGTGTGAAGTCGGCTGAGTTCACTTACCCGACTGCTTGTCGGTCGGGTATCGCACAACTACTCCACCCTGCCGACTGGTGATGCCCTCTTATCGCCTTAGCGCATAACCCCTCCGACCACCCTGAAGCCTATCTGTGGAGAACGTCAAGCCAAGTTATCTGCTAACTCAAGCGGATCTGGACCCTTAATCACGTCGGTCGGAGCAAGCCCGGAACCCCCCTCTCGCCCCTCATGCCCGACGATAGCGGTTGCGGGCAATATGTAGTCTGATGATGTGTCAAGCTGAGCTTGGAGACTGATGCCTGCGCTATTTGGCCAGGGTGTTCCGCCTCCAAGATACCAACCGACTGGGAAGAAAATCTGGGGAAATCGAGCCACGTCCGCTCAGACCAGCTTGTCGCTCTCGGCGTTTTCTCATTTGAGTTCTGAGTATCGAATCACCTGCAACTTGGCCAACCACCATTACCACACACGCAATCATGTCTAAGATTCCATTGGTCAAGCTGTCTTCGGGAGAAGCCCTCCAAAGCGTAAGCACTAAACTATGCATCGTTCGATCTATGGTCTTGTCACACAACTGACATAGCAATAGATCGGGTATGGCACGGGCACAGTCTGGATCAAGGAATCCGAAGACACGATAGATCGGAAAGTTGTTGATGCTATCAAAGGTGCCCTTGCTTTGGGTTACCGGCATCTCGACTGCGCTCAATGTGAGCACGATTGATACACTTTTGGATTACATGTGTTGACTTTCAATTTCAGACTACCAAACGGAAGCAGAAGTTGGTGTTGCCATCAAGGAATCGGGAATCCCTCGGGAAGACCTGTTCATTACAACCAAAGCGCTGAAGCCTCACGATGTTGAAGGCGCCCTCAAGGCTAGCCTCCAAAAACTTCAGACAGAATATGTAGACTTGTACGTTCTTCTGCTCACATGAGGACGTGAGATGACTCGGTACTGACCGTACACAGGTACCTCTTACACGAGCCGTTCTCGTCAGGCGATAACGAAGAAACCCTCCAGAATGCCTGGAAGGCTGCCGAGAGCTGCCGTGAGCATGGTCTTGCTCGCATCATTGGCGTATCTCACTTTCTGGGGAGACACATCGATATTATCATGAAAGTCGCAAAGATCAAACCTGCTGTCAATCAGCTTGAGATTCACCCCTACCTCCAGCGGAAGAAGCTGCGCGCGTACCTCGACAGAGAGGGCATTGCTGTTCACGGCTTCGCAGCACTGACTCCGCTGACCGCATCAAGTCCCGGGCCAGTGGATGAGGTAGTGCAGCGCATCGCAGACAAGTACGAAACCGAGCCAGCGATGGTGCTCTTGAGGTGGGTGTTAGACCAGGGCATTGTGGTGATCACGACGAGCGGCAAGATGGAGCGTTTGGAGGGCTATGCGAACAAGACTTGGGGCTTCAAGCTAGAGCAAAGTGAGATTGATGAAATCAGCGCCGCTGGTGAGAAGAGGAACTTCAGGGGCTTCTTTAACGACGGCTATGGCGACAGTTGGGATTAGTCATTCGTAGGCCGCATTTAGGAGCGACAAGCTTTCACAGCATAGAAAACACTCAAATCGCCTTACGAGTTGTAGCTTGGCCTGTTCATTGCCTTTATGCGACATGTCGTCCATCTAGTAGCACGAACGCTCGAATGAACTGGTAGAGGGAGATGCTGCGAGAGCTTTGCTGATCATGTGCACGCTGTGCCTGTTCATTCAAGTATATATGCTACGCTATGCTACTCTTGGTTCTTAATGATGATCTTGATGTCTTTCCGCGCGAGCTGAGCCTCAAAGGCCTCAGCGCTCTTTGTAAGAGGATATGTTGAGGTGATAAGCGGCTTCAGGTCCACCTTCTTCCGGCTAAGGAGGTCGATCGCGTCAGCGAAGCAGCCAGGGGTGAAGCGGACGGTACCTGTGCGGACAATGTTAGTGGAATCGACTCCAGGTGTTTTGAACCTATATATAACGCACCCTTGAGATTGAGCTCCTTCGCTGTAATAAGGAATAGCGGGACAGACGTCAACGGCTTTCCGAGGCCAGCTTGAATGCCTGGAGATGGTCAGTCACAAGAAACAAGTTGTCTCCATGCTAGGACTCACAAGTTCCACCGGCCTTGAGGAAGCAAACAGCCATTTGCGCGCAAATCTCAGCGCCACTTGCCTCGACTGTCGTTCAATTAGCACTGATCCCGTCTGGGTCACCACAGCGGCGGCAGAACGGCGTACTGACCTGTGACATCAAAGCCATGCCCAACATCGAGCTCCTGAATCATCTTCTTGGCATACTCCTGTGCGAATTCGAGTGAGTCCTTGCCTTCCTCCTTCTTCGGAGGCACGTGGCCAGCATCTGCACCATAGGACACCGCAAAGTCTGTCCGGGACTTCTCAATGTCGAACATGCAGACTTTGCGCACACCATAAGCCTTTGCGACCGCCAAAATTAGAAGGCCAAGAGGGCCGCAGCCACTTGCAAGATCAATTAGCGACTGGACACATTAACCTTCGTTGGAAACTTCAACTTACAAGATTGCCATGCTTTGGTGGGCAGTGAGTGATGCGCGACGGGCAAGCTGAACTGCAATAGCGAGCGGCTGAATGGAACCAGCCTCCTCCCACGAAACATTCTCAGGGATAGGGACTGTCATGGACGAGCGGCAAGTGAAGAACTGGCATAGAGTACCGTCGGTAGGGTCCATACCACAGTACTTTAGATTCGCACAGATGTTGGGGTTTCCCCTCAAGCAAAACTCGCAACTATCGAATGGCATGTAAGTGACTTGGGTACCAGACCAGGAAGCGTACCGAGGGAATGGTTCATACTCACGTCATGCATGCAAACCCTGGCTCAACGGCAACCCTCTGGCCAACAAACCGGTCCTTGACATCCTTGCCAACTTCCTTGATGATGCCCGAGGACTCGTGGCCCATGACCAGATGCCTCGAGACCTTATCAGACTCATAGTTGTGGCAATCGCTTCCACAGATACCAGTGGTGATAATCTCAACGAGGACATCACTGTCGCCAACTGGAGCCACTGGCCGTTGCTGAACCTCAACCTTGCGCTTCCCCACCCATACACAGGCTCTGTTGGAGGTGACAGTCATATCGTTCAGCGTCAAAGAAGCAGAGAATTGATGTTGCTACAGATGAGTCGCTCCAAAGTTGCATAAGATCAAAATTGCAATTGCTAAGGCTATATCAGCCCCTCTCCAATGCCCAGATATCATCTATAAAGTCACCCAGCATCCATATCGCCCCTCGCGGCTCCGGCCTACCGCCGCATGACCCCCGGCCGGAGCCCGGCCCGACACCACACCCACCCCCCGAACCGGGGCAAGTTTCTCCCAGCGCTCCCGGACGAAGATACGCACAGAGTCTCGCCGCTCTCCAATACCCATGTGGCCTGGGGAACGCGCAACTGATAGCGCATGGGGTAAGGCCAGGCTTACGGGACTAATGAACAGACTGTCGGGTTTAGTGCCAGTCCACTGCAGACCCAGTCAGAGATAACAGTCCGGGGAAGTTGACCGTCTGCATCCATGTTTTCGCTGCACCACCATTTCGCAACTGGATTGTCAGCCGGCCGCGCGTGAGTCCTTGTCGCCATCTGCCGGGGTAGCTCTGCGTGTTACTATCGACTCTGTTCAGCAGGGAAAGGGCGGCTGCGATTAGCAACTCAGCCCATCATCCCTTCGAGTATATAGCTGGACTCGCTTCGCTGCAACCTCGTACCCTGGTGAACGATTCGCCTTCGATCATCCTTGCATTGGACCTTGTCTGGGCTAGTCAACTGTCAATCTTTCCCTTGTCTTTTACCCTTCCCCTTTCTCTCAATTCATCACTTGTCACCTTCCTCCGCTCTTTTCCTCACACAGGCCATCAGAGTTATGGGCGCCGACATCAAAGACAAAGACACAATGTCCGTTACTGAGCCTATGGACGTGAAAGGGGATGATGCCCCGGCTGGTGATTCTTCGGGCAACTGGGATGCCAATGAGGAGAAGCGACTTGTTCGCAAGATGGATATTCGGATCTTCCCCATCATGATCATTCTGTTCATCCTCAACTTTATTGACCGCAACAACTTCGCCAACGCCCGTCTGAAGGGTCTCGAGGAAGACCTCAACCTATCTGACGTCGAGTATCAGACCTGTATTTCTATTCTTCTCGTCGGTTATGTTGCCATGCAGATCCCGTCAAACATGGTTCTTAACAAATTGACAAAGCCCAGTTGGTGAGTACAACCTCGTATACAGTCTACCTCACATTGAACCTGAAAACTGACTTTGTATAGGTATTTGTGCGCCTGCGTTATTGTCTGGGGCATCATCAGCGCTCTGACTGCCCTTGCCCATAATGCCGTCGGTGCCATCATGTGCCGTTTCTTCCTCGGATGCGTGGAAGCGAGTTTCTTCCCTGGCTCAATCTACTTCCTCTCACGATGGTACACCCGTTCAGAGATGCAGCTTCGCGTCACCATCCTCAACCTCGGGAATCTTGCGGCCCAGGGTTTTGGTGGCCTCATCGCCGCTGGCATCCTCGCCAACATGGAGGATGCAGGTGGAATCAGGGCATGGAAGTGGCTGTTCATCATTGAGGGTGCCGTTACTGTAGCCTTTGGCATTGTTGGTGCCTTCATTCTGCCAGACTACCCCGAGACGACTGCATGGCTCTCAACGCGGGAGAGACACATTGCTCAGCGGAGACTAGCGTTGGACGTTGGTATTGTGGAGGAGAAAGAGGATTCCAGCGCCCTGGCTGGTCTCCGGATGGCCGTCACGGACCCCAAGGTCTGGCTTCTTGGCCTGACATATCATTGCACCATCATGGGTCTCTCTGTCAGTTTTGTCTGGCAATGCGTATGCAACTATTGCTAACATATCTACAGTTCGTCTTCTTCTTCCCTTCCATCACTCAGGCCCTGGGTTACAACACAACTATCACTCTGCTCCGTAAGTACTTCATATGCTCAAAGCATGACTGGTTCTGATCCATGACATGTAGTCACTGCGCCTCCGTGGATCTGGGCCTGTATTGTTGCCCTCCCCAACGCCTGGCATGCCGATAAGACTGGAGAGCGATTCTTCCACTACTTTGGACCTGCGGTATGTGTACTCAGGGAGGCAAGTCGAGGATTCAAAATCACTGACTCGTTGGTAGCTCACATGTATCGTCGGCTACATCATTTCCATGACTACAAGGAGTACTGCACCGCGATACTTCGCCATGTTCCTCATGACCAGTAAGACTATCTGACCAGTTTACCTAAAAGAATCAATATCTGACTAGACTCACAGCTGGCTTCGCCTCTGGCTTCGTCATGCTTGCCTGGATTTCCAACACCATTCCCCGGCCGGCCGCCAAGAAAGCTGCTGCTATCGCCATGGTAAATGCAATGGGCAACATCGGCAGCATTCCCGGATCCTACATCTGGCGAGCTGAATATCACCGTAAGTTTTGATTTCCAGATCATACATGTCTAGCTTCGTACTAATATGTGGAAGCGTACTATGTAATCCCCTTCGGCGCCGAGATCGCGATTCTAGGTCTTGCCGTCTGCAGCGCCTTCACACTCCGCATGTACCTCAGGCGTCTCAACAAGAATCTTGTTGCTGCTGAAGAGGCTGAGGCCCGTCCTGTTGACGCTTATGGAGAGACTGTTGATGTCGACCGCGTGCCTGTCGACTCAACTAAGATGGTAAAGGGATTCCGCTACCTGTACTGATTACAAGGTGCTACGCATATCGTTGTAGGATATACGCAACTAAATTGGTTTGAGCTTTCATCTTTAGAGTTCAAGGTCTCGCATGAATTTGTCTTACGGTACATATACATAATACATTTCGTTCCTGATGTTGTGATTGTTCTTGGTGATCAGGACTATGCCCCTGTCCGTCTCATGACCCTGCGAAGTCGTACATAGAACTATACCCGTTTCTGAGCTTGTGTTTCCTTCAGTTGATACCGTCAGCAGTCTAGGAACGGTCAAAGAGTGGCCATGCACTTCCAGAAATCCTGGCCTAATATGGCATTAAGGTCGGCAAAGGATCACTTAGGCTGCAATTACAGGCACAATGAGGATTCGTTTCATGTTCTCGTTTCTTTGGAGCCGAACGAGGCGATATCAGGGGAGACTCAGTTATATCCACCCTTTGCGCCAGCCTCTTTGTTCTCCTCCGTCTTCCCTTCGGACTTTGCAATGATAGACTTCATAGACGCCATCTCGTTCGTCATCCATGCTGTGATCGCGACAATATCCGCACCACAGTTCATAAACTGCCAGCCCTCCTGATACTTCTGCGCCGCAGCATCTGCACTCATTGCAAAGTACCCTGCGTACTTACCTGCCTTGTTCGCCGCTGCCAGCACCTTCTTCGTTGCTTCTTGCACCTCGGGTATCGTCGCGTGATCGAAGGCCACATAGCCCAGAGAGCCGGCCAAGTCGTTGGGGCCAATGAACAGCATGTCGATACCGGGGACGCTGGCAATTGCCTCGACGTTTTCGATTGCGAGACGAGTCTCGATCTGAACGCAAACCATGACATTCTCGTTTGCGCTGAAGAGGTACTCACGTCCTGTTTGGTTGAAGTTCGCCGGAGCGAACATGGCCCCTGAGCCACGGAATGCGCCTGGGAACTCCTTGGAGGGGTACTTGGCTGCCTTCACAATGGCCTCAGCTTGCTCCTACGCGTTCTGTCAGTGCACCTGAATCTCGCTGTGTCCGTGGGCAACATTTAGATGTACCTTGGTCTCGCACATAGGAACCTGGTGCATGTAACATTAGTAGAGGATTCAACAGTGACGATCGGCAGGGATCAACACACCATGACTGCATGCGCACCGGCATCCAAAACCCGCTTGAACATCCATGGCTCACTGGCCGGGATTCTGACCATGGGTGACACGCCAGACGAGGCAATAGCCCCGACTGCATGATACATTGCGCTGTCATCGATGTTGCCATGCTCGCAGTCAACCAAAATCCACTGTATTCAGAATCTGATCAGCATCCTGGCCCATCCATCTCATTCACCGACGGATGATCTTCACGCTGTCCGAGCCGTCCGAGAAGCCGTTGAGACCCCAGTCGCAAGGGTAGACAGCTACGAAAAGATGTTGCAGTTGCACTCACGTCCATTCCAAGCCCAGCTATCGTCTTGGCCAGGGTATATCCCGGGAACATGAGCCACTGGCCGACGCTCGGCCCTTGTCTCGCCTTCGCGCGCTCGAGCGACTCACGGAGTCTGGTCTTGCCTGAGGCATTGACGACAGGGCTGGAAATTTGGTTCGACATGGTGCTATAGGACTGGCGAAATTGACGTTGGAAAGATGGAAACAAACGGCTTCTGAGGAGCATCGCGGATATGTTCAAGGAATGGCTTGGTTGACCCCATATACTCCATCAACACACTGTCTACTCCGCTATCCTGCCGCGACCGGCCTTCCAAAATGCCGGTTCGGAGCCCGGCCCGACGGCATTCGAGCGGAAATGGGACGGAAATCAAGGATCCATAGCTTGGCTGTGGGAGGACCCGGAATAGATTGCTGTTGGTTCGTCAGTTGCATCCGTCTACCGAAGAGGGGGAAGAGGGGTAGGATGAGGGGTTCATCTCCAAATAGCGGCGTTGTGTTGGGCATTGTTGCCACTGAACGCTGGTGCTGCAACACGGAGCAGATCAAAGCCCAGACAGATTGGCTTCTCGAACCGGGTGGGACGAGCCATGCAGCATATGACGATGCTATCAGGCGTGTGCCGCCTCCATTGACATAATGTCGAAGTTACATGTGGCCAAATGGTTGGCCTATGTCAGTCATCGGATACTAAATTCATTGCTACAACACCACCGACTCCAGACGGCTTCAAGATGATTGAATAGACTTCCCAGCTGTAATCCGACACTTCGGCATCATTATGAGACATATTGATCAGTGCAAGATTCTCTTGTACGAGGCGCATAGCTAGCCGGGCAGAGGTTTGAGACAGGCTTGGACCGATGCGTCCACTTCTGCATAGCGGGTACATATAAGTTCCTAGTGATGCTTGAATATATGCCTATCCAACCTGTTATTCCATTCTTCGAGAAGTCTTATACCCGCCGCATGATTGGTCTGGAGGCAACATATTCACTGTGGCAAGCGGTTCGGGAACTACCAGCCTCGAGGATAGCATTTTAGAGGCTCGGGATTTGTATAACGGCGTCTAACTTCTCGAACATATAACCGAAGAGGTGATGTACAGTGGGTGAAGTACCCGCGAACCGAAGAAGCATACCATTCAACTACCTAGATGAACTACTAGATGTCTGCTGTCTCCTAAAGCCACCTACTACAAATGCTTCTTTTTACTCTCCCCAGGATTTTCTCTCCTAGTCTGCGTCACTAAATCTGCCCCAGTAATTCCTCGTTTCTTTGTGCTTACAGATTGGTTTCTGGATTCGTTGAAGCCTTTTGCTGCTTGAGAGGCATGGGTGGATGTTGCCCTACCCGACACCGACGGCAACTCTGACCACTTCTCTTCAATGTCAAATAGTTTGGTCTCATCCCGAAGCGCGCCCGTAAAAGCAATGTGTACCTCCATAATTGTTTGTCCTAGTGGAAAGGATGTGGTGATTTCACCGCGATCGAAAAGGCTTACACCCTACATGTGGCTGATACAGTTGTGTTCGACATTTCACCGTCCATTGAAATGGTAACCCGAGAGCGACTAAGCTCGAGGGCAGCTACCCAAAGTGGTGTTAAATGCATTCTAGGACACCACTGTCGGCTTCCAGAACAATAACAAGAGGAACTTTGCGACTGGAAGCGTGGTCTAGCAGTGATAAGGTGATGCCGCTGCGAAAGTGATGCTGCGATTGAGGGTCAACAATATTGTCTTGGTGCAGCACAGCCTGGTGTTTAGGACACAGAATGTTGAGTTGGCACAGGAATGCGAGTTCAACAGCTTCGCTCACTGCCCGTTCGGCCGAGCGACAACATCTCTACAGTTCAACTCAATCGACACTATTTGCTATTGTTCCATAGCTGCTTTAGATACCATAAGTTTCCACAACTCAGACCTTCGTCTCCGCAACGTCCATCTCGGTACACCTTGGAGGACACAACTTTCACAACTTTCTGAAGCTCATCGTCCTCGGTCTGGCATGTTGGATCGGGAGGAGAGGCCAAGACGCCTGTCAGTAGCGACCCAAGACCCAAACTGTCGTGACGTGGACCTGTCCTTGACCCATCGCAACCAGACACAACCCTGGGTGCCTATTAAATAACCCAGTCAGGAACCAAGTGACGATCTTCGCTTGGGGCTCCCGGAACGCGACGTTGCTTCTCTCCCCGAGACATTGCGACTAGGTCACCCCTGCACCAATGGGGAGGTAACGCAAGTAGGCAGAAAAACGAAGGAATGTGGCTGGATAGAAAATCTAGAATCGTCTCCCTGAGAAGGGAAAAGAAAAAGTCGTCTGAGACCTTATTGTGATGATACAGCCTCAGACTTCATTCTCTACGGCTTCTTCCGCGATCCAAGTATCAGCAGCCTACCCGGGACACGCGACACTTTTTGGTAGCTCTAGAACGTCGCAATCGCACCTCACGGCCACAGGAAGCCTTTTGTTCATCTCACCGCCGTTGATACACCTCCATCCGTCGCTCACTCATCACCCTTTATCCACTCTTCCTCCATCATCCGCCATCCATCTCCCATCTCCACCTTCTCCTCTTCGCGGTCATCGGCAGCGCACCCGTGCGGTCGTCATCCACACACAAACATGAGCGGCGCCTCGAACCCACAGCAGCCCAGGCCACCGCCGAATCCCCCTGGTGTGATCCTCCATAGGATTGGCCAAGCCTGTTTGGCTTGTCGCCGGAAGAAGGTCCGTCGTTTCCTCGATACATCAATAGCGCCAATGTATCGAATGCTAATGATGGTGATTCTTAGGTGAAATGCGATGGCCTCACACCTTGCCACAACTGCAGCTCACGGAATTTCACGTGCGAGTACCCTACCAGTAATGACAACGCCTCAGCGTCACGACAGTACATGATCCCCCTCACCCCAAGCAGGGGTTTCTGATGACTGACCTGTGATACAGCTACGCAAAAGCATTTGAGGAGAGATGCCAGCAACTGGACCAATTCTGTCATCGCCTGGAGACAATCTCATCCCAGCTCTCTCAGTCCATCGCCGCTCTTGGCAGGCTCAACATCAACCCTTCAGATACTGCAAAAGACCACGATGAGCTGCACCAGGCTGCGCATCTTCTCCAGTCTTTACCTGCTCGTGGAGCCAATGCAACTACTGCGTCTGGCCCATCAGGACACGGCACTCGCACCAACTATGGCAATGGTACCGTAGAGGATGAGAGTGAGGATGATGACGACGAGGACGATGAAGACATGGACGAGGAGGAGGAGGATGATGACTTGTTGAAAAGAGGGTCGGAAGCCCCGGAGGCAACGAACTTCGGCTCCCTAGTGTCGGACTCATACGGCAGGCTCAGGTACGGCTTATGTTCCACGATGAATCCTTCGCATCTCCCCCGCAAAGCTAACATCCTCTCAGATACCTAGGTGGTGCTAATAATGTTTTGGTTGAAGCAGCCAAGCAACATTCACCTATAGCACACTCATCTTCACCATCTCTCTCCCATCCCATCGGCCCGGGCCATTCCAACAGCAACAATGTGCCATCGAACAAATCCACCACCGGCACCACAGCCACCGCCCCAGACCTCGAGCTTCCGATCTTTGTTCAAGGACAACGATGGCCCGAGATGCCTTATTTCCCTGACCCAGCAGTCATCCCTCGCCCTCCCCAATATGTCTCCGACATGCTCATCAATCTCTACTTCGACCAACTGCATTATACCTTCCCTATTCTCTACAAACCACACTTTATGGCACGGTACCGCCAGCTCTCAGCGAGCCCAGCATCAGCACCCGCGACAGACCGCAAGTTTCTCTCCGTCTTCTTTGCTGTATGCGCTTGCTCAAGCGGCCTCCTCCCCTCCGAGGGCAAGCGGAGCGACTGGCCAGGCTTGCCGTATTATCAGCGCTCCCTCATCCTCCACTATGCTACCACCGGCGAGGCATCAGTCGAGAGGGTACAGTGTCTCGCATTGCTGGCCATGTGCTCTGGAGGATGGAACACTCTAACCCAGAGCTGGAACTTTGCCAGTCAGGCTGTACGAGCGGCTCAAGATCTTGGGATGCACCTCAGTGGCCTGGTATGAACTATTCCTTCAGTCCTCTATGAAGTCTATGGACTGCTAATGTTCATATAGACTGCAAGCTCAGATCAGCCCTCGAAACTCATTAAGCAGCAAGTATCTCGTCGCATCTGGTGGTCAGTCTACTGCCTTGACAGGTTCGTTCCATACCACCCCAGGCCTACTTGTGTTCAAAATCTCATGTGAAAGCAGGGTCACCTCCATCTGCCTTGGTCGCCCCATGGCCGCCGACGACATGGACTGTCACTGCGTCCTCCCCCTTCCCCTCTCCGACGCCGAACTCGAGTCCTCTTCATCAGCCCACCCACGCCAACCAGCCACTCCATCCCCAATGGCCGGCTTCCTCGCCCTCTGCTCTCTAAGCCGCATCGCCGGCCGCATCCAACGCCTCCATGCCCCCTCCCGTATCCGTCAACTCTCCCGTCCTCAACCGCAAAAACATCGTGATCGCTTCTTCCGTTCCGTCTCCTCCCTACAAGCCTCCCTTGAGCGCTGGCTCGAGCGCTTGCCAGCCGATATCCGTACTTCCGAAGGTGGCGCTGCAGAGCGAAGAGGCCCAAATCTGACAATGCGCGTGGTCATGTTCATGGCGCATGCGGGCTCGATGCTCAATCTCTTCCGCTTACTCTCTGGAACAGCATCGCAGGCCACGCTTGGGGCACAGGCTAGCGAGCCAATCTCACACTGCATCAATGCCGCTCGTAGCTGCATAGACTCGGCAGAACTCGTTCGCGAAGTAGTTCCGCCCACTCATCTCCTCGCTTTTTGCGTCCACTACCTCACTCTATCCGGTATAGTCCTGTAAGACCTCACCCTCTGCATCGAGGTCACCCGCAATCCACTACTAACATCTGTCCCAGTCTTCGTATGCCACCAGAACAGCGGCACAACGTCCTCCCAGACGTCCATAAATCTATTCGTCTCCTCGAAGGCCTGGAACTATCCTGGTCTGGTGCAAGCAAGGGACGTGCTATTATAGAACATCTGATGAAGATCACGGCAGAAGGCGATGGCATCGGCGACAATGAGGAGCCAATTCCCGGTTATGATGATTTTGGGCTCTCATGGGGCCATATGCCCGGTTCCGAACTATTTGGGTTCGATGCATTTGGCTCGGAGTTCTTTGGAGTCTAAGAGAATGATTCGCAAAGGAAATACGGATGGAAATGAGTTAGATATATGATCAGACGTTCATCATGTAAGCATCGATAATACAGGTACCACCGACTTCCCGTTGGCAGCTATGGGAACCTCAAGGATGATCAGGTGCCAAACTCTCGGTCTAGATCTTCGGCTTCTCAAAGATCTTCAACACTGAGGTGTTGGATCTTATAGCTGCTTTATCAACCGCTGTCTGGTGCGAATCATCCTCATCCAACGGATCCAAACCCTGCTCCATGAGCTCCCTAAACCGCGTATCATCACCTTCAGCAGCGACATGCAACAACCCACAGCCATTCTTATCCTTTACCGAGAAATCCGCGCCCAATGTCCGGAAAAGTTCAGTCGCGCCCTTTTCAATCTCTGCTGCCCGCTTCACCTCCCATCTGTCATCTGTCCAGGAGTTATGTGCTTGTCGCTGTGCGAAAGCAAACAAGGGTGTCCTCCCAGCGGCATTGCGCCCATTGATGTCCAGACCCCGATGGACGAGCTCTTGGAAGAGTGGCTGGTGCTCCGGAGTCAAGTTCCCTGCCATGATGTGCAATAAACCATCGCCCTTCTTGTTCTTACAATTGATCGATGCGCCGGCTTCGAGTAGCCTAGACACAGGTTTGGACCAGATTTTGATATACACGACGCCAATTCTCAGAGCGTACATCAATGGTGTTTCTCCAAACAGGTCTTTCTGGTCGAGCAGCTCCGGAGCTACTGCGAGAACGGCGCTGATTGCCCTTTCGCGATCTTCCGGCGTAGAGACCATGATATCGCTTCCGAACAAAGCCATGAGGATGTTCCGCTCAGAGTAGTCTCGCGCCATGATGTCGGCTCCGGCTGAAATCAGGTGCTCAAGAACCGACTCTTTTTGTGTTCCTGAAATGCGATCTAGTGATTCAGACCGAGTGTTAACCTCTCTCTCCGAGTCAATATCCATCGGGTCACCATCTTCATTCTCAAGTGCGGTAACTTCTGACCAAGACTTGTTGATATCCCTACCGACGAGGAACAAAGCATGCAGTACGGTCAGGCCATATGCGTCCCTAGCATTGAGATCAATCCCCGCTTCCATCAAAATCGGGAGATACTCGCAATCAGTCCGGAACACGAACTCGTGCAGTACAGTCGCTTCCCGCCGGTCCACTGGCACTTGGATGGTAGGCCGGGCTTTTCCTTTGGAGAGATAGTTCCATGGAAGAGATTGACCGTGTGTATCCTGGATGATCTTGACCAACGGATTCGCACCATGTTTCAACAGAAGACGAATAATCTTCTGGCGAATTGGACAGCTTTCTCGTTCAGGTCTTCCGCGCCAGGAGCCACCCTTTTCTCCCATCGCAGCATGCAGAGCCACGTTCTGACTAACAATCATGCTCTTCCGGATACCCGAGTCCATAAAATCAGCAGTCGTGGACTGCATGATATTGGGATCTAGTCCTGCCGACAGCAGTGCTTCCAGAACATCGATGTTGGCATCTTGCGCTGCAGACATGACCGTCTCGGGGGTCACTTTGGCACCATGCCTGATAAGGAGCTTCATCATCTCAGCATCCCCTCTTGCAAGATCGAAGCAAGTATATTTCCTGCCTTGCAGAAATGCCACAGCGTCGAGATCTGCACCGTGTTCAATCAAGATTCGGGCAGCATCATAGTTGTACATGCCACTTTCGCCGCGCGGAAGGTTCTTCCCCGTCGATACAGCCAAATGCAATGGTGTTATGTCCGTTGATGTGATTCGAGGGTTTATCTCGATTCCCGGGAGACTGAGGAGGTACGGTAGAGCTTGATGAACATGCCACCAGTTCCAACTGTATGCGGCATGGTGAAGGGCCGTCTCTCCAGCGATGTGCTTGCTTGAACCATATGCGTCAACCATGTGAGGTTCGTTGGGATCGACTTTGAACTTTTCAACCAGGAGCTGCATCATAGCAATATTCGGTTCCGCCCGCTTAACTGCAGCCACCAAGAACGGCTCTGGGATGTTGGGTCTCTCCGTTTCGAGCCCATCGGTGCCGCCCTCACGCTGGGCATACCAAAGACCAGGCTGAGTACTATCGCCAAAGGCATGCATGTGACGGGTTTCGAGAGATTTCTGGGCTATCAACTCTCCAACGGACTCAACGAGCCTTGTGAACCCATGGTGGACCAAGCTTCTAAAGTTGGATGTCCTGTCGGGCTTATGTTCCAACAGAAAGTCGGCTCCTCTCCTGGCGAGCTCCTCCACGTGCAGATATTTGCGGTTTCTGTACCCTGTTAGTGTGCTTGAACGTAGGGATTCGAGACTGGTAGCAATCACCTCATGAAGGCCACAAAGGCTTGCCTTTGGTTCTGCTCGTTGGTGACGGATGGAAAGCTTGGATCTCGTCCAAGCACGGGATGCCATGTAGAAGCGATATCGACGCCGTTGACCGCCATAACTGTCCTGACCATCTCAACATCAGCATCCGACATGTGCAGACTCAAGCAGTACGCGGTATATCCGCTGTGCACCAGCGCACTCCCGTTTGCATTGTATGTTTTCCGAGGGTCAATAATCACAGAGCCACCTCGGAGCTTCCTGAGATTGTAAGGGAGTGCTGTGACCTTGGCTCCATGTGCAACCAGCATAGTTAGAATCTCCTCCAGTCTGGCTGTGTCATTCTCCAAGTCTTTCATTGGCCGTATCTGCATTCGGCTATAGGTATCGAGCCGAATGTCGTGATCCTTATGATGATCTGATTGACTCAAGCTTGGGTTGTGAACGAAAGAGTACTCGGCTTCAAAGTCTAGACATCCCGCTTGTCCTTGATCTGGGTTAGCTCCAGCTTCAAGGAGCAGGGCAACTGTTTCCGGTCGTCCGCTGCGAACTGCATAGTACAGAGGTGTCTTATCGTTGGCGTCACGGGAGTTGATATCCTCCACGCCCTTGAGATTTGTCTTTTCTTCGGTGCTGAGACCCCCAGGAGACCCATTAGACGAGGCTTTGGTATTCGGAACATCTTGGATAGCGCCTCCTCCCCGGCGATGTATTGCCGCTAAGAGTAGTCCAACAATGTTGATCCTTTGCGCACGTGCTGCGATGTGCAATGCATTCATCTTCTCGTGAGTGGTCGCAAAGGGGTCGGCACCGGCTTCCAGGAGTCTTTTGACTAGAAACTCGTTCCTCGCTGCCGCCAGGTGTAGCGCAGTAACGCCTCCATAATCACGGGTATCGATGTTATCTGATCTCTCCAGCAGGAAGGTGATGGGACAGTCCGAGCGGTCCCTATGGGAGCGATATCCGCCCGCGTGGTCAATTTCGCATAGCGTATGCAGAGCTGTTCGACCGAGATGCTGCCTTGAATGTCAGTGAAGAGCAATACAAAGAAGGCGGTTTGTCGGAGGACTATCAGAAGACAGTTTGGTGGACTCACATTTACCTGGTTCACATCCAGCCCAGTGCTATCGACCAGATATTTCAAGACTGGGACGGCATTGCCTTTCGTCTCCCTCTGTGCCACTGTGTGCAGCAGTGAGTTCCCCTCATAGTCGACGTCCTTCGGATCCAGACCCATTTCAATTAACATGTCCCAACGCTTCCATGCCGCACATTCCACCCGCTTGAGTCGCTGCCGGTTGCCGAGAAGTCCCACTACTTCGTGCAAGCATGTCTTCCCCTTGAAGTCTCTGGTAGTAGGGGTGGCTCCAAGATGGACCAGTCTCTGGAGAATCGGAATGGTGTCATCGGGTATGCGATGAACATTTGTGTCAGAGGCTGTCCTAAAGAAGAGGGTCTTGCCACTGAAATCGCGAGCGTCCAAACCCGCGCCAGCCTTCAAGAGCAGTCCTTGAATATCTTCACCACGAGCTCTAGGCAACATCAAAACTGTTTGTCCCTGAAGGTCTCTTTGATCTGGATTCGCGCCTCTCTTCAAGAGCTCTTGAATCAGTTTCTGAAGACTCGTTAGCGAGGTCAGCTTTGACATCTTTCTATGGGCGACATACTATGGTATGGGATTCATGCCTGCTTCTCACATCGTTGAGAAGAAGATGTAGAGGTCCGCCCTTCTCAACAGCTTTATCTTTTGCTTTGACCATGCTGACATCGGCGCCGAGCCTGAGGAGCTCTAAGGCTTTGTCTTCCACGATCTCCTGCAAGGCCAACGAAAGCGGTGTTTGTCCATCAGAATTGACCGCATCAATGCTCGCTCCGCCTTGCTCAACCAGCAATGACACCATGGAAGCACTTGTGCAATCGTGAAGAGGGGTATTACCTGCAGAACACGCAGCATCAGCTGAGACGCCAGCATCGAGCAACAGCTTCGCTAGTGACGCTGGTCCCTTTGCAGCCTCATGGAGCGCCGTTCTCCCGTCGGAAGAACGGTGGTGAACATTGATACCAGCCTTCAAGAGACACCTAAAGATACTCTTGACAGAAGTCTTGTCTATTTTCTCGCCCGCGTACTTGCCACCAAACAAAGCGAACAGAGGCGTCGCACCCACTGTCGCGTGTCTGTAGCGATCACCAGACCACCCTATCCGCGCTTCCTCACGCGAACGATCATAGGGCTGACGGCATCTGTCGGGATCAGCACCAGCTCGAAGCAGAGCCTCAACGCTGAGAAGATCGTGATTCTTGCAAGCTTTGTAAAGAAGTGTAGACGTCCCATAGAGGACGTCGACATCGATTCCTGGATGTTGGGCAATACGCTGCACCAATTTGGGATGTTTCCCCTCGACAGCCCAGCCCAGAGCATACTGAGCCTCCTCAAGGCTCACAACAGGTAACAGGACGTCAACTGCCTCGATGTGGCCTCCTAAGCATGCACATCTCATGGCGGTGTCTCCGGTACTTTGGCGAGCATTGCCGCACCGTCGACCTGGGTCCTCTCTAGTTTTGCCTGTCTCCGGATTGACTCCTGCATCAAGTAGAACTTTCAGAACATCGGCATAGTTAGCTTGAGCGGCAACGTGCAAAGGCCTCCACCCATATTCATGCTCATCACAGTTGGGGTCCGCCCCTGCTTCAACCAGAACCTTCACGGTCGATGAATGGCCCTCAGATGCTGCCCACCATCTGGTAGAGTTGTTAGAGATGAGGGCAGGTCACTGTATTGAGACCGTTTCTTCACTTACAGAGGAGTACGTCCGTGTTCATCGCAGCCATCAACTTTGAGGTCTGGATCTTGAACGAGCGTACGGGTGTATGCAACAAGACCTAAAGCAGCTGCAAAATGTAATGATGAGAGGTCTTTGGCTTCAGAGATTCTATGAATCAACATCATATCGATTGAATACCCGAAAGCGCGCTTGTGCTTGAAGAATTCATGAAGAAGTTTGATAGTTTCGTCTTGTTTGTGAGCCGCGACCTCCGCCGCCCGTACGTGCGCGTGCCAATTCGTTGCCGCATACTCAAGGAATGGGAACTTCATGTACAGACCCAACAAGGTAAATGTGCCGCTGTGAGAGTGTCTGTTCCCACCATAGGGCTCCTCGTCTTCGGAATCGTCAGGCGGCACGGTTGCTTGACGCTCGAGACATCCACTCGCTAGCAAGTACTGCAAACAAGCTCGAGCCAATTTGTCATGTGTATTTCCAGAACGAAGTATCGGGTATCCGGATTGATCTTTGGATCGGGTTGATCCGATGAGATATTCCGTAAAGGAGTGGTGAATCACTGAGATGGTCTCGTCCGGCAGAATCTCTAATAGAGGGCCACAGGCTTGCCTGACGAGATCCTTTGCAGCTCCCAGATCAGTTGACTGTCCATCGGGCTCCAGGACTCTGATGAGCTCGGCAAGCTCCAAAAGCCTCAGTGGCCGGATACTGTGCGTCATAGTTTGTAAGATGAGAAGCTGGACGGACTCAGAGACACCCGAACGAAGCCTGTGGGCTTCAAGAAGGCCGCTATATACCATGTTGAGATCTTCGGGAAGCTCTCGCAGAACTTTGTTAACGTCGGCACCGGGTTGGAGAAAGGCATCCATGGCGAGCCTGGCATATAAGAAGAGCCCGTTCGCCTTTCCGGGGACCGCGTTCGTGACGGTCTGCCATTGCTCCTTGGGAATGGTCGAGCCAGCAAGGGCCTTTTTCACATATCTGCGGATGTCGTTGTCCACCAGAGTCTCCTCGAGCCGTATCAGAAGGGCCGGAAACTTGCGAAGCGGGAGCTCTATTTGAGGTACTGGTCTGCTCGTGATGAAGACTTTGACAATGCTTGGCCGCCAGAGACCAAGCGAAGCCAGCTCTTGGATGAAGGCTTCATTTCCCCCATCCATCTCATCCAGGGCATCCACGACACAGTAGACCCGCTTCGGTAAGGACAAGAATGCTTGCTTGAGATCCTGGAGCAGTTTCGCAGTCGAAAGGTTTGACAAGGACGCCCTCTCCTTGACATACTTCATCAGACGCCGTTGCAAGGGAGGGCTATACGGCAAAAGCTGGTCCATCCAGTCGCGCACCAGTGCCTGTGGCTCATGATTGGCGGCAATAATCTGCCTGAAGAAGAAGAAGAGCACCGGGCAATCCGGATATGCATGATTCAGAGATTGAATGGCTTTGGCGGTATGGACAGACTTTCCAGAGCCTGGGATACCCTTCATCCAGAGCAAGCCATGGTCTTGGCTCCGAAGCCATTCCTGGTACGGGTCGCTCGAAGTCAGCCATGACCCAGTCCCATCGACATGTGACTCGAGATGCTTGCGGTACTCGCTGCCAGCTATGTCATACTTCGTGGGCTTGAGCCACTTTTGAATCTTCCTAATGTTGCCTGCTGACTCCGGGAGGATGTTCTCAGGGTTATAGTTGCTGATATCATCCTGGTCGATATCGACAAGGTCATCGTCGCTTATATCAACTTCGCTAAAGTCCTCGTCGCCTAGGGAACTGGAGTAGTCAGAACGGCTCATGGTGGTGACACGTGAGTGATATCTAACGTTGTCATTATGAGATTGAGATGAGAAAGAGAAGAGGTATCGACAAGCGAGAGGGTGCTGGACTATTTATGGACATTGGTGGCCGGGGTTCGCCAAGATGGTCCGCGCTCCGCTTCCATACATCTGATTGCGGCGCAGTTGCCTTGCCGAGATCCCAACCGCTGAACCACACTACTGTTGCCTGATCCAGGCGCAGTAATATGGGGTATTATTGATTCTTGCAAGATTTGGGAAAGCTTATGGAAGTCAGATATTGACATGCCGCTCCTTTGAAACGATAGCTTAAACGTTGTCTTCCATAGATTCTCGCAGCATGCTAGATGAGTCCACGACCTTTCATGTCTTCACAGATATCCCAGAGCTGCACTTGCTTTTATGAATGAGTTTTCAAGGTTCAAACGGCCTACCTGGATCATAAAGTCCGATCAGTGCGATCCTGCGAGAGGATCACATCGGATCCAGCATATGCTGATGACAATCACACACAAAGCATTGCCATACACGGAAGACGAGGAGTAATTGGCTATATTCGTCTCGGTTGCTTTCCTTATTCCAACTCATCCTCTCGATTCTTTCCGTTCAACGGAAACAATTTCCAAGGTGGCTCCATCCCTTCGATCTTCCTATACACACTGGGAGTACCAATCATTCTGATAATGGCACGTGCCTGACGAGCAGCATTTCGGACCAGTCCATCCGTTTCCACCGCACTGGCCCCAGACAGCCGAGCATGAGCCACTACCTCCTCCGGTGTTACCACCGGTATTGCCTCCAGTGTTGCCCCCAGTGTTACCCCCAGTGTTACCCCCAGTGTTACCTCCAGTATTGCCGCCAGTATCGCCCGAGCCAGTGTTGCTCACCGACTGCTGGGCCGAACCACTACCGCTCCAGCTCTCAACAGCGATGACCTGGTAGTTCATGGTGCCGAGGTTCATGCCAAGAGCAGCCCAGGCCTTGAAGTGGTTGTCAACGGTAATTGTACCGCTCGACGTTGGTGACTGGCGGATGGAGATGTACTGGTTGAAGGTCGAGGTTCCCTGGATGGAAGGCTGATTGACCTGCTGGTGTTCCCAGATAGCGTATGTTGCGCCGTCGCTGGTTACGGTGCCACGTTGAGATCCTCCTGTGCTGATGCCATGGTTGGTATCCATGATACTACACGTAAGGTCAGTATCGTTGCTCAGAACGGAGCGCGGATGGTATATCAGCTTACTAGTACTCAACCAAGGGGTTAGTGGTCCAGCCGTAGACACCAAGACTTCCTAGGCCGCTGTTGACGCTGAAGGAGCCGCTATGTGTAATGGGCCTGACAGCCTTTCGTCAGTGGGATGGTTCAACCTAAGTCAACGACACGTCTGCACTCACGAGTGACCACCGGGGTTCCAGCCGACTCCCACGACGAAGTCTTGCTGGGTGTTCCAGTTGAGGCTGAAGCTGTTCGTCCCAGGAGAGAAGTTGACGCTTCCACCAGTCCTGTAGTCCTGCTTGTAGTTGGTGTCAGAGCGAGGACCAATGGCGCGAATGCTGAAGTTTCCGAAGCGCTTGGCCAATGGGTGGTCATAGCCCATGACGAAGTTCATAGGCCCACGCTCCTCAAGAGGCGAGAGAGACGCAGTAGGTGCTGCAAGGGACAAGGCTGCGGCTCCCAGGCCGAGCGCAATGCTGGTGAAGGTAACCATGGTAGCGATGAAGCAGTGATTGTCGCCGATCTTGCAGATCAGACTCGAGCAACGATCTCAATTGCAGATCTCAATCACAAGAAGCCCATTGCTTGAGCCTGGTATCTTATACGTGAGCTCAACAAGCTTCAATCAAAGTCTTGGCGGCTATTTACAACATTCAGGAATTACCCAAAGAGGAAATACGGAGCTGCATGTAGCCGCGTCGACCAACATCGGAGGTGGCTTCGGCAACGACTGTGCCGACAATGAAACCCTGACAGGCTTACTACTCACATCGGATATGTCGGCATGATCTTTCCCTGTGTAGTCTCGGTATACCGGCATCGTCTGTTGAACATGATGTCTTCCTCAGGCCTGATCAGGGGGTACATATGCGGGGGAGGACTTCAGGCTCAACTCAAATCTCCTGCTTCTTATGAGATGTAGGCGCAGCATCGCTCTAGATCTTCTAAACACTTCGGAATACTATCGCCGCTCCTCGATATGGTTGTTTGGATATGCCGGCAGATCAGTCTGAATCATTCTAGACTTACTCGTGTTCAGCCTAGGACTTGCCGCCGTATGGGGGGGACCAGAAGGGATTAGGTCTCTTACACACCCACCATGTCGACTGTAGAGAGCTCTGTGTTGACACCATCCAGAAGCACTGTTTCCATTTATCCAAGTTGCTCGACAAAGGAACGGCTAGTTGCCTGTATATCCAGTCCTTGCGCGCCAATAGGTTATCCTCATCTTGGAAGGCTCATTTTCTGAAGCAGCTCCGATGAGAGACTCATGCGAGACGAGATCTGAACCCAGACTCCGGGGTTTCCTCCCCTGCCACGTTGATAAATTCGGAGTGAATAGGCCAGGAAGAAAAAAGAAATCTAATCATGGTCCGGCAATCATGTAATGCTAATATCTCCGGATGCTTTGC
The DNA here is from genome assembly GCA_030734395.1 of Sarocladium kiliense. Taxonomy (NCBI): domain Eukaryota; kingdom Fungi; phylum Ascomycota; class Sordariomycetes; order Hypocreales; family Sarocladiaceae; genus Sarocladium; species Sarocladium kiliense. The sequence goes on from JAUZTG010000047.1 coordinate 235,261, forward strand.
GCAGTAGTCCCTGCAAATTATGCAGCACATACGCCCAGAGACTCCTCTCTTTATTTGCGCACCATTTCAAGCAACAAGCGCTGCCTCGCCTGTAGGATAAATCTAACAGAACCCTGAGATGCCGACACTGACACACAGCCTCATACATTGCTTCTCAAGGACCATGTGCCCACTTACTCCGGTCAATGCCTTGTCGCCCTCGAACCTTCACAGCGTTGCTCCATCTGGCTAATGACAGACCATGTTTCTATGCAAAGTCAAAAAGCAGGTCGGTGTGGGAGGGAGAGGCAATGAAGAGACAAGACGGATCACCTAACCCCAGTCACAAATGCTCGGCTTATGCCAATAGTCAACATCAGGTGCTGTCGCGGCCAAAACCCACGGCTAAGATCTATGTCATCAGCGAAGAAAGAGAAAACTTTAGGTAGTGTGTTCATATGCGTACTATGTCAAGATTAGACCGATCGACCGCTTTCCCATGCAGCGCACTCCAGGCATATTCCCGAACAGAAACTCCAAAGCAATTAATACGCCGTCTCTGCAGTCCCAAGAAAACCCAAAGCAATGACCTCCCACTTCCAATTTGATCCACTGTGATGCAAATACTCTCAATGCAGAATCATTACCGCGCCCGAGTTTGGTTGTTCTTGCCCACGGTGCTAGGACTGCTGACGGAGCCCGCACCGTCTTCACTTCTTCTCAGCATCCGCCGTCCCTCGTCTGCTTCGTCATCGCTCATCAGTCCATCCAGCTCGAACTCTTCAGCGTCACGGACACGGCCGTTCTCAGCCGCGTGGCTATCGAAGTCCTTGCTCTTGACTTGGGGGTTGGCGTTGCGATCGTAGAGGTGAATGAGCATGTGGGCGAAAAGGAACACAATGAAGGCAACCGAGAAGAGAATCAGGAGGTAAGCTACGTGGTCCATGGAGGATTGATCGACGAGAAGCATCTGCTCCTCCGTGGCGCCCATGAAGAGGAATCCGGCAGCGTACAGAAGCTATATGTTTGTGTAAGCAGAAGCCTCATCCACGGCAGATCGTGCAGACTTACAAAGATAGGAAGATATTGGAAGCTGTTCCATGACCGCCCGTCGTCCGCCAGCGACTGCTCATCCCGAAGGATGAAAGCAATCTCGATGATCCTAGTCACGCCAGCTGCCATGAGGGTGTAGCCAAACATGGCGTGAGTGGCAGCGCTGACGTGGAGCTCCTGTGGGTGAGCAGACATGGCCCAGCCGGTAATAAAGATGACGAAGCCAGGGATGAAGTTGCGCTTGGGGTTGCCATCGCGATCACGACTAAGCCACACACCAGCGAGGCCTGCGCACCACCAGATGATGCCCATGGTAGTGTGTTGCCAGTCGTTCTTGACCCAGTCTGTTCCCCATCGGTGCTCAGTAAAGGTGTTGACACAGCCCCAAGCCGCGATGACTGCGCTGTCGTAAAACTCCTGTGATCGGCCGGATCGTCGAAGCCACACCTGCCCAACCAGCAGAATAATGGTGAGGATGATACCATATGCAACGAAAGCACTGCCCATGATGAAGTGAGCGGCGCACTGGCCAACATGATCACCCTGGCAGAATCCGAGTGCAGTGATGCCGCCAAAAAGCAACTGTGTCCAAGACAGGACGGGCATCGCCTTGCCAATGATAGAGTGGCATGGCCGAATGAGCTTCCTGATCCTGCCGTTGATGCCCTTTTCCCAATGTCCCTTAAGGTAGAGTCCCAACACGACTTGCCCAGCGAGCAGGAGCTGGAGAATCCAAGCAAAGCTGGCATGAACATTGTTGCCGACGAATTCGCGGCCCCCGTGGGCGTGTCCGAGGAAGAAACCGGCGATCGCGAGACTTGTTCCGAATATCTGCGTCGGGACGTGCCATCTCGATTTGCTTATCTGGGAGACAGCCATCAGTACATGCGGTCGCAACCAGCGCAGGATGCCAGATCACCCACTCCCAGGACCATTCCGATGGGGAAGACAATGCCGTACGCCAGCATCTGGATGAAGATGTGAATCCACATGATTGTGCCCTATCCGACGTTTCGTCAGCTGCTTTGAACCTTAGAGTCTGGGCGCCTTGCGAGTGGGCGACAAACAAGAGGCTCCTGCGAGATCGTCTCGCCCTGTGGAATATTGCTCTCGCCCTCATGGTGATCGTGAGCTCGTGCTGTCTGCCCTAGCAAAGCGAGACCAAGGGCCAGCCCCGCTGGTCGCAAAGCTGTGTTCATATTTTCCGCGTGTACGCGCGCCTCGAAAGGCTGTTGACGATTGTAACTGTCACACTTATTGTCGCGGCCAGATCGACTCAAACGGCGGGGGTTTTGGTGACAATCAGACGAACAAGGATCGACGCCCGGCTGTTCCGATCGGGTGATGGCGGCGGCAGCTGGTACCAGGAAAATGGTAATTAGCCCTGGTTGCAATTAGATGATAGCAAGATAGACCAGCTACTCACCTGAGAGGTAACAGCAATGGTGATAGGAAGTAAGAGGCGACTGCAGCGTCGAGAGAGGCTGTCGAAGGAGGAAGTAGGGGGCAAGGGAGGCGTCACGGTCGAGGAGGACGCCAAATATCAAATGCCAATGCCAGCGCGAAATGCCAATGCTTGCGATGCGAAAGGGTCCAAGGGCACCAGCGATGGTTTAGTGGTCCAAAGGGGCGGTCGGGGCCCCTCACAGTGGATGCTCCGGGTGCTCGGCACGCTCCATCAGGGGGTTGTCGCCCGCTAGAGGGAACCTTGACGGCGCTTGGAAGCCTTTTACGGAGGCTGAGGTGCTGTAATTGGCAGCAATGCGATTGGGAGGCCAGTAGTTCTCATTTCCTACGAAGCTTGGCCACGAGACGTGGCCCCTGGGTTGCGTCAACGTGGAATTCTGGACCCAATGCGAAATTCGAAACGGTGGGAGCTATTTGTGACTCTGGTATCATTAAACTTGATGCTGCGTTATCCTAATGGTGACAACTCGTGACTCCTCGACGCAGACTTTCGCCAAAGAGGAACCTCCTTAATCCTGCCTCAGCTTATCTCCATCTGTCTCCAGGAATTTCCTTGCCTTGTCCCAGAGCTCCCGCTCCATGTCTCGCTCCACCTTGGATGACCTGCTGTTTAGCCATCCAACATCCATGCCTCCGACACTGCCGACGCCGTCTGGCTTCAATGTTGGAGGAGGCCTCTCGTTGATGTCTGTCTTCTTTGGTGTCAAGTCCACGACTCCCGCTTCCTCCAATGCCAGAATATGCCGTTTCATTCGTACATCGATGCTGTGCAGCGTTGTGAGAAACGAGTCTGTTGCAGCGCGATATGCTTCCTTTTGGGCTGCAGGATCAACAGATGGTTTGGATGATGGCGATGACGCGGTATCAAGGGATGTGGTGAGGGCGTTAAGTGAGGTTGATGTGTGTTCCATGAGCTGGACAATGCTCGCATCGATGGCGTTGAGCTGCTGGATGTTTTCCTGGACCGTGAAAGGCTTGAAGTCATGTTGCTCTTGATCGTCCTGTCCACTCTCCGTCATATGTACATCGTTTTCTGGCGATGCCATCTTGAACAATCGAGACGGCGACGTGACTGAGTGCGCTGCGTTCAATGCTCCCAGAGTGAACGAGTTCACTCGAGAACAGTAGGAGGCGGCTTGAAAGACACAGTGTGGAGTTTAGTGAGGTATCCGATTGCACGGTGGGACGTCGGGCAGCACCTCAACGTTGAAGACCCTGACGACCAGGCTGTTGGCAGTGCAGACTATCAGCATAACAGTCTAGATATGATGATTGAGTTCTCACTGGAGTGGTATTTGTCTTTTCTTTCCAGCAAGCGCTTCCTTGTTCTCGTCGTGGGGGATCTGAAGAATGCGTCCTGGAGGTTGAGATGCGCCGGTTCATCCGCGGCTAAACTGCGACCTCCCAAGCTCGCGCCTGGCTCAACGCAAATGCACCAGCTTCATCCCATCAATCCAAACATCAACCTTTCCAAATCCAGCTGTTGACAAGTCACGGTTCAATCTTGAAGTGACCATCTCTGAGTCGACCCGCAAATCCCCGCGTCTGAGGCGAGAACGCGATCCAGCGAGGCATCTTCTCATCCTTCACGCCATCTCACACGCGTCAACTGAAAGCCCGGGAGAACGGGTTCGCGAACATCGGGTTCATCTAGGAAGATTTTACCCGCGACTTCTTGAAGACACACGACCAGAGACTTACCGCCGCGCAATCTTCGAGTGGGCAGTCATCATCTGAAGGGCTAGCCACGGCCAACATCTGGCGCAATGTCTGGCCCAACGCCGAATCCAGGCGCTGGCTCAGGAGGAGGTTTCGCTGCCGGCGCTCCGCCAGCATCGTCACCGGTCGGCGGGACCGCTCCAACGACCGCTCCTCCTGCTCCGGCTGGCGGCGGTGCAGCAAGCGGAGGAACTGCGACATCGTCCGGCACAAGTGGCGGATCCGGGGGCATGTCAAATCAGAACCTCAATCAGATTGTAAGTGCCACTTGCCGCAGTTGTCTCGTCGACCTGTCATGTGGGGAGACCACTTCACTTGCTTTCTTTGTCCCAATGGTCTTGCCCATTCACTCTACACATGCCTTCCATAAAGCCTGTATGCCTCCTTCGAACCCAAGTCCAAATCCTCCACCATCACCCAGCGACGTTGGATTCGCCCTGTCACCGGAATGGGATCTCCAGGCGCTTCTCCGCCCCCTCGCCGCGTTAGGCTGAGAAAACGCACCAAGAAATCAGAGAAACCAAAGACAATCGATGTTGTTACTGTCACTGATCTTGGGTAAGCGAGACTGACATCTTCTTGATCTAGGTGACCGACTATTTGCTGAAGCGAGGCTTCAATAGGACTGAGGAAATCTTCCGCCAAGAATCAAAGCATCTGGGACCCGATGGCAAGCCAATACAACAACTTGCGAATCTGGGTCCTAAGAAATACCAGAAAGCTTTCAAGCTACTGAAGGACTGGGTCGAGAACAATCTTGAGTTGTACAAGGTTTGGTCACCGCCCTGTTGCGTCCTTACTCGTGCTGACATGTGCTACAGTTCGAACTCTCGAAACTGCTTTGGCCCATTTTCGTCTACTCTTTCATCGAGCTTGTCACAAACGGTTACGGTGATGACGCCAAAGCCTTCCTTAAGGATGTTGGCGCCAACTTCCAAGCCACTCATGCCGATGATCTGAAGACCTTTTCCACCATCACCCTGCCGCAACATGTGACCGAGAACTCCGTGACCAAGCTGTACAAAGAGAACCGGTATCGCATCCCCCTCAATCAGCATGCTACGGGCGATCTCTTCAACTTCTTGGAACGCGAGTCAGAGCAGGGCGGCTCTGTCATTCGACAAATTCTTGTGGCTTACTGTCAAATCGACTCGACTGCCAGAGGGCCAATCACTCCTTTCAGCTTCGAAGCAGTCTATCGCAAGTCCAGAAACCTCGAATTGGACGATGTCGACGCCAACGAGGGAATCCCTGGCGTCAACATTGGTCTGTCCAACAAGGACGTGCTCGATCCAGCAGCCCCGTTGGTTCTAGGACCTTTGCCCATGGAGGCAGACCTCCGAGATGATGTCCGAGCAGAGCTTGAAGACGAGGACCGCCGTAATCCCCCAACCGATGGCCGGCCCACGCTGGTAGAAGAGTTTGATCAGAGGATCAAGCGTGAGGATAGTGCCGACGTACCGAACCGATCAGAGCTGCCTCTTCCTCCATCTCGACCGCGCGACATCATGTTGGAGATGCAAAGGGTACGTGAGAACCGTGATCGCTTCAAGATTGAGGGTCGCACGGGGGGGTCTGGCATCCCTATCAGTGCTTGCATGTTCACATTCCACAATACCCTTGGCAGGTAAGTAGACGTGTCTCGCCAGGCTTCACAAATTTCTGACTTGAAGCAGTATATCATGCATGGACTTTTCCGACGATGGACAGCTTGTCGCTGCCGGTACAACCGACTCGTATATCCGCGTTTGGTCGCTGGATGGCAAGGCTCTGCCGACAATGAATGCCCATGAGAAGGATGCTAAGTTCAACAGCCGGAAGCTAATTGGGCATTCTGGACCTGTTTATGACGTTTCCTTTTCCGACTCGGCATCCGGTCCTCCACAGAAGCTCTTCGGCGAAGAAGGCAAACAAAATCCAGCACTGGACACAAAGCCCAAACTCCTCCTATCTTCTTCTGCGGATGGTCATCTTCGGTTGTGGTCCCTTGAGTCGTGGTCCTGTCTTTGCTTGTACAAAGCGCACGACGGCCCTATTTTCAGGTCACTCTGGAGTCCACAAGGCCATTACTTCGTGAGCGGGGGATACGACAAAGTGGTGCGCATATGGATGCAGGATCATGCTTCGCCCCAGAGACTACTCGTTGGGCATGACACTGCCATCTCGGCGCTAGCATGGCACCCCAACGGCATGTACGTTTTCTCGGCTTCGGATGAAACGGATAAGTCGATCCGTATGTGGTCTGTCACCACTGGATCATGTGTCAGAGTCTTTACCGGCCACACAGATTACGTCAGTGCCATAGAATGCGCACCAAATGGAAACATCTTGGCAAGCGCTGATTGCGCTGGCAACATCTTCTTCTGGGACTTGAACAAGGGCACAAGGATCAAGCGGTCACGGGGCCACGGCAAGGGGGGCATCTGGTCGCTGAGCTTCAGCGTCGAGTCTAATGTACTGGCGTCAGGCGGCCAGGATGGTACGGTTCGTCTGTGGGATGTCGAACTACCAGCGGATCCCCAAAAGGCTGCGCAGCATATTGGTCTGGATGGGGCAGCCGCTGCGACAGACGGATCTACATCTGGAGGAACGGGAGCTGAAGCAGGCAGGGCCAATACTGCCTCATCTGGCCAAGCCGCAAGTGGCTCGACTGCTACTGGTACGCACAAGAAGAAGGGCAAAGAGGTTATGATCACTCCGGATCAGATCAGTGCGTTCCCCACGAAGAAGACGCCAGTCACAAAGGTCAAGTTTACAAGGATGAACCTCGTGATCGTCGGAGGTTGCTACGATCCAGACAGATGAGGGGGTTTTTTCAGAGGCGTACCGGTGAGATTACTCGCAAAAGACTGCATCATCGGGGAGTCTGGTGACTTTTGCTAGGGTTGGCAGAGTTCTAATGAAGTATAGGAGCAATTATCCGATCGTCCCCGGCTTAGTTCTTATTCTCTTTACTATATCCAAATATGATCATCTCAACCTTGGCTCCTGTCGTCCGTATCCGTTGTCTGACACTGCTTCCCAGCATGTTGACCTACTGCCTACCACCAAGCGCAGCAGAAGCGTAATACTCTGTAACCCCATGACTTCGCACCACTTCAGTCGCTTTCTCAGAGACCGTCTCACCCGCTCCCTCTACCTGCCCGCTCTCAGGCCCTTCCTGCCCTGCTGCTGCTCTCGCATTCCCGTCTACTGTCTCAGCTTCAGCAGCAGCGGCGAGGCGTTTCTTCTTCTTCTTCCCCCGAACGTGACCCATGACGCAACAAATCGCAACAGCGATGCAGACGGCGCCTCCAACGGCTGAGATACCGATTATCCATGGATTTATCCACGTGCTGCGCTTGATGTAAGGTCTGTTGCGGTCCCCTTCATTGTCACCAGGGGTGATTGTCTCACTCTCCCAAGGTGCCGTCGCTGTGCTGCTGGTCGTCGATGTCGGTGTAGGGTCTGACGATGGCGATGCCGTCGTCGCTTCGCCCGTGCCGTTGAAGAAGAAGGCTTCCGAGTAGCCTGTCTGTCCCGAGGGCCAGTCTGTGACTTTGAAGCAGTAGAGTCTCGGCTCGATGTCTTCTGAGATGAGCACCGTTCTCGATTCTTCCTTGACGAATCCTACATTCTTCGGTTAGCTTCCGACACCGTCTTGAGATTTGTATAGCAATTTTGCTGGTAAACGCTGAGCCCTAGAGACGAGTCATGAGAGCTCCGCGGGTGGCATTGCAAAGCAGTGCAACTTACGAGTCCTTCCGCGCGACAAGGCTTCAACAAAAGCCCGGATCGGGGACTCGTGAAGATCAATGTCCACGCGATCACCGCCTGCATCCGTCCATGTCACCTCGAAATCAACCCCTCTCTGCACATCGAACTCTTTGTTCGTGATCCTAATCGCCGAACCTACCAGCGCCAGGCAGAACACCTGAAAACGCGCAGGTGCGCAACGCATGGCTTGGTCAGCTCCAGTCGCGGATTGTCTTTATCCGCACGGCATGGATTAGGGGATAGAACTATGTAAAAGTTCAAACGAGCAATGATAAAACATCACCTCACTATATCGTGCGACTGGAGCAGTTGGGGTTTTGTTGCCACCAAATTGTGGCAGAACGCCCACCTTTGCGCACGAGGTTGCCTAGGTAGTGACCGAAAACACTGGGACGGAGGGTGGGCGATTCGATACGCCCGATGAACGAGGTGAGTCGGTGGGTAAATAGAGACCCCGCATAGCGCCGAGACTCATATCCTAATCGTGGCTCGCTTAATGATAAGAAATGATGGGAGTTTGTTATTGGAAAGCAGGATCAAGAACCCAGCAAGTCACTTCGTATAATCGCCGTATTCTGTGCGATGCTGATTGGCTTGTTGCTGTAAGGCAGCGTGGGCGTCGGGAGCGGTTCACCTCACCTCCAGCACAGATCCCAAAGCATATCTCGGAGCCGCTAACATTGCTTAAAAGGGGGCCCGACGTAGACTGGTTGTGGAACTTCGAGGCAAAGTGGCACACGATTGAACGAAGAATACAAGTCGATTGGAATCTTCAAGAACGTGAGTATATAAGTTGTCAACCCTTGCGGAAGCAGAGTGTTTGCACGGACTTGAGTAAGTCGAAGTGCTGTTACAGCCTTCCCATGTGCTTAGACCCGCAGCCATGAAAATAAAATAAAAATAAAAGGGCGGAAACTATTTGGTACTTCTCGCTGGGCGCCAGGTCAGAGATAGCAGCGGTGTCTTCATAGCAGCGAGAACAAACAACACAGCCTTTTCGAACTCCCTAGTCTTCATAATAACTACATTGGGACGAGTCCTATCCTGACATCAGACTCGAGAACAAACAGAGCGGACCTCGCGCTGTGTCTTCGTCCTTTCACCAAATCCTCCATCGCTCATTCTCCATACCACTCTAATGTCCACAATAGCTTCAAGTGTCGGTGACATCTAAGGGCTTTGGTCGTTGATGTTTCCTGAATTGAAGCCAGTGAGACATCGAATCTTCCGGTGCCCTTGGTTGCGAGGAAAGTGGCCGCATGACCAGTAATCATCGTTAGGGAATGGCATGCAATTCCCAACTTTTTGATCCTTGGTGTCATAAAGTCCCCATTCGCGATCTTTGTAGATGGCTAAGCAGTATGAAGGAATTGAGTTAGTTCATCTGGAAAAAGGTATACAGTGAAGAATTTGGTGGAGAGACGTCAAGGGCAGGACTCACTCCAGTGATATGCCCGAAAGTTCATCTCAAGAACGTCAATGTCACTTGGGTCCCCGGAGGCAGCACACCCATTGCCTTCGCACCGGACTCCCGTACTGTGGGAGACATCGTCCCAATCTCCCCACATCCAGTCCACAGCTTCGTCACAGTTGGGGGGTTTATCATAGAATGCCCACCCCCAGGCATTACCTCCGATGCCTCCGCCACTCATACCGTGCCGATAGATGTCAAAGTTGGCACTGGCACTCTGCATGAGGACGATGGCAGTGAAGGCAACGATGAGGAAAATTTTCATGGTTGGTCGAAATGTTGTATCAGAGGGGCAGGTAAATGCTGAAATGATGAGTTCAAGGTTCTCCACGATTCTGGCATGTAATCAATACTGTTCATCGAAGCAGGCGGAAAGCCTGGTATTTATACCTTCCTCAAGCTCGACTATTGGCAATCTTGTACGCCATCTATGATTTGGATCGTACTATGTAGATGACAGCGTTGCTCGTGCAAGGGAGCCAGCCACCCTGGCGAGATGGCAAGGCACACAGGTTCGCGAAGAATGTGTTGTCGGCTGACTTTCGAATACGGGCCTCGTCGGATTCACGCGCAGCAACAAGTCAGCCTGTGTCGCTATTATACGCCAAAGACGATGTAATTGTAGAGGGCTGACGCCGAACGACGTGGTACATGTAGCAGAGTAAGCATGGTGCAACCGGCATGTGCAGCACAATGACATGATTCCACGTTAAGGTACTGAAAAAGAACCTGACGGAATTCCTGTGGAAGCGAGCTGAAAATGCATTAGTGTGCGGTCTGGTTACATTAAGGTTGCCTATGCTATGTGTCACAATCCGATCCACATGATGTAAGGCTACAGGCTATGATAGGCTTTCCTTCACTTGTTTGTCTTTACCTTGCATCGTTGAGACACCATTTTATGCTCCCCTTAGTAAAGTATGCTTCCAGTTCATCACAGAGGACTGCAATGTTGGACTGGGATTGCACGCTCTAAATACGTCCTCTCACGCGGAACAACACCCACATGAGAATACACGAAGGACTCTTCAGTTTCTTACTCACTTTTAGCCACGGTTCCTCCAGATTCCTCAGATAACATGAATGCTCAGCTTACTCGAGTTAACCTGAAGCCTGGCTGCGCCTTGGAATTGCATTTTGTGCTCGCGGCGTTTCTCTAAGTCGAAACAGCCCTGATCTACGTGTGCTTATACTACGTTATGGAGGGAAGGAATACTTAGCGTATCTTGGGGGCAAGATGGAAAGCAGTTCCCTCAACATCTACCGTTGGGCCGAGCCTCAGTCTTCCTTATCCCTCGCATTAGATGCCTGTGTTGGGGAGCGTAATGCTTCGTTAGTCCACGGTCGTCCCGAGTGACGAAGCAGTCAGCTCTTGGACTGCTTGGAACCGCCTTGACTGCGCTTCTCGAGCTTGAGATTGTATTAGGAGATGTCTACCTTGGCTGAGGTGTTCGAACATTGGTAACGACTATCGTACTAAATTTGTTAGGTTACGGAAGCGATTCGGGTGGATATTGAGGCAGCTGGTTCGAAATATTCCGTGTCATTCAAAGAAAATACAAATATCTTTACTTCTTTATTCATTCTCTTTCTCATAGTGAACTCCATGCGCCATATATGGTTTGAAGACAGCAGATACGGAGAACACTACACCATGCCTCGGCTCTACGAAGGGTTGGAGCCTACTAGTTTGAAGCTGGGGCCCAAATTTCCTCTCTGACTTGCCCAGGTCTCCATCCTCACAATTTCATTCCCGAGGGTTTCGATGTCCCTGTCCAGATTTTCGTCATCCTCTTTGTCGGTCCCTGCCGCCACTCCGCTAGGCGAACCCTCTTCGTCATTGTTCATCCCCGTTCTTGAGCTGGCCAATTCACTCCGAGCGTCAGGATTTGAGGCATAACCATTGTTGGTATCGATGCACGTGGAACGCCTAGCTTGCTCTCGTTTCATCTTTACCGCTACCTCGACACGCAGCCGCATCGCCTCCTTACCAGCTTCTTCAGCGATCACGGCCAAGTGACACCGTCGGTACACGCCGATTGTGGTGAGTACGAGCCCGATTATCTCGTAGGCAAACAAAATCGGCAGGGCAAAATGCAAGTGCGGGTTGCAACCGCTGGACCAATTGTCGGTGAGGGTCTCATAGGCCGCATGGGCTGGCAAAGCGTACCCCCAGCGGTAGAAGGGCGACGATAGGTTGAAAGGGACCAAAATTGATGTGATGTTGGTCACAATCCATGTGATTAGTATCATGGGCACGTATTGAGGCGGGACCCAGATGGTAAAGACATCGATGGCCAGGAAGTTGACATGGGAAAACAGCCATAAGATCAACCAGTTAAGGCCAAACTGTCCGCCGGAGACACCCCAGCCAGCTTTGAATGCCCAAATGGCGGCGGAAATCAGCAAAGACCCAGTCATGGTGAAAGCGACGGAGATGAGGTCTCTCGTGATGATGATACGCGTAGGCCATATCCTGGTGTAGATGTTGAGTTGCGCATAGAGCCCGTTGATGTTGGCCAGGAAGAAAAAGTCTTGGATCAGGACTAATACGATGCAGATCGTATTGTATACGGTTCGAGCGCCTTGGGTTGTGGGCTGGATGTTGATGGACGACAGCACCCAAGGGTTCGAGAAGGCCAGCAGCGCATCCGAATCATTGGCGGGCATCGTGGCCAGGACAAAGCTGCTGTTGCGTGCCATGTAAGCGGTACGGGCGGTACTGGAGAGCAGCCCAAGGTTGCCCGATATGACGGCGTCAACAACGGTAGGGTAGCGCGCCTCGTTCCAGATGTAGAACAGAGCATCAGAGCGATTGTACTCCGATGCGGACCCCGAGAGTGCGCCGACCAATCTTTCGGATGCCCCTGGAGCGGTATACAGTGCCGCCCAATACTCGGCATTGCACACGACCTCTCTCAAGTCTGTCTCCGATGGGAACTCGGCTGCTGGGCGCTCCAAGAGAGTGGGGAAGTTTGTCGATTGCAGAGATCCGTAGGCATCCCGCACAGCGTCGCCGATTGCGCCGCCGTCGTAGTCGACCCAGAGCACCCTCATGTCGTGCGTGCGTGTTGGCTGCTGAAACAAGGATCCAAAGAGGTAGGAGAAAAGCCCGAGGAAGAGCAGCTGAAGGATTGTGAAGTTCAGCGCCGCTGCTCGGAAGAACTTTGCACGGTCGCGTTTGACTGCCGGATGGGAGATGGACAGCCTGTTGTCGCTGGCACGCGGATAGACATCGCGTATGACCGGCGGTAGCATCGTGGAAAGCGTCACGACGTAGACGGACGCGGGAATGCCGACTGATGGTGATTGAATGAAATAAAATTGAAGGCAAGATTGAGCGAGACTGGAACCGGACTATATAAAGCCACAAGGGACGGGTATGTGGTGCTGACTGTTTGCCATGTTAGCTGAGTGCGTAGCTCCGTGCCGATGTGCCGTGTACATGGTACTCATACAACTAACCCCCAGCTTGCACTATTTGACGACAAATATATATGTCAAGATAAAATTGAATTAAAAAGGAGGGAACTAAGGCATAGACTTCCATTTTCTGTTTCCTGGCTTGGGGGGTTTGAATAGTAAACATAGCGGGTTTCTGTCAGTATTTGTAAGGGGTGGGATGTCCGCCTAGTAAACGGCATCCATGCTGAAGTCATCACGGCTAGTCTCGTCTAGCGACTTTCCTTAGATCATCACATGGGGTTCAGATTCATGCATTGCGACCGAAGAAGCAAGGTCCGCAAGGTCCGCGCTACTGGCTGTACACGAGAGAGGTGCGATTCCGTTGACTGTCTAGTTACCTAGGCGTGCAAGCCAGACTCTTATCAGTCACACACAGTAATTCTCCAAATTTAAAACTATCAGCATCGGCCCAATGTCGCACGGATCAATGTATTCGTGATCCCTTATATCTCTAAGCTTCGAGAAATATATTTAAGCACATGGAAAGGAAAATTCAGAGGAACTTGGATTACATAGCCACTCGTATACAGCAGATGTGGCAAGCATCATATAGTTAGGTACACAACCTTAGACGTAGACGCCTATGTTCACAGTGCAAGTAAGTTATACATATATGTATGCATGGACCCAATGCGCACGCGATCTTCCCTTGTGTACATAAGCAAGATAAATCCTCAGAGTCCGTTATCAGTAGAGATACCGCACAATGTTATCATTGTTGTTCACTTCCCAGGACTTGGACTGGTTTTTCGACAAACGGAGTACATCTGCCACATTCTGTTGTACCTGTCCCATCGCTCCCAGCTGATCGAAACGGGCACGATCCTTGTCAAAAATTGACTTGGAGGGGGCTTGCTCTGCAATGCTAGCTTTCGTAGCCCGGAGTGCTTCCACTGAGAAAAGCGAGATCCTGGCGGCGAGGCTATCGACATGCTTCCGGAGAGCTTTGGCGCTAGGGTGCACAGAGTTGACCCAACCCACGCGAGCGGCTTCATGGCCACTGACTTGTGCTGCCGCGAGCATATATTCGGACGCACGGCCGGGGCCAATCTGTCTCACGAGCTGCTGGAGTCCCCCAACATGGATCAGGCCAACGGCGGCCTCAGGTGCGCCGAACTGTGCTTCTGGACCGGCAAATCTCATATCCATCCTCAGGAGGTGTTCGTCTCCAGCGCCCCAGGCTCGGCCGTTGACCTCACCGATGAAGATAACCGGAGTCGTCAAGAGGAGGTCCAGGTTCTCGTAGTAGGTATCCAGAAGGGCGGATGAATTACGCCCTGGGATCGCATCCGGTATGAAAAGATTCAGGTCGATCGGAGCGGCCCAGAAGTCAGCTGTATCGCTATCGAATACGACAACCTTCGTTTCATTCTGATTATTCAGGCTGTGCATGAGGGCGTTGAATCCCTCGATGACGTTGGCATCCCAGAGATTAACAGGAGGGTTCGAAATGGTGACACGTTTGGCGCTGCACGCTTTGTTGATGCACGATTGCTTCAGGACCTTGGCTCCAGCTGCACCGTGCCAGACTTGAGTCAAAGAAAGGAGACAGAGAATTCGGGTTCCAAATGTGAAGAAAGACATGTTGATGGGAGTGACTGTCAAGCGCTGGTTGATATTCGAGATAGTCTGGCATTCGTAGGCTCGAGCAGCATAGTATTTATAGCTCAGTGTCCCTCCATCCTGTCGCCCGTTATGTAAGTCTGGTACATGGATTCAGCCTCTGCCGAATCTCCGACTCGTATAAGAGTATGCTGGTGTTTCTCGGATCATCCGGCTGAGTCTTAGACTCACTACACGAGCACATCCTGTCACTAGGTTGAGGTTGTTGAATCACGCATGTTCTACGGAATTAATTAATCGACCCCGGAAAGCAGCAGTTCGGTTAATAATCGCGCTTGTCCGCTAGCGCCCGCCGCAATTTTCCCAATCTGGCCAAAGGATGATTACAACTTGTCTACGGTAACCTAAGCGCAATCTGCAACCCTCAAGGCACAACCTCGTCCCTTGTCCCCTTGGCGACGTCGATCTCATCTCCAGCCCGCCAAGCAGGTAGCCGATAGATTGCCCAGGTCCGAGCTGACTGTGCCGCCGCTCTGCAGATTTGGCTTGGTGTTGGTTAAGAGATATCCACCTTGGCAATTGCGGTGGTTTAGTGTCCCAGCTTTGCCTATGACCCCATAATTGGACCCTACTGAACCACGATCCCACCTTGAGAGCTGTGTTGTTGGTGACAATACTGTTAACGATGGTCGAGGCCCTTGGCATTCCTGGTTTTGGGAACCTCATGCTCAATTCGATTTGCCCTTCTTCCGTGACTATTTCTCTGGCGTTGCCCGCACATTCCACAAGTTGCATCCCGCTTGAGGGCTATTCAACGATTGTGCGCCACCAACACCGCCCATAACTAGGGGACATTCTCTGTAATACAGCAACACCCCAATACAAAACTGATACGATGCGTCTTGTATCCACCGCTCTTGTTTTCCTCAGCCTGGCTGTCACGGGCGCAGCCGAAGAAGGTATAGACTTTGACTGGCCTGATCCGAGTCAGAAGCTCAACCTGTCTGCCCCATTGAGCCTAGACTACAAGTACAGCGAAGACGAGCTCTTTGACGACATCCCCGAGCTTGACGTCATATTTTACTATAAACTCAATTACACTGATTTTGGCGAGTGGATCGAGGAAGTCATCATGAACCACAAGCTTAGTGGCGGTCGTGGGACCGTCAAATGGGATCCGTCAGAGCTTCTGGAGTCGGTTCACCAGGAAGGCCAGTTCTTGGCGCCGGGCAAAGTGCATTATTTCGAGGTGACGCGACATGAGACCGGTGGTGGGTTCGGAATGACCATGGGGAGTCCTCATTACGCGGTGGAAGCTGCAGAGGGGGTGGACAGTGCTGGGTCAGTGATGCGACGGGTGGGCGGTTTGCTCCCATTAGGGATATTTGCTGCAGTGGCTTCTGTCGTTTGACAATGCGGTTTTCTACTCCTGCTCAGGTCAACCTAGCTTGATGAATATGGGGTGAAGATCATACGTCCACAGAGCAGATGCTCTGACAAGTATGCTAAAGGCCAGGAAAGCATAGATGGAGCGCACAGCGTCGGTCTGAATTGACGGATCCTCTACAAAGACCCCGCTTGGGTCCGGGTATACTCGAGAATGATGTAAATGCATACATAGTTCCTTGAAAACCATTAAACCTCTGCGGGTATTACCCAGAGTCCGTGCTGTTGAAGTCAGTCCTTTCGCTGGCCTTCCAGATGATCCTCGTTAGACGGCGCATCGCCACAAAAGTAAAAGCCACACAGGGAAGAATTATCTATATTGACTTCGTCATTGCCGACGTGGTGTGCAGCTTGTTCCGGCCATCCTGAAAGCACTTAGTAAGTGACACTGAAGACATTCCAGAAAGCCTGTAACTTTTCCCAGCTCAGCTTCTTATTCTTTCCAATGGCCAGGTACCGACCGCTTGCACATTTGAGCGAATGACCATGGGATGGCTTGAACTCCACAGAGAGCACAGATGCGGACTTGGAATCTTTGCAGAGCTTTAGGTTGTTGCAGATGAAGAGACCATTTGCAGCGGAGCTGACGGTGAATTTGTTCCCACCAACCGCCACGGCATGCAGAATCCAACCTTGATGAATGTCATCATGGTTTTTTGTAGAGTGCCTAAGGGAGACGGCATGACCAGCAGCGCTGATAGCAAAACCAGACGACTCAAGAACAAGGTTCCGACCTTCTGTGAGAAGTCCGCGCACAGGCTTGAATCCCTTCTCTGCAAGACCTGAGGTGTCGTTGTTTGCACCAACGCCCGTGTACGGTACCGGAGGTCGTCCACTGCCGTAACGAGAGGCGCAATATGCTGATCCATCATAGACGCCAAGAACGTTCTTATGAGGTGCGGGAGTCTGAGGCAAGTCGGGGACGCTGTAGTCTGGGTTCTCGAAGTCGAATGCATTGACGAGATTGGCCATGTTGTCTCGTCTCCACGGCACTGTCTCATTTGACTTGACATCAACTCCTTTTGCTGCTTGCCACTCCTCAATGAATGCCATCTGCGACGTATGATCACAGTGTTCGGTGTAGACACCTCCATTGCGAGTGAAAGGCGAGATGATGTAGAAGGGTACGCGGAATCCGGGACCAACAACTGTCCGGCCAGCTTCGCCATAAGGATCGTCAATCCATTCACCAGGGGTGCCGTCTGTAGCATGATAAGGGCTGACGTGATCCGCCCAACCTCCAGTCTCGTCGTAGGAAACTATCAGGGCAGTCTTTGCGTACTTGGGAGACGTAATGACGGCCTCGGCAATCCTCCTCTGCAACCAAGCACCATCATGCGGTGAATATGGTGGATGCTCTGACAATTGCGTTGGTCCCACAATGTAGGAAACCGCAGGCAGCGTCCCGTTGGCAGCCTGTGCATAGAACGTGTCAAGGGACAAGCCAGCCACACCTTTCTTATTCAATGGTGATCCCTTCTTCGAATCTTGGAACTGCTTGAACCAAGCGTATGGGTTGTCGTCGAAGTTATCAGCATCCTGATAGACACTCCATGATACGCCAGCAGCTTCGTACTTCTCGGCGGCTGTGGTCCACTTCAGGGGATAGCAGTTGATGCCGTCTGAGTCACAACCAGGCGTCTCGTTGTTATCAATGTAAGGATAGCCACCTTCGTCTTTGGTCTGAGGAGATCCTGGGACATTGATAGAACCGCTGATCCACATGACACGGTTGGGGTTGGTCGATGTGATGACAGATTCTTGGTACATGTCACCAAGTGTCCAACCCTCTGCCAATGCGAAGTGGACGGGCAAGTCATCCCGCTTGTAGTATCCGATACTATAAGGCGTGTTGTTCAGGGCCCAGTGGTTGTTTGCACCGTGGTTCCAGGCAGCATGGTTTGAATCCCACCCATTGTTGCCAGCAGACATGCACTGTGTTGCTTCAGGCCATGTTCCTCCAAGGTAGTTCAAGTACCACGGAGTAAGATACGTGGTATCTTTGCTCTGTGCGGGAGAGACAGGCTGCTTCCAAACAGGCACACCATTGTTCAATTGAACGTTGGGGTCGGCAAACCCACGAACTCCGGGCATAGTCCCAAAGTAGTGGTCGAACGCTCGGTTCTCTATATTTCTATTAGCAGTCGTCATCTATTAGCCATTTAAAAACTGACCTTGCATAAAAAGAACGACATGGTCGATATCAGCCAAGCCTTTTGACTTGGGTTTGGCATGGCATGAGCTCACCAGCAGGCCACCAAGGGCCCACGCGACAGTGTAGGAAAGCACCATGTTGACAGTGTCTAGCCGGCCTCTTTAGGGGGGTATTGTACCTATAGTGCCAAGACATGTAATAAATAGACATTCTCTTGTATGCTTTATACCCTTGACTGCGTGTATAAGTGTGAAAGAGGAGCACATGGCAGTCCCTTGGTGTGGAGCCTTCGGCACAAGCTCCGAAGCCGAGGACCCTTCCAAGGCGACTCACAATGTTCGTTCAAGTCTCTTTGATTGGCAAATCATGAACCTTCAAATAGAAATCCAGAAGACTGTCCGACGATCTTTCCTATAATGGGGCATGTCATTTAATTCTAACCCGCTTCTTTGACCGATTGTCACCGTCGAACAGGATCAGGTTCCGGCGCTATGTAGTTCAAGAGCCAATCACAACTAGCAGATAGATCTCGTGGGAGCCCTGCTCACCATGTGCATCCGGATACACGTGTAAGTCAATTCTCCTCACTTCTGATATTCCGGATATACGGCATGTAACGTTGGACCAAAAGATCCCTTCTTTTTACGCACATAAGGCCCTGTGAAGGGTCCAATAACAATGGGGTGCGAGAATTAGCTGCTTGCTGTCGACTGGACTGTACTATGGTAGCGCACGAGGAAGAAGCGATTGCCCTACTCGACGGGCTTGAGCTGGATGAACAAGATCTCAAAGCTCAGTCCCATGCTTCGGTTGATGGAAAGCGGAAACCTCAGAGTCTAAAGGGCCTCGGGAGATTATGGTTTGCAGCTTCGGTCGTCGTTATCTGTCTGCTATTGACTGGACTGTTCACTTGGTTTCTCAGCACGCAGCACGATGTGCTCCCGACGCATGAGGAGCGTCGCTTCATGGGCCTTGCACTGAAGCCCCAAGACCATTCATCTCGTCTTCCGAGGATACTTGAATTCAATTGGACGATCACAGCAGGTCTGAGATCACCTGACGGGGTGCAGAAGCGAGTTTACCTGGTCAATGGTACGTTCTCTCCCACAATGATTGTCACGTTGAATTGCTAAGGTTCATGCCCAGATGAGTTTCCAGGACCAACTATTGAGTCAAGGCCTGGTGATCGCATCATTGTTCATGTCCACAACCACCTTGAAGGTGAAGGCGTATCGCTGCACTGGCATGGCCTGCGTCTGAAGCTTCAGAATTTGATGGACGGCGCTGTCGGGTTCACGCAATGCCCTATACCTTCTGGAAGTAGCTACACCTACAACTTCACCATTGGAGACGACGAGACAGGGACGTACTGGTGGCACAGTCACTCTGACGTTCAGCGTGCGGACGGGCTGTGGGGAGGCCTGATAGTGCATTCGCCGGAAGTTGAAAAGGTCCCCATGGATGAGATTCTGCTCATGGTTGGTGATTGGTTTCACAGAAATCAGACGGACGTCCTAGGTTGGTATACGGATGCAAGCAGCATGGGAAATGAGCCAGTGCCCGATTCCTTACTCATCAACGGATACGGGCGCTTCAACTGCGACATGGCAGTTCCCGCAAGGCCTGTCAACTGTTCTCAGATAGCAGTGGGTGAGCTGAGACCACTTTTAAGACGGCCTTCCGGTGCATCTCTGAGGCTCAGGGTTGTCAATACTGGTACAGTTGCAGGCTTCACGATCAGCATTGACAATGCCGTACTGACGCCTGTGCGTGTGGACGGGGGCTTCGAGGTGCAATCAGAAGCAACTTCAGCTGTCGGCATTCTGTACCCCGGTGAAAGGGTCGATCTGGATGTCAAGTGGGCAGAGGAGCAGCCTGGATCAAGTTGGTTCACCGTCCACCTCGACGATGAGTAAGTCAGAACCCACCTAGGGCTTTATGTTGATTGTTGATCTGACGTGTAACGCTATAGAAACTTCGGGTACCCCAACCCTGCATTGGTTCCAACTCAAAGCTTCCCCATGACCGCTGAGCATACTGGCCTCGAGCCCTCAAACTGGGCTGGGCGTTCTCGGAATCTCACTTTGGACGGGCTTCCAGCACTGTATCCCTCAAAAATGAAAGCTGCCACGCGCATTAGGGAGATACCTGATAAAGCAGACCAAACCCTGGCTCTGTATGTCAAAACAGAACTTCTCGCGCACTTGGACTATGAGCCGGTGGGCTTCATCAACCATACTTCATGGAAACCTCAAACACCACCTTTACTCGGACAAAGTCCATCATCTTGGGATAAGAACCAATTGGTTCCCTTCGTTTCCATCTCCCCAGACAATCCAAAGTGGGTCACTATAGTCATCAATAACCTTGACGATGGTGCACATCCCTTCCATCTCCATGGACATCACTTCTATCTACTCTCATCGTACCGAGAAGAGGCCCGGGGCGGTTGGGGGAGCTATAATCCCTATTCTGAAGAAGAGTCTCCAAATAGCCTAGACCTTGACTTTCCGTTGCGCAAGGACACTGTCATTGTCCCTCGCAGAGGCCACGTGGTATTGGCCTTATTTGCAGATAACCCGGGAATCTGGGCTTTGCACTGTCATATGCTGGTACATATGGCGAGCGGGATGGTTATGGGCTTGCATATGGCAGACGAGGAGCATCGCGACGGGAAACCAACCGTACCCGACATCCGAGCCGCAGAACTATGTTAGAAGTAATCCATACACAGTTTATCATTTACGGTGCATGCGGGAGATTTATTTACGGTAAATGCCGATGAACCCGTTCACCACCCAGTCGCATCTTGACAATGTAGCTACCCTGCATCGTTTTCAAGGCTTCCAGCCTGCAGCCTGGCCGTGGCCCACCCAGCATGGTTACGCGGATGAGTGACGTTGACCCGCCCCGACCTCCAGCTCCAGGATCACCTACCTAGCTCCGCTCACCACCAACACTCCATACTATCTGTCGCATTCGTTGCTACTCAACCGCCGCACCTCGACACGGCGTTGACTTGTAGCTATCATGGATGTCGAGGAGTCTCCGTGGGCTGACTCAAGTCAGCCCTCCCAGCAGTCCGACCAGCCAGCCTCCACCTCCCAACCCGACAACGCTACCTCGCAGCAATCGACCTCATCAGGAGCTGCCTCGGCAACCTCCCCTCGTGCGCGAGGTCCTCGCCGCCTCGTTGCGCAACCAACACGTCTCGAAGCCGTTGAAGATCCTCTCGGTCCTCTCGGTGCGGCACCTGACGACAATGCGTCCACCCCGCTCGATGCCCCGCCGGTGCCGCCACAAAAGGAGCAGATGGTAATGCGCACGACGATGCCGCAACATCAGCAGCCTCGTCGTCCGGCTGATCCGCATGGCCTGGATGACGACGATCTAGAGGGCCCTCGCGGTGGGAGGATTCCACCGCCCGTGGATGCCGCGAGGCCGAGCAGTGTGCGAAGCGGAACTCATCCTAGTATGAGCGTTGAGCAGGCGGCGAAGCCGAGCTTCCAAATTTATGTGGGCGATCCAGTCAAAATTGGAGACCTTACGAGCTCACACATTGTGTACTCTGTCCGGACTAAGGTGAGTTACATCCTGAATGCTCTTTCATGTATAGGGCGGTTTTAGCGAAGTTGCTGACCAGCTGCGCTACCAGACCACATCGAAGGCGTATAAGCAGCCCGAGTTCGAAGTCAAGCGACGATACCGCGATTTCTTGTGGCTTTACAATACCCTGCATGCCAACAATCCCGGCTATGTTGTCCCTCCACCTCCGGAGAAGCAGACAATGGGTCGATTCGACAGCAACTTCGTGGAGAGCAGGCGAGCAGCACTTGAGAAGATGCTCAACAAGACGGCATCACACCCGACTCTGCAACACGATGCTGACTTGAAGCTTTTCCTCGAAAGTGAGTCGTTCAATGTCGACATCAAACACAAGGAGAGGCGAGATCCCCTGCCAACAGAGAGCAAGGGTGTGCTCGGGAGCTTGGGTATCAACGTTGGCAGCAGCAACAAGTTCGTGGAGCAGGACGATTGGTTCCATGACCGCAAGGTCTACCTGGATGCCCTCGAGATCCAGCTCAAGGGACTGCTCAAGGCAATGGATTCCATGGTTGGCCAACGTAAGATGATGGCCGAGGCAGCCGGCGACTTTTCAGCGTCGCTTCATGCGCTGTCTACCGTGGAACTGTCGCCTACCCTGTCTGGGCCTCTCGACGCTCTATCCGACCTGCAGCTCACTATCAGGGACGTCTACGACAGGCAAGCTCAGCAGGACGTCCTGACCTTTGGCATCATTATCGAAGAGTACATTCGTCTCATTGGCTCAGTGAAGCAAGCCTTCACGCAGCGACAGAAGGGCTTCTACGCCTGGCAGACAGCCGACACGGAGCTGCAAAAGAAGAAGACGACCCAGGATAAGCTTCTCCGCCAAGGCAAGAGCCAGCAGGACAGGCTTAACCAGATGAATGCTGAGGTTGGTGAGGCTGAGCGCAAGGTGCACCAGGCGAGACTACTGTTCGAGGATATGGGTAGGTCGATGCGCGCAGAGCTCGATCGGTTCGAGAGGGAGAAGGTGGAGGATTTCAAGAGCGGCGTCGAGACTTTCTTGGAGGGTGCGGTTGAGGCTCAGAAGGAGGTGAGTTCCCTGGATATGTCTCCTTGATTTGCGATCAGATGACTAACTTGTGCTTCCAGCTCATTGAGAAGTGGGAGACATTCCTCATGCAGCTTGACGCCGAGGACGACGAGTCAGCATTCTACAAGCCTCCAGTGTACCAGTCCCAGCCAAAGCCGGCGGGCGATACCGCCATCGACCGGGCCAGGGCCACCATTGATGAAGATTCAGACTAGAGTGCTAGCTACAGGTATCTTGGGTCGCCCACGAAGGAGGCGTGGCATGTGGTCATGGGCAGGCACGCGAGTCGCAGAGTGATGAGTTGAAAGCACGTAGGCGAGGAAGAGTGTAATTCCCATAGAAACTATTATTATCGTGGCGTGAATGCTTTGCAATTGTATTGTTGTACATATTGAACAGGTCCTCTGTCATCTAACAGCCCCATATTCCCATGCCGTGAGGATCAGTCAGGTCTTCGTGGGAGGTTTCCGCGCGTTTGAAGCTCGGTAATATAGTACAGTCCCAATCCGACCGCTCCACCTGTTGTCCTGCAGCTATACATGTCATCCTGTTTATTTCTTCTTCTTGCCACCCGTCACCGGCTTCTTCGGTGCAATAGATTTCATCGACGTATCAGCCTCCGGTGCATACTCCGACATCAAGTCCGCGAACCCATCATCATCGTGCTCCTCCTGAGGAGCGCCCTCCTCGCCTTCCGTCGCAGCATCGAATCCACGTCCGAACCTGCTTCTGAACGCCGCCAAGCGACCTGCCTCATCGAGCTCGACATTACGAAGCGACTTCTCGGTCGGCTGCCACAGGATGGTGTTGCGTGTGTCCTTTGCGGCCCGGTAGAGCGGGTTGGGAGAGGTGGTGCGACGGGTGTAGGTTGAGCCGTCGGAGAGCTGGACGAGCTGCGTGAAGGTGTATGGCCGGCGGGGGCGGGCGATGAAGGTTGCGTGGCGGAGCTGAGGGGTTGTGAGGAGGCGCGAGGATGTGGTTGTGGTTGTTCGGGTCGGTTGGAGGGCGATTGGGAGAGAGGTTGTGAGTTTGGCCATGATGGGCAGAGGGTGAGCGCGAGGCTCGGTAAAGATTGCGTATTACTTTGATCTCCAGGTAGGAGGCTGGTGAGGTCAATCGCTCGTATGCTAGCGTGGTTGTCGTGTGGCGCGGACAGCGGTCGTTGTCGCGTGAGGTGAAGCTGCAAATTTGAGTGTTCGCGATGTTCACCTAGATCTCCAGGGGCCAGGCGAAAAGGCCCGCTTATCGATAACAAATTACCAGAACGCCCTCGCCAACGTCAAGCCTGCCACTTTATTTATTTACAACCCTCAACCCAACAAGTCGTATTTTCTTTCGGTGTTCTGCTTCCGCAGATATTTTCAATTCCAGCGGTCTGAAGCTGTCGGCACGGAACGAGGGCATGATTGCATGCCTGCAATGAGAACTCCCACGGCATGGCGGCTTGCGGCGCGAAGGGCCCTCAGAGCCGAAGCGCATCCCCGCGGTCCAATGTACTACCTGCCACGGGACGTGCAGACCAGAAGCTTTTGTCTGATGCCGCTGATACGTGGAATTCATTCCGGGCTCACCAGCATCTTAGACCTAGAACGGGCAGTTCGCGGCGGAGGCAGTAGTCGAGGAATCAACGCAGCCCAAGGTCTGCGAGCGACGGAGCATTCAGGTATGGTCGATTCAGGAACGGACAGGCTCAATGGCTAACCATTTCACCAGGTCAAAGGGCTCAGGGATTCCAGACATCTGCAACACGCCGATCAACACCCAAGAAACGACTAGATGGACCGACTGTACGACCGACTGCGACAGAGGCACTGCCGGAGCAGATGCGGTCCCTCATGCGATCTGTCCCACACCCCGTCGTTGTATGTACATCTACACACGACGGCGAACCACGAGCCATGACCATGTCCTCGTTCACCTCCCTGACATTGACACCAACACCTCTCGTAACATTCAATGTACGGACGCCAAGCCGGACGCTCGACGCAATAGCCTCAAGTCGGCAATTCAATGTGCATATACTTGTCGGAGACAAACGTGGGAAAGCGGTCGCGGATCATTTCACTCAAGGAAACATGGATGGGAAGGGCCTATGGGGCATGAAGTACGAAGATGATGGAACCATCAACGGGTCACCATTGCTCAGGGACGAGGGTATAATGTATGTGCTTAGGTGTCGGCTGTTTGAGGAGGGTGTGGAAGGAGGGTTGCCGCAGGTCAGGGATCATGTGATGGTAGTCGGCGAGGTTCTCGAGGTCGTCGGTGGTGAAGGGGAGGAGAGCCTGGAGTTCGGGTTGGCATATGCGGATCGGAAGTATAGAGAAGTTGGGGATGTGATACCCGGGAAGCAATGAGCATGCGGATAAATTACCAAGAGATTAGGGACTGTAAATTATGTATAGTCTATCATGTATCATGTAAGCATCTTATTAATCAGTACATAGTGCAATGTATGCTTGCTGGATCTGATAATTTCTACGGCCTATCGTGCTCATGCTGCCACTTAATAATGAACAGGTAGGGGGCCGGCTCCAGGTTGCTTCACGAGCCAGCAAGCTTGAGTTTTGAGGAACAGTCTCTTATACACCAAGTGCTAAACGTTACGGACAGAAGCGGCCCACATCTTCCTTTCTCTAGATTATAACTTGTCTTGGAGATGGCCTCCTGGGGTGAACCTGTCCCTGTGTTGTCAACCTCTATACATGGTACCTGAAAGACTTGTTCTCGCGGTCCGTCAGATCCTCCAGACCGTGTGCAGTGTCCGGCGGTCCATAGGTGGCTTCACGCTGCTTGTTGTCCCTGATAAGGAAGACGCGGAGGGTCTCTGAGCATACAGCGCACACGGCGAAACAGATCATGATGCCGGTAAAGCTTGGATCGTAACGAGGGGCGTAATCGCTGTTGTTGACCAGAAAGCGTCAGTTAGGTGCAATAGATTTACTTTGGTGTGGGAGTAACTCACGCGTCAAACATCAAGGGGCCGATGATGTTGCCAAGAGAATACGCAATGAAGGTAACAGCGGCGTAGACGGACTTCTTCGTATGCCCAGCAACGTTTGAGGTGCCCAGGCCAATGCACTGAGTCCAGGCCGAGGAGAAGAAGTTGATGAGGTAGAACCCCACGATTCGGCCGGCCCGACTTGACGATGGGAGTTGCCACCTAGAAGTGAAAACAAAGTCAGCCTCTCGCTCCTTTCTGTGCCACCAATGAACGGTCCAATGCTTACAAGAGACTGCAACCTAGGATGACGGGCAGGCAAGCGACAGTAATGATGTGGAGGCGAGCATTCGGAAGGTGTCGACCTAGGTAGCCAGATCCGAGAATGCAGATGAAAGCCAAGGCGCCGATAGGCAAGTTGAGAAGCAGAGATTGGAATATAGTAAAGCCCATGCCGTTGAAGACAATTGGCGCAAACGTGGTCACGGCTCCGGATCCGGTGCAAGAGACCATAGATAGGACGAAGATTGCCCACAACTGATAGTCCTTTAGGGCCTCAACGACTTGATAAGGCTTGAATGTCTTATCCTCAGCACCGGCATTGTTACCGCGCACTCGTTCCATAAGCAAAAGACGTTCCTCATCGGTAAAGCCTTTGGCTTGCTGCGGCGTATCAGGAAACAGCCACCACAAGGCCACTCCCCAAAATGCTGTCGCACCTCCAGCAATGAGATACATGTACTGCCAAGGGCGTAGTGCACCACCGGTAATATGTCCAAGTCCGTAGTTGATAAGGGGCGAAACAAGGAGAGAGCCACCGCTGAACGAATACCACCAGCTGGATCGCGACACCTGCTCAGCGTGCGTGTACCAGAGGCCAACGACGAGCATGAATATAGGTGATACTCCAGCCTCAATCAACCCCAGCATAAAGCGGTTCGCTAGGAAACCCTCATAAGTCTTGCATGCTGGAGTGCTGATGACGACAACGGACCAGGCGAGTGTGATCGCGGTGATGACAATGCGGGTTGGATACCTCTGGGCAAGGAAGGAAACTGGGTAAGTTCCTGCCATGTACCCAAAATAGAAGATGAGAGAGGCCCATGAGTATCGAAGGCCATCCACAAGGTCCAAGTCGTCGCGAAGTCCGAAGATGGCAGCTTGGCTAAGCAAGGCTTTGTCGTAGTACTGAAGAGCGTAGGTGAAGCAGAGCTTGATAGACAGAAATTGTTAAAGACGTGCAAATTTGGATTACTGTAACTCAATAGGGCATCTCGCAAGAAGTAGTAGGAACTCACCACAGGCATCACACGCCGATCAATGCGCTTCAGAAGTTTCTGACTGGTCTCTGCATCCAAGACTTCCACCTCACGAGCAGTCTCCACCTCGGTCGACATCGCTTTTTCGGGGCCAGCAGGAGAGTCCTGGCTGTCCTTGTTTGGGAGTGACATGATGGCTATTAGGATTCACAGGCGAGTGCCTGGCTCACAATGCGGTTCGGAGAAGTGACTTGAAGAGGAGGAGATGACTTTCAAGATGGAAGTGTCCTGAAGCGCAAATATCAGAGAGAAGGGTCGATGTGGTGCTCTTTATAAGACAAAGGCCTATGGTGTTGAGTGGGGAAGTATCTGGGGATACCAACCCAGCCGCATTTCCCCAGAGAGAGACCTCTGGGGCTTCCTCCATCGACCAGCCCTCAAATCACGTTTGTAACACTATCCCCGATAGTCTAACGCGGGGGTAGTCAATTCCCACAAGAATGGGCGGAAGTAGATCACAGGAGCTGTCCGGGATACAAGCCGCGGATCCCGCCATTTTGGGAATATCCGCGGCAGCCCTACTCGTTGCGGAATACCCGATAGCTGCGGCCCTGGAACCGGGTTTACAAGCACTGAGCTCGTTCTCGCTGACCACTGCTTCCCACCCCTACCAGCTCTAGTTTTCTGTAATTTAACCCCGCATTCATTCAAGACCCCGTCCATGTGCTTCCAGGCTCTATGTACTGTCCTGAGCGAGTGAGGCGGCGTTGCCCCTCGTCAACAGGTTGGGGTGATGCTTCCGCTACAATGCAGACTGCGAAGCTGGCCAAGCAAGATTAGCGAGAATCTGTAATGTGTGTTCATGGTCAAACCTGGATAAATGGTCCTCTCACATCATTTGCCAGGCAAAAACTACTCTAGAGAGGAGTCCACCTGCACATTGGTCCTGACTTTCAGCGTGCTGCGCACATCTGGTCACGTGCTGCCGCGGCTGAGACGAGAAAGCTCCGTAGTCAACAACCACTTCCCTTGACATCCAGGTATCGTGCTAGACGGCGTACATCGCTAATGCTGATGAGCTGTTAATACGAACCAGGCTAGAATTTCAGTCAGGAGTGTCATTGGCACCGCCGCTACCGATTTTTAATCCGGGCGTACGGGTACGGTTGCGAGAGCTCCAGTGTTCAAGGTGCAGCTTCAGAAGAAATGCCCGCCCGCCGCTCCGTTGACAGTCCTGCTCAGACATTCCAATTCGTCGCCGTGAACAGATCACAGTCGCCGCCTCAGGCCCGGCGGCGACGGGCGTACCAGTCGTGCGAACCCTGCCGCCGCCGCAAGTCTCGCTGCGTACCAAGTGATCCGCATCGTCGCATTCCGTGTCAACGGTGCGTCGCCGAAGACCTGGTTTGCGAGTTTAGCAGCTCCCGAAGAGTCAACCGCCGGCAGTCTACTCTGACAGGCCCGCAGGTGAGCCCCAGGGCCGCTCGTCATGTCGAAGACCGGACGCATCCCGATCAAGCGGCTTCGGGGCCGTCACCATCATCAATAGGTCCCATGCAGAGCGGTCAACAATTTACGCATTCTGCCCCATCACAAACCGAAATTAGCCAGGACGTCGGGGGCCATCCTCACGTAGGTCCAACGGCAACAGCATCCCAGCCTTCACCGGCTAAGTCATTGCCATCGAACTCCACCTTGACAGCTCGCAACCGTATCATATCGGCACAGCTTCACAATACCGCTGATGCGCTAGACCTGATCACTTTCACTGCTGCTGGGGAGCAGGGCAGGGAATCACGACGGTCGGACGCTGGTCTGGGTATCAACACCGATGCTCAACACCAAGGGCGTATCCAGGCGCACCTATCAGATGGGCCCAGGCATGAGCCGCGGAAGATGAAGGAAGTCGACTGGGAATCATTCCTGCTCGTCAGAAAAGGTGTTCTCACTAAGAGCGAGGTCAAGGAGTATTTGGACTTCTATTTCAGTACGATGTGGTCGGTGCGTCCCGTCATCCCGTCGTTTTATCGGGACAGAAGTCGATATGTTACGCTGGCCAATGAGGAACCGCTCTTGCTCACATGCTTGATTACCTTGTCTTCGAGATATCGCCCATTGAGTGGTGCTTACGGCGAGATCCGGTCTGAAAGGATACATTGGCAGGCGTGGCGATTCCTTCAGAAGTATCTTCAGTCCGCCTTCTGGGGCTCTCCTCACACACGATCTCCAGGAGCCATTGCTGCCATGCTTTTGCTAATTGAGTGGCATCCCAAATCTATCAACAACCCTATTGCGTTCTCGGAGGAAGAGGAATACGATTTGCTCGGCACCTCCGATGCTCCTAAAGAAGGCTGGGCTGCTCGGCCGAGCTCGCTGACGAGCCAGCAAAGGTATAGTATGGCAACGCTTCTCGAGAAACTGAACATTGTCGCTCCGGCATATAGAAGCAATAAGATGTCGTGGTAAGGACTCCCAATCCATATTGATTAAGAAGGTCGATCGAAGATATGCCTGAGTCGGGGATCTGCGTAGCTTATTGACTGTTGTAGGATGCTACTCTCTACCGCGATTGCCATGGTTCAGGAAGGATGTTACTTCGATTATGACTCGTTACCGGCTGGAAAGATCAAAACTACGGAGGCATCTGACTCAGAAGTGCTTCGGCAGCAATGGAACCAGCTGATAGGCGTTTTTATCTACCTGGCAGACGAGCATCTTACTATGCGTCTCGAACTGGGTTCACTACTCCCTGAGGGACCCGGTGAGGCGGTTCGTAACCGGTTCTCAACCACATTTGCGAGCCTTTTACCAGATAGTGCACTGTGGGAAAGCTACTATGATCTCTTCGCTGAGACGAAGAAGGCGAGGACGCTGCTCCAGTCTCTGAAGAAGACAGGATGGCCAGCTACGTCTAGCGTGGACATCCTGCCGGAGTTGGAGCACATCGATAGGTCATTGAGTCGCTGGAGGCGGCAATACCTGGCCCTGAATCCCAGTGCGTTTCCTTATACCTGGCCTTCTGAACTTACTCGAGGCTTTCATCGTCCTCGCGAAATCGTCTGTAGCTGACACTGGATTGCTAGGTGAATCAAGTCTGCTCGTGGCTTGCCTAGATCTCGAATACCACTATTCGGTCATGTATAGCTTCTCACCAGCTAGCTACGCTTTGGGGAATACCTCCAATGCAGCGCTGGACGATCAGAGAGCTTTGTCCTTAACTCGGTTAGCGAATCAAGCATCTCAAGCAAGCTACCAGATGCTGTCAATTGTTGTCAATACACTCGAGCCTACTGGCTTGACGAGGTATCTTCCGGTGCGGTGTTGGCTTTTCCTTGTCGCGGCAAACCTACACCTTTTGAAGGTTCGTCGGTTCACGCTCTTTATCTCCGTCTACCCCTTTCGTCTCTCACCTGAAGCTGACTACTACATCATGCAGAGCACATTGACAGCAAACCCTCACGTGACCGAGACAGACGAGAACATTCGCCTCTTACGTGCCTCAGTCAAAGCTATACATAGCGGATCCCCAGACGACACACATATGGCTGTTCGCTATGCTCGTTTCCTGAACATCTTGTTGAATGCATCAATGCAATCATCTCGAGCGGAGACACCTACAGAGGAGCCTGCAACTAATGGCATTGATGGGTTGGAAGACGCACAAACCTTAGATGCCATCTGGGACCACACAGCTCTACCGTCAACATCGATGTTGGAGAGTCTGGCGATGTTGGACTTCCCGCAGTTCCAGTGGTGGGATGGCCCCTTTAACTTAGCTGGAACATTGTGATTCACAGGGGCTTGCTCGCGCAAAGAATATGTGGCAAATACTTGGAGAGAATTTCTCTTCGCGGAGGTGACACGTTCAAATTATTTATCGGTTGATCGCTGATGTACCCACAAAGTATGAGCTCGTTGTGTCGTCAGTGACCTCAAATCAGTGGTCGCATTTGCCTTCGATCATATGGCCTTGATCCTAAGGGCTCTCTGTAACCCGATCTCCCCAAATGTTCTCGCAAGAGGTGACAAGATATATTGATACGGCATCCGGATCTGTGCCGCCCGCATAGCTTCTTGCAACTGACGAACCGAACCCAGAGCTCTGGTACAAAGAGCCTACCGCGCTTCTGCCTTCCGGCCTTGGCATCCGAATTGAGATTCAATCTAAGAAATTATGAGCTCGGGAGACGACTACGGTCGGGGGTTCCCCTGCAAGTTAAAATGGGGTGAAATTTGACGCTTCGGGAACATCCGCGGCAACTACTGGAACCACAACACACCCGATGGGCATGGGGGAATCGAAACACTCGGATTGTTTAAGCAAACGATGCTAATGCTTGGCGTGAGCAGAGCAACAGACCCTGGCGAATACGATGGTACACGCACTGACAGCAGGGCGACAATCAGTTTCGTGCATCTCTGTGCTCTTCTCGACTCCATCAATGGGACTGAGGCTGCTTGTCGCCCTACAATCAGTCTACATAGCTCCGACCGAAATGATAGATAGACATCCTCATATGCACGCCTCCCGAGAAGGGAAGTTACTTGATTATTCAAAACACAGGGTCACCATCAGCTGTAGAACAAGTCGCAACTATGCTGTATTTCACTATCTGACATGTGGTCCTGGAGGATCTACTATCTGGCCCCCACACGTCAAGCAGCCATAATGTTAAGCCGACAGTGAAGGGCTCTCTGAAACAAGATCCTTCACCGAGAATTGATATCCTGTTTGCTTTGAGTCAGGAGTCTTACAGACTGCAGCGACAAGGGGTCACATAATCCTTGCGCGACCTGCAAGGCTGCAGACACACATCAACTTCAAATTTCAGGATGGCATATCCCGCATACCGCATTTCGAAACATGCGAAGCATTCCTTAATATCGTTTTATAGATTACTGTCTTGCCGTTTCCCTTCCCGTGAAGTAGATATATATACCAGAGAATGAATCTATCTCGGTGATCATGTTTCTCCAGATCAGGCGCTTGCTCACCCTCTACTCTCTTTGCCGCTTCGTTTCACGATTGGATCTGTGATCCTTTACACTCTTTGACTGTTCTCGAATTTCTTGATCGCCTGTCTTGTTTCTCGGCTGATCTCAACATGCGCTCTGCTATCTTGTTTCTCGCCGCCGGCGCTGGCGTTGTATCAGCCTGGTCCGAACTGCTGCACAAGACCATCATGCACAAGAACATAGATGCAATTGTCAGCCCGGGCCAATACGTCTCTCATATGCACACCTTCTTTGGTAGTGATGCTATCACCAACACCATGCCATCCACCGAAGATTTGCAACAGGGCTGCTACAGCGGCGAGAACCCGAATGACTTCTCTGCTTACTGTGAGTCGACTCCGACCTAGAGACGTACCTCTGGCCTGTTTGCCATTCTGTTGTCTCTCTTCGTCATATAGCTTTCTAATTGCGTTCTCAGGGATTCCAACTCTTTATCATGTCGATGGCGGTAAATTCACGGAGGTTCCTTTGTTCACCTTTGGCACGTACTACACAGCCGCCTACTCCGAGATTCCTATTCCGCCGAATTTCGCCGCTATCTCGGGCAAAGCGTCCGCTCAAACCCAAGCTGAGGCTGACCACCCTGAGAATGGGCTGTCGTGGTATTGCGAAGAGTCTGAAGGCGTCTATGAGCCAGACCGCGCGAGGATGCCGACGAAAGCATGTCAGCAACATCTTCGTTTCTCTTTACTCTTTCCCAACTGTGTCAATCCTGATGACATTACAGAGTATGACTTCAGTGATTCCACCACGAACAGCTGCCCATCAGGCATGAAGCGTATGCCCCAGCTTCGCTTCTCTGCTCGATACGACACGAAGTCAGTGGCGCCAAACGGCTGGGACGGGGTTGCACCTTTCCAGCTGTCATGCAGCGACACGCCTGGCGAGGGATTCTGCTTCCACGGCGATTTCATCAATGGTTGGTTTGAGGATGCTGCCGAGGATATGCTGGTAGGTCATGGGAATGGTCGCGACGATGGCCGATTCATCTCTGGAGCACACGGTTCATCAGCCACACCAGACAGTTGCATTCCTTCCGACCAAGACCCCGAGAACGGCACAAGCGACTATCTCACCAGTCTGGAAATGATGGAGGGAAGCGGTGTTGTGGCGATCCCTGAGGACTCAGTGGATGCAGCAGCTACACCAGGGCTAGTGGATGCGGTGACTCGATTGTGCCTTCAACGACGCCAGCTGCTCCGACTGCAACACCTACTTCGCCTTCTCAGAAATTCAGAGCAAAGATCGCCAGCAACTTCGTTGGTGCTGGTGGACGCAGGAAGGACTGCTGAGTTGAAAGTCGTTCCTAGGATGGTCCCCAGAGGCTGAAGAGCTAGAGCGCGGTATCATCAGGAGGATGCGGGAGCTTGTTAGACCTTCCTATCCCTTGCCCTTCTGGGCAACCCATCTTACATTCTCAAACACTATTTGTATTATTTCACCGTTATTCACCTAGCCAGGATTGAATCTCAAGCTTCTCTTCAAATCTCTTGTACTGCAACCTGAAATCCATGAAATGCGGCCATGCATGTGGAGGTTTCGAGCACAACACGTCCAATGTCATTGTAATCCTCAACGGAGACGTATCACTTGAACTTCCAGGCAGGGAGAATGTCACTTCACCTTCAAGCAGTTGCCCTTATTTCCTATATCTTCCGGACGATCATCAGCGAACAACAGCTTCTATCTATAAGGTCCTCTAGGTGAAGAGAGAGCTGCTGCTTAGCTCCGGAATCCGAGATTGAATGGCTGCGGACCAACTTCTCGTCTCACTTTGTCACATGGAAGTGCATTGAGTGCTCGGAGACTTTCAATTCAGCTACGCGGAGTTCAGTAACACGCCTCTTCCCCCCCCCCCCCCCCCAACCCCCAGCAAGTCATTCTGCACCAGTCCATAGCGTGCAAGGCAATGCCCAGTGTGAGGCAGAAATATCTCAGTCTGTCACGTTTCGTGAGTGGTCTTGAAGTTAGATGAGCCCACAGTATGCTGCCTTCAACGCTCCCCATCCATCACCTCAAGGGGACCCAGACACTCCAGAGGCGTTTACGATTTGGCAAAGCCCCACCACTTCATATCATCATTCCCCTGGGTTGACACAGGATGCCCAACGCCCGCAGCCCAGATACCTTCTAACTTAGAACCCAAGACATACTTAGTCCAGCCGGTCACAGGTGTGTTGGTCAGAACGCTGTCTGGTGTCGTGTCATACCTGAGGATAGGCGCCCAAGCCGCAAGAGTCGTGTTGAAGGCGGCTGATCCTATGACGGTATCCTGAGAGCCCAGGTAGAGCTGAATCTTGGGATATGTTCCAGTGTAACCAGGATACATGTTTCGAATGTTCCCAGACGAACCAGCGGAGTAGATAACGATACCCTTGAAGACATCAGGATAGGCGCCTGCAAGAGTATTCTGAACAGACTGATTAGCCAGCCTTCCACTAACGTATGATAGATGCGACTTACCGCCATTGTGCCACCCGAGGACACTCCTGAGGCGAAGACTTTGTTCGCATTCCCCTTGTAGGTGCTCAGTGCGTACTTCGCCATGTTCGCAATCGACTGGCTAGCACCGCCGCCTTCGTGCGTCCTGGACTTCGTAGACGTTGCATCCCAAGCACCCTGTGGGGACTCAGGATACACGACAATGAACCCATACTGCTCAGCCAAGGCGGCATAGGGTGTTGACGAAAACTGCTGTGCAGCGTTTCCAGAAGCGCCGTGAAGTGTCACCACTACCCCTGGAGATGAAACTACTGCGTCCGGGACGTAGATGTACATCTTGAGACCAGCAGGGTTGCTGCCGAAGCTGGAGACTTGGGTCAAGCTGGCACGTTTAGAGATACCCGCAGCAAGAGCCAGGCTGCTGCCGAGAGACACGCCGAGGAGGTTTCGAAACAACATGA
The DNA here is from genome assembly GCA_030734395.1 of Sarocladium kiliense. Lineage (NCBI taxonomy): Eukaryota > Fungi > Ascomycota > Sordariomycetes > Hypocreales > Sarocladiaceae > Sarocladium > Sarocladium kiliense. Next base: position 270,090 of record JAUZTG010000047.1, read on the forward strand.
TGGAACGGATCGGGCAAGGAGGTGAAGCTAAGACTCTGGTAATCTTGAGTGATATTTCATGCATCTCGACCGGAATTCCGGCTGGCTTTGTACTAGAAGCTAGAGGTACTAGATCATCGCTTTGATGAACAAGTTCCCCGCGCCCCGCCTTCCTGCGACCAGAATGCGGAGATGGAATGGTCCTTAGATCGCGGAAGGAGAGTATCCAAACACAGCTTCCTATCCTGTCAACGGCAGAGATGTAGCCGATTATGAGGAGGATGTCTTTAAACGGAGAGGCCGGAGAGGGCGGTCCTACTTTGCGTTGCAACCTGCTCTAGATACGGATTAGTATATGGCTTTGGGACATCCTTGAAGACAACTGATATTGCTATATCCTGGTCGAATAGGTTAGAGCACTTGTTAGACTGGAGTTGATTGAACTGTCAAAGACAATTCGCACGCAGCAACATGAATGGAGTTGATCAACGGTGAGTTTCCACGGTCAATGGCGAAATCTGAGCATAGTAACCTTGAACTGCGATAGAGAATAGACTTGAGAAGTTGTCGTGTCTACCTGTAGTCAGCAACCCCTGGCTGTTGCCCTAATTCCTTATTTATCCGGGGACGATAATAAGATGATCGCCTGGCCTCCTGCTTGCCAACCCTGCCTCTACCAATCTCCTGAGCCAGTCCGCAGTCACCTCTATACTCTACTGAGGATTCCTGATCATTGCTTCAATGCGCCATCTTGCTCACGTGGCAAGGCTTATAGCATTCTAGGTCATAGTAGGCGGTGCCGAGATAAGCGAGGAGGGTGCCAAGCTGTATGAGAACGCGATACTAGTGCGGAACTGTGTGGGGTTGACAGTTGACACCTTCGGAGATGACCTTTCCAGAATCAACTTATCCGCGGCATCGGCAGCTCCCAAACGAGATGCCGCCCCCGCCGGTGGAAGCCGCCCATGCAGCGGCGGAATCATGGTCTGGGGCGTAGAGAATCATCAGGTTCACTCGAACGGCTAGGCTTCGGCCCATGCCTCGGTCTAAAGATGCATCTCTTCCTCGCCAGCTCTGGAGGCCAGTAGTTGACCATTCAGCGTTTCTCTGAGTACTATATCCAAGTCAGTCTAATCATCATGAGAGCTTATCAATCGCTACGCTGGGTTACAAACCCAAGATACGTTGGCATCTCTCTCCGTCCCAAGCATATCCATCATGGCTTTCAGATACGCGCCGCGACTTCGTTTGGATCCAGATCACGGTTCGCCAGTACTCTTCACCAGGCAACAAAGAAGGCTTCAGTTGGCTATGGAATGGAGGGACTCGGGGCTTTTATTGCGCTCGTGGTGGGATTCGGAACTGCTTCAAGTTTGATCTCTAAAACCATCGATGACGAAGCTACGGGCTCTGGGAAGTCGAATTACGCGGACAGGACGACGATCCTCAAGGTATGCCCCAGGAACTGTATACTAGCCCTTTGTGTACGTGCAACCATCCTGACTGAACATTTCTCAAGGCTGTAGATGAGATACGCGAAGCATTGGGTGATTCCGCAGTCAGCCTCGATCCGGACGATGTGGAATCCCATGGTTACAGCGAATGGTCAACAGCAAACATCGAGAAGCGCCCAGTTGCAGTAATTACCCCCACCTCGACGGAAGAAGTCTCTACCATCGCCCAGATCTGTACCAAATACAAGGTGCCAATGATCCCTTTTGGTGCTGGGTCTAGTGTTGAGGGCCATATCACAGCACCATTCACGGGGCTCAGTATAGATATGTCTGCCATGAACAAGATTTTGTCCTTCAACGAGGCAGACATGGACATCGTGGTTCAGCCAGGCGTGAATTGGGTCAGTATGAACGAGGAGATCAAACCGTCTGGGTTGTTTCTGCCAATCGATCCCAGCCCTACTGCGCACATTGGCGGCATGGTTGCTACGAACTGCAGTGGTACCAATGCTATGAGATACGGTTCTATGAAAGACTGGGTGGTCAATCTTACTGTCGTTCTGGCTGACGGCTCTGTTATTAAAACTCGCCGACGGCCTCGGAAGACCTCTGCGGGATACAATCTCAATGGACTATTCACAGGCTCAGAGGGCACACTCGGTTTCATCACCGAGGTCACCCTGAAATTGGCTGTGTTGCCGTCACATTTTGGCGTTGCAACAACAAGCTTCCCATCAGTGAAAAGAGCTGCCGAAGCAGCATCTGAGATGATGCGCCGTGGTATATCTCTTGCCGCCCTGGAGTTGATGGACGAAACGCAGATGCGTGTCATCAACCAGACCGGCGGCGCAGGAGGAAAGCTATGGCCAGAACGCACCATGCTCTTCATGAAGTTCTCGGGCACAGAAGCCGCCGTCGCCGACAGCATGAGCAAGACACGTTCTATTGCAGAGGCACATGACGGCACTGACTTTGAGATGACTGCTTCTAAAGAAGCAATGGAGAGCCTCTGGTCGGCAAGGAAACAGGCGCTCTGGGCTATGTTAGCAGTGCGACCTGAGGGAACACAAATATGGTCCACCGACGTGGCCGTGCCTCTCTCGCGCATGGCAGAAATCATCGACTACTCGCGTCACAATGCTTCGCAGCTTGGCTTGTTCTCAAGCGTCTTGGGACACGTTGGCGATGGCAACTTTCACCAGGTTGTCATGTATGACCCTAAGAATGCACAGCAAACCGCGGCCGTTCGGCGTTGCGTTGACGATATGGTGGACAAGGCTTTGGCAATGGAAGGCACGGTTTCTGGAGAGCACGGCATTGGTATTGGAAAGAAGCACTGCCTGATGAAAGAGCTGGGCGAGGGGACTATAAACACCATGAAGACGCTGAAGCGGAGTTTGGATCCGCACAACTTGTTGAACCCCGGCAAGATCTTCGATATGTAGCATAGACTAGGTCGAAATTCGAGTAAGTGAATTCGCAATATACTGCTCAGGCCAGGGTGACAAGCCTGAATCACACTACGAGGACAGAATGTGGTTGATCACTACGCCGAGAAAGCAAACGGGGTGCATGCATGGAGTCTGAATCGAATCTGAACATTGACGAACTTTGGAGGAGAGGATTGCTATGTAATTTGACTATTTCCTTAGAAGTGAAAGACCTTTGTCCTAAGCCTTACCTTCTGGAGGTGTGAAGTGCACCTCCAACGGCTGCCAGCTATGAGCACTGTACGCCTCTTGTACTTTCTTGCAGGAGTTCAGGCCCCAATCTGTTACTCCGAGAATGTAAGAGCTCTCAAACATGAAGGCCATGCTCCCACCGCCAACCTTAGTAGGAGTCAGTGTCGCGTTGCTAGCTGCCTCGAAAGTGGCTGCATCAGGGCCATGGCCGCTCATGCAATTATGCAGACTTGCTCCACCAGGCCGGAAGCCGTCCTTCTTAGCATCATAATCCCCGGCTATCAAGCCCATGAACTCAGACATGGTGTTTCTGTGGTACCACGGGGGGCGGAATGTATCTTCCTGCACGAGCCATCGCGGAGGGAATATGACGAAATCGGCCACAGCGATTCCGGCATGGTCAGTTGGTGCGGTTAGCACAGTAAAGATGCTCGGATCAGGATGATCGAAGCTGATGCTCCCAATTGTATTGAAACGGCCAAGGTCGTATTTGAACGGGTAGTATGTCCCATGCCATGCCACAACGTCGAACGGGGTGTGCTTCTGTTCAGTCACGAAAAGCTTGGTATTGAATCGGGTGTAGACGTTATAGGTGACGCCCTCCCTACGATCCTCACTGTACGCAGCCGTGGGTATTTGGAAATCTCGGGCGTTGGCTAGACCGTTGCTGCCAATAGGCCCGAGCTCTGGTAGCTCAAAATGGCCCTGATAGAGTTCGAGGACATAGCCTCTTGCGGGGCCATCAGGGAGAGTAACCTTGTGACGGATACCTCTTGGAATAACGGCAATCTCGTTAGGTCGAACGAGCAGGCATCCAAGTTCTGTTTGGATGTCAAGGGAGCCGTGCTGAGGTACAATCAAAAGATCTCCATCAGCAGAATAGAAGGCGCTCGTCTCCTCCATATCTTTCGTCACCGCATAGATATAGACAGCCAGACCAGTTTTCAGCACAGCTGAGCCCGCTCCTCCAACTGGTCTCATGCCATGAATCCAGTCGTCGTTCCCCTCAATGTCAAAGGGATCCCATCGCAATTGGTTCGGGATAAAGTGCCATGGCTGCTCGCCCATTGCCGAGGACGAGGCCCCCGCAGCTACTTCAACAGGAGTGAAGTTCCCGTGCGATGCTGACGGAAGGATCCGGTACAGCCAGCTCTGAAGGTTCTCACGCCGAGGAACCGTGAAGGCTGTTCCGGAGAGCTTCTCTGCGTATAGGCCGAAGGGGCATTTCTGTGGAGAGTTGGCACCGACCGGCAGAGCACCCGGGATCTTCTCTGTTCTAAGGATACTTGTCAGTTTATTGACGAGCCAACTATCATCCAATATATCTTCACTCACTGCTGGTAACTCCCCAAACCAGCATTATACGAGTACTTCTCCGGCAACTTGAAGTCTGTCACAGGCATGATGTCAATTCTGTTCGAACCAGATTTCAGGTCTTATCTTTGCCAGAATCTTGAGACGCTACCAGAGGCGCTTGTGTAAAGATATAGTACTCAATCATGCCAGTTATATCTAACTCGCTATCGAGTCCTCGGCGGCTTGATGGGAAGCTTCCGCATGCTTCCGCACCCTCCCTAATCCAGGAAACAATCGGTCCAACATGAAGCGGAACTGTTCCGCACCGGCGATATCCGCAGGAGCTTAACTAAGCGAAGTTGTTGCCGTAGGAAGGCTGCCCTTGAACATCCGCCATTCAGCGGTATAGGATAAGCCGAGTTGTGGTTGCGGCTATCGTTGGAGCGGGTTGGTGGAGCCGATGACCGCCGCGCGGAAGAGACGCAAGAGGAAAACCCGACTACAGGTCTGCTAGGATAGTGTTCGGAATGCATGTGCGAGATGACCTAGAAGAAATTGTATAGACAAGGCGCAGAAAGTCGCGTAATGTCCAAAGATTGAGGGAATTTCAAGGTTCAGAAACTGCTAGCCTCGAGATAAGCTCGATGGCAATTACTCTGGATTCTGGTGTCGAGCCGAGCTTGGGCACCGTGGCGGCCATGGGACGCTCTCACCGACCGTGATTCTTTACTCCACCTTAATTTGTATTATTAAAGAAGGCTGCTTTTGCATTCACGGTCACGATTGAGTCTTCCCCGTAGTATGTTATGCATTGTGAGCTGCTCTTGTCTCGAGGACTCATAGTTTTTGCACTTTCGACCTATTCCGTTCTACTTCGGTGCATCTCCTGCAGATCACTATGCTATCATCTCCAGAATCCTGGGTCCCAGTCTCTCGGGAATCGCCATTCTCACTTGCGAATATTCCTTTTGGCATCATTTCCACACCTTCAGATGACACACATCGACCTGCTATCGCCATCGGCGACTTTGCTCTGGACCTGAAAGCGTTTGCTATAGGCAATGGCTTTTCCCAACTGAATACGCCCGATTTCGATGTGAGCGCCTTTTCGGAAACCACGCTGAATGCTTTCGCCGCGCTTGGGCAGCCAGTCCATCGCTCTGTTAGGGAATATCTCCAGGATGTGCTCAGCAGCGCCACACGATACCCAGACGTCCTGAAGAATAACGAAGAGCTTCGCAGCAAGGCCATGGTCCCACTGAGCGACACGACGAATCACCTACCTCTGGCTATTGGCGACTACACGGACTTTTATGCCGGGAAGAACCACGCATACAATGTTGGTGTTTTGTTCAGGGGACCCAGCAATGCCCTCCAGCCAAACTACACTCACCTCCCCGTTGCGTATCATGGCCGTGCGAGTAGTGTCGTTGTCTCGGGTACATCAATTCGGAGACCGTGGGGCCAGGTTCTAGAGGACCCAACAAAAGGGACACCGTCTTTTATACCCAGCAAGAAGCTTGACCTCGAACTCGAATTGGCCATGTTTGTTTGTAAAGAAAACAAACTTGGTGAGCCTGTACCAGTTCACATAGCTTCAGAGTACATCTTCGGGTATGTCCTGATGATCGATTGGAGCGCAAGAGACATCCAGGCTTGGGAGTACGTGCCTCTTGGCCCGTTTCTCTCCAAAAACCTCGGCACGTCGATCAGTCCATGGGTTGTGCTCAGCGATGCGATGGAGCCCTTCAAAAGATCTGGCATCACTAATGAAACACCTATCTTACCGTATCTGCAAGAGGACAGCGGGGCTACCGTCTTGGATATCAGCCTGGAGGTCGACGTCGTCTGTAAGATCTCCCTTGGATAATAGCTCTACGTTCGACTACTAACCACATCATGCCGACAATATAGCCTCGAGTGGGCATGCTACCACAATTTCAAGGACCAACGCCTGTAACCTGCTCTGGTCGTGGCCGCAAATGATCGCACATCATACGGTCACTGGCTGCAATCTCCGCACTGGAGATCTGCTTGGCTCCGGTACCATCTCTGGCGCTGAGGCCGGTAGAGAGGGAAGCCTGCTTGAGCAAACGTTTGGTGGGAAAAGTCCTATAAAGCTCGCTGATGGTAGTAGCAGAACCTTCTTAGAGGATGGTGACACTTTGCTGATTCGAGGTTTTGCGGGTGCCGATGGCGCCCGTGTCGGGTTCGGGAGCTGCTTCGGCAAGATTCTCCCTGCCCTACCCTTGTTTAAGCATTGAAGAACCTGCTTCAAGTGGACAAGTTCTTGGAGTCACTCGGGCATGTACCGACGAGTCTCTGAGTTTCACTATGTGAAAAGATTTATATGATTCACCACATGTGTAATGGCTTCCTTTTTATTCACTGTCTTTGGGTTTCCTGCTTCAGAGCTTCCTTGACGATCGAGCCGCACAGCTTAGCGTAAGGGTTCAAGTTTACTGCCAACGTTTGTGCCGCCTCGTTACCGAACTGTGCAGCCTTGGAAAAGTGGTAGCTCGCTACCTCTTCAAGACGGGCTCTATTCATCCCTTTGAGAGAAGGTGGGAGAAACGTCCCAGCATCATCCCCAACCTTGGAGGCTCGGACCATTACATACCCGATATGTGTATGGGCAATCGCCAGCATGTGTGTCTGGAACTCGGATATAGGGATATTTGAGGGAGGAGTTGCGAGCTTGATGGCCACGAAGAGATCTGTTATAATGGCTTCCCAGGTCTCGACAGTCTCCTGAGAGAACCTGATCTCCTCTCCAATGAGGAGTCTCCTTAGTTGGGCAAGATTGACGTAAGTTGGTGCGAAGTCAGGGTGTTCCGAAGAAAGCGCTTTGAGATAGTGGATTGCATCCTCAACAGATGCCCGTGGCGGTGATTTATCGCTGATAAGCTTCAATGCCTGCTTCTGAGCTTGGTTGAGTGCTTTGAACTGTTCCTCAGGAAAGCCCAAGAGAGATGCGGCATCAAGGCCCTTGGGGTCCAGTGTTTTTGTCGGCCCATCGGGGCTGAAAAGAATGTTGAATACATTTGCGTCACTTGGTGACAGGTTAATAGTTGCTGCGGAAGCCATGGCTGTCGTGTTGGTGCTCAGTGATTCCTATCAGGTTGAGGAGATGCCTTATATGCTCTGTCGCTGCAATCTAGCGGCCAGTCTATAGACCTGTATTAGCTATATTCTGAATCTCGACTTCGGGAACTAGCGGCTTTACTCGGCTCAAGTTCGAAAGTGCGGAACGTCGTGATCAGCAAGCCGGCATGACGAAGGACAGGCGGAAAGCCACGGACCAGCCCATCCGATCCGGCCTATCACATCCTCTGCAAAGCACATACGCTTATGGAAGACTTCGACATAAAAGGGAGAACGCACGTCAACGGAACATTTCTCTCTCGTCAATGTAAGCAGATTAAGACAGAATACAGATTCCACGTCTTTCTATACAAACTTCACTCTTCCCATCTCCAGCTCCCCCTGAGATACTCAATATGGCTGTTGAATCGACCTCGAACGGCACCTCCCGGACCGATAATTTCAGCGGCTTTGCCTACGTTCATTGGTATGTCGGAAATGCAAAGCAGGCAGCTGCCTACTATGTTGCCCGGATGGGGTTTCACAAGGTTGCTTTCAAGGGCCTCGAAACAGGAAGCCGCTCTATGGCATCCCACGTCGTGCGCAATGGAGAAGCGACATTTGTCTTCACTTCTCCTTTGCGAGACTCACGTTCCACTCTCGAGGGTGAACTTGACGCAGGCAAGGCGGCGCTTGAGGAGATGCATCTGCATCAACAAACCCATGGGGATGCTGTCAAGGGTTGGTGAATTCCGAAACCTAGAGAAATGATGAAAGTCGCTAACATTCTCTCCAGATGTAGCTTTTGACGTTGACAGTGTCGATGATGTGTACAACAAGGCTGTTGCCAACGGAGCAAAGGTTGTGGCAGCACCTCACGTCCTCGAAGACGAACACGGAAAGGTTAAACTCGCTTCAATTCGGACATACGGAGACACCGTACATACTCTGGTGGAGAGGGCTGGATATCGAGGCCCATTCCTGCCCGGATACACAGCGGACGTGACCTCCGATCCTATTTCCCAGTTCCTACCTGATGTCTCCCTTGAATGTATTGATCACTGCGTGGGAAACCAGGACTGGGACCAGATGGAAGCCATCTGCGAGTAGTAAGTTGAAGACGAAGCCCACATAGCCCATTCAACTGATAGACTAACCTTTACCTGAAGCTATGAAAAGGCCATGGGCTTCCATCGCTTCTGGTCGGTGGACGATAAAGACATTTGCACGTAAGAACAATGGCCCTCACCCAGCCCTGGCCCACCTCCCTTATAATAACATTCTTATGCTAAAAACATATCATAGGGAGTTCTCTGCCCTCAAATCAATTGTCATGGCTTCTCCCGACGAGAGAGTAAAGATGCCGATCAATGAACCCGCTCTAGGGAAAAAGAAGTCCCAGATAGAGGAGTACATTGACTTCAATGGGACGTCGGGCGTACAGCACATTGCCTTACGAACCGACAACATCATTCGCGATATCAAAGCCCTAAAGTCACGAGGTGTTGAATTTATCCAGGTTCCAGACACGTATTATGTCGCGATGAAAGATCGGCTCAAGGCAGCTGGCCTGACTTTGAACGAGGACTTCAAGGCTCTGCAGGACTTGGATATCCTTATTGATTTCGATGAGGGTGGCTACTTGCTGCAGCTGTTTACAAAGCATCTCATGGATCGGCCTACGGTCTTCATTGAAATCATCCAGAGGAACAACTTCTCTGGGTTTGGCGCGGGAAACTTCAAGTCGCTCTTTGAGGCAATCGAGCGTGAGCAGGCACTCAGGGGAAATCTGTAAAATGAGTATACGTCCATAAGGTAGTTATTAGTATAAGTGTTGCATCTCATTGTGGAATTCGATGGACGCAATGCATGTTGGGGCTGTGACCGGGTTTCTACGAACACCATTCAATGTAAATTTCTCCTCTATCGAGACTGCATCGGATGGTTTCGTCGCTTTTGCATGCAGCGTCATATATTAAAGGTTGTTCTCTATTTTACGACGTAAGGTCTTTTGACCTTTAAGCGTGACAGTCTTCTTCGCATCGTTTGTCTTAAGTCATCCCTGATATGCCTTGCAATGTGGTATGGTGGTAGCTCACTCGCTGCCAGCCAGCGAGACCATGCAGGGCGTCCACGAAGTTCAAAGGCAGTCCTGATGGGCATGGGGCTCAGTAACTAGCTGTTTTGAGCCTCATGCTCGTTTTGGGATTAATTATTGTCATCCTCGTTGACTGTAGTAACCATCAGCCCTGCTCAAGAGGAGTTGAAAGCGGCGTAGTGGCCCAGGAGGGTGTGATCAGTTGCCAATTTCTAACATGAAAACATGACATTTGAAGGGCTCGCGCAAGCACCCCAAGTCTTGTATCAGGAGCAGACCAAGCCGTATTCTCTCAGACATAAGATCTAGCAAGCAAATTTGCAGTAGAATTACTATCTCACATTGCTCTCCCTCGGGTCCGGCTCGACCTGGTTTCCACATGTAAGTCCAGGGTGAGGCGAATCGCCGAGAAGCCTCCTGACTCGTCGGCCATCTTCACAGTGGAGACCCTACTGATGCAGGGACCCGTCCGCCTCGCCTTGCCGGGGGCCACCAGCCACAATTATTTCCCCAACCTCACCAGCACCAGCCACCATTCGCCCACATGCAGTTTTTCTCCTCAGCCTCGTCTGTGGCGCTGCCCGAAGCTCTCAGAAACCTCTGGAACCGCCTGGCCAATCAGCGACCCGCTCTGTGCCACCGCCCGCCCCTAGTGTGCTTCCCCCGGAAGCCTGGAAGGTGCTGGCCACAGCGCCTGCATCGGTGTGCATCACTGTAAGGCCAGGCAAGGGTCCTCACCGCAGCCGGCGGCCGGTTGCTGTGACAGTCTCGTAGAATCCGATGGAATCCCCATGGCCCCAGGCACCACCACCACTTGCACCGCGAGGGGCCTTCACTTTTTTAAGCTGCCGCCTACTTCTTCTCCCGCCTTCTCCCTCTCCTCCTTCTCTTACCATCTTTTCTCCTGCATCTCAATCCTCTCTCCCTTTCTCTCTCAAGTGACTCTAGAGCTTCTCAATCCATTCAGAGAGCTTCACATCTCCCACTACACTCTCATTCTCAAGGTAAGGAAGCTCCCTTTCGTCCCTCTACCACCCCGCAGTCACCTTGCTTGCGCCTTTGCCAGCCTCATCTTTGCGATTCCGGTTCACACCACGTTGAAAGCTCGATTCATCCATTGAGGAGCTTCAGACTGGTCGTTGGCCGTTGGAAGCGCCAATTTGATCGGGCTCAACTTTCACTCACGTTTGAATTCATTGCTAACGGCTGCTACCAGACCACCCTTTGATACCCCACACCACAAACAACCGTCATCATGGCTGAGACTTTCGAGTTCCAGGCTGAGATCTCTCAGCTTCTCTCGCTCATCATCAACACCGTCTACTCAAACAAGGAGATTTTCCTCAGAGAACTCATTTCCAATGCCTCTGATGCTCTCGACAAGGTCCGCTACAAGGCCCTGAGCGACCCTTCCCAGCTCGACTCTGGCAAGGATCTCCGTATCGACATCATCCCCGATAAGGAGAACAAGACCCTCACTATCCGTGATACCGGTATTGGCATGACCAAGGCCGACCTCGTCAACAACCTCGGTACCATTGCCCGCTCTGGTACCAAGCAGTTCATGGAGGCTCTCACCGCTGGTGCTGATGTCTCTATGATCGGTCAGTTCGGTGTTGGTTTCTACTCTGCCTACCTCGTCGCCGACCAGGTTCGCGTCATCTCCAAGCACAACGATGACGACCAGTACGTCTGGGAGTCTAGCGCCGGTGGTACCTTCAGCATCACCGCCGACACTGAGGGCGAGCAGCTCGGTCGCGGTACCGCCATCATCCTCCACCTCAAGGATGAGCAGATGGACTACCTGAACGAGAGCAAGATCAAGGAGGTCATCAAGAAGCACTCCGAGTTCATTGCCTACCCCATCTACCTCCACGTCCAGAAGGAGACCGAGAAGGAGGTCCCCGATGAGGATGCTGAGGTCGAGGAGGTCAAGGACGAGGAGGGTGATGACAAGAAGCCCAAGATCGAGGAGGTCGACGATGACGAGGAGGAGAAGAAGCCTAAGACCAAGAAGGTCAAGGAGACCAGCATTGAGGAGGAGCAGCTCAACAAGCAGAAGCCCATCTGGACCCGCAACCCCCAGGACATCAGCCAGGAGGAGTATGCTTCCTTCTACAAGTCTCTCTCCAACGACTGGGAGGACCACCTCGCCGTCAAGCACTTCTCCGTTGAGGGTCAGCTTGAGTTCCGCGCTATCCTCTTCGTCCCCAAGCGTGCTCCCTTCGACCTCTTCGAGACTAAGAAGACCAAGAACAACATCAAGCTCTACGTCCGTCGCGTCTTCATCACTGATGACGCTACTGACCTCATCCCTGAGTGGCTCAGCTTCGTCAAGGGTGTTGTCGACTCTGAGGATCTGCCCCTCAACCTCTCTCGTGAGACCCTTCAGCAGAACAAGATCATGAAGGTCATCAAGAAGAACATTGTCAAGAAGTCTCTTGAGCTCTTCCAGGAGATCGCTGAGGACAAGGAGCAATTCGACAAGTTCTACAGCGCCTTCTCCAAGAACCTGAAGCTCGGCATCCACGAGGACAGCCAGAACCGCTCCATCCTCGCCAAGCTCCTCCGCTTCAACTCCACCAAGTCTGGCGACGAGCTCACCTCCCTCTCTGACTACGTCACCCGCATGCCTGAGCACCAGAACAACATGTACTACATCACTGGCGAGTCCATCAAGGCTGTCTCCAAGTCTCCCTTCCTTGACGCTCTCAAGGAGAAGAACTTCGAGGTTCTCTTCCTGGTTGACCCCATTGATGAGTACGCCATGACTCAGCTCAAGGAGTTCGAGGGCAAGAAGCTGGTTGATATCACCAAGGACTTCGAGCTTGAGGAGACCGAGGAGGAGAAGAAGGCCCGCGAGGCTGAGGAGAAGGAGTACGAGGAGCTTGCCAAGGCCCTCAAGAACGTCCTCGGCGACAAGGTCGAGAAGGTCGTCGTCTCCCACAAGCTCGGCTCTTCCCCTTGCGCCATTCGCACTGGCCAGTTCGGTTGGTCCGCCAACATGGAGCGTATCATGAAGGCCCAGGCCCTCCGTGACACCTCCATGAGCAGCTACATGTCCTCCAAGAAGACTTTCGAGATCTCCCCCAAGTCTACCATTGTGCAGGAGCTCAAGAAGAAGGTCGAGGCTGACGGCGAGAACGACCGCACCGTCAAGTCTATCGTCCAGCTCCTGTTCGAGACCTCTCTACTTGTCTCTGGCTTCACCATTGATGAGCCCGCTGGCTTCGCTGAGCGCATCCACAAGCTCGTCCAGCTCGGCCTCAACATCGAGGAGGATGACGCCGCGCCTGAGACCGCTGACGCGACCGAGACCCCCGCTGCCGCCACTGGTGACAGCGCCATGGAGGAGGTCGACTAAGCTTCGCAATGATTGAATTATGAGGGACGGGATACCAGAGACGCAAAAGTTTCACGGAGTTGAACCGGCTTTCATTTTCTAGAGCACGACATGGATTGTTTTTATGCGGATTTTGTTTTCACGTCTTTTTGCTGCATGTCAACCAATTTTGACATAATCCTCCTGATCCTGCAGACCTTCTCGTGGGGTCTGACGTGGACACAGGTGTACTCTAGTTTTCTGTTACGATGACGAGACAGATGAGTTAGATGCACAATGAAGATGGTTTTACAACCAAGACCTGTTCCCCTGCAATGTGAAAGTGCCAACATGATTATCCAGTGCTCGCTATGATGAAATGCAACGGTGAACTTGTGAATTAAATTGACAGGCCGTAGTGTCATGAGGGGGGTATAATGTCTAAGAGTAACTACAAGCTGATGTCGAGACAGATCGGTATGAAAGAAATGTACAACGTCTCGCCTTCCAAGATATGTAGCTTATCATGCTGCTGGGGTGACCGACTTCTTTCTCCTGCTAGTTTGCCAGACCTAATGATCCCGGTCCCATTCGTTTAGATGTCCGCTGCATATAGTCCATTCAAACGAGCACGTAAAGAGCACATATCTAGACATTAATTGGTTAGCTTTTGATGGGTTTTGTTTCTGTTTCCTAGGCGAAAGGGGGAAGAACCTACCATGCTGAGACCGATGATCATGGAAATCCAGAAACAGACGTTGTTCAATGTCTGCCTGTTCCGAACCCAGCGCGTCCGTTGCAGCATGACGATGGGAAGCTGGAGCATCTGACAGATGAAGCCGTAGCCTCTCAACTTCTTGGTGATACAGGCCATGACGATCTCGTGGCCCACGGCTGAGATGAGGAAGGTGATGAGCGTGGCTTTGTATTTCCCGATATGCGGTCTTGAAGCGCTGTAGACGTGCCTCCTGAGGAACGAGTACACGGGTACATTCCACTCGCGGGAGAACTCCATCCAGTCGGTAGAGTTCCACCAGTCAGAGTAGAAATGCCTGTCTCCGAAACGTGTGATCTCTGCGAAGGCGCCGAGAACGTACTCGAAAATGACGAGGAAGACGAGGAGGAAGGTAAGCATGAAGGGGAAGAGGAGCCAGGAGATGGTCTCGGAGAGGATGAGGAGGGAGTCGGATGTCGAGGTGGAGATGAGGAGACGGCGGGAGGCGTCGGCGAGGACGGGTAGGATGAACTCTTCGGAGACGATGGTGAGGAGGAAGATACAGCCGAAGGTGGCGACGATCTTGGAGATGAGGGAGGTCCAGTTGACGCTCTTGGTGCGCGGGTACTCGAGCTCATAGCAGAGTGTTGGGCAGAGGAGGTAGTCGAAGTAGTTGGACCAGGTAAGGTTGGAAGGGTATGTGATGTTGCCCATGGGGGAGGTGAGTTCGCCGGCGAGGTCTTCGCGGAGAATCTCGAGCTCGTCGCCGCTGTTGATATCGCTGTCACCGCCGCTCTGGAGCTGCTTCTTCTCCCGCGCTTTTACCATAGAAGCGTGGCGGCTTGAGCGACGGCGAACCATGCCGCGACCGACGGGGCTCTTGGGTCCGCTGATAGTCTTCTCTCCATTCACTTCGGGCTCATCTGTCACAGCCTCGTCCTGTTCTCCCGCGGGTGGGTAGAGGTAGGCAGGGGAGCGGTCGACGAAGGACGAAGGTCCGTCAAGACGCTGCAGCCGCTTCTCTGTCTCGGAGAGGTGACCGTTGTAGAATGCCCAAGAGTGCATCTTCATGAGCAGAACCATTGTGTGCAGCAGGAGGAAGACTTGCGCTGTCCATGCCCACTCCAGCGCAAACGGTACGACGATCCAGATACCAAGCCACAGTACCTGGTAGATACTCTGTATAGCCATGCCGCCATTCTTCCAGGTCCAGGCGCTGTCTGCTTTCGCAGCGCGCCAGCGCTTATGCAGAGGAAAGCTCACGGCCGTGCTCGCCACCATAAGGAAGTCAGCGATAGCCAGATGCCACAGCTTCACCGCGAACAGATTCCAGATCTGAAACCGAAAAGGGTATCCCGTGTCCTTCATGTTGCGCAGCATAGCTGTGCTGCCCATGATCGCAAGGCCGATCCAGAACAGGTTGAAGAAGCCATGGAAGTCGCGGTAGTCGCTCTCAGGGTCGAAGTGGGAGACACGAGAGGCGAACTCGACAGTCGGGAAGATGCGACGTTTGGAGCCGTCGAGACGGCGCTGTTCGGCTCGGGCTTGCTTGCGGGCATCGGAGAGAGATTTAACGGATGGAGGAGCATTTTCCGGTATAGGCGTGGACCGGCCACTGCGCGCATAGCGAGGAAGTCAGTTGATGTCTCTCGGACAAGCTTGAATGGGTTGTAACGGTGCGGTTGACCATACCTGTCCAGTGTTCCCACTTCTGACCCTGGAGTTAGGGCATCGCCATCGCCGCTGTCGGCTGAAAGCTGTGAGACCTGGGAGTGCTGAGGCTTACGAGGGCGCGGACGAAGGAGCCGATCCTCATCAGCGCCCTGGCCGTTTGGAAGAACCTGAGCCGAAGTAGAGCTCATGGTCGCCAGAGTATAGCGTGCAGAAGGAGAGTATCAATCAAGGTTGGAAAGACTCTCTTGTGAGATAATTCGTTCGTAGCTGGTGCAGAAGCAAAAGAAGAGAACCACGCGGAAGATCGGCGGTTTCAATAAACCCCGGGTCTCGGAGAGGTCGGACAATGCGATGCGACGAGGATGACCTGAAGCGGCAGGGGAATCGGAGGGTTCGGAGGGGCAAAGCGCTGAAACAGAAACACGAACGGGCGGATCGGCAAGGACAGACTTGATGCAGATTTTCAGAAATGCATGGCGGAGCTAGAGGAGAAGGACAGAGTTCGTGTTCGAATGGCTGGACGGAAGCAGAGGTTCGTGGAGAGGAGGGTATCAGAAAGGACACGATCCTTCGAAGAGGAGGAGGCAAGCAGCGATGCCAAAAAAGTGACGAGGCCAACAAGCACCTGCGCCGCGGCGTGATGCCCGTCAAAGGCAGTGACGTAGCGCGCGTCAGGGGACAGCGAGGTGAGGTCGAGGGTGGGTGGGGGCGACTGTTAGTGGATTATGTGCGACTCACATAGTAGACACTAACAGGACGAGGTCCGGCCTCTACGGCGTAGAATCACACCGTGAAGGGACTTACACGATCAGAGAGGGATCGATCGAGAGACTGGTTTGTCAGGAAAACACTTCTTGGCATCTCACTGGCCGTGACTCGGAATGGCGTAGCGATGCATTGGGACCGTCATCATAGGCCATGGGTTAGATGATGCCAGCATCGGTAGCGCTGCTGGCGAGCCCCGGGTTGACGGTTGAGTACACGAAGAAGGAAAGATGGGGGTCATTCGTGCTGTGGGCTTTCTTGTCGTGATAACGAGGAAGAGATTCAGGGACGTACATCGTAGTTCCGTACAAGCGTGGCTGTTATGCTGAAACGCATCAGTCCACCGGCCACAGAGCAGCAGCCTAGGACAGATCTCCAAAAGAAACTCAAGGTAGATGGAAAAGCGAACAAAGCCCGAATCAAGCCAGCAGAACGGAAAAAAAGCTAACACATAGGGTCGCAAGAAAGATAGCCAGTACAATAGTAGGTGGGATAGTCAGTAAAAAGGCCAGACTATCTCACATCTCAATACCAGAAGATGGTATGTTCCTGTGTATATTGTCATGACTTGGTCTATATCATCAGCTCTATGCATCACCCCGGCACCCCCAACATCGTCAGCCCCCTCCTGCCACTCACTCCAATCCCTCTATGTCGACTATGCAATGTAAACCCCCAAGGCATATGCACCCACCACTCGCCCCCCAGATGCTGCAAATACGTCCTCCACCACTGCGCATCATTGCTCCCCAGTACGAGAATACAGCTTCCCTGCCCTTGGCCTTCTCCCATGCCATCACCTAGAATCTTATTGGCGAACCGCTGAAGGTTCTCCTGTGCTATAAGACGTCGCTCCTCGCTGCGTTGGTTGAGTACTTCATCGGCTTGCATCCCTGGGTCGAGGAATGCGTCGAGGTCGCGTACGATGTGGAGGCTTGGGCGGAGAGACTTGACTGTTCGCGATTGGAATAGTAACCCGTGGAGATAATTCGTCCCTGCATTACCTGGCGATGCTCTCGTCCGCTTGTCCCTTGACGGCACTGACTCCTTCAAAACGCGACGTTTGGCAAAGTCTTTTCCCCGGTAGTAATGCACCTCATCTATCAAGTTCGTGGCCAGCCACATGCCCACTAACTTCTCCACACTTGACGACAATTTCGAGTCTGCCCGACGAAGGTCACTCGCGTACACGATACGGGATGTAAGGAGCTTATACTCCAACTCCAGGAGATGCAGCTTCATACGCATGACCGGCTCCGCGTCCCCGCCCACAACAGAAGTGAGAAAGAACCCATCACCCAGGCGTGGCGTTGGCGGTTTCCAAAGCCCGGACTTGAAGCTCTTGATGGACGTATTGGATGTCGACGAATCTTGAGACCGTATCGAAGGTGCCGGGCTTGGATCCCTTCGAGGCATAGGCCCAGTCCCAATCCTCGGCGAACCGCCTCCAATAGCCACTGTTGCTTTTGCCACCTCACTCGCATAGTTCACACACAGGAAGAAGTCCTGATACACCTGCCCTGTACGACTGGTCGGCTTCTGCCGTACAGCCGCTCTTCCGCGGTGCGCAGCTCTATCAAAGTCTACACACCGAACAAGAAGCTCACTGTAGAAAGTCTCGAGGTACGTCGCCACCGTCTGCCAGTGCACATAGAACCACATGGCGGATACTCGACGTACACCATGTCGAAGGAGGATGTGAGCTAGGTTCGTGGCTGGGCCGTCGCGGTTATAGGCTGAGAGACAAGCGTTGAGGACTACATTCTCGATCTTGTACTCGGCGAGAAGTTGAGCCACGACATCTGCATCAGCGAGGCTGGTTTGTGGAACTTGCAGGCCAGACACAGGACCTACGTGTCGATGGCCAGCAAAGAGAAGCTTCGGCTTTGGGTTGCCGTGACTAGTAACAACCGTGTTAGTCTACCCGTGCCGAGCCGCATTCCAGTGGAATATCCTTACCTATCATGCGTGATTCTTCCATGTAAGTCAAAATGCACCAGATTAAATCTCACGCCTTGTCCATCCCTCGATTTTAAATGCACCCTCAACTCTTCCACACTTCCCGGTCGCACCACCTCGAGGAGAAGCCTGCTCCTCAGCTTCTTCTGGACGCTCATTAGGGGCCATTGAGCCAAGTCCGGCTCCGGATCTCTCTCCGCCCCTGTCCTGCTGAAATCCCTTGCGACAACGAGCAGAATCTTGAAGATTTTGCTTGCGTCTGCTTGCACGGTTGACAGGGGCTGTAAAATGCGGTATGGTCGGTGAAGAGGGGTTTCGAAGTCGCTGATTCTGGTGACGCGCAGGCGGAGGTTGGGGAGGCCGGGAATCTGAAGCTGTTCGAGAAGCTCCCACGCGAGACAGTGAACATCAGGGTAATTGGTGCTCGTTTGTCCATGCTTGGATTTGTGGTTCTGAATGATATAGATCTGACATTCAGTAGCTCCGGGGCTGAAGCAGCTGGTGTTGAGGTCCAGGCCATCGAGCAAAGCCATGGCATACGACTGAATATCATCCTCCGCCCGTGTAAACTCGTACTCGTCGGCCTCGGCTGTCAGCCGATGTGGGCTCCATTTCGGACGGTCCGAGTCACGGAGATAGCTTTCGAAGACGGTGAGGTACTCGCCCTCAACAAAAGGGTCAATGATGGTGGCCTGCGTCTCCTCGAGGTTGTTGACCCGGATGGTGACGTCCCATTGTCGTCGATTCGAGTTGCTCGGATCGGAGTTCTGATGTGCTGCTGGAGGCGATCGGGACCTTATGTATACTTGGTCCATCGCCTGATTCCCGTCGCCTGACCTGACCTATCCATTGGGTCGCCGTGTCGCGTGCCGTAGGGGGAGGAATGTCTAGCAGGAAGACATTAGCCAAGTACTCAGGGCGATCCTCAGAAACCACTTCTGCTGTGCTGAGCGAGAGCAATACATACCTCTGCAGTCCCGTGGTGCCTGCTAATCCCTCGCACCGACAAAGAGGACCATGACACGCAGATGAAGAAAAGAGGAAGAGCTCCAACCGAGCAACAAAAGAAAAGGAAATGCGCAGGGACCTTCCACGTCGCGGGGAGAGCTCTAGCAGCCTTATTACTAGGTAGCTCAGCCGCAGTAGGGCAGGGGGGGGGGCTTCCCCCAGTTTTCAGTCCCGGCGCCAGCGACTGGTGGTGTGGCGGCCCCAGGTGGTGGCTGATGAGGCTCTAAAACAAGCCACTGCCAGCCACTGTCTCTCTCCTCAGGGTCTGGCCTTCAGCTACTTTGCTTTGCTACCTTATGTGACGGGCACCCTCTTGCAATAGAGGTGGCTTAAAACTCCTGGCGTGCGCGAGGTTCGGCTTGGGACGGGAGGACCCTGAGTATGAGGAGGCTTGAGCTGAGTTTCAGTAACTTTGCGAGGCGGTCGGTATTCCGTGCCGTGTCTGGATGCAGATACTGATAATGACAGCCTCAGCTCCAAGATATTAATTGAGTCTCTGTCTGGCGGGATAGCGGTTTATAACACAATAAGGAATGCTGAGGCACAAGCCCAGACTGTGTTTTATGAGAGTACTTCTGAATATGCAGCACTACAAAGCAAAGCCACATTCATTCATCAGGCCGCCATAAACTTGCACCTGCAAAGCCCCCTTGACACGTTAGCCTTCACATACTGAAAGGAGAATCCTCCTTCATCAATCGAGGCCTTCTCGTCCAGTGGAAAGCTGGCTGGCTCCGATGATCGGAGCCTCCCATATTATCATCACCTACGGAAGTGAGCTGAAGCTGCCTGCTTGTCATGGAAACTGGAGGAAGCATCGCTGCGCCTCGAGGGCCTTGCTCGCCACAAGCAAAACTGGCCTATCCTCGCAGAGCAACATCGCTGAGAAAATCAGATGACCCTTTACTCCAGCTAAACTCATCACATGGCGTTTTGTCTCAATTTGTCCTTTTCCTTCGGCTTGAGCACCATGTGTCTGACTCATCACGTATTCAAATGACCTCAGTCGACAAGTGCAATTCCCCAAGCCACTCGTAAGTTACGACATCGAATGTCTTCACAGTCGAGTTCTAGGACAACCAAATTGTGAAGCAGAAGAGATGTTCTATTCCTTCGCTTCCAGCATCGGCAGCTTTGTGCCCAATATGCTACTGAGTCATCTACAGCTAAGAAGCGAATGTGGTATCCCTGATCTCATGATCACATCGTAACCCCATATGCTAAAGAAGATTCCGCAAAAAATCAACAGAACGCCCATAATGACTGCGGCCTAGCCGTCTCCACTCGGTTCTCTCGTGGGAACCAAGGTGCTGCTAACGTGGAAAGATACAGTAGTGTAATAAAGGGTGATACTCCGGGGAATGATGATGGGTGCCTCGAATCTGAGAAACCTGGCAAAGACCATCTTCTCGTCATCTTGAGCTAGCCCGTTTCGTGATATTGGCATGCCATGCTGCGAATCCAAGCCGTGTGCTGAATGCTTGCGCAGAAAGGGACGAGAAAAAGCAAAATGTGAAATAAGACAAGCGATAAATCGTTCAACATCGTCGGCAAGGATTCTCGTCCAAGCAAGGGTGCGTTCGTAATCGTAGAAGGGGAAAAGCAGAGGTAAAGACAGAGACAGAAGCAAGGCCGAAGTATGGCAATGCCCCCGACATGGCTGGCTGCCACCCAGTGTCAAACAGCCGCATACGCAGCTGGATACTTGCTGTACTGCACATCATCGAGCTTTGTCGTCCTAACCTTGGGAAACTTGGTCATCGGCGGTGCTCCATATGCTGACGAGTAGCTGGACTCGCGGACACCGAGCGGAGGTCGCTCGACGTACCGAGCGCCAGAACCATAAGAGTCGTACAGTTCAGCATCGGGGTCGAGACGTCTGGTATACGTGCGTGAGAGCTTTGTCCTCGGCGCGCCGCCCTCCTCATTCAAGGAGTAAGTGTACGATGTGTGGGTAGCGCGAGGCTCCTCACGGTACCTTTCGGGGGAACGATGCTTCTTGTTGCTTCGATGCTTGCGATCCCGAGCATCACGGTCACGGGCTCGACGCTCACGTTCCCGATCTTGCTCGTATACGTCCTCTTCTTCAGATTCAATCTCAACCTGGGGCTCCATCTTTGAGCGAGTGCGGCCACGAGGCGATGCGCCTTCCGTAAACGTCTTGGCCCGTGTCACTCCAGGGACGGGCCGACTGAAGGTGGTTTCCGTTGGCATCGTATTCGTACGAGGCAGGGGGCGAGGCGGTGAACTAGAGAGGCCGGGGTTGACGGCTGCGGATGACATGGACTTTGGGAAGCCTGGAGGCGGCCTAGCCTCCATGACGATGGGATCTTCGTCAAGACGTTCCCGAGAAGGCTTGCTATAAGACTTTTCTCGAGGCATTTTCGGGGCGTCGGCAGAGCCACGGCGCCTGGCGGAGGCCGATGACCGGCGAGGCTCATCTTCATCAGGAGAAGGATAGGCTGAGGCAACTCCCTGGGGTGGGGGAGGACTCGGCACGACGTACGGGGTACGACCATGATACGTCTTCGAACGACGGGGTTCACCGCCAGCATTGACACGCGCGGCGTTGATGTAGTTCTCGGCATATTCCTCATGGAGCCTGGACTTTGCATCAACCCCAAAGTCGTTGTAACCGAAATCTCGCTCGCGCTCCAAAGATGGCTCCCGCGGTTCGTATTTGCGGGAACTCGAGGACTTCTTCTCCATTCTGGGAGGGGGCAGGTCGTCTTCAGGAGGAGTCATGTAGCGTCGCTTCTCCTCAGCTTGTCGCTTCATCTCCTTCGCCTGTTGCTTCTCTCGTGCCTTCTTCTCTTCGCGTCTCAGCTCCTTGGCTTCCTTGGCTGCTTTGGCTTCCCTGTCTGCTTTCTTCCGTCTCTCACGCTCACGCTCACGCTCACGGTCCTTCTCGCGTTCACGTTCCCGCTCAGATTCTCTTTTCGAGGGTCGTGTCTCCCGCTCGGCAAAACTACTCTCACGGCGAGTAGGGGCTGCGCGCGGCTCAGCATCGTAAACGCGGGGACCGGAGCGACGATCCTCATCTGAGTGCGACCGGGTCGAGTAGTAGACCTTGGTAAATGTAGGAGGTGCGGCGGTTGACGGACTTGAACGATGTGAAGGCCGGGGCGACGCATAGTGGACTTCGAACTCGGCAGTGCCGCTTCTTGATGACCGAGGTGCGGAAGAGTTGGCCTTTGCCTGGGCTGCAGCTTGCTTGCGGAGTTCTGCAACCCGAACTTGGTTGTCGTACTTTTCGCGTTCAGACTCGTTGCTGAGGATTTCGTAGGCCTGTTGCACTTTCTGGAACTCGTTTTGCTTTTCGGCCTTGAGCGCCGGGTCCTGCACCTTGTCGGGATGGCATTTCAGCACACGCTTGCGATGCGCGGATCGGATTTCTGGTAATTGTGCGTCCTTGGAGACTCCGAGGATCTCGTAAGGATTGTCTGGTAATGGACTCGACATGACTGGCAACCGCAAATGGTCGCTAAAACAGCGACAACGAAATGCGAAGGAGGTGAAGGAGAGAGGTTCGGCGGCGGGGATCAACTGTCGCAGAACCAGTCTGGCTTCAGATCATCGAAATCCGTCGGATGGAAGTTCCCTGGAAAGCCGAGAACAAAGTCTTGAGTCAAGGTGGCTCAAGATAGAGTTGGAAAATAGGCGGAGGTTACGGTGGCGTTGCGGCTTTCTTAGCGGCTGGTTCCGGAGCGAAGGCGAAAACAGCGGCGAAGGGGGATGGCGAAGACGCGGATCTTCAGGAGCAGAGGCCAGGATCAGGGTTCCGATACAGAATGGTGAATGGTCGCAGGTCCTGGCTGAGTCTTGGTGAGGGTCCAGGCTGAACTTTGACGTGGCGGGGGAGGAGACTGAAGCCGAATCGCAAAGGCAAAAGGTGCTGCAGAAGCAAAGACAGATGCTCCAATATTGTTGAAGGATACTGTCGTAAATTTAAGGAAGTTGACTATTGGGAACAACGGCGTAGCCTCAGAAGTTCGTTGATTATGAATATGGGTGACTGGTTCTCTTCCAAAGATGATGAGGTCACGGCCACCGGGGGTTAAGACACAGGCGCTGATTCGCTGTCGTGAGGAAGCCCTTGTCGAAAGGAGGGGGGTTGGTGGGTGTCGATCCCAGTGTGAGTCGATTCACAGCGACCGTGAACGATTCGTAAAGTGAGGGAGGATGAGTCGCTGTGATACTCTCACGGAGGAGAAGGATGACGAGAAAGAGAGAGAGGTATGAGCGAGTATGATGCGAGAGGACCTGATGAGGGAGGCAATGGGGCCTCAGGCAGGTCGCGAAGCAGCGGGAGAGCGGAGGCGGGATGCAGACGATGCTGCAGGATTGGCGAGTGAGCAACGACTCAGCACCAGCAACGAAGCCAAAGAGGTACGTACCTTTCTCAATGCGATGCACCGGTCCAGGTGTGGAGATGGCCGGAGGAAGCTGGGTCGAGTGGTCCTGTGGCCCCGATAGATGGTTGTGTGTGAGTCGTGTCGATGGGCCTGGGCTGGGTCGTCTGGAGCAGGCTAGCAAGCGACGGCCGGCACACCACTGCAGGCCAAGTTTGATGGTGTCGTGTGCTGGCCGCTTGATGTACAGCAGGTCCGTGGGTTTGACGGCTCGGTAAGGGACACTAGAAGTCAGGTGGTGGTGCCGCGCTTCACTGTTGTGGTGACAGTGGTGCTCGTACGTGGGGAGTGCCTTGCCTTGGAAAGTGACGGGTCGGGAGGGCGGCGCTAACAGGGGCAAAGGCACTGGCCGCAGGGGCGAAGAAGAACTCGTGGGCGATTTTGTAGGGGGCTGGACCCGCCGAAGTCTATCGAGGTGGTGACAGAGGTGGTGGTGCCAGTGGCTGCTCCCGCGGCGGGCGCAGGGGTTGGCAGTCGTGGTGTGATGGTTGGGCACCCCAAATCGCTGGAATGGTGTGCCACAGCTGGTTCCTGGCGATGAGAGCCTGCTGTTTGATGATCGTGATGGCAATAACAACGGTGATGCGATCAGAGATAAGGCGGGCAGCAACGGCTTGTGACGTCTTTTGAGTAACGACAGGCTGTGGTGCAAGATGGCCAGCCAGGGGCTGATAATATATGGTTGCCTGAGGTCCGACAGGTCAGCCAGCCAGGAATGGATTAACAAAGCGCACGCTCGGCGAAGGCGAAACAGAAGATTCTCTGAGCAAGCTGACTGGGACGCTGACAGAGACAGACTCGGACTTTGGGAGCGCGTGGTGTGGATGATGCCGGAGGATGGTGATTGGTGATGGCGGGCTGTGCGTTGCAGCACGCAGAGAAGGCCGGTGAAGCATACAGAAGCAGCAGGCGTCACAGGACTGGGGCCACGGTAGTGCTCTCCAGGTATGGGTGACCTCGTGGCAGAGCCAACGGGTGCTCGTCAGGTACAGCCCGTTCGGCGGTGGCGACAGTGGAAGTGGGGGTACTCTCGAAAAGTCTCGCCTCTGCGGGGCAAGTACCTCTGTACAATCGCACCTGGCGTATTGCCCAGACAGGCACTCTACAGCGTAACAGTCAGTGGCTGTGACAACACGCCAAACGATTTCCCTCTCAATGCAATGCTCACACAATCCAAAAGCCTGCTACTGTTGCTGATTCAGAATATCCCGCGTCGCGCCGGGAGTTGTCGGGAGATGCCGTTTCTGTGGATTAGGATCGGATCCGAATGTGAAAAGGAGATACGGTAGTCAGAGGTAACGCCGAAGGGCAAAGTCACGATGCTGAGATTGACTGATTGAGCGATTCCAGACAGTCCGGGGAAGATGGTATCAGCTGAGCAAGCGCGGCTGTGCTGTATGACGACTGCGCTGACCTGGAACCTGCCCGACTCGTACTGTGCGTACTGCTTGCTGATGGAGAAGTTTGTGTGATGCTTGTGAGATGCACTCGTCGTTCGGTTTGGGAATCTCCGGCCCGAGAATGATTGAGAACCGGCGTTCACCCTCGACCTATGAATTGCGCATCATGTCTAGTAATACTCAATCTCCAACAAAACAGGAGGCACTCGATTGTCCCGGCGACGGGTGGATGCAAACGCAGAAACGTCGCGATGTCTGGGACCCTTCCCACCTGACCGCTGTAGCCGGTCCTGGGGCCCTGGGTTGGCGCTGCACGACGAGTTCAAAGCTCGATTGGCGGTGAGCCGTGTATGAAGGATAGCTCTGGGCGGTCTGGGCGGTCAGGGCGGTGATGGGGCATGGGGCCTGGGACGGGGAAGAGCTTCCTATCGTGGCTCTGCTCTATTAACCCTGTTTCAATTACTCTGGCAACGACAAACTGACTGGTCAGCCGTCTGGGGATCGCAATTCAGGCCGCTCACCTCGTGGGTGGTCGCGACTGTTGGCCAAAGTACACCTGTGGTCGCGAAAGCTGGTCCAAACTCCCACATCTTGCAGCATACGACCGCCTCACCACCGAAGCCACAAACATGCACATACAGACAGCTTCAGAATCATGGCAATCCGTAACGACATTCATATCGTAGTCCTCGAGCACTTTGTTTCACCATGTCCTGGATATCATTGATCTCCACCAACATCTCACTCTCGCGCCGCTGAACCTCGTCACCGCCAGTCTCGCTTTCGACGCAAGCAGGAAAGCTAAGACACCAATGCAAGAACATCCGAGACTCACGGGTGTTTTGGCCTATTGAGGTCCCCACACTCTTCCATGCACCGCGTGCCTGCGTGTAGATCCAAGATCATGCTCCCTCTGGCCGCAGGTGAGGCCGCCGGCAACGAGCACCTCTTGCTAACCCACTGTGGCCGTGACAACACATGGATAGCCCCGCGAGCATATACACTACTACACAAGGTACACTGCTTTCCCACGGTGCGCTATTATCACTTTATCCCTTAGGAGCAGGGTCAGAGGGTTCCAAGTATTGGTCCTGAACGGCCCCCCCTTCGATAGCCCCGCTGGACCTGCATCGGTCGCCCGGTCCAGTTACAGCTTCAACAACAGGAGATGCAGCCAGCCACCTCCAATCCCGAGCCAGCCTGCTGCATCCGCGGACCGCTCCTTCAGATATGCCACCAGCCCCGCCTATGCATTAGAGGCTGGCGAGACGAGACGAAACCGCATAATATCAGACAGCCGGGCTCGAGAATGACATGGAAGCCACTCCGCCTCAGCTCTGGAATGGAGGGGCACGTGTTTTTCGATCTACAACGAGCTCGTAGATTGTGACCGCGGGGCAGAGAGCATGACCTCAATCGATCGACCACCCACAGGTCGCGGTGGCCACCGGCCCACGGACTACGTGTGACAAGCACAAAGGGCAGGGCCGCGCCGCCCGCTGACCCCTTTCCTAGCGAGCAAGCTTCGTCCCCTCCACCACGCCTATAGTACCGGCGGCGCCTTGTGGTGATGGTGGGGTTGGGAGGCGATCAAGATTGCACATCAAGTGATGTTGAGCCTAGCTTGAAGCCTCCTTCGAGAGCGACGTCGGCAAGGTGGAGAGGGCGCGCTTCGCTCGTTCTGGAGGGTCTCGTGGGAGGCTCAATGGTCCAAACGGAGCCCAAGCTGCCATTCTACCTCATACGCTCGTCACAGCTCGGTTCGTCACAGCACAGATACGCTGCAATGGTGGTATAGGTGTCTGCAGGCGCGTGCCAAGTGCAAAGTACCTGACCATCGGGCGGTTACACTTGCACATTCAAGTGTGATTCTAATCATGGCTAATCATGGCTATCCATGTTCTGCACTTTCCGAGATGATTGGAATAGTAAGACTGGAGCCATATTATCCTGTGCCTACAGGTCTTGTCACACCAAAAGCCGCCCTGCTTAAGAGCCAGACATCTCCCGCCAGGCATCATCAGCCTGGCATTCCCGAATGCGGCAATGGTTCCGGAATTGTAATGACAAGGGAGCATTAGGGATTGACAGCCTCCTTTTCAGAAGGACGAAGAGGCGTGAACAGGCAAAGCAGAGAACGCCTTGAAGGAAGCTCAGATGTCAGCTTATTGGAACGACCACGCCACGCTGAGATGCGGGGCAACGAATGCGTCGAGAAGCGAGAGCTGATGCACTCATGAGGCGGGGTGCCTCTTTTGCTCTTCCTTACGCACGCCTCGGAATATAGCCAAAGGGGTCGACACACAGCAGGTTACTGAAAATAGGACTAAGGCACAGCCATTGAAAGGTAAATCGCTCAGGCTAGCACTGCTCAGGATTCCTGGTCACCATACACCGTGTTTTTGCTGAATTCCACTCCAGCTTTCGTTTCCTGTTAGGGGTATCCTGGTCAAGTGAGGGGTGAAAAGCCGCCTTTCGGAGATCTAAATCGTGGAGGTGGGCAATGAGTCGCGAGACACGCATCGAGATCTACGGAGGGGATCACAATTGACCCGAGATGATTATACCATCTGTTAGGCATCTATGCCATCCGTGACGGTGTAATTGGGCTAGTGGTTGGCCTGGTGAGGATACCACAAGATTCTGCTGTCCACATGGCTGGCTTTGGTAGGATATTAACTAGGGTAAGGCCAATCGTGCTGGGTGCGCGAATCGCGGCTGTTGACTGCCGGACTACGCAAGACCCTGAACGACTTTGCATTTGCCCAAGGTGCTAACGGACTATTCGCTGAGGATCGTAGTGTAGGGTATATGCGTGGGCGTGTCGCCTGATGTGCAAGAAAGCATGATCATCGTCCTGGCCATGAATCGAATGGGAGGAAACATGCAATGGTGGAATGGCAAGTTGACTCGTCACATGTGTTCAGAGCTTGAAAGCCGAGAGCGCGGGTGAGGACATGATCGTACGGGTCATCTTCTTAGCTGTGGGCGTATGCATGCTTTGTTCGTTGGGCATCAAAATGGGTTGCAGCAGGACAAGTGGCCATCACCAGCGGGATTATGCGGGAAGACACATGGATGATGGCCATAAGTCTTGTCAATAGACTGGGTCAACAGCGGCCTGAGATTGCTCTTAGCCAATGCGTTTCTGCCGTTTGCTCGTATGGGCTTGAACCCAGCGGCGCGATGACATCGTGGCGCATCCAAAGCCTGTGGCTCACCTTCAGCGGAGACCTCTGTCGCACCGCATCAAGAAGTGCCATGGTATAGATAGAAAGTGAGGATACCGAGAATCTGTATTGTGACGCAAAGGGATGTAGACTATCGACGATGCTGTGTAATGATGAAAGACAGGACCCTTATTGCCCGCCACTTACTCATACCACACTGGTAGATCCAAGTCGACGACGATAGGTTTGTAGAATTGCTTGCCTCCGGTGTGAGGATGTCGGCTTTTCATGATGGCTGCGTTGACGATGCAGGTCTCTCTGCGTCCCAGACGGCCGAGTAAGGCTTCCCTGTCGCAGCGTCCTGATGATGGATCGCCTCCTTTGCCTACTGTAGCGCTCTCACCTGTGCCACCGTCAACGTCAGAAGAGAAGATCCCGCCATTACTCCTCGCTTCTTGGGGCTCATCGGGATGAGATCCATCGTTGTTGAGAGAGGGTTCCTTGCGGCCGGTGAGGTCTACCAGACTCAGTTTGTTATTGCCTTCCCCTGGATCGGTCCATCGCGTAACCGCCTTCTCAGCAAAGGAGACATTGTGGGACTCGAGATCCCACTCTACGCGCTCAACGCCTCTACCATCGTGAATGTGCCCACATACTGCTAGCTTTGGTCTGACCCTCCAGAGAGCTTGACGTAGGGCTTCACAACCTCTCGCCCTGCGCTCATCCGTCTCGTCCCTGTGCGTCCATGAAGGAGTATGCGTAACCACGATATCAGCCTTGAGAGGGATATCTTTCCAAAGTTCCGGAAGACCTGCCATGACGGTTGGAGTTTGAGGTGTATCGTAGTAGAATGCCCACATGCCGTACCGTGGTGAATAGGGGGAGCCGAAGACTGTGAACTCGGTGTGCGGGCCATCAGGAGACTTGAGTCGGACAGTGGCTGATTCATGACAGAGGTAGGTAATCGAAGGAGAGTCTGCAAAGAGAGCTTGACATTCGGCTGACGATTGAGGTCTTTGGTTATGGAAGTAGAGTCCATATTCGGAGTAGAACTTCTGATCCAAAGTGATGTCATGGTTGCCTTGTCGTCGAATATGTCAGACCAAGACACAAAAGGGAGTTCGAGAGCTCAGCTCACCTGCTATGACTATTTTGGCTTCGAAATCGGCTTCTTCGAGCCATTTAACCGCTTTAGATAGCTATAGCTTTGCCGTCAGCATGTTGTTCCTTGCCTGCAATTCTCAGAGGAATGAACGGCGGATGCTCACCTCAGAGTAGCTTCCCTGGTTAGTGATATCACCCGCGTGAATCAAAATGTCGCCTTTGGGAAGCTTGAATGTGTTGTTATGGGTGTCAGAGACACACACGATCCGTGTGCGTCGCAGCTTTGATGGCGCCATCGTCGATGGTTGCTGACACGGACATTTTGATCAAGTAGATTCCAACGTGGGTTTGGCCCTGACGTGACCCTTACTAAAGAATGAACATTATCATGATTGAACATCAAGCGTAGGAAGATAGCCAAGTCCGGGTTTAGGACATGTTGATGCAGAGTCACATGCGTTTGGCAGGTAATTCGAACTTTTTGAGTCACCTGGAAACCTGGAAGCCGTGGAGGCCTTCAAGGTGCAGGGTAGGATCCTTCGACTAGACAACACTGGACGTTTTATGAGACGTCTATGCTCTAGTCTCTAAGCAACTGTGGACTTGGATCGGGAGAGATCAAATCAATCGATGGATAGTTCAAAAGACTCGATATTAGCCGGGCGTCAGATAGATCATTGAATGGTCAGCTGGGCGTCGCAAGTTGGTCTTGGTGAAGGCAAAAGCAACGATAGGTACTTTAGATGGGCCGGAAGAAGAAGTCGAAAAAGAGAGGGCTAATTTCGGGTCACCGAGCCGCTGGACTGGTCTGTCGCCACTATCTCCCATTCGCATTGGCAAAGGTCAGGATGACGGGGCCGGGTGCTGAAAGAGAGATGTTGATGTTGAACGGAGCCTGGCCGTCTGTGCGATTCATGCTGTCAACACCAGCTCCCGTCAATAGCCCCAGTATAGCAGGGCCTAAGGAGACGCTAGAACGGGCTTCCCCGGCGAAGGTGTCCTCGAGCGCTGAAACAAGCTGAACTCAAGAGGGAGGTGGGAACTGCGGACACGGTGCGAGTGTCGGACTTGTCATTTTCATTGCTGGTGAAGAGTTCGTGAGATAGGTACCGAGTACGGTAGATACTGGAAATTGGATCGATTTAGGTGACAACTGATGAGAGGACGAGAGCGAACAGAGACATTGGAGTCTTGTCGGCCAATGATGGTGCCCGCTGGCCATCCACTGGCGACGCTTGCAGGGGCGGGTTACAGGGGCCGACCCAGGGGTCTGGCCACTACGTGGGCTGCCGTAATAATCCTCCGCCTCCGCTGTGGTGGGATTGAGGCAGCGTTGGTGTGGGTGCCGGCCTGCCATGGTGAGGTCGAGGCTCTCTGTAGCGGGCTGCTATTCCCTGTAACCCACTGCTCTGACCTGAAGACATCCCACCCCGAATGGGATTCACCTGCCACTCACAGCGCCAGCCTCCCCGTCTCGTCAACGCCGAACCAACGATTCTCACCATCAAATCTCCCGACATCCCGGCCTTCCTCTTTCCCTTTCTCCCGCCAACCTTGGATCCTCGTTTGCCATTTCCATTGCGGCCCTGGTTATTCTTCCCGAGGCGTGTCATCACTCGTTCTGACCCTCGTTGTCAATTTTTCTTTCCTCTGCCCAGCTGACTGCTCGTCAGTTGAGACAACCACGCTTCAAGGTGCTGCGATAGCGCCTGAGCGTAGCCCTCCAGCTCTTCACGGCGACTAACCCCAACGCTACCCGTTTCTCCTAGCGACATCGACCACGCTTCACTCCTCGCTCACGCACCGAATCAACTCAATTGCTGTCCTTCAGCAGATCAAAGTCGCATTGTCCGGCTTTTGTTCAACGACACCGCGCCTGACGCGCTTTCCGCTCCTTCTATCCTCGCACCGCACCACGTGGACGGGAATAGGGGTGGTGAGGGGGACCTCCATCCTCCACCGTCATCACCACCGTCTCCTCCATCATGGCTGCCATATCTTCCTCCCACGGTGCTGCTACGACTACATTGACTCCTCCGACCAGTAGCCATGGATCAAACCAGGATGCTTCATGGTCATACCCCACAGGAACTACAGACGTGAGTCTCTAGTGCATATTCTTCGCCGAGGATGCCAGCCGCTTTCCTTGCGAGCATCCGTCATTTGTTATCTGTTGCAGCAAACCGGACTCGATGTAACTCGTGCTGACAAAGAGCTGCCTTTAGAATCCTGGCCGAAAGAAATCCATATCCTCTCAACAGTCCGAACGCGGCCACCGAAGCCCAAACCTCGCCCAGAATGGTTTCGAACCATTAGGGCCCCCAGCAGACCGACCAACTCGAAAGATGCAGTCCTCAGAGAACTTCCATGGAGACAAAAATGCTTCTCAAACTGATGGTACCAATGGGCGATCCACCTATGCTGACCTTGAGGGCCAATCCTATCACAAAAGCACTGAAGACCAGAGACGTGACGCTGCCCAGGCTGGCCTGGTTCCCGGCGACGACGATAAGTGGATTCATAGAGACAAGCTGGCTCGGATAGAAAGCGAGGAACTTCAAGCTGCAGGGTTCTTCGTTCCCCGGTCTCGAGCTCCGAGCAAACAGCGCCGCGAGCGTAGCCAAGTTTCATACCGAAGGGGCACAGATGCTTCTGAGCAAGGCCACTCCAATCGTTCTCGCAAGAACTCTGCTGCCGTGGAACACAAGCCATCTACCGAACCCACGACCCCGGTTTGGGACCTTCGAACACCCGAAGAAATCGCTGAGGAGGAAGCCAATGCGTACTTCACTACCAGTACGCAGAAGGGCGGCTCCCGCATCCCTGTGGCAAAGTCAAGTCTCGCCCCAATATCTAACGACTACCTCGAACGAGCACAGCCTGTGGCTCGGAGGCAGACAGACAGCTCAGATGGCGAGACTTTGTCTTATAGCAAGACACGGTCGAGAAGCGCCAGTGCTAGCGGCAAGGATGCTCTCGGCCTTGCCAGCGCCGCTGCCTCAACGACTGGTAAACGATCAGCAACCGACTCTTCGCCAAAGAAGTCAGCCACAGGCCCTCGAAAGGCGTCAGCACCCTCGAAGCCGCCAACTACAGCATCTACTCAGCCTGGGCGACCGAAGACACGATCTGGTAGCGGAGGCACAAGGCCATCGACCAGGTCTGGGGAGAAACAGCCAGAGGGTGATCCACCGTGGCTCGTCGACGCATACAAGCCTGACCCACGACTTCCTCCGGACCAGCAGCTACTGCCTACCGTTGCACGACGACTGCAACAGGAACAATGGGAGAAGGAAGGCAAAGAAGCTGGCGACGTGTTCGACAAGGAGTTCCGTCCCCTCAACGACAACGTGTTCTTGAGACCTCCAGAGGCTGGGAATGCTCCAACAGATGAAGAGCGCCGCTCGCAAGAGCAGATGAGCGGCGAGTGGCCCTTGAAACCAGAGGCTGTGGCTAAGAGCCCTACTCTTCGTCAAGGATCGTATTCAACCATGCCGAAGATTGCCGACAAACCACCAGGCAGCCCGTTGCCGAGCCCCCGCACACCAATTGCGCCACAGCCCCCAATGCAGCAGCAACCACAGTCAGCCGAGAGGCAGTCCTTCCAGCGTGTGACAGAGGAAGAGCCTGAACAGAAGAAGGGTGGATGTGGATGCTGTGTGGTCATGTGAGAGCACCGGGCTCGCATGCCTACAGTGCCCGACGAGGCCGTTACGCAACCCGGGCAACTCCTGTCGACGATCGATCCCTGCGGCCAGCAGTCCTCGGCCATTTGGCCACGAGGCTAATTCTAACGACGTTATGATATTCCACTACCCTGCCTCCTTGGTCCGCCGATGGTGCTTCGGCGAAGGACCTGACATCAACCCGCTTCGATCCTTTCCTTTGTTTTCATTTCTACACTGACACTGAAGCAAGCGAGCTTCCCTTCTTTATTTCACGGCGAGTTCGTTTCCCATTTGCCCTGAGCGCCCACGGGCTGTCTCCCTCACCTAGCGGATGTCCGAAGACTCCTCAAAACTGTCACGAAGCTTCGGTGTAGTTGGCTTCTTGTGTATTTTGGCGTCTACATACCTTGTAACTAGCTGTCTTTGGTTTCTTTGCACATCTTTATCATTTTTGCTGTGTTTCATGCGCTATTGGAGAGGCGAGAAGAAGTGTTAGGCGAGGGAAACGGTGAAGAATGTCTGCGACTGGAGACATAACACCTTGGAGATAACCGGACGTGAAGTCGCTCGCGTCACTTGGAGATGGAGAGGGGTTTGTCGCATCAGAGGAGATTGTGGCAGAGCGAGACTTTGTGCTGTACTGATACCCACGCAGATGGCGCCATGGGAAAGGGATTCTGGTGCCCGGCGACATGTTAGCTTTTGTTTTCTCTTGGTTTGATATTCCCACTGGTGAGAGGTAGCTGAAAACAAAGAGCTCATCAACTTGAATCACGTGTTTATGTGTCAATGGCTTGGTGCTCAGGAATGATGCCCGTCAACTCGCACTTCGTATACCGCCAAACCAGGACTTGGCAAGTCCCTGTCGATCCAGCACCGAAGCTTACCTCCCTCGCTGCGACGGTTTACGTTTTGAGTTCCCACATGGCCTCGGAAGCAACGTTCCTGGCGGCCGTAATTCCCGAGATCGTGATGTAATAGGCGCCGGAAACCTTCTCCGCAAATCGTATATCGATGTAAAAGTACATCTTTTCCTAAGACAAAAGCTTTACATCATAGCAGATTTGGATCTCCAGGGGGCGAGTTCGAACAGGTTTGTGCCTACTTTTAGATATACTTTGCCGTGAGGGGCGTGCCGGCAGTTGGCGGACCACGTCATTGTTGGTGCCGCCGGATCCGGAAGCTTAAACTAGGGGATTGAGGCTCCGGAATGCGGCACGAGCTGGGGTTTGGTGGTAGTTGGGGTATATATTTGGATGGTGGTCGTCATAGTTAGCTGATCGCCATAAAATTGATGTTGTTTTGTCGTCAATTGATGTGAAGTGAGATTCGAGACACTGAATTGTGAAGGACAAACGAAACTAAAGTCGCCAAAATGGTTTATCAGCACGGAGACCATCATGATATCCCCAAGCACCTCAAGGTGTACAAGTAAGCCCCGCCAGCAAAACACCACAGCTCACAGTCTCACTCACTAATCTTCACAGACCAGGAGCCTGGCTCCCAGCCGACCACCGTGTCCACCACCGCTTCCTCCAACGCGCCGCCGACCATGTCGACGCCCACCCCCACAAACTAACACCAGCCCTCCAAGAGTTCCAGCAGCTCATCGAGAACAACACCCGAATCTACATGTACTTCAACCAGATGTTCGAGGAGATCCCCAGTAAGAACCCGTACTGGCGTGATCCGACCGGGACGCGGCAGATCAGGGATTGGAGACATATGTTGGCGGTGTTGAATCATATTGTGACGAGGGCGCCGGAGTGGACTGATGCGGCGGAGAGTGTTGGAGTGGTGGGAGTGCCGATGTGTGCGATTTTAGATTATCCCATGGGGACCCCGAGGTGAGTTGATATCTGTGCATATGAGAATAGGCTTGACTTGATGCTGACCGGAAGATAGTGGCCATGCTGCGTTCTTGGACCCTGAAGTGAACAAGGCGCTGAAGAAGGTCCTTAACGAATGGGGCAAGTATCTTCTGGTAAATCTCTAGAGCCTCTGGTTATCTGTCATGATCTGGGCTAATTGTGTATACCTAGACGCCTGAGTCTGCGAGTGTGCTGGGAGACCACGAACTGGGCTGGTTCGGCAAGACCGCTGTCCACGATGTCATGCAGGTAGCCAATGCTCCTTACCAGTCCTCTCACGCCTTCGAGGACATGTTCGTCTGCGACCCAAAAGCCAAGTACTACGGCTACAAGTCCTGGGATGGTAAGTGGAAAGCGTTCCCCGCCTCTCCGGACTTCACTAACACACCCTTCCAGACTTCTTCACCCGTCAAGTCCGCGATTCAGCACGTCCCGTCGCCTCCCAAGACGACGACTCCGTCATCGCCAACGCCTGCGAATCTAAAGTCTACAACATCGAGCACCACGTTAAGCTCCGAGACAAGTTCTTCCATAAGGGCCAGCCTTACTCTATCCTCGACATGCTCAACCATGATCCGCTTGCCCGAGACTTCGCCGGCGGCACAATCTACCAAGCCTTCCTCTCTGCTCTCTCTTACCACCGCTGGCACTCCCCCGTCTCGGGAACGGTTCGTCGTGCGTTCGTCGTAGACGGGACGTACTTTAGCGAGCCGCTGTTTGAGGGGTTGAGCGAGGGTGGCGAGTTGGCGATTGATACGAGGGGCATTGGGGTTGCGCAAGGGTATCTCTCTGCGTTGGCGACGAGAGCGGTGATCTTGATTGAGGCGGATAATCCGAAGATTGGGTTGATGGGATTCGTGGGTATTGGGATGGATGAGGTGAGTACGTGTGAGATTACGGTGAAGGAGGGACAGAAGGTGAAGAAGGGAGATCAGACAGGGATGTTCCACTTTGGAGGATCGAGCCACTGTCTGCTGTTCAGGAAGGGTGTCCAAGTTGAAGGGTTCCCTCAGGTTGGTCGGGAGGAGAATGTGCCCGTCCGTGGCAAGTTGGCTGTGGTCAAGGGTTGAACCGACTTCTGGTCACAGAATTGTATATGTATGATCCAATTTCAGTGAAAAAGGCGACAATCCAAAAGTAGGTCCTCTCTTCATTTCATTACTCATTGATTTTCAACTTAAAACCTCACAATTTCCCCTGTTCCTGCCTATGTCTTGGTCAATACAGCAGCACATGAGGGCGTAGACATCTCTCAGCCTACTTAGCCTCCTCCTTCATGCTCTTCTGGATCCACGCCTTGCTGCCAGCAGCCTGCGCCTCGAGCTCCTCCTCCGTCTGCTTCCTTTGGTCAAAAGCCTTGTGCTGGGTGGGCACGTGGCGACCCTTCTCGAAACCAGGGCGCTCGAGGCACTTGAAGAGCCACTTGTCGAGGTTGGGGAACTCGGACATGTCGATACCAGCCCACTCTGTTGCATCCGTGTTAGAAGGTCATCTGTTGGACATGTGAAGGGGGTGGAACGTACTGGCAGAGGCAACCCAGCCCCAGCAGGAGATATCGGCGATGGTGCAGCGGTCGCCGACAAGGTAGCCTGAGGCGCTCTTCTTGAGGTGAGTGTCCATGGTGCGGTACAGGCGGCGCGTCTCGTTGGTGTAACGGTTGATGCCGTACTCGATGGTCTCAGGTGCATAGCCTGTCGTCCGAGAGTGTCAGCAGCTTATAATGTTGGACTCCATGTAAGCCGGAATAGGAAAAAAACGCACGCTTGAAGTGGTTCGCCTGGCCCTGCATCGGTCCCAGGCCACCCATCTGCCACATGAGCTGTATGGAAAAGTGTGTCAGTTAAAAGGCATTCAATTGATCGAGAGCGAGAGCGAGGCTGTGGTGACTTACCCAGCTGGTGACTTCCCAGTGCTCACGAGAGCCGTGAGGGTATGAGATCTTGTGGTCCTTGTCGTAGCGGTCGACGAGGTACTGCAGGATGGCACCGCTCTCAAAGACGCGGATGGTCTCGCCATCGGTGAACTTGTCGGTAATGGCGGGGATGCGCCCGTTGGGGTTGATCTCGAGGAACCAAGGCTCCTTCTGCTCATTGTCGCTCATGCGAATGGGGTAGACCTATGTGCGAGAAGAGAGAGAGTGTGTGAGTTTCATATTCTGGCTACATTGGATTTATGAGAGGTCTGCAGATAGTACCTTGTACTGGAGACCGAGCTCCTCCAGGGCAATGGACGCCTTGATGCCATTGGGCGTGCCGACAGTGTAGAGGGTGATGTCAGTTGGGGTCGACATGGTTGCGAAGCTGGATGATTGCGGTCTTGGAGATAGCCAATTCACGAGTGAAGTGCGAAAGAATCGAGGGATACGAGACATGCAACGAGGACAGAGGATGAACGATGAGATGAGAACAGCGTTTAGAAGAGAGAGAGAGGGTACCAGCTGGTGGCAGTAAACCTTTTATGTGACGCAGGTTCCAGGTGCTTTCAAATCCCCAGTTTCTTCTCCAGCTCTCCGGGACAAGACCAACAGCTAAGCTAGGTACCTACCTGGCCAGCTACAGTGAACAGCTAGGGAATCCAGCTGGAAGCCGTTCTGCCGTTGCAGCGGAACTCAAACTAGCGCGATTGCGTCTTCCGCTGCCCACACATTCCAAGCGCCAGGTCATGACGATAGCAGCGAAGACGAGGAGGGGAGCGGGAGGCGGAGGGGCGATTGGTAATCATGGGTACCCTCCCTTACGGGGTCCTCAGCGTTATTATGGATGGGTCGGATCTATGACATGCTCCGACCACCGTCACGATTACTCGATGAATTTCAGAAGCTGTGGCTTTTGCGGGAAGCTGGTGGATCAGTTTGTGTGGTCAGCTATTGAGAGAGTAGCAGGACTGGACCGATCCTGGTCGGGGGTCAGCAGAGCAACCAACGTCGATGTAGAACCGGCGCCGGTCGGTCGGGGATTGCAAACAATGACGTCCTGACTAAAAAGCGGGACTATGCGCGCTGTGTAAGCACTCTGAATCGGATGGTGGCACCCGCGAAGCCGAGGTAGCGTTTGCATTTCGTGCTACGCTTGACGAGTGGTGGGTGACTGGAAGCTGTACCTGTTGCTTGTCTGCTTGATGTTAGCATCGTAAGTTAGACGCAGTAAAACCATACCTGTGCGCTTCTGAATGCATCGAAAAGTCAATCCGTTGCACTTGTGATTAGGGTCGGTAACTGGTGAATGCGTCACGTTGTCAGTCACAGACCAGGTCCATGGCGTGCGATTCTTCAGCAGTGACGCCTGGGTCCAATGGCTATTGGCATCTGAGTCTCTGGATAGCATCAAGTTCGTTCACGAGCCTAATTTGCTTTGCTACATAATTCGAGATTGTGCATCCATTGGCCCAAGGATTCTCTCCACGCCCTCGAAACCTTCGCTCTCTATAGCCTTTTCGTCCCTGATTGCCCTGGCCTCGGAATGGTAGCTGATGCATCATCCTCGAACCCTCCAATTACCCCGATACTTTCTTCCAGTCTTATTTCACAATTAATACCATTTTCTCTCATCCAATTCTTTTTGGTTGATCACCCCTAACTTGGTCTATTGTCCACCCCTGTCACGTACAGTGCAGTTGACGCCTGGACGATAATTGTCCGAACCGCATCTCAACGCCATCTGTATTGACAGTAGCCATCGTTCATTTACAGACCGCCGTTGTTGTCTTTATGCAGTTAGGTACATACAAGCGCTTGGTCGGTAATGCTGGGACCATGACAGCAAGCCTGGAGACAAACAGCTAGCATCCCAACAATCACCTAGCTTTACCCTAGGTGTGGCCTAGTCTCCAGGTCGGCCTCAAAGCTATAAACCCAGAGCTTCAACAGAACCCCATTTCACTTTCCTCCCGGCCCATTCACCACATCCCTCTATCGCTCATCATGGCGCAGGCCGACACGATCGCCTTCAACATTGCCGCATTCCTTGCCGCCCTTTTCGTCCTCGAATTCGGCGCCGACAAATTCATCGATCACACGGCTATACTTGCACGTCGCACAGGCCTCTCCGAGACTCATATCGGGCTCCTCACAGTCGGCGGAGAATGGGAAGAGGTCAGTGTTCTACCGCCCTTCAACTTCAGGCCTGCACTCAAGAGACACAGCTGGCGGTTGTCGTCGCGTCCCTGTTGCAAGGCCGCTCATCCCTGGCGGTGGGCAACGTGATCGGTGCCGCCATCTCTAACATCCTGGGAGCATTCTCGCTCGGGCTGTTGTCATTTAATAGGGAGAGGGAGGTTCAGTTTGACAGGAGTGCGCGGATATATTCCCTCGTGCTGCTCGTTCTGACGACCTTGGTCACGCCGATTCTTTATTTTCCTACCCGGCTTGTCTGGCAAATATGCGGCCCTGTGCTGATCGCTCTATTTGGAATCTATCTGCTGCTTGTAGGCATAGCGATCAAGCGAGGGATCATCACGGCTCCGGAAGGCAGCGAGAGCGATAGCGATAGCGATAGCGACACAGCCGCTGACGCTGACACTGATGACGACCTCGAGGGCAGTTCTGATGCAGGAAGCACTGTGGGCATCGCCGGGGCCACAGAAACAGATGTACTCATCAATCCTCCTCCTGTCGCACCTGGCGTGGAAACGGTGAGCTCAGCCAGGAACCTAGGAGCCAATGCCGTGCCATTGCGTCGCAGGAGACAGCATACACTCAAGTACCACGGCTTCTACCTACTTTTTGGGCTCTTCGCCATCTCTCTCGCAGGCTACATCCTCTCCCAAGCAGCAATCAACATCACAGACCAGTTCGGCATCTCAGACATCCTCTTCGGCATCGTCATCCTCGCGATCGCCACCACCCTACCCGAGAAGTTCGTCGCCGTTGTAAGCGGCTACCGGAACCACCCGGGAATTCTTGTCGCGAACTGCGTCGGCAGCAATATCTTCCTCCTAGCGCTTTGCGTTGGCATCATCATGGTTGACAGTAGAGGCGATCTGGATAGAGGCACACTGTCGATGCCTGAGCTGGCAGCTTTGTGGGGATCGACGCTGGGGCTGACGCTGATGGTCTGGTTTGGTGCCAGGTTCAGCCGCTGGATCGGTGTGGCCATGTTGGTTGGCTATGTTGCTTTCATTGTGCTCGAGGTGACACAGTCCAACAAAGCCACAATACCAGGCTAGGATTCAACAACTCGGCACAAGTTGCCGATTGTCCCTGCGCTGGGAACGGACCCTGTTGTTTCAGGCTTGGCAAGTCAGTCCATCCGGGGGAACTGCAGGGGCCACGGACAGATAGGTCTTATTATAGTTCGGAGAAGCTGCTTCATTCCGCTTCAGCCATAGTCTCGCTCTTCCGGGTGAATATGGCGTTCGCTGATCTACCACGCCTTTAGGCGATTGCATTCACCGGCACCCCAAGTGAAGGTCTCCATAGTGTCTCTGTCTAATGATCAAGCAAAGATAGAGTATCAAATGGGAACGCCGCATTTTTATCAGCGACAAGACAGCCGTTGAGCAAAGCGTGTAAGGGGGTGCTTACCACGCTTCAAGCCTGGCGGTTTCGAGTGTTCGACTAGTCAAACCCCCTTCCTTGCCGAAACCAGATCAGGCTTTGGCTCTCAAAAGAAGCCTCATGATTCCAGCGCATGCGAACAAACTATTGAGATACGGTTGTGCGGAAAATTCGTGTGGCTTGATACGTTTCAGAATCCATAAATACTAGTCACCCTTTTGACTATGGTACACTATGTAAAACGCCAGGGTCCCTCAGAAACAAGACAGCAGAGCAAACTATCCCCCACACTTGATCAGTATTTCGTGGCTTATAGTATTTATGGTTGTAGAACTCTAAATACCTGGCGTTATTTTTAGATAGCAGACATGCTCGCAAGCCGAAAATAGTTCAAACATCTAGGGATGGCTGAGGCGAGGCCGGGATCCTACCAACCGTTGTAAGCTAAGCTTGTCACCATTGACCACATGGAATATTCAACGGTAATATGCCCTTAGAGTCGTTAACTCCTACAGGTCTTGTCTTGAGTATAAAGATGCAGCTTTTCTCGCCTTGGCATTGCTAAGTTCAACTACTACAACTCAGATCGAACGACAAGACAGTTTCTACTAGCACTTCTATTCATTTTATTTGAACTATTCGTTCATCTCGCTCTTCTCGCAATGCATCACGCCATCCTTCTTACCGCACTGGCTGTGGCCATCCCTTCTGCTCTAGCAGAAGAGCTCCGCGCAGACGACGTACCCTCAGCATGCACAACGATTTGCCAGCCGATTGTGGATCTGACCAATACCTGCGACATCGATCCGAATGAAGGAGATGCGGATGACGACGATCAAGGAAAGAAATTGCGGCTCCGACAAAGTGAGGATGACGAAGAGGCCGTTGAGGCGAGCTGCATCTGTAAGAACAAGAGCTTCGACGTTGCTGCTGTGATGGCGCTCTGCGCAAGCTGCATGGCTCAGAACAGTCAGGACACTGAAGGTACAGATCCCCAGATGACATGCCTATGGAACCTCAGACGCCGACGGCTGACCCTCGTCCGATAGATGTGGATAAGATCATGTCGCAGTGTTCATTCACGTCCACTTCGTACGTGCGCTCAGCTACGGCTATCGTCGCAGACATACAGGTTCAGGCTACGAAGCCTGCCACGACGGGGCCTTCTGGAACAGCCACCACAGATAATGCGTCGCCTTCAGACGACTCTACCGACGCTGGCGTTGGTATGACAGCCAGCCTCGTGATGGCGGCTGCAGGAGCTGGACTGGCGGTGTTCCTGCTTCTGTAAAGAAACTTGGGTGAACAGGAGACTGGTGAAAACGCCTGGCTGGCTGCCAGAAGCTAATAGGTAGCGTATGATACGTCTGGTAGAGAATCTTAAACGGTATGGAATCAATGCCCACGCTGTGGATTCACTACGTCTGCCTTGGAGATTGTTCTTCTCGTGAGCTATTGCAGCAGCCGTGAGACTCCAAATTAGGAGAGTTCTTATTCGTGAGAAAGAATATATTGTATCAAAATACACGTAAATACAACAAAGAAATTACTTCAATAGCCTTGTCTCGAATATGGCCAAATCAGGACTAGCTAAGTCTGAGCTGGCCAAGGCTTCTGCCCTCTTTGGGCGACTCTGGTCCATGATGACTAACCAGCTGTCAAGCTCGAGTCGCGACTTGATCGCAGCTCCGCGACCATCAGCCTCCCTGGCGTCCAGCTTCATCAGTCCCTCTTTGTCCCACAAACGCTCATCAAGCATCAATCCTTCAGATTACTGATCGCCGAGAAGTGGTCATCGAGCGTTTACCGACGACTATCCCTCTTTCACCATCCGATAGCGACAGCAGCGTCACCGTCGACGTCCAAGCAACAAGCGCGCGCATCAGCTCCAGTAACAGCTCCCGCACAACGACGAACAAGGAGAACCCACCTCAGTCATGGCCGACTATGCTTCACTCAAGGTCGCGGAGCTCAAGAAGCTCTTGGGCGAGAAGGGTCTGTCTGACAAGGGCAACAAACCTGACCTCGTTGCTCGTCTGAAGGAGCATGACGAGGCAAACGGCGGCAAGCCAGGTACGTCGCAGGCGCATAGCCTCTGCCTATAAAACCCACCACTGACGCTGCGCAGCCGAGGCAAAGGATGACGAAATCACGTACAGCGACGACGAGGGCGCCGCTGGAGCTGCATCTACTGAGAAAGCACCCGAGCCCGCTGCCGCCGCCGCCGCGCCCGATGCTGCGGCTCCCGCCGATGC
The DNA here is from genome assembly GCA_030734395.1 of Sarocladium kiliense. Classification (NCBI taxonomy): domain Eukaryota; kingdom Fungi; phylum Ascomycota; class Sordariomycetes; order Hypocreales; family Sarocladiaceae; genus Sarocladium; species Sarocladium kiliense. The sequence goes on from JAUZTG010000047.1 coordinate 312,500, forward strand.
CAAACCTGAAGCGCCAGCTGCCGATGCTGCTAAGACCGAAGATACGCCTGCAGTTGAGGAGAAGCCCGCCGTCTCATACGCAATGGGCCTAGCCTCCACTGCCGCCGACGACGAGGCAAAGCGCCGTGCCGAGCGAGCCAAGCGATTCGGCATCGAGGAGGACGAGGATGCCAAGCGCCGTGCTGAGCGCGCGAGCCGCTTCGGCATTGATGAGAAGGAGATCGCTTCGAGCTTGGACTCGGCTTTGCCGGAGAGGTCGCTGAAGCGTGGACGGGGTCGCACTGAGGGCGAGGGTGGCAGCGGACGTCCTGGTAAGAGGCAAAGCATGGATCGTAGGGGTGGAAAGCAACGGGGTGAGAGGCGTGACGACAGACGCGATGGCAATGCGCCGCAGAAGCCTAAGAGCCGTAACGTGCTTGAAGATCCGACTGAGAAGGCCAAGGCAGAGGCGAGAGCAGCACGCTTTGCTAATGCCTGAGAAATGGGTATCGCGAAAGTCAGGGGCCTGAGACGCCTCGCTATGTTGACCTGATTCCTGGTATTTGTCCCTTGATTGGGCTTTCTACTTCTTTGTCTCTTTTTGCTCGTTTCGATCATCAAGGTGGCAGGCTCGCGCCCCGCCGGCGAGCTGGGGGAAGCTTTGGGGAGCGTTTGCTGTACAAAAAGCATGCGGAGTGCATGTCAGGAGATCTGGGATGGCGTTTTGTGGACTACAGAAGGGAACGGATAAATAAACGACCATTTTGCACACATCGTCTCGAGCACATGGAATTCGCTTCATTCTGACGACTGCGATAAGGATCCTCAGCCCTGACTAAAACCGATGTCCGCGTCTATGTCCTCGACTAGGCCAAACTTTGTTTCCTTTAGCCTCATCATCGCAGCAAGTCCGCATCAACTCCGCAAGCAAGGGCCGCATACAGTACATTAGGTCGGGCATATGGGGCCAAGTGCCCTGCTCATATACACATGTGTAGCACACAGTTCTCCCTTGATGCACATTCCCGACTCTGTGTACAGACCAATCCAATCGCAAAAGGCGCTTCTGATGCAACGACGTTCTAAACAAAAGGCTTGTTTTGCCTGCTCTAATGGCAAGAGGCGGTGTGATCGGACGCTGCCGACCTGCAACCGATGCAGAGCACGTGGTTCCAGCTGTGTATATGCCGCCTCACGGGGGACTACAGCCTCGAGCAGTTTCGATCCCGAGCTTGCCAGCTTGCAGTATGCCGCGCCCCCTTTTGGGCTCTCCAGTCACGAAGCTTCGGGTACCAGTCAGGCAACCTCAGTTACACCTGTCTCCTGTACGCCGTTAAGTGTCAGTTCTGGCGATCAGTGTCCACCGTTGTCAGGCTTCGAAGCATTCAGCCCTGGCGTACTATCAAGAGAATCGCTGCCTTTAACGAATGCAGTTTCCAGCAATAGCAGCGTTGCCAGACAAATCGGACCCTCAAGGAATCTGACATGGTTCACCCCACCGTCGTCCTGGAAGATCACTCATCACGCTCGACCACTAGGGTCTCTACCAGCACCTCAGAGCTTCTCGGATTTCATGCGTGGCGTTCACACTTGGCTGATCCGATTTCAACGTGAAGGGCATGCCCCATTCATTCATCGGCAGCTCTATCCCACAAGAGAGATTCCTTCTAGCATTCAGAATGCATATGCCGCCATCGCTGTCTCGGAGGGACTCAGCGCTAACAACGAGAACATGGTTGAGGGCACCATGTCCACTTATGCCGCGAAGCTGCTCGCACATGATGCAATTGACCAGCCATATCGCATAACAACAGTCAAAGACCACCTGGCACGTACTCAAGCTCTTCTAATACACCTTGTTCTCGCCTTGTGTTCCTCAAGCATCTCCCGGCAGAGCAAAGCAGAACACTATACAGAAGTTCTTAACCGATGGCGGACTGAGCTTGTGGAAGCGGCGGAGCAGGAATCTCGCCTTGCTCAGCTTTTGCCCTGTTCGTCAGAACTGTTGTCAGAAAGCGATAGCCTCAGCAGAGAAGTCTATACCGACCTGCACCAGGCGTTTATAATCTGCGAATCGATCCGCCGGACCTGGCTGCTGTGTACTGTGATCACCGGACTCTACCGTGGAATTAGAGATGGATGGAATAGTGCAGCTAGCAGCGATATATTGTTCACAGCCCGCGGCAGCCTCTGGGACGCTCCGTCGTCAGCCGCTTGGGCCAATATTGTATACACCAAAGACGTGTTGTTCGTATATGGTCTTGACAGCGGGCAGCTGGTGAAGTCAGGCGCCCCCTTGGAAGAAGTCGATGAGTTCGCCCTTCATCTTTACAAAGTCCTATGGGGGCAAAATGAGGTTGAGAGCTGGTTTTTCGCGAACAAGAAATGACGGATTAGACCCGCTTTAGAATAAGTCAAATCTCCGTAGCCTTAGATGAAGATTTAGCGAGGAAAATACAAAGCCCGCAGGCAATACCGCCAACACCGCAAAGAACACCGCAAAGAACACCGCAAAGAGATTCAGCCGAAGTACTGGCTCCTATATAATCTTCATCCATTGCTTTACTCTTAAGTGAAATTTGTAATGTTTCAACCCTCCTGAAAACCTTTCAAAAAAAACTCATTTTTATATCTACAATGCCTGACTGGAACATGTTCACTGACATCCCGAACCTTGAAGGCAAGGTCGCCGTTGTGACAGGGGCAAGGTAATCAAACCGTGAGCCACTACAGCCAGTGAAGAGTCTCGTGCTAATCAATTGCAGCACTGGCGTTGGACTTCAGATCGTTCGCCAGCTCGCCAAACATGGTGCCAAAGTATTCGCTACCACGAGACATGTTGGCAGCACTGGCCAAGCTAAGAAAGCCCTGTCCAGCGATCCGAGCATTTCATCCACAGCGGTAGAATGGCTTCAAATGGATCTTGCAGACCTACGAAGTGTCACCACGGCGTCGGAAGAGCTGAGGCGTAGAACGAGTAGATTGGACATCCTTGGTAAGGCATCGTCTAATTACGACGAAGGTGCACCTTATCTAATGTCCATAACAGTTAGCAACGCTGCAACTATAACAGCAGTGAAAGAAACTGTGACTTATGGATGGGAGAAGAACATGGCAGTCAAGTATACAGAGAAATTCTCTGCTGACAATGCAACTGCTAACACAACCGTCACAACAGTGTAGTAGGCTCTCTCCTCTTCATTCATCGCGTCTCGCCTCTTCTTGTGAGCACCTCGAAGATCCCTGGAGCTGATGTCAGGATCATCACGATGGCTTCCACCGCACCGCAAGTCTTCCTGCCTGCCGATTTTCAGTTCAATTTCGACTCAGCAACCGGGCTCTCGTCGCCAATGCAGGCTTATCCTAGCCTGTGGCGCTACGCAACCAGGTTCCTCTTCTCTAGCGACATGATCCTCTACAGCATCTCAAAGGCTGGGGCAATGATTGTTGCCTCGAAGGTCCAGCAGGTGTTTGAGAGCCAGGGCATCGACATTCTTTCCTTGATTGTCCACCCGGGGGAGGTTTACACCGAGGGCGTCACTGCTGCTAATGGGGTTTTGTTGAGGACTGTTGCTCGCATGGCCTTTATGACCTCTGAGCAAGGCGCTGCCTCGCCGCTGTTTGCAGCCACCGCCAGCCAAGTCCGTGCTGATCCTGATCAGTATAAGTATAAGCTCCTGTTGCCAGTCGGCAAGGCGACCAGTCTGCCTCCGGTTGTGAGCAATAAAGAGCAAGCTGACGGGCTTTGGAATCTTGTGAACAAGGAACTAGAGCGAGCCCTGTCGGACGAGAGACTGACTCTGCTCTCACCTTACATCGTACAGACACCCTGACGCATAGTCGATAAAATTGTCAGCGATATGCTATTAGTGTGTTTTGTGAGCAGGGCTGTGCCCAATGAAAGCATCTAAGGGATAATATATCTTTGATAGTACCTAGGTAGTCTATTTGTGTAACATAGTATACTCATCCGCTTTACTTCTATTTTACATGGTGCTCCCGCCAAATAGTCCTGTAAACATCACTTTACGTCCGGGCTTTCTGTGCTGCAATCTTCTGATCAAAGACCCTGAGCACTGTCTCAGCGTCAGCCGCGTTCCTCCCTTGCAGATAGGCAAATCCTTCTGCCCTCTTAGCCCGCATGATAGTTTCCAGAGTGCTCTTGTGCATTGCTGAGCGAGCACTCATGTATGCACCTTGACTCGTAAATGTGAATAGTCCCAGGGCTCCCGACGAAACCTTGGTTGTAAAATCGAGCACCCCTGTTCCCAGCCCTTTTGCTGCGCCAATCGCACCCTCTTCCTTTGCGCCCTTGACTGGCGCAACAAACAGACCACCTATACCTTCAACAACACCATGGCTGAAGTTCTTCCCCGCAGCTATGCCGCCGCTCTTCCAATCTGTCACAACACCTGGGTCGTATACTTGAGAGTTGTATAATCGCGGGGCAACTCGCATACCCTCCTCGATAGCGTGTGGAATGTCGAGGAATATGCTTTTTGTAAATGCCTTGAACACGCCACCCACACCACTCATGGATCCAGCGATGGCAGCACCCGCACGGGAACTTTGCGGCTGTGTGTGGCTTCTTGTTGATGGCTGGGACACCTGTAGACCGGCGAACCTTCCATATACCGGGTCCTCATGTGAAACTGGAATATCGTGACCGTTTGACGTGTCTGGGCGTTCCGCGGTGAACGCCTGTACTGGCTTGATCACGATATTGGCTGCAGAAGTGGCTATCCCGAAGTACATCTTAAGCGTAGACGATGTAGCGGCCGTGATCGGATCGTACCTACGACGCTGTATGACAACAGGTCGAGTCTCCAGGCTGCAAGGCAAAGCTCATCAGTATCAGAGTTCCTGAGTGCAAGGAACGGCCATGCAAGGTCTCTATACTCACTGCTTCAAATCAGAACGTTTCATCCGGCAATCGCCTTCTGTAAGAATTGCAGCAGCTGCTTTTGATAGTTTCAAGCGTCGACCGCCTTTCTTGTAGGTCCAAGAAGCAGGAAACTCGGGAAGTATATCGCATTGCATCTTCTCCCATGGTAGATTCGCGTAGAAGGAGTTGACAGCCTGCTTGACGCCATCTTCCTGTTGCATTCTCTGGCCCATCGTCCCAGCAGCAGCTAGGGCCTCGGGTCTTAGGCAATACCTGATGGCATCGGCTAGGTTCTGACTGTTCAACGATTTGTAGGGGATCGGAAGTGGTCCAGCCCCTGCCGCATGAACCATTTCGCCCCAAAAGGGTTGACTGGCACGTCAATAAGGAGTTAGAAGGATAGGCTGGGTTCAACTCACTCGCCAAAGAAAGGTACAATAGATGTTGGCCTCCCATTGATCAGTCCACATGCAGTCGTGCCGGCTCCACCATGATGAACAACAGCCTTGACACGCTGGAACAGCCACTCGTGTGGGCAGTCGCCCAAATACAATATGTTCTTACTTGCTGGATGGCTCGCACCAAGGTTGCTCCAGCCACGTGAGATGATTGCCCGAACGCCGGTAAACTCAATTGCTTCCAAAAGTGTCGCTGTTAGGCTTTCGGGATCATCAATCACAATGCTTCCAAAGCCAATGTAGATAGGTTCAGGGCCTTCTGCCAAGAACCTTTCGAGGTCGGGATCAGGCGTATAGCCAGGCTGCTCGCGGAAGAAGAACCCGCAGACGTCTAACAGTCAAAGATATTAGTGACAGATGTTCGCGTCAATCAATTGGATGATAGGTGCTGTACCGATGTGGCTTGGCCAATCCAGTGGTTTTGGGATGAGGGCTGGCGACCAGCAGTATGTGAAAGGTACTCTGAGAGTCTCCGCAAGCCCTGGACCTTCTGAGAAGGGAATGTCCTCTAGATCAAGTGTTTGCCGCCAATCATTGATGATGTCTCCGAGCCTAGAGGCAAATCAGACTCAGGAACCAGGGGGGAACGAAATATAACGATCCGGAAGACTTACCCCTGCCATGTCATCCATTCGACGACCAAGTACGACAACTGGTTCGCGAGACCGGGGGGTATACTGCCCTTATCGACACTGAGATTCGCCAATGGATGGCAGAAGTCCCTGGTCGTTGTCCAAGGCATTGTGAAAACAAGGTGAACAGGTATGCCAAGGGCCTGTGCACAGTGGATATGTGCGAAGCTGGGGGGGTTTGCAATAATAGCATCAGCTGTGAATGGTTCCTGGCTGTATGGATCGGGCTGCAGACAAGAATCCCAACAGCCCTGTAGCATCTGCGCAATCATCATTCGCTTCTTCTGGATGTCGCCAGCGCGGAGGCTTTGCATAGACGGTATAAGGCTCGGGTTTTTCACCATATAGGCCATAAGCTCAGCTGGATCTCCACCGATAGGGTAGAACTCTAGTCCAGCATTACGCACAGTCTCTGAGAAGGTGTTGTGAGTTGCAAGGCGGACTCGATGGCCGTCACGTCGGAGTTGATTGCCGAGGGCGATGAAGGGCTGCACGTCTCCTCTGCTGCCGACCACCTGGATGACGATATTAAGGCGCGTATGTGGGATCTGTAAGCTCGAGTATGGGGGTGGTTCGATGCTTTCCTTGTCCCCTGACACGGGCTGCGGCTGGTTGTCGAGAGGTGCGAGCAGCGAGAGGGTTCTGCAGAGTTTAGAGTTGAGATCAATCTCAACCCGGCCATTGTCTATGGATGGTATTGTCAATTCCTGGATGCAACACAGTGCTCATTGAGTCTCAACTCGCCTGTGACTTCTGCACCAACAATGTGCTGATTGGCACTGGAAGCTTGCGCTGTATAGAGAGGAGGGCTCTCCCTTTGCCCGCCTGGCACATCGACATCTGTGTCGATAATGAAGCGTTGCCGCCCAGCCTCATGGTCGGACATGGCGAAAAAATATGCTCAGTGACGCTTTTGAATAAACGCAGCGATGAGATGCACATGCTGCTAGTTTTTATTTAAGGCCGAGCTACAGCAGCTGCCGTGATGAACCAACGAGCTTGTGGCGGCTTACAACGCTGAAAGCGATTGAGCCTTCGAGGACCCTGGCTCCACAGGCTCGTTCTCGGGTTCGTTCCCGCTCGCTCCTTGATCTCGCTCGCTCTAGTGTCGGTGTGGCCGGTGTGAGATCCGAGCTTGAGTTCAAGTGGATCATGACCATCGACGCTATCACTAGGCTACCGGCATCGCTGCCGCATGAACTGTCTACTTGTTCTGAGGGAGGGCGATGCGGCAGTCGGGCCGCAAGGTAGTAGTTGTTGTTAAACATAAAGCCGTTGTCGCGGGACTAATATTTAACATCAGCGCATGCACGGTTACCCGTCTGCCTATACTCTATACTGCTCTGCTCTGCTCTGCTCTGCTCTGCTCTGCTCTCCCTCAGAGAACCAGCGAAGCCATCCAGGCAGCTGATAATGCTGTCAAGATAGGCAGAAGCACATGCACCTCAACAGCCTGCGCCCCTGAGTCGTCATCCTCCTCTTCTGCACTGGTGCCCGGATAGCCCAACTCCTTCTCTTTCTCTTCATAGTCATAATCCTCCGCGAACTGCAAAATCCCATCCGACAGCCCTTTTATCTCCGTGCTATTTTCCCGGACAATGGAGCCCTTGAATTCAAGCTTGGCCGATAGTGTCAGATTCCACATCGCAGTCGGCCATGATACGTCAACGTCGCCATCGGACGCCTCCTTGCTCATACCGATGAAACCCGCGTAATATAGAAAGGCTTCGTAGCCCATGCGCGCATCCTTCTGATTGCTACCACATCCTGCGCGTCGAAATCCCGTGAATGCAGTGGTAGGCTCTGTCCACTCCGTGTCAAGTGAGAAAGTCAGCTCGTCGCTGCCGATACCGCCGATGTTTGCAACAACCCCAGGCTCAAGCCATACAGTAGGACGCATACTCGTATCGTATACGAAAGAATCCTCGTCATCCTCCTCCTCCTCCTCCTCTTCATCTGCGTCCGGATCTGATCGCATGTCGTACTCCTCGTTAACGGAAGAGAACCCTAGCCTGCATGTCTCCGTGAGGGTAAGGTATTGGCTCTTTGGGTACCAATTAAGTGACGTCCTCCCGGATGTTGGCACACGGTGGTCGTAGGTGCTTCGCGCCGAGTAGGAACCTCCGCCCTTAGCCTCGCTCAGGCTGGTGCTCCAGTACGCGGTGCCATTCACGGTCTCGGTCTCCCACTTAGGGTCGTCCGCGTTGGTTCCCTCCCAGTATGCAAACTTCCTCTTCGGACGATCGAGATTGAAGTCACTGGACCGAATGTGCACCAGGCGTTGCAGGATATCGAGGTACGGTCCATCGGTTGGTTCAAATCCTTTAAGAGACCAGTGCAGAGGATTGAGGTCTTCAGGGTTGCCACGTGGCCCTACGTGAAACAACGCTGGGTACTCGTATGTCTTCTCGTCCCTTTCATCCTTTGAGCACTGCCTGTTGTCGGTCCAGTTGTACGGGAGGTCGTATCCTTCATCGAGAAGACTCTCCACGGTCCAAGCCGAATTCTGGGAAATACGGTGCGTGACGGTCAAAGTCCCGTTGTAGTATAATCCAGGCATTCCAAACAGCTTCAGTCGCGGCTGGTAGAGCTGGCATGGGCATTCGAAATGGGGGCCGAAGGTACAGCGCGGCTCCCAATCCTGCTTCTGCTGTTCAAGACTCCGGTCTGAAGTGGCCCCGTCTCCTGAGCTTCCATTGTCTGCCGAGCCTGCGCTATCCCCATCGCCATCACTATCGTGCCCTCCTCTTCGACAAGAAACAGGGCTGAATAAGTAGGCCAGAGGCAGAACTGACAAGAGGGACAGGAGCCGCATGTTGACCTTTGCAAGCAAGGCCACACACGCCTACTTATATCCTGAAGTTCTTAAATGAGCACAAGGAAAAGTTGCTGACGAGGGACCGTCTAAAATCCGGATTCAAGCTCATTTTGTCTTTTAAGTTGGCATTTACGTACTTGGCCCTGACAGGAAACGCGAGAATTAACAACCCTTGCTTGGTTGTCGATCGTGTGTGGGGTCTGCAGCTCAGCTCTTCGTCTTTTGGGACGAAGCCGGGGCTTTACTCTGTACGATCGTTTAAAATGGGTGGAGCGGTCCTCATTTCGGAGTAACAGAACGCCGCTTGCTTACTTTAATGTTAACCTTCTTCTGTGAGCCGCGGTTGACGTACGCTTCTGTGCTTAATGTCTCGGTGAGGGGTAAGGTGTTGACTCTCTGGGTACCAATTGTGCAACGTCCGCCGGGATATTGGCACACGATGGTCGTCGGTGCTTGGCGCCGCCGTACGTGACTTCGAGGTGCCAGTACATTGTGATAAGGCTAACTGTAAGAATGCCACAGTAACGGGATGTACCTTAGTTAGCGGGCCAAGAATAGCCAAGCCTGCCACACCATCCCGTCACTCCCGGCGGCAAACTGGATCCGTTCTTGGTCATTCACTGCGGTTCTCATTTACCGGGACTTTGACTGAGAACTCTTAAGTCATATGTACTTGATATTCTCAACACGGTTGTCGTTTCCCAAAATCCAGGATAAGGTTTGAGTAGGCATCTTGTGTAAGTGTATAAGTATAGGCGAAGGTAGGCGAAGAAGGCAAAGGTGACAATGTTCCATAGGTGGGAAACTTTCATTAGAACAACCCCAACTTTTCTTATTGCTCCATTTACACTTTTGCAATGGCAAAACTACAGGGACTTCTAGATCTTCTGAGCTTGAAAAGCTTTGCTTTCTGTTTGTTGGGCTTGCTTCTGTACAAGGTCATAGCCCAGATTGTCTACTACCGCTACTTCCATCCGCTCCGGATCTATCCTGGCCCCTTTTTGGGTACAGTGACCCGATTATGGATTGCATGGCATTGTTGGCGGGAAACAGAACTGGACACACTCTACAAACTTCACGAAAAATACGGTTCGAATTCATCCTGCCATGGAATACCTTCAACCAGCATAACAGCTAACATGACGCTCTAGGGCCTGTCTTGCGCATTACGCCGACTTTACTGCTAGTCAGCGACTCATCGAAGCTACCGGCCATATACAGCCGTCGTGCTGACAAGACAGACCACTACGTCACCGGCACGTTTGGCGACACGGAAAGCGTGTTGAATATGAAACTACACCGCACGCATGCCAAGTTTCGGAAGTTGATTGCAGGGCCGTACAGCTTCACTAATATCAAGAAGATGGAACCGCTCATCGATGCTCGCATGCAACATTGGGTTGATAAGATGTCTGTCGATTTTGTGTCTACTGGAAAGGCTTTCGATGTGTGCGATTGGGCTGTTTATATGGCCTATGATGTGGTTTCCGAGATCGGCTTTGGCGCTCCATTCGGCTTTGTGGAAGCAGGTGCTGATGTTGGAGACTTGATCCAGGGGTTCCACGACGGCATTACAGCATTTGGCATTCTAGCCCGATTACACCCGTTCATGACGTGGGTCAAGAGCACATGGTTGGGGAGGAAATACCTTGTTGCGAAGCCCGAGGACAGCTCAGGCATTGGAGTCTTGATGCGCTACCGCGACAAACTGCTCGAGGATCGATTGAAACAGATCGCGGAGGGCAAGACAGTCGACCGAGTTGACCTCCTCCAAACCTTCATTGACGCACGAAGCGAAGACGGAGAGCCTCTGGAGATTGATTATATTCGTGCTGAAATTCTTTTAGTACTGCTTGCTGGCGCTGACACCACGGGCACCACCTTTCAGGCCATGATTCATTACATTATCTCAACCCCGGGGGTCTACGACCGAGTTATTCGCGAGATCAATGCAGCATCACGGGCCGGTCTACTGAGCGACATGGTCCAATTTGACGAAGTCACAGCACACTGCCCTTATTACATTGCTTGTGTACGTGAGTCAATGCGCCTATGCCCGTCTGCACCAAACATTTTCCCGCGCCTAGTCCCGGAGCCCGGTCTCGATCTGTTTGGCAAGTTCGCGCCGGCCGGAACAGAAATCACATGCAACCCTTGGTTGGTACATCGTGATAAACGCTTTTATGGTCCGGATGCTCTTGAGTTCAAACCGGAACGATGGATGGAATCTGAAAGCCGAACACGGGAATTGCTCAAGTATAACTTTACCTTCGGGTATGGTAGCCGGGTTTGTCTCGGGAAGGATATCGCAACTATTGAACTGTACAAGGGCCCATTACAGGTGAGTTTGGGTAATCCCGGAGAGGATAATTGGCTGGGCAAAGTCAACATATTGATGTTATAACACAGTTCTTCCGACTTTTCGACGTCCAATTAGTGGACAAGTCTCGCCCTGGCAGATTCATTGTCCATGGCGGTGTTGGCTTTTGGGAAGACATGCAGATTACCATCAAGAAGCGGAGTTTAAAGTGACCGCGGGGTGGGCAGTAAACGCATCATAGGCATGAGTGACCTGAATCAATCCGGGTTGGTGGTTCTCACGATAAAAAGTCCGGACGTCTATCACAGATATCCCAAGCTCGAGGAGGATCTTCTTGAGGATGTCTTCCCGGAAGACCTCTAGATCTGTTTGTCCACAACCGAGATTAGTTCTTCGCTGATTTAATGAAATGTATTTTACTATTATGCTGCTGAAGTTGGGAAAAGATTGAGGAATCGTGAGCTTCAGGAGTTTTCGGAGCTTGATCAGCATGCTGAAAGTTCATCTGGTGTGAATCAGTTTGCGGTCCAACTGGTGGATAGTGTTGCTAGGGCGGTGGGGGGGGGGGGGGGGGTTACTGAAAATGATAATCGAATCAATGGCAGCCGCGTGAACTGGTTGGCTAGTATTTTTCAGCTGCGGCCCCTAGCCTTGAAACAGAAGCTAGTGAGTGAAGAAGAGGGAAAAGAAAAGAAACAACCAGGAGATGCTCGAGGTAGTGGAATCACTTGACCCCAGGCGCCGTCGTGTGGACTCACAGCCGCATCAGACTTCCTAGCGCTCTCGGCGGTTCTATCATGCTCTTGTTAGCGCTGATCTGATGTTGCTGATATAAATGGCTCTCCGAGCGATATTCACATGGTTGCCACCGCTTTCTTCCGTCCTGGTAGTACATGGCAAGCGTGGGATTTGTCGCGCTCTTCTCGTGGAATACGCGAACGCCCAGTCGAATCAGGCCGGGCTGCAGGGGTCTGGCAGAGGATGTCATTGTACTACCAAACAGCAAGGTCGAGGCGTTTGATCTGGCGCACGGCAGCGGGCCAAGTATAGCTCGTGATAACCTTGTACGAGTCTACGCAGCGAGTGTTCGTCCGGGCGATGACCTACGTGGTAGTCGTTGGGCGAACAAGACCATTATGCGATTCTTAGCTAAGAACACAACCTGCCTATCATTGATTATATGATACTAGATATGGCTATCTATGACACTTGGTAGTTAAACTATTCCTTAGTATAGATCTTTTCTACGCTTTCTGCACAAAAATCGTATTATCCAGACGGATACTGGCTTCCAAGGCAAGTTCATCCCAAATCATGTAGGTCTAGATCCCAGTTTGACTGTCTGACCTTCCGCTCCTCCTGCTGTATATCAATTTCGCGCTCCTTTACCCTGGTCAAAACTGCTAGCGATGAATGATAGACCGGAAGAACTCTTTAATCAAAATTGAGTGATCTTCCCACCCCACAGATGCTATTTTGGAGAATGGCACCACACTGGGTATGAACATTCTGACTTTGAAGCTTCCAGCTGGCGGGAAAATTCCAGGCTTAAATAATGACATTATCGAAATGAGATATTCTGCACCCATCGGGAAAGGGAATCTCGACTTCCAACGCACAGGCTCTACTCTCAGGTAGTTTGTATAACAGCTCAATCCGATTCAGACGGTCTTGAATCGTCATTGTATGTCAGCTGCTCAGGTTATGTAATTTTCGCCACAAATGACTACAGTGTGCGTTGATAAGGAACTGCCATCCAAAGCCCAAGTCTACAAGCATCGTCCCTGTAAAGTTATCAAGGGGTGTCCCACAGCGGCCGCTAATGGCTATCTTCCTTCCGCAGAAGCCGCTCCCCGTTCGAAACGGATGAAGCCGTCGTGGACCTACGTCGGCGAAACACAATGAGGGGGAAACTTGAAGGCCCACTGTGATAGCCCGCGAAGGAGGCGGGCCACGGCGCGTGATGGAGTGCAGGCTGTGTCCACCTCGAGGTGAATGTGGTGTGGAGAGGAGGGGAAAGGAGAAGAGCGCGTAGGATTTGGGTTGGATGGATCAGAAGAGGGGGAATGGAGTCTTGACGGAGAGTTCGGGACGGGCCACGGGAGTAGGGATATGGCCTCGAGAGAGTTGAGGGACGGGCCTAGCTCTGGAGCAAAGAGAGAAAGATGGGAGTGCTGGGCGAGGCGGGTATGTGATTGCATCTCATTAGGGGTGTGACAGTCCGCAGCAGCGACATATCACCTGATAGTATTGCAACGCCGCAGTCGATGAGATCAGCACCGCAAGGAGATGAGGCATCTTTCTCTCACATCCACTCATCCTCATTTCAATGGACCATGACGAGGCGTCAGCTGCTGCAAAGCCTTCTCCAGCTGCCATCAACCTTGCAAATTGAAGAGCCACTGACGACATGGAGTCGAACAGTCATACCAACTCTATTGATGGGATATGGGTGGACGTCCCTTGACTGTGTTTGTTCCCGAAAAGGCCTACGCAGGGGGCTAGCGCAATACTCAGCTGACCCGGATTTGGCCTTTTAGAGCCCTCAATGAGGACAATGGCTTTTACAGCTTGTGTCTCACCGGACGGTTGCTGAGTGAAAGCAGCCTCACAACTGGCTCGCGCCTAAAAACGACGGCCGCTGCCAGGCGAAAGGGTGTGGTCCTGAGCCAACAGGACAGGCATAAGCATGGGCTTGCCGTAACCGAAGAAAAGCAGCCGACGATTCGAGATTCGAGACATGAGCACGTGGACACCTGCAGACGGGTGTCTCTGCTCGTAACCCTCTCCGAATCGTCGAACGTTTTGGAACACGGGAAGCATAGGAAGGATGGTCATCACGTTACCATGGGAGCGGGCCGGGATGTCTCCCAAGACCTTCCTGGAGGATTTGCCGCTGCGCCCAATCACATCGTGAAGAACCCTTCTTGGCGAAGGACACCCTTGTCTGAGGCGGCGAGGGCCGCGATCATTGGCCAGCTGAGGTATTCTCAAAGATGGAGACTGGGAAAAGCTCCAGATCGATACTCAGGACTCTCTAGAGACCCGGCAATTGTCCTAAACTGGAGACCATGGTCTGTTCGAGGGCCACGATTGCTCGCTTTGAGAATCATCCGGCTGGCTGAGTGAATGATGCGTTGTCAATGAGGCGACTTCTCAAGGCCTGTCGTCGAGGAGGTACTTCGCCCACTGCTGGGAGTGACTTACAGGGGTCCTGGGTCTTTGTCGGATCTGCGATGCGCATGCGTGGTCTCACTGCAAGGGGTCTTGCTGCTGTCTGGGGAGGGACCGCCACAACCGAGGAACAAAGCCTTCTGTAGGATTCCCGGATTTGAACCACGGTGAGAGATCTTCTCTGCCTTGAGGGCGGACAGTGGTGATTCCAGCCACACGGTCGGTGCCACGTCACACATCATCACCAGCCTCACCTCGGGGCCTAGTGTGGCGGAGTGCATACATACGGTGCAGACATAGTGACTAACGGTTTTGCCGCTAGGGGAGTCCGTCATAACACTAAGTGCTGGGCGTTAATGCGTCGCGCTGTTAGTGCAGTCTGGACTTCTCTAGCCGGCTGCCTCATCGACGACCGTCCAGCAGCCATTGCCACGAGAATTGCACCCGTCCGTTTTCCCTGGCAGGCATATCCCAGTTCCTTGGAAGAGGCATATGCGGGAGGATATTTTTGTATCCTCATACGCGATCTGCGCAGGGAAAACAAAAGACTACGAATGCACTTGCCACTCACCTGCAGCTGCTTTTCAGCTTGCCTAGGTTTCTTGCAGGCTGTTGGTCGCGTAACAGGCCACCTTTAGCATGTCATGTCAGGCAGAATTGAATGTGGAAAGTCGATCATGGGCATGATATCTGATGCCAGAAATGACAGACCGTCAAGGATTCGATACCATGAGAGAAGACACACACATCTGAAGGACACCAATGCAGGAGAAGCATCCGCGAGACATTACTGGTCTTTAGTGAGCCTGCTTTCTAAAGCATGATTGGACAATAATGATGGCCCCAACACCAATAACACGTCTTGTAACGTTCGTGGCGCCTCTGGTGCTAAGCGACGACTGGCATCTCAGCGAATCACAGGGTGCGCATGGCTCCTACTGCTGGTTGTTTGCGGGAAGGAGAGTCAAGTCTGTGCGCGGATCCTGGGAAGACCCCGTCGGAGAAAGGAGAGTAAGACATGGGCAAGACATGCATTGCATTTGCTGCGTGTCCTAGACAGACAGCGGCTCGCACAGCTTGTCAAGTGCAGACCGGGAACTACAATGACGGCTTTCGCTGTTGACCTGGGATGTGAGTCACGTTACCAGTGTCGTCACTGTGTCGGTGAGGGAAAGCACTGCCTTTTCTTGCCGCCTGCCCAGTTGGCAAGAAGCGGTGTTGCGACATCGGCCATGTGACCAGCAGAGCACGTGCCCTAAGCTTCCCTGTTACCGAAGATACCTGAAGGGGTACCTTCAGTGTAGTCTCCACGCCAATGAGGCCATCCCTGGATCTTAATGGATCGTCCTCAAGTTGCTGCTACTGCGCTATATGTGGCAGGCTTTGGTTTCTGGGTTGGCGCAAGGTGCAGATCACCCAGCACCGGCCACCTCCGGGTGTGTGCCCTGCTATCGCATCGCACCTTCCACTGGAAAAAGCGTACGACATCCGATATAGGACCCACCGCGTCAATGTCAAGCCGTGCCGGTTCTGCTGCCTGCCTCGCTCATGAAAGTGCAAATTTTGATGTTACTTGCTCACCATCATCAGCCGCCAGAAATGACATCTTCCAATCCCAGGCGCATATACAGCCAACAGAGTAGACGCTATCAAAAGCCAACACGCGCGATCTGCTCCATTGAGTAAGAGCTAAATCACTAAGCCGCCCAACCGCCCCGCGCCCACTCTGACCATCAGACGGCCCGTCCAACGCCAATGCTCGACAGGACCACAATCAAGCGCATCAGCCCCCCCTTTCCCAGTCGTATCGTATCTGTCAAGATTTCAAGATCTTTTCACAAATCGTCTCCATCTAAATTGATACCGGCAGCCATCAAGACTCACCCACCATGAGGCCCGTGCCCCCACCAACAACCACAGCGTTGCACCCGCCGGGACCCATCGCCCTACCCTCCTCCAAGACAACTGACAAGGATGCACCGCGAGGCCCTCGACGCCGTCGATTGATTTGCCCGACAAGACGCCCCGGCCAAAGCGCCACATCCAATCGCCGCCGTCGTATGCACATGCCAGGGTCCTGTCTGCACCCGATGGCGGCGCAGTGTATACAGTAGACTGCACCAAGCGGCCCTGCACGGACTGCGCAAAAGCCATCCATGCACGCCTTCCAACTTTGCTCTCTCCCGGCAGAGGCGGCGGCGCCTCTTTTCACGATGGAGTCGACCCATCATCCATGGTGCCCCGGACCCGTCCAACGGGGCCCTCTTCGAAGCCGTCTCTGATCTGCCCTGTGCGATCCAATCCCAGCACACCATTGCCGCCTAGAACATAGCTACGCCTAACATGCAGCCGGCCTCTTCGCCAACAGTCTTGCTCCCTGGGAGCTTAAGGGGTCAGGTGGCGTTATACCAGCAGAGATGCGAATATAGCAGCACTTTGAACAGACCAAGGCACCCAAGTACCTTTGCCATCTAACCCAGGTACCTCGACCAGACTCTTCGCCGTACGCCCCGGTCGAGGCTCGGAACTGACGCCGTTCACCTAAATACGATATTGCTGTCAGTCGTCTCCATGTGGGATGTTTCTGTTCTGGTCCTCTTGTTGCTTTTGATACTTTGAACCTCCTCGCCCCCATAGTCCGACTAATTTGTCCCTCCATCCTCATCCTCATCCTCATCCACGACACACACACCGAGGCAAGCGACACCCACGACAGCCACCAACGACATAGGAAGACTGGTTTTCCTCGAATACACTCACCATCACACGTCCTCATTTCTCCTACTCGACCTCTGTCACTTAGACGCGACACCTTTTGCGCGCATTCATACCCTCCATCTCCGTTGGCGCACCACCCAAGGCTCGAGGCCCCCACCACACCTGTGTGTCCATCACCTTCGAGGACACCAACTTCACGCGCCCACGACTATTCACGCAATCACTCGACCGATATACCCTCTTCTTTCTTCCTCTCTCTTCAGCTTCTGATTTTGGCGTGTTGTGTTTGCGTTTCTTTCGTATTTACTCTTGCGACAGCTGCCGTGCAGCTCTGCTTCTGCTTGACTTAGGCGACACCGTCCCAGACGACAAGCAATAATCCTTCTCGATTCCCAATTCCGACATCCATCACATTAGCCGCCCATTGCCCTGGGTCTGCTTTGAAAATATTTCAGCGCTTCGGACGATCAATATCAGCGATCGAATATTGGTAAGACCTCGATTCGGTCTTTCCATTCTCACTCCGTCCCCTGCCTGGGATCCATCCTTACCCGCTGTGTATAAGCCGCTCGCTGCGCGGCTGACATCACTTGACGGCGACTCGGAAATTATACTTCGGAGGATGATATCAACAGGATTTTCAGTGGAAGGCATGTTTTGATAGCACCCGAAGACTATCCCCGGATCATCATGGATCCACCGAGGATGCGATCTGGGCTACCAGCCCGACCAAATGACGGACCTCTGCCCAGGAGAAGAGGAGATCCTGCCACGACAACGACCCAAATAGCCAGGCCCACGAATAGGTCATTCAAGAGCGAGCCAGGTGTGTCCCGTATTGCTGCACCTTCCTCCGGTGTGCCCCGACCGTCGGCAGTCTCCCATAGGCAGCCCGAACCTGCTCCACGACAGGTGCCAAGATACACAACGGACCAGCGACCATCACTGGAGCATCAGTCGAAGTCATGGGAACCGGCAAGTGGGATTCCTACAAGTCGCCAGCGTACACATATACCCCAAGGCTCTGTATCATCATCCTCTGGTCGTTCGAACGAAAGCAACCTCAAACCACCAAGGAACGTTCTTCGGAGAAAGAGGTCTAGTATTTCCCATGATACGGCGGCATCCAAATCAGAGTCTCCACGGACAAGTTCCTCGTCCTCGAATCTACATTCCAGGACTTCCATAGATCCTTCCTTTGGACTTGTCTTTGATCGGCGCCAACTAGAGAGTCCGGCCGAGATTCGAGTTGCCGAGTCCGTGGAGATTCAAAAGGCCACAATTCCTATGATTTACCCCGAGTTGGATCGATACCGAGACCATAGACCACCTGTGGATCATCGCCATATCAGAGACACGGAGATCGAGGTTCCCTTCCGCCTTGCCACCCACGATCTTCCACCGCCAACTCCGGGGAGTCTCCTCTTCTCTGGCAGCAGCAGCCAGGTCAGTGCCATTAGTGCGAGTCCGTCAACAAAGTACTCTGAGTCACCTGGTCCGGGGCCCTATAGCCGAGACACCACACCGACTTCTATGTCCTCTCAGTCCCCTGGTCTGTTCATACCCACAACACGGATGAACAAAACTCAGCTGCGTTATCATAGCCCTGCCCTGACCAGACCACCTGTGACCAAGCGCCGTGCTTGTAGCTTCAATGACACCGAGGCATCTGCGTCTGACCCTCAAGGCTTGCCTGCCGTCAGGGAGTCTCTTACTTCATCATCTTCCAACTCCACGGTCCGCGAAGCAGAAAGGTCTGCCGCACTGGACCGCAAGAACAGACGAAAACTTCCACCACCGCCCCCAAGTCCCCCTCCAAGGAAGTCTTCTCAGAAGTCTCGCAGGCCGTCTGATGAAAGCAGCCCTCAGAAGCCTAGCCGTCCTTCGACTGCCCCTGAGTCTCCACCGAAGCCTATCCCCGAGGTAAAGGGTGTTGGGTCACCAGCACCACCCCGTCGTCCAAGCCGAGATGGAACCCCGGACATGCAGTCACAGCTTTTCGATCCTGTGCCCGTTGTTCACAGCAACCTTTCTTCAGCATCTCTTCCCACAGAGAGACGCGGAAGTGATGCCGGTGCGCCCAGCTCTCTCCCTAGGTCTGTTACCTCCCCCCCAGCCCAGCGCTCAGGGGCCACTCGCCGGACTTCCATGCTACGTGATGAACCTTCAAGTTCTGTATCTACTACGGTCAAGAGGGCACCGACAACTGCGGCCGAGCCAGCCAGGCCTATTCGAACTCCTAGCCCCAATGTCAGCTCTTCCTCCAAATCCAGGTTTCCTTTCTTTGGACGCAAGAAATCATCTGTTGATTCCAAGGAGCCAGAGAAGGAGGTCAAGAAAAGGGCCCTTCGCAAGGGCCCGGCTGCTGGTACTGGTCACGAAGGTTATGGGCGTCTGGGTCATGTACGCCGCCGGAGCGGAGCCAGAGGTGCATCGGATTCGCTTTCTTCCCAGGAGAGCCTCACCGAGGACCCATTTCTGGCAGATCGAATGAGCCCTGTCATCATTGCAGGAGGCGAAGTGATCGAGAACCGGAATACCAGTCCTGAGCTCCCTCGGAATGGAAGTAATCAAACCCTGGCAATGGGACGCCCAAGTATGGAATCAAGAGGCACCAACATGTCCAACGTATCTAGCAGCCCTGCTCGTACGACTATGTGGCCATCAGCAGGCTATCTTCGACCAAGCACCGCTTCACGATCCCGTCGGCCATCTGACAGTAGTGATTCGGAAGATATGACCATGAAGTCGACTCTAGCTTTCAGGCGGTCCGTTCAACGTCTTCGATCATCACCTGACAACCCTATTCGACTTCCCCAGCCCATCGTCACATCCGGCTCTGCCACTTCTCCTATGACGAGCTTCGATACAAGTGTCCTGTCTGATGAGTCGCACATTGAGATGCAACGCGAAGTCTCTCGCGGACGCTCAAACATGAACCCGGTTCCAAAGAAGTTGACGAAGCGAGCTCGCTCACCCCGGAAATGGAATCTCTTCAGCCGGTCTCAGAGCCGCCCAAAGAAGACAGAGGAGGATGCTCGAGTTGCTGCTACGGTGACGCCAGTCGAGAAGAAACCCATGGCGTTCTACACAATGATGGACCCCTCTGAGCAGGAAGGCGACGTGACCGACATTCAGCAGATCCTGAGGAATGCCGATGTATATATGTCAACGCCCAGTCTACCAGGAAGTTCAACTTCGGCGACAAGTCTGGACAGGTTGTACCATCAAACAAACCAGCCGCCTCGGCTGACGCCGTCACCTCTCATCAGCTCGACATCTATTGACATCTCACGAGAAAATGTGCGAGTAGATCTTAGGGCAGCTCAGACTTCTGTGCCAGATCTGGTAGTGACGCGCAAGCCAAGTCGACTGCAGCAAGTCGGGAGGATTCCGAAGGTTGTCAGCAACCGTCAGGAATTCCCTTCTCCAAAGAGTTTCTCGCGACCGTTCAGAGCCAGCATGCAAATACCACAGCCAGAAGAGATGCCTTGGGTTGCAGAGCCTGAGCTAGTGCCTTCTGTTACGAAGCCATCGCCTGCTATGTCTGCACCCGGAATGACCGGCTCCGCTACCTCTCCAGATATGAGCCAGACGACTCGAGAGTTCCTGTCATTTTCACCGAGGAAAAACTCCGATGGGACCTTGGGTACTAGCTCTGGATCTTCTGGCACATTTGCCTACTCAGGGGCGACAGCTATTGTTCCGACATACGCTGATCCACCTGCTGAAGATGAGATTTGGGATGAGTATGACGATCTGCTTGGAGATGATAGGCCACCCATCTCCGCAACATCCTCGAGGGGCCTTCCATTCGCGCTCGAGACGTATGAGGCCAAGCTTTCGAGAAAGGCTTCTCGCGACAAACCCATGGAGTCCCCCACCATCGCCATAGACAGCCGAAAGGTCTCTACTCACTCAAAAGCTCCAACACATTCAAGCAGCTACAGTGCCGACATGACAGAGAGAATTAGGGCAGCATTCCAGCCTCATGCCAGTCCAACTGTCCCCTTCCCCGAGCCTCTTGAGCCAATCAATGAGGGTAGGCGACGGAACAGCATCGACTCAGGCACTACCGTCGAGGAGCTGAAGCACAAGGCATCTATATCGGCATTGCAGACGCGTGACTCTACAGTCAGTTCGAGCTCCTCGGATGATGGCTCTCCACTCGCTCAAGTGAACCTGCGAGTTGGGTCCATGACTGTCAGCAAGTGGCTCAGTTTTGGACATGTGCTTTTCAGTGACGTTCGTCACGAGCTTGTCCCTGTCGAGGGTTCGCTCAAGAGGCATTCGATTCTGGTTGTTGATGGACTTGGCAATGATGACTGGTCCTTCTATGCCGCGGAGACGTACCCAGCTGCAACCTTCTTCAACCTTTCGCCCCGCGCACCTCTCCCTGCGGAATTGCAAAGCTCCCCGACAGGATTCCCGCTCAGCCCCCCGAACCACCATCAGATCCAATACGTGTCCCACCTTGAGAAGTTTCCCTTTGCTCCTCAGAGTTTCACATCCCTTGTGTATCGATTCCCTGTGGCTGCGTCCGAGGCAACTTACCGCAACATTCTCACGGAGGCACGTCGCGTACTCAAACCTGATGGCTACCTCGAGCTATCTATTCTGGATGTCGACTTGAACAATATGGGAAATCTTGGACGCCGCGCGGTCCGGGGCTTAAAGGAACGCATTCAGGAGAACGCCCCTGACACCAGCTTGGCCTCCACTGCAGACCTTATAGTTCGACTACTTGGCAAGCTCGGCTTCTCTGGAATCAAAGCCGCCCGTGTTGGTGTCCCAGTTGCTAGCTCCGTGTCGAGGCCAAGTAGCTCCAAAGATAGCACATCATCTGGTCAGAAAGCGAAGAAGGATGAGCCAAGTCTGGCAGAGATGATGAGCGACAGCAGCCCTGTTGCTGATGAGAGCATCACCAAAATGGTATCCCGCGTGGGCAGATGGTGGTATACCCGTTGCTACGAGAACGCTGCAGGCGCAAGCACTGCCGAGAAGAGCATTTGGAACGACAAGCTTTTGCTTTCCGAGTGCGGGGAGTTGGGAACGAGCCTGAAGCTGATGGTCTGCTGTGCTCGAGCGCCGGACCGCATTACCAGCATTTGAGGTTCTTGTACTTTCTTTCGACTTTCTTTATTCCTTTCTTTCCTTACGGAGGTTTTTCCTTGGAAAAGAATTCACCGTGGCGTGGGCGCAAGCTTCAGGAATCGCCACGGTATATTTGAGAGTACATTTCTGTACATGTGACACCAGCTCAGTGACTCTGGCTGCACACTATTCATGACCTTATCTCTGCGAAGGGAGGGCCACTTTGTCTTCGTTCACTATGGTCGTTTTGGGCAAGACATTACACCGCCCAGCGACGACGGTACAGACTATGGACTCACGTCCCGCATGTTACAGGAGTTTGTGCACAGCGTTTCGGTTGCACTTTCTTTTCTTACCAGCTCCATTCTTAGATGGAGGCTGTATCCTTCGACGACTTTGCGTTATCTTCATGACAATCATGGCATTTCTTTCTCTGAGGGGAAGTATCACTTAATGGGGACAATGCCGGCCATTGTACTCTGCCACTCTGTGTCTCTCAAACTTTGGGCGGAAACTTTGCTTTTCTCTTCTCTTCTTATCCTGGTCCCATTATCGGGGACTTTCACTTTCACTATCACGAAAGCGGGCATACCTTTCGTTCGCAGAGAGACGAATGAGCGCACAGAGTGCAGATTGGGAGGCTGGAGGATCATACACGCTGGATGAGTTGATGACCTGGATACTTATGATGACACTTTTTCGGTAATGGCTTCAGTTGGGAATTTTGATAGCTTATGTTCGGCGCGATTCTTCCTTTCGTTCGCTTTTCTCTTGCAGTTCTTCTGCTTAGCATGAAGATACCCATATCAATCGATCCGTTTTTCTTCAACATGACTACATCGTAATTGCCTCTTGCTCATTGGAGTGATATGCGGTAAAATCTGCAGATTAACTTGTGTTGTTGACAGTATACTATAGTACATGTGTGTTCTACATGGTTTATCTACATAAAGGTTTTGATCATGGCGCAACGCTCTTGGTTACGCTCCCTTCACTGTCCTCCTCCGTGACAGTCTCGCTTACAACCTCCATCCTTTCTGCACCCTCGAGCTCAGCACCATCCAAGCCCGAACTATCCAAACCTTCATCCTCAACCCCTACAGTCTCCCCTTCGTCAATCCTCCCCCCAACCTTCCTCACCACAGCCACAAACCCCCCTCCTGCCACCCTATCCCCAACCTTCGGCCTCATCACCTGCACCCATTCCCCATCTCCCCTCTCCCTCACAACCTTCACATCCCAGGCCCTTCCCCCGGCACCACTATCCGGCATCGTCTCACTCGCCAAGCTCGTCGGCAACTCCAACACCCTCTCCAACCTCACCTTCTGCCCACTCTTCAAACACCAGGTCTGGAACTCCGCAATCTGCGAGATGCTCGGGGCAAAAACTACCAATAAGCCATCTGGTAGCAATGACTCGATGACGGGGCCGGCGTGGACGTGTGCAGAAGGGAGATCGAGGATCGCACGGGCGAGGAAAGGGGTGTTGTTCGTTTGAGAGAGGCGAGAGGTTAGGAAGGCGGAGATGGTGGTGTTGGTGTGGAAGTCTATGGAGGGGAGGTACTGGGCTCTGCGGAAGTTACGGATGAACTTGTAGGCTTCTTGGGAGTGTTTCGGGTTCTTGTCAAGGGTGTGGATGATGGCGCGGCGGGAGGAGCGATAGGATTCGAGGGATGCTTGGTCGGATTCTGAAAGGCCGCCGAGGGGATGCGGAGACGGGGAGGTGGTTGGTTCAGACGATGTTGAGGAAGAAGAGGGTGTGCTAGATTCGGGGTCTGATGCCGAGGAGGAAAGGAAGCTGTCTGGGAGTGCGATACGAAGGTCGCGTGGTATGGGAGGGTTGGCGGCATGGATAGCACGGGCGATGTGAAGGGTCAAGCTGCCCATACCTGTGCCAGCTTCGAAGATCTCAAAGGGTGTCGAGTCGACCGTCCTGATACCCTCGCGCTCCCCATCCTCCTCATCCTCCTCGCCTGGCCTGGTAGGATGCAAGTCCAACAGCGACACAATCGTCGCCGCATCCTGAGGGTAAATCTTGATCACATCCATTAGCACATTTGCATTTTGGACTGTATACCTGGAAGTTCTCTCAAGTCGAGCATGTAAGAAGAGCGGGACGACTCACCGGCGTAGCAATCCTCTTGCTATGAACCACATAACCCGCCAACGAAGGCCTCATCACCTCAACCCTCCTCCCGCCCTCATCCCTCATCCTCTCAAGTACATTCCTCCCAATCAACTCCTCCGTGGGGAGCATCACGCCATAGCTGAGCTTAACGCGGCGACCTGGTCGGAGAGGAGGTGTGAGGTGCCATTTTGCGTATCTTGAGCCTTCTTGGCGAATGAGGAGAACGTCATTTTCTGTATAGTACGTGTCAGTCTTATTCTTGTCTTAACCTTCGTCTTGGAGATGGCATGAGAATTGTGACGGGTGAGTGAGTGAACCTTTTATGACGGGGGTCGAGACGCTTGAGAAGTTCCTTTGGTAGGGAGGGAAGCGGCATCGACGCAGAAATTGCGCCAGGGCCATGATCGGTAACGGTTGGTCAAAATACGTGATTAGTACAGGTGTAAATGCAAATAAACACACAGAGGAACGAAACGACAGCAAGCACGAGTTGCTCGTAGATATTATCTGGAACGATGGTTGATCCGATCCAATGCTCATGGAAGTCACTGAACCCCTAAATTTGCGCCGGCAGATGTCCGGCTCCACCTTGAACGACCACTACAGAAGCCAGCATTCTACAACGGAGGACAATCAAGTGATCACAGCTGTCAATCTGCTCCGGTTCGCAGTTCTCGGTAACTTGAATCAAATCTTCATTGACATCCGCACTTCAGATATATCCTCCTCGCCCACCATCTCCATGCTCCAGGTTGACGCTCCACTCATCCAAAATCTCCCATCATCAAGCGCCTCGTCACCCAATGCCAGCCAATTCCACATATATCACGGCGAGTATATATGCCAATACTGCTTTTAGAGATTGTCAAGCCCATATCTCCATGAAAACACCCTCCCAGCAGAACAACGAAAAAACTCCGCTCTGGCTGCCCATCTCCCATCACTCCGTTTCCCTCGACCTCGGTATCATAAAAACAAGGGAAATATTCCGCTGCGCCAGGTTTAAAAGATCAAATGACCCACAACGATGATCGAGCCCACTTCGAGCCCGGCACCAAGGTATAGTAGTATACAGTGGGAGCGTCTCACGCCTACCCATAACAAAAGAAGATGTAAGAACAAAGCGTCAATGGAAGAGACGTCGCTTCGTCGTCGTAGCATTATCCCAAATGCCAATCGTGAACGCCGGCCCATCAAGGTCGTAATATCGAGAAAAGAATTATATATCGTAGAAAGGTGATATAGCGGTGCGTCGCTCCTTGGAAAAGTACGCCCGTTGCGCCGGCGCCTGCTTCGTAACGGTGGTCAATATTCCGCACTGATGGGGAGATGCAGTAACCAAACGTGCCCGTGATCGGCCGTGTCATCATAAGAGCTCCAAGCCCTGACAAGCAGGGCGAAGGGTCTTCGGGCCAGGGGTCCCGGATCAGAGGAAGCCCCAGCCCGATGAGCTGCCCTGTTGGTTCATGGCCGCAGCCCAAGGATCCTGTGGCTCGGGCTGTCGTTGGTTAGATTGGCCCATCGCAGCGGCCCACGAGTCTTGCGGGTCCTGTGCGTGCTCAGTCATATGGAAGTCTTCTTCGAAGTATGGCATGACCTTCACACCAGCATGCTGCTCAAACATCGCAAGTAAAGAGTCATAGCGTCGCCGACACCGCTTCGACCACGGATCAACCTTGACAGGGCAGTGGAAACAATACGAGTTCGGACGGTTGTCGCGAATCTGTGACATGAAGCCCCCGGACTTGAGAATATCCCACAACTCCAGAGTCGAATGTTTGGCGGCTTCTGATTGTGGATCTGCTGCGAAGAATAGCTGAGCAATGGTATATCGGAGAGCGGTGGCCTCTGACGATGTCGTGCCAAAGCGCTGCTCCAAGTTGCGTAGTGCCGGCCGCAACTCCACTGCTAGCTTGCTCAGCCGCTCCGAGTTGACGTGTCCGTAGAACATGGCCAGATCCAGCCAAGCTCGGACGAGGTACGGGTGTCGGCGGCTGTAGATGGCTTCCAGCTCCTCTGTAATGGCAGGCATGCTAGCCCATAGCAGATCCGACAATGTCGTTGCGCCATGTTTTTGCTGCACTTCGTAAAGACACCCAAAGATCTGGCGGAACGGATGGGAGCGCTCGCAATGAGTCGATGAGTATGCAGAGAGGTATTTGCAAAATGCTGTCATCATGCCTGGGTCCCTCTGGACCATGCCAAGAAGGACCTCGTTGATGCCTTGTGGTGAAAGTTTGGGCAAGTCACCCTCCAGCACCTGGAAAGCCTCCATCATGCAGTGCCCACCCTGGTCAGCATCCATAGCCTCGAAGTAGAAGTTAGCTTCTACTAGAAGGTCGCTGGAGCATGCTCCCCATATCATCATTGACGGCCATGGGATCTCAGACTGGCTCTCGACCTCACTCTGCCGGCATTGGAGATAAGCTTTTCGCACATTTCCGATGAGGAGCTCCTGAGCACGGAGAAGGTCCGGAGATCGCAGATGCTCAGGTGTCAATGGTGGTGTTGGTGTTCGGCATCTGATGTGCGCTGGAAGGTCGGCAGGTTGCTCGAAATCAACCAGATCGTATTCGGTGACTCCTTTCCGCTTTAAATAGGTGCCCAGATTCACAATCTTGCCGTTGCGGACGAACTCCGACACCTTGCCTTCGGCATCTCGCTGGAACTTCATCGAAAGCAGGCGCTTAACCTCGTCTTCAGTGTTGTTCTTGACGAAACCCCATGCAGAGAAACGTGTCTTATACATCTTGGGCCTATACGAAGTGTCAGTCGGTGCATCCTGAAAAGTCTAAATGTTTCAACTCACGTTGCCTGAAAGCCATATTTATCGGCCATGATAGCCATGACCTCTTTAAGCGGTTTCCTTTCCTCAAGGTAGAGTGTGCGAATGGTGGATTTATAAGACTCCCATGCCTCCGCAGGAACCTGTTCCCTTGATGGTCGTGAACCGGCCTGGCCTCGGAGAGATACCGAGCTACGCCGTGTGCTCTAAGAAATGTTAGTCATCCTTCCTGGAATCATGCTCAAACAGCTCGGTAGAGGAAACCTACGAGGAGGTCAGGAGTCGATGCTGACGGTGTTTCGGCAACTGGGGTTGACATAGGCTCCTGCTTAATCTCTGGAGAGAAAGTGCTGACGCTGGCTATTGAGGGAGCCCTTGGCCGTGGGGGTTTCGCGGGCGGCTTGGGTTTAGGTTTGGACGCCGGGTTAAACTCAAGAATGAACTGATTGCCGGTATTGAGTGCAGGCTTGGGTGGTACAGGGGGAGGCGGACGGAAGAATCCGCCTCCTGGAGTTGTAGGGGTCTGGTCGTTTGATGACGTGGGCTTTGGCGTAGGATTCGAAGGTGCCGATGGCGGCGGTCGCCATATCGCAAAGCCCGGCGTCCCAGGGGCTGCAGGAGTAGATGTATTCCTGCTCGGTGCTGGCATGGCTTGATTGCTTATCGTGTTGTTCTGCGGTATTGAGTTTGACATGAAATCATCCAGACTGCCAAACTGATTCGACGAAGGTGCAGCCGTTGGTGTCGAAACCCGGGACTCATGGAACCCTGCAAAGGACATGGACGACTCGGGACTGGCCATCATTGGGCTTGCGACCCGCGATTGGCCAGTGAAAGACCCGAAACCATTGTCCATGGGACTGGCGACTGGGCTCTGCATTTGGCTAGGATCCAGCGAGCTGAAACTACCAAAGTGAGTGTTGATAGGGGGGCTTTGTGGAAGAGGGCTCGTGCTATGTTGTCCCATGGAGCTCATGGATCCCATAGATGATGGGTTGAACATGCCGAAGGACGTAGACGTCTGCGAGCTGTTGACAATAGGGCTAGAAGCAGCTTGTTGCCCCGGTCGCGGAGGTAGAGGCGGGTTGAAGTCCTTGTTCTCGAATTGAGCAACAAGTCGTCCAACGCCACGACTGCCGGTACCGGTACCGCCGCCTATCCCATTGTTGCTCTGAAACGATCCCATGTTGTCGAGCTGAACATTTTCCTGGGCCAAGTTGGACGCTTCCATACCACCTTGGACGAAGCCAGAGTGGAAGTCATTCGAGGTTGCGGTCCAGTCCATGGCACCTGTGGTTGCACTTGCGCCATGGTGTTGTCCGAAATTAACGTCTTGGTGTTGTTGATATTGAGATACATTATGTTGATGGTGCTGCTGTTGAGATTGCTCATACATGTGTTGCTGTTGTTGCGAATGGATATAGGCATTATCCTGCGCAGGCTGTGAGCCAAACTTATTCCAGTTGGCCGGATTGAGGAAACTAAAGAAGTCATCCTGCTGAGAGCCTGCGCCGGCCGCCCCGTTCGCGGAATGGTTGTGATTAAACATGTCCACAGGCAGGAGGAGAACAGAGAAAGTCGGGCTTCAGCCTCTGCGCAGCCAACCGTAACCTGGGAGCGTTGAAAGCACCCGGCTCAGTGTTGGCGCGCAGGCTGGCTGTCGAACCCGCGAGATGTCGGTTCTGGGCCGAGTCCCAACGAGAGGAAGGTCGGGCGGGAAGTTGTGGATGGGACGAGTCGATGACCCGGGAGGCGAAGCGTCAATCGGAGGGCACGTCACGCGGAGGCATTACTCGTAGTGAGTCTCGAGTTATCTATGGCGAAGGAGGGCGCTGTCGGTCGAGGAAGATCGAGAGGCTGGCCCCAAGCATCACCGGCGAAAGAGCCGAGGCTGTGCTGGAACAGGATAAAACGAAAGACGGAGGTCTTGTCGAGGAATCAAGCCCGGAATGCGACGACCGAGGGAAGCGAAGAGTGAGCGAAAGCGAGACGTCGAGGCGTGAGGTTCGCAGAAGGTGATGCGCAGACGTCGATGTCTCTCGGAGATTGGCGGTGGTGGAGTAGTCGAAGAAGAGGCACGAGACAACGTTGCAGACGATAGGCGATCCAATGCAAGTGTCGATTGCTACGATGATGACTCGTCACGAAAATAATCGAAGGCTGAGAAGCGAGGAGCGGCCGTAAAAATCAAATGCGCAGTTCGCACCTCGAGGAGCGATTGCGCGAGGAGGCGACGCAACTGGCTGAAGGTGGGAGGGAGAGAGAGAGGGTAGCGAGAGGAAGAGAGGACTGGATGGGATGTGAGTGAGTGGTGAGGCACAGAAGGGTGGCCGACTGGGGGGAGCGACTTGCTGCGGGCGATGCGATGGGCAGTTGGGCTGCTGAGGATGCGCTACAGCCGCCTGGAGGAGCAGCCGAGAGGCCAGTGCAGTATACGACTTTCAGCTGGCGGCAGCTGGCCCCGACAACTACCATAGCCGGTAAGTACATCAGGTGGCAGTTTCTAACGGGGCACGCACCGGCACCTATCGCTAACGGGTGCAGACGAGGGCGCCGGCCGGGGGGTGGTTCAGCACGCCTGACGCTAGCGCCACACGTTGCAGGTACATGGCATGGCGGGGCTCCAACGTGGCTTTACAGGTACCTTGCTCTGCGCCGACCTTTATTTGCAGGTGCCAGTGGGATTTGCGGGCAATACTTTGACCAGCCAGCAATTCGAGGCCCGAGGGATGGGCAGATGCATACCAGTCTTGGTGCGGGAGTGACGCTGCCAATGCGAAGTGATGATCTGATCCAGACGACACCGCTCTCCGGAGTTCGAAGTGTCTTATCAGAACTGAACGAAGAGACCCTGTGTCTCGCGCAGAAACAGGCTGAACAGCAGAGCAGGGAGATAGACCAGATGCGTACAGCAGTATCTACAGGGGCCTGTCTGTGTGTGGGGTCATGGGCGCGATTACACGTCTGTGGCCTGGATTGAAACGCGCCTGATTGCAACAACTGCAAGCCTCGTGTCGAAAAGCAGTATGAATATCGCCAGCATTAACAGTCATGCTCGAGTCTATAATATTGACAAGGGGACACACGTGAAATAAAGGGATCAAAGAATCACTACAAGCCACGCGCAAGCGTGATATAACCCTCCTCAAATCATACATTCAATCAATCAATCAAACCGGGACATCCAGCCCCCATCGACGGTCTCGATCGCCCGGGACTTGGGGTCGAATCAAGGCAAAAGGGGGGCATATAAGGCGGCCTCAGCCCACGGTGGCTTTTTTCTGTCCTGCTTCTCTGCGCTCTGGGCGAATTCCATGGAACAAATGGCGCTTGGCTGGGACAGGGGCGGCCAAGCCACCAGGACTACAGTGCCTATTCAGTACTGACGGTATGAGGCTTAAGGAGGAGGAGCACGAGTAATAGTCAGTTGGTGCTCCGTACCTGACCAAGGCATAGTATTGGGACAGACGAGCAGAACCTTAGGTAGGAAGGAACTAAGGAGAAGGAAGTCGCGCCACAAGTCGTCGCGCCTTCCTTTCCTCACATCAGGCGAGTTTCGAGCGAGGCTACTACTCCGGCAGGTGCCGTCGTCCACTTGCGAAAGCGACAGAGTGACCAGGTTCATCGGTGACGACACTCGCTCTCCTCATCACGTTTCTCCGTATCTCTCCTCGTTTTTTACCTCATCGATTCCTCTGTCTCCCTCTACAGCCCATACCCATGCAAATAATAATCAACGACCACTCAAGCGAAAGCAGGCCCGGGCTGCCACCACTGGACTGGTCCTTCCCACCCCCCGCCAAGAGAGGCAGGCCCTGCGGGCGGTGGTGCGCACCAGCAAAAGTTCCTCCCCTCGCGTCGTCCCAGAACGGCAACCCCCAATCTGCACCTCAATCTCTGAGTCGCTGCCAATCAGCGATGCCGCTACACCAGCCGCCGGCCCCTCTTCTCACGCTTCTGCTCTCTCTCTGCGGTCTGTTGTAGCATCCCATCGTCGCGCTCACCATGCATGCTTGGCTCTTCTTCACGCACTTCTTTCTTCCTTCTAGATTGTCTTGGTCTCGGTAAATCCCCGTTGTCACACGCACCGCTCTCGTAGAGATAACATCGTCGATATCTCTTGACTCCTGCGGGCGCTTCTTATCGAGACTCGCTCCGTCGCCCATCACCAGTGACAGGTACATGCTCATGCTCCTGCTCGCCCTGTTATCACATGGCGCCATGACATGACGGCGCCCACCACCCTCGGCCTTCTCCGACCTCACTCGGGGCAGCAGTACGATGCTGTGGCTGAAGACGGTTCCAACTGTGCCACTGTCCTGGCCTGAGCCGTTCCTCTCACCACCTGAACATCCCCTTTAGACTTCGCCCTCAACGAGTCAGTCCTGGTCATTCAATTTGTCGCTATTCATAGTCTTTTGCTCTTTTCTGCCTCGGCCTCTTCGGCGACCTCTGGGAAACAACAACAACACCACCACAATCACCACCGCTGCCGTCATCATCCCATCGTATACTATCGCATCGAATCGAATCGCATCACATCTCAATCTCCCATCCATCTCGCCCACTCCACTCCATTCCTACCTCAGTCAAAGCCGGCACGGCCCAGCTGATGTGAGACCAGGGGGCCTTCCTCTCCTCCAACGGCCTGTCCCGCCTCTGCCCTTACCAAGTATCAACCGACCAACCAAGAACCACACTTATCAGACCAAACTCGGATCTTCAATGCATCCTCCCTTATCCCGTCTAGCTCCCTCTCCCATCGCCCAGCCAGTCAACCCTTCCAGAAGCCTTCCTTTCTTTCTCATCCATCCATCCTCTGTCGATCTGGGGAATTCCGCTTGTTTTGCACCCCTTACCAGCCGATCATTCCGTCCCATCCATCCGTCTGCCAAATTCTCCCATTCTTTCCCCCTTCTAATCTCGCTCGTCTTTTTTTAACAGGAAGCCTGTTCCTTTTCATCGTTAGCGCGACCGCCATAGCGCAAGTCTCCACGGCATGGTTGAAACTCTCAAACTCGCAACATACCATCTCATTCCAAAACGTCGGTCGCCCAAAAGCATCTAGCAACCTTCCAACACAGCCAACCATCAATGCATTCGCATCCGACCACCATTCGCTTATTCTCGGAATACCTTCATTGACGTAACCCTCATCCTCATCCTCTCTAGCTTTTCGCCTCTTATCTCTCCCTCAAAAACTCCCCACACACACCAGGAATCCCCGTCATACGTCCGTGCGCCCCGGACCAGAACCCGTTGGCCAACGCTTCACACGCTCCGCTATTTCCCTCCTCTGGGTTTGCCACTGTCGCCTCTGTGGGGAACCATCAACTGCACCGCGAGCCTGGGACCGATCTCGACGCTTTACGTACATTTTTGCCATGAAAGTGCATTGTTCATCTCACCGAATATAAATGTCGTGGAATTGTGACACAAGACTCTGTACGACTAGTGTAGTCTTGTTTGTACTTTGTCGCTGGCTCTGGACTGCCCAGGCCGCAGAATTACCTAGCGAGGCAGCAGTGGACCAAGTTCCATGCTAGTAACACACACCTTGATCCGTTGTATCACGGCCACAAACATCACGGATCAGACGACAATCACAGTTCAGTTTTCGTTTCAAAGCTTTGTTTTTTCTTATGGCCAAGTCTTCTTTAGATTAGTTAGGCCCCTATCAAACCTCCCAACACCAAAAGCACACCAACTCTTCTCGTACAAGCCATCCACAAAACATTTCCAAAATGGAAGATAGGATCAGGGGGAAAGGGACAGAATGAAATGGAAAGAAACCTTCCCAGGACCTTTAAGTAAGAAGTTTTAAGAATTCAATGAGTTCAAGAAATATTGCCCGTTGAAGAAAAAGGGGGCAACTCAATGTGTTTTAAACGAAACAGCCAAAAACGACCGTAGTGGGTATACAAGAAGAGTAAGAAGAAACAACAACAGAACAGGGAGAAACGAATGGAAAGGATGGAAGGAATACCAGAGAACGGTTACAGCACACGCATGGTGTTGTCTGTGAAGCAGAAGAGAAAACAACCCAGCCATGAACGACCTCCTTGAGGCTGACTCACGAGACCTCTTCTCCAGCCTGCTCCTCACGGAACTTAATACCGCCTTCAACTTGGACTGCATCACGTACCCAAGGCTGTTGAGCCACCTTTTCGACAGTCCACCTACTCCTTGCGCGCTTCAACAGACCCTCTGTGATCTGCATCGCGCTGAGAAGACCCTTGGCTTCGAACTTGGATTCATCGCCATCATGGTCTGTATCATTGCCGGCATATTCCACCCAGCACCACTCTACACGAGCGATGCGGTGAGACGTGCGGCTGCGCATGCGGTGCGCGTCCGTCATGCCTGGGTGCGGATCGAACGGCAGGCGGGCCTCGAGCAGGGCATACAGCAACACGCCTAACGACCATGCGTCTGTGGCACGACCATCGTATGGCTGGCCCATGATGACTTCAGGAGCTGCATAGTCTTCAGATCCGCAGCGAGTCTCGAGTTTCTCGTCGTCTGCTATGCGACGGGACAGGCCTAGATCGGTGAGAGTGATGACCGAGTAAGGGTAAGTTGACCAGTCGATAGACTCGTCGGCCAACTCTGGTGCAGTCAAATTCACCAGTACATCTGTGCATCCGTTAGCGAGCTGTGATGATGGAGTGTAAGAGGCCGATATCAACAAGGTGGACTCACTCTCGAGCTTGATGTCACGGTGAACAATGCGACGCTCGTGAAGGTACTGCACTGCTCCCACAACCTCAGCAAATATACGCCGCAGGAGGTTAGGTTTCAACACTTCTCGTTGGCTCGTAGCCACGTCGAAGAGATCGCCGCCCGGGCAGTAACTGAGCACCAAAATGGCCCTCGTAGACTCGATGCTCCATGCCTTGAGATCAATTACGCAGGGATGATGTATGCTCTGCAGGATCTCCAGCTCGCGCTTGAGACTCATCTCGACGCGATCCTCGCTGGCACCACCTCGAGGCCCATGCTCACACACCTTGACGGCCACTAAGGTCTTCCTGTCAATGCGGCCCTCGGAAGCAGAGCCAACCGTGCCGTCACTGTCGGAACCTCCATCATCTTCTGGTACCGTCTTGGCACTAGTAGCGAGCATAACTCGGCTGAAAGTCCCTTGCCCTAGTAACCGAAGTGATCGCCAGCGGCGACGCTTCTGGTCATATCGCCCACAAGCCTCAAAGTATTCGACGCCCATGCTCCTGCGTCCTGATGTGCCGTCTGTCGAATCCTTTGAAGACTCACTAGGAGGGGGCGTAGGCGGCTTGACCATTGTAGGGGTCAACCCACGAGACTCTGCCATATTCTGCTCCCGTCTCATGTGCTGTTCATGGGAATCTGGGATCTCAATTTTGATGTGCGATCCCGATACGGCAACTGGCCGCTGAGGCACTGACAGCGATTCAGGTACATAATCGCTGACACTGCGGTTCCTCGCATGCTGTGACGAGCTGCCATCCGTGCTGCCATCGCCCAGCGAAGCTGGCACTGGCTTCCCGGCATCGATAGAAGCATAAAGCTTTCGTTTCGGGGCGTTGTACAAAGCAGCGTCGATCGACTCGCCGGATTTGGTGACAAGTACTGAACCCTCCACAGCATTCCGGGCTACCTCTCGCCTTTGTGCTAGTGATGGAGAGCCGGAGCTGAGAAGCTTCCAGGGCCCAGGCGACCCTGACATGAGAGGGCTAGGGAGCGGGGTGAGATCCCCCATGGCTGTGATGACTGGGCTAGCAATGATGCTACTCGAGCTGCTCATCGACCTTCCTCCGAGACTATTCGCGAGTGCCGTCTTAAGGCTTGGTGTTCTTGATACAGGCTTCAGGCTGCTTGAAGAGGGTATGCGTGCCAGGGACTGCTGGGGTGACGTCAGGTTGACGGGGTCCTGACGAGCGTTTGGCTGGGGCGTCGAAGGTGTAATATCCGTAGATATACGGAGAGGGTTTGACATTTGGTGGTCGTCCTGCTGCTGGTCTTCTACACCAAGCATTTCATCTTGACCATCCAGTCGAGGAGATGGTGCAATCGTCGTTGTCTGGAAGGGTGTCGAGCTCAGCGGCGGTGTGGCCGAGGTCACAGTGACAGGCAGCGTATTGAACACATTGCTGGGAATTGCGGAGGGTGCATCGCGGCTATCTGAGCGCGCCGGTGGAGGAGGGAGACTTTGGTCACGCGTAGCTTCGAAAGGCGGACGAGAGGTGAGGTCGCTCATGATCGACCTGGTAGAGCTAGTACCAGGACGTCCTGCAACGGCAAATCAGCATCTCAGCTTCCCATAAATACGCACAGACGTCTCAAAGCCCTTATCGAGGCTTAGAGCAGTATCGTACCGGAAATAGATGCTCAGGCAAGGCGTCTGCTTTTGATCTTTGAGACGCGCCTAGAGCGGGGAGAAGGCGAGTTGACCAGGCGGGGCTGGTGTGGTGATGCTATGCCACGAGCAGGCTCTTCTATAACAAGTACATGGGCGCGTCGAGACTAATTGAGCAGGAGCGAAGGTTGTTGTGCGAGGCTAGGCGTGCGTTGTGCGTGAGATCGAAGGTTGTTGGAGACCATGCAAAGCGATGTTGGTAGACAAGCAGCCACTAGAAGCGTCCGTCAAAAGGGTTTAAGGGGTGTCGAAAATCGAGTGAAGAATGGCGCACTTGAAGAATTGAACGGTGAGTCGAAGCGAAAGCGAAGTCGAGAATTCGGGTTGTGTCGGGTCGGGCAAGGAAGGAGGGCGAACGGTGGATTTGGATCGAGGAAAAGAGAGGCAGCGGCACAGGAGACGAGGTTGAAGACGTCGAGGAAGTCGAGTCACGACTGGGAGCATCGGCGGCGGGTTGTCGGGGTGGATTGGCGTAGGCGGCGGGTGGCAGCGGGTGCAGATGCCTTGTGAGAAATTGGGGGAAGCATGGTAGGGCAATGTGTACAGGTACATGGCTCAGCCGTGGGCATGGTACTGTGGTCTGGTTAAGGCCTGGAACAATCTCGGTACAACGCATGGTGTACACTCGGGCTATCTGCCTCAGTGGGGGCAGCGACTGTTGGGGACCAGGATAGGCACGAGTCAAGCGCCGGATATGACAGGCTGCTCTAATCACGGATGCATTCATGTCTCCGACATCAGCATCAGCGTCGCAAGATGAGGAAATTCAATTGTCAGAAACCGGCGCGGACTGAGAATCGATGATGCTGAGAACGTTTGCGGAGGCACGGGACGGGAATCGACAGTGGCCAGGTCGGAGGGCTACCTCACAGGGCGTAAGTACCTGTACATGGCTCAATCAGGTTCTCCAACCAGCCGCTGCAATCAATCATGTTAACGTTGCACCAGCCCAGCGGGCTCTACTTGCAAATGATACTAGGACTTTGACAAAGCTTCCTGCTCGCCCTGCTTGCGTCAGTATCAGTTCTTGATGCATCGTGTTTATTTATATCCCACGGTCAATCCTCAAATGCGCAAACCAAATTCCTGTCTCGTTTCACTCTACGACACTACACATCGTGGTCTTTCAACCCCCTGGTTCCACCAACACAGACTGACCCAGACCACTGTGCAAGCGCAGCGGAGTCGGAAACTATTAATACCTTACCTGCTTTAAGCTTGCCTTGCCTAACGTTGGTCGCGTTACACCGTAAACCTCGCTAAGCGTCCATGATAATGGAGGGCCTCTCCCTGCAGTGAGCGCGCACGCATCCAGCTGTCAATGGCGCCTAGTCACGGCCCTGCCTACTTGATCCGTCAGCACCTCAACGGCAGAGCTGCCGAAAACAGGGTGGGCCACTGTGAAGCCACTGCATAGTAGCGTCTTCAGCCTCTAACGGACATACACCTTTAGGCAGTAAGGTCAACCAGCAGCGTCATATTGAACTTGCAATGATTTCAGATTTGTGGGATGCCGATTTATTCTATTCTGTCGAGGCATCTTACGACAAGCATGTAACTCCCGGGTATATCAACTCCTGCATTCGAAATCACTGTATCCCACATGTATTCGAGGGAAACCGGCCCTCAACATCCATCCAAGTCCAATCATGCGCCCACATGCTCCCTGTAGTCATGATCCATTGGTCTTGACTCCTGCATTACCACCAACACCAACCCTCATCTTCCTCCTCTGCCTTACATCGGAAATCTCCAGTCATTTATCGCACTGTCCCTCGGACTCACAAATACCTCAGGCGACCATGCCCATCCGGCCTCGCTCCCCGACACCACAGGACTCGGCACCGCTGCTGGCGCCACCCATCCCGCCGCAGTCCTCTCCCCAGCTTCAACAACACCACCACCGCTGCTCCTCCTCCTACTACCCGAAATCATCGACGCCCCCGAAGACGAAGACACCGACCCCCTCGCCCTCCTCTGCTCAGCCGCCAGAGCACTAGTCTCTGTAGCGAACGCGCCTTGCAAGTTCATCCTAGCGGCTCTAGTACCCATGGCAGCTTGGCCTTCGCCGAGTCTGGTCTGTGCAACTTCCAGGTTCGCTAGAGATGCGAGAAGAAGTCTCTGGTCTGCAACACTGTCGCTGCTTTCGAGAATTTGCACTGCTTGGGAGTATTGAAGTGCTGCTGAGGAGGGTTGTCCAGCTTGCATGCCGAGATTTCCCTGTCGTAGGAGGAGGGCTGCGCGACGCTCGTCGTCCTCTAAAAGGAGGGCTTCAGAGTTGTTGTTGGTAAGTTCCAGGTCCATTGCCGCGATTGTGCCGTTTATGTCCTCCTGTGCATCCGCAATTGCCCTCTTTATCGCACCCAACTCCGCGATCCAAGCATGTTGCCTTCCTGACCCTTCAGCCTTGGCCTGGTACTCCGAACACACGACCATCGCCTCATCCAACCTCCCGCTGTGAAACAAGTAATCCACATGGTCACCATACAGCATCGTCGTGATCAAGTTTGCCGGTCCTATCCTCTGTTCCAGCAGCGGCACCAATGTCGCATACGCAGACTCGCACAACTCGCGGTAGTCGTACGCATGGTCGCTAGCCAGGATCCTCCAAATACTCGACATGCGATGTTGAGGACCAAGAATCTCCAAGACGATGTTGGCGAGTTGCGTGACGATAAGCTGGAGCAGGCCGCTCTTATGGTGCGTGTCAAGGAACCAGAGCAGGCTGAGCATCCGTGTCGCGAAGATTGGGCTCTGAATCGCAACGAGCTCCTTCAGCGCTGCGAATGCCGGTTCCAGCATCTCTTCAAGTGAAGCGAATGATGGCTCAACCATGAGACCCAGAGGCGTCGTCTCGTTGCGAGCCATGCACCGATTGATCAGTGCCAAGCTCGTCAGCGTCCGCTCAAACAGCTCATCGCTCCTATCGTCCACCATCCTCGTCGTGCACGACACGTCATACTCCCACCTCCACCTCCCACAATAAAACGACTCCTCGATGTATTCCTTCAACAGCACGAGCACCTCTCTTTGCTGTGGTGGCGTCGCAATCGCAATGGAGGTCCCATGTGTGTTTGTAAGAAGTTGTGGGGATGGTTGAGGACTCGGGGTTCGGCACTGGACCTCGAGGGTGGTCTGCATGCTGGGGACATCGCCGGCTCGGAATCTCGCGACGAGTTGTGGGTTTCGCTTGATGTAACGGTTGATGTTGTCCATATCGACAGGCTGACCTCGGATGGTGAATTCAGACGGCTTATTGGCAGCATCGCGATCGCGCTTGAGGACCATGATGGCAAGGACCTCGTCACTCTTGAGCTTCTTGTCCAGGCCCCACTTCCAGATCCTCGACTTGAACATCTTGACCCTGTTCCAGTATCAGCATTCGATGCCTGTCCCAATTGTACTTCAGAGGGCAGACTCACGTAGCGCTGAACCCATGCTCTTTCTCAAGATAGTCCATGACTTCCTTCAAGGACTTCTTCTCCTCCTGGTAAAGCTGTGTGATGATCCCACGTTTGGCCTCCCATTGTTCGCTCGGGATGCGCTTCTTGCCGCTCTCGGAGGAAGTGTCTCGGCGGTGAGCCGGTGAGCGAGGAATTGGGGACATGTGAAAATTGTCGTTGTTATTGTTGTTGGCAGCAGCAGCACTGGACGAAGCACCGGAGGGAGTGTTCATCAGTTGCTGATGCTCTTGAAGCTAGGTTGTCGTGGGTGTGTATTGTATTGTTGTCGTGACTGTGGTCTAGGTAGTCGTCAATCGGTGCTGAAGCTATCCTCTTAAATATCAATCAAGACCCGGAAGCCCCAATTGAGGGTCCTCGAATTGGCGACCTGAGGAATATATATCAGCCATACCTCAACTCTCCAGCGATGACGCGCATGTTCCCAAATAAGATAATCAGCATAGCATAGCACAGCATAGCATAGCTACGGCACGATCGTGTGAGGCATCCCACACTAGCTCCACGATCTCCGGGAACGCCTGCAGCCACAACCCCTGCACGAGCCACAAACAGCCACTGACTGAGCTGGCATCAGCAGCCCTCACTCCGCTGAAGACCACCGCTGTAGAATGTATGTCAGAAGCACTGGCACCTGCGGCTGTGCGCGCTTGGCGACTCAGCCCTGCAACGTCTCCACTCGTGCTCCCCGTACCCAATCACACAGCACCATCTCGCTTTCGCTTCAGGGTCCCCTGGCTATCCGATCGGGGCGCGGCACCAAGTCCATGTGATTGAACCAGTGCTGTCATGGGCGGGACTGGCCCGCAAGGGGGGCTAAGATGGTGTCCGGGTGGTGCTTTGCCTGTGAGAGGCACCTGTCGCTGTCAAGTACAGTGGGCTTGGGTGGTCCTCGGTCTTCTCCGGAGCGGTGCGACCCCCCCTTGTTGGAGTCCTCCCGGCCAGCACCGGATGGGGTCGCTGCACTGGGTTGCTGCCACAACACCGAATGCCGGATACACGATGCCGCATTTATTGACGTGATGCGATAGATTGTCTGAGGCCTCGCGCTACAACAGAGCCACGATCAAACGGTTCTTCGCCAGGTTTCTCGCCCTGGTCATCTAATATTGCAGTATGTCATGTGTCGCTGATACGTCACTGCCATCAGCGCCAATGAGCGCCATGTTGTCCTGCACCTGTCTTCCAAGTCCGTGAACCCTGGCATAAGCTTGGAGACGCGCACACGGACAGCGACCAGAGGCGAATCACGGAGCTAGGTCTCCGGATACCACCATTCTTACCAAGGAACGCCTTCCAAAATTAGCCCTATAACCTTGCACCATGCCCCAATCCAGCAACTAACAGTCAACCCCCCGGCACGCCTCCCATCAGACTGTCCTCGGAGACTGGGGGAGACCCTTGGCCCACCATCACAGCACGGTAACGGCATCGTGTTGTCTCGTGAGTCGAGCGATACCATTTCGTCGTCAATGTCTTTGAACATCCTTCGTTCCTACAACGATAACCTGGGTTCTCACGAAAAGCACAGCCTTCTCGCATGTGCTTATTTCGGTTGCTGACATTCGAGAATGTCTTCGGGCAACCGAGAGACTGGCACCGAAGTCGGTCCAGGGGTTTCGATGGTCTATTCGACGGAACACTGCTAGACAGGCTCGAAGCTACCCTGATTGGGCACGTCAGCACGAACTCCAGGGGTATGCCAAATATCCTCGATTTCAACGTACACCATATCTTCGGTGGAGAGAGCTCTCGAGTCTGCACCACATTGAAGAAAGTAGGGGTCCAAAGACTGGCTCAGCTTGTCCTCTGACGCAAAGGACCCTTGAATCCATGCCTTCATTGTTGGTATCAGCGACACGTATGAGCCGTCAAGAGTTGCGAGCGTTCGTTCGATGATGTCCCCAGTGGCGAAACGCTGTGCAAGGCTGCAGAACTCCTCGAGCCTGTCTAGGGCTCTTGGTCGTTTGCCAGTTGATGCCCGCTGCCTTGTGGATGGGGAAAGGCTGC
This sequence comes from Sarocladium kiliense, assembly GCA_030734395.1. Lineage (NCBI taxonomy): Eukaryota > Fungi > Ascomycota > Sordariomycetes > Hypocreales > Sarocladiaceae > Sarocladium > Sarocladium kiliense. The sequence continues at coordinate 353,357 of JAUZTG010000047.1, forward strand.
CCTCATTAGGCAATTGAACCCCTGTGCGGCCTGTGAGCAAAACCGTAGGAACAGCTTGTATGAACGGGGGTTATACTTTTGATTGCATAAAGAATCTTGGAGAATTCTTGCGACCCAAGAAGAAGCACCACCGTTGGCGCGATGCTTTTCCAAGTAGCATCTTCCTCAGGTCGGGTACCGCGATCGTTCGGCCGCGATCTGACCTGCTCCTCCTGTACCGCATCAACCTTGATGAAGTCGAATAAGTCGAACTCTTCTCCGTCAGCCCATTCCCTCCAGGAGTCCAGCCCAAATGACTCCTGGGTGGTGCCCACCGGATAATGACAGCTTGAGTTTGCTAGCTGTTGTTTTCGTTGTTCGTCACTCTTCCGCCATGCGTGATGACAGCCATAGATGAATGACAAGCGTAGGCCGCGGATTGTCGGCACGTCAACGCTTCCATTTTCCTGCGAACACACAGAAACGAGATTCTGGGCTAGCTCCTGGACACGCCAGAGCTCGTTGATGTCGCTTGACGGACTCCAACTCAAGCTGCTGGATTCGCCGAAGGCAACTTGAACAAGTGTATCGAACATGGACTGCTCCTGGGGGCTGATTGCAGCCCTCCATCGATCGTTGTCCCTATCGCTAAAGTCAGTCGAGTTCTTCGGCTTTGCCTCGAACATGCTCACCTCGCCTTGATTCCATAGCTCCCCTCGGTTGCATCTGAATCCAACGCATCTACTACCAGGAGGAGCTGAATAACTTCGGTCACACTCGTCGGAGCTTTGTTGCGAAGTAGCTGCCGAGCACATTCGAGTCCCACCTGCCATACATGCTTCGCAGAGGTGAAGCAGGGTATGACGATCTGATTCTCCCAAGGGCTGTTTGCTAGAAAAGTCCGTAGCCGTTCACAGGTATTTTCAAGCTTGCTGACGATGTCCTTGCCGATCTTCATACGGCAGCTTTGGGCTGAACTCGGCTGCACAATATGGTAGGCCGGGAACGCGCTTGCTTGTGAGCTGGACCTCATTGTGTCAGCCGTCCAAGAAGACGTTATTGGTGTCGGTGTAGATGCCCCGGATGAGAACACTGATAACTGGTCGAACCTTCGAAAACCTTCGTCCCAGCCTAGCCCCGCGATGCGGTTGGCAATCTCGGAAACACTTCGGGAGGGCTCGCGAGAAGCTCTCTGTGAGAGCTGATGGCTCTGTGGAGACATTTCCATATGGTTCGCCAGTGAGCCCATGCCAGGTTGTTGGGAAAGCACGGATTCTGAGCGATGAAGTGAACCTATATTGTGACTCTCAAAGTCCCTCAGAATGCTCAGGGTCTCGGCAGAGCTGCAGGTCGTAGCCCAGGACAAGGCATGCGCCCAACCGTTCAAGTATGGATTTCCGACTTCCAGGAGCAACCGCAAGATATCATGTTGCTCCCATATGACTGCTGCAACGAGGGGTGTGACGTACGGTAACTGAGGCTGATCTTGGTCCTGATAGATGAAGCCGGAGAAGGAATGCCGATTCAGTACGCATAGCCTCACGGCTTGCAGCTGTCCTTGCTTAATGGCTTCGTACATTGGGTCGGCTGACACATCTCGGCCCTCTAAAGCGGATTGATGAAGGTTGCTCGAAAGTGTGCGCTGGCTCAGATCCATGAGGTATTGGTGAGTCGCACTGTGACCGCTAGCTAGAACGTTGGCGAGGAAGGCATCGTCGTGTTGTACTTCGACCTCCCCAGACCTAACGGCAGGCTCCACATGCTCTTGGAGGGCATACAAGTTACCTGCGTACGCAAGCTGTTCAAACCGGTGGTTGAATGCACTGACTTCCAGAGCAGCAGCTTCTTCGCTCAATAAGCCGAGGCGAAAGCAGTCATCAAGCTCATCGAAGCCTAACAGGAGTTTATGGTGCAGCACATCTTGAAGATAAGCTGAACTTGCTGGACAAGTAAAGGTTCGCCGAATAGCGGTGTCGGCGCCGTGATGAATAGACTCGTCAAGAAGACAGCCTCGCAACAGCAGCTTAAGCTCAATTGTTTCCCGCTGGCTCAGCTTCTTCTGCTGAAGTGTCTCGATTTGGCTCTTCAACAGCCCATAATGTGTAAGGAGCGTGGTAACATCAAGCTCCAGTGGAGAACCGGGTATGTCCGTTCGGCCGAGAGCGCCCCGGACGATCCTTTTGAGGGTCGGTGTGAGGATCTCGACAATGAGATGACGAGTGGTGCGTCGCTTCTCGATGATGAAGACAAGCTGTGGAACTGGCTCGCATGACTTGAGCTGTACAAACTTGCCAGAACCGTCCGACAAAAGCCAAGAGGCCTCTCCGCTGCAACTCTGTCAGCTGAAGATAGATGACTGACTTGAGTCAGGTTGTGGTACTTCTCTAAGATGTCGATCAGTCCGAAGTATGGACCGCGCTCCTCATGACGGCGGACTGGCCGACTTGACGGCGCAGCGAAGCTCCGAGCCGTGGGAATTGGAACAGGCCGAGATGTCATCGTGGAAGAGTGGCATACATGCTGCTGCTTCTGCTGCAAAGTCGGTAATTAGAGTCGCGTATTCCATAGAATGAAGTGTCTGTTACGCCTCATGATAGCGCTCTCACCCCGCCGACACTTTATAGTTGGCTCGTGAGTGTCACGATCTGTCGACTCGAAGGATTGCAACAATCGCAACCAACAATCGTTGGTATGGTAGGTCAAAGGCAGGGCTGACGCAGGATACTCTGACACGACCCTATATTCAGCCGAGGGTGTAATGTTTCTCCTCCGCCGGTCTTCCATTGTGAGGGTGCAGCTCTGGGTAGGGTTGCCGGCCAATGCGCTGCCGTCACGCGGTGTCGCCGACGTGCATATTTAGGAACGCGGAGCTCCACCAGCGACTCACCACCCGCACGCCGTTGGTGGCCGCTCGGTCAAATGGGCTCGAACGTATTAGCATAGGTATCAAACACGGCCGTCGGTATTATGCCGATGATTCTTTCGTCCTCACGAGCCACCGGAACCTCTCATCCGGCCCCCGAGGCATAGGGCTGCAGTTGGAGTCTTGCCATGTGTCAGCCAAAAGGCGGGATACCGCTGCATACTCGAGACGCCACGGTCAAGCCCATATGCCCTGACTGGCCACAAACAGGCAACAGTACCGAGCCTCTCCAGCAACGGTATTCGTGGAACCATAGTTTGGAGTCTCCCCCACGGGCCTCGTCCAAGCTGAGCGCTGGCAAATGGCCCGAAAAGCTACAGCGGGCGTATGAGATCGATGTGCGGCTGAGGCGCAAGCTTGGACCTGACTCGCTTTATAGTCCTCTCCGGACTCCAAGCAGCCGGGTACCCGAGTCTCAGTCGTCCCGGCATGGAGAAACGGCAAGGCTTCCCGCTTTGAGTGGCCATACAGACGTCTCTATATGCGATCCCAAGTCTGACTGGTCAGCCCAGTTCCACCATCCATCTGTAGGGCTGAGAGTCGATACGGTACTCGGATATCTTGTTGACGTAAATAGAGCATGGTTCACCCGCATCAAGTAGTCAAAAACTATCAGGATCTTTTGTGTCGACTCAACCTCGTATCGCATCCATTTAGAAGTATTTGTCTTGGCATCTGCAGGTGTTTGGTCGCTATAACGAGTTTCAGCTTCCGAGGGACTGGCGTCGATCTACAGAAGGTCAAGCCACGAACTCTTGGGTATTGATAGCATCGTCAACTCGTATTGCTGGGGAAGATAACGGATGTCCCTTCACCTTGATGCCGGCAGTCCAAGGAGGCCACCGTGATAATAGCATGCCAGCAATGCTAACCGCGCGGTATGGTCAGCGCCATCAACGAAGATGGGAGACGTAACCACTCGACTAGGGGGGGTTCACAACCGCGCGCGACTGATGATCATCCAGAGGTTCAGTAAGGCCAGCATTGCGGCTGTCGATACGAGGAATCTGGATTTTCATCAATGCTGACAATCGATTCTTTCAACTGAATTCATCATCGTGAGGTAGCTGTTTTCGATCACGAGAAGAGGTGCAGGGTGGGTAGCAGGAGGACAGTGTGAACACAGTCAAAACACCAGAGCAGCACACTGTCTCGTGAACTGCCCCACACCACTAAACGCGTCCGTCGCGTCCTCCTCATCCGCGTCCCCATTACCTTGTCAATCGTCTGGTGGGATCCCACGGTCATACCGCTTGACACGACGCAACACGAACAGCATCCCCCGGACTCGCTCATGATAGCCTGCCCGTCATGTTGAGGCAACAGCACGATCGCATTGACCCAAAGCGGCGAAATATCGTCGACCATCGGAAGAAGCAGTTTGCTACGCCTCAGTACAAGGAAGCCGATTATCCCACGCGCCTCAACTTCTATAGTGATGCTCCGACTGCCGACATCACGCTGGAACAGTTTGAGCAATGGGCGATTGACAGGCTGAGAGGTCAGTGGCTCCCTTATTTCCAATAGTGCTTTCCTGACCAGTGCGAATAGTTCTGGGCGAGCTCGAGGCGTGCTCCTTTCGCAACCGATCACCTGCGGAGACGGCCACTCACATGAAGCCTCTTCTTGATAAGTACCTGCCGCTCGACTCCAACAGCTCCGCATCATCAAGTCTGTTTGCACAGCGACAGAAAGACCACTATAGTCACTTCATCTTGAGGCTGGCGTTCTCCTCAACAGAAGACCTGCGTAGACGCTTCACACGCGTGGAGACCATGCTTTTCAGGCTGCGATTCAACAATGACGACCTGAGCGAGCGATCGAAGTTTATTGCTGGTCTTGACTTCGATTGGTGGGAGACTGTCACTGAGCAGGAGAGACAAGAGTACGCGGCGGAACTGGCTGCGACAGCTGGGCCACGCAAGTCTCCTGAGGATGATAGCTGGTTCAAAGTCGATTGGGACCGCGTGCCAGACCTGGTCGAGGGACGCCGTGTGTTCTTGAGGCATGGGAAGGCATTCGTACCCGGGAGAGAGCAGTCAAGTATGGTGGTCGCGGAGTTCTCGACACGCTTGGAGAAACAATTGCAGGTGCGTAAACAGTGGCGTTTATGGAGTGACTGAACTAACATGTACTCTCAAGCTCACCGCACGAGCTCTCCCTCGCCTGGACGAGGACGACCGCTTGACTCCGATTCTCGACCATCTGTCAAAGAACTTCGTCACTCCAGATGCAGCCTATATGTCAGGCTCAACTGCACCCGAGGGAGCACATATTTCAGCGAACAACATCGACAACCTATCGCAGCACTTCCCTGCCTGCATGTCTCATCTTCATCGTTCGCTACGTCGGGATGCTCATCTCAAGCATTACGGACGTCTCCAGTACACGCTGTTCCTCAAAGGTATCGGGTTGAACCTGGAAGAGTGTTTGCTCTTCTGGCGCCGGAGTTTCCACAAGATTGATGACGACAAATTCAACAAAGAGTACAAATACAACGTCCGCCACGTATATGGTGACGTGGGAGGCGACTCAAACCGTCGAGGTGGTGGCTACAGCCCCTTTAGCTGTCAAAAGATCCTCACAGAACATCCGCCAGGCCCGGGAGAAGCTCACGGTTGTCCCTACCGACACTTTAATATGGAGAACCTCACGGCGCTGGTGCAAGCCATGGGCGTGTCTGACAGAGCGACACTTCAGGGCATTAAGGAAGACAAAGACCATCAGAAGTACCACATGGCCTGCAATCGGTATGTTCTCTCCAAAGATCCGAAGTGCTAAGCCTCATGGCGATCTGCGGCATGCTAATTCTACGTGCAGGGTATTTGAGCATCTGCACAAGGCGGAGATCAAGAAGGCCAAGGAGGAGAGCATCATGACCTCAAACCAGTTGGAGACTATTGTCCACCCTAACGAGTACTTCAAGCGGAGCTACTTGCTCAAGAACTTGGGGAAAGACAGCGACGTGAAGATGGAGCAATGAGCATCATGGATCGTATCGGAGTTCGGAGTTGCAACGGCATGGCTTGAGGAGTAGCGTGATATAATTGGTGATATGTATCGGCCATGGGCTTAGCATAGTGGCTGAACGTACAGACATTGTTGGATAGCAACAAGCGGCATTGGCCAGGTTGTTGTCTGTTGTTGCCCTTTATTGCACACAATTTACAATCTGTGGTGACGGAGCCCCAGTACCAGAACCTTACCTGGCCCGTAACTGCCAAGCAGTATGCACTCGGGTCCCTCCGACGGGATTTCGTGTCTGTTCCTGGTTGCATCTCATCTGCAACATCAGCGCTGGCATCCTGGCTATTTCTGTCCCTGTCCGTTACTCCTTTGCTACTCCTCCGTTACATCAACGTGCGGGCATTTCGTCGAATCGCAGCTTCCGGAGTGCTAGCTGGGTGTCCCCCTTGATTAGCACACCAGCCTCTGTGCCTGTTGGCTGCATGTGTGTGCAGCAAGACAAGCAGACACGAGCCCCTCCTCCGGCGAGCGGTGAACGCCAAGACTGTCAGGCGTATGCGCTATGAGGTCAACATGCATTACTAGACGCAGCGGCTTGTAAGCCAGCCCCTGTCCTTCCAACGGAAGAAGGCAAGGCTTCAACAGCCGAGGGCACATTATTGAAGTTATTTTATGATTGTCCGGACAAGGGTCAGACACATGAAATGCGGGCGGGGATACTTGCCCGCCGTGTTGAGCTGGGAATGGATGAGGCGGAAGAGGTGCCGTGATTGGTCATATTTGTTGAGGCTATTGCATACATGTTGAGGCTGACTGACGACAGCCTCGGAGCCAATATGCAGAGGATTCTGCGGGGGCCAGGAAGCAGGATGAGAGAAGCTTTGCTGGAGACGAGCGGCCCCAGACGGACGTCCCAGAGTTTCGGGCCTCGCCCAAGCAGCATCTTGTCGATCAATTGATGAGCTCCAAAGTCTAACCGTATTATAGATGAGATCTGCGATTACTCTGGCAGCATATCAACGATCTTTTGTGGACTTTTCTTCTCTTCAATTTAGGGGTCTTTTCTCAGTTTCTCTTGGGGTCTGTCACGACAGCCGGCACTTGTTGAGTGGTAGCCGGTTCAATAGATGGGCTATCCTAGCCCATGGCGCACGTCAAGCACACACTGCTGCCCCTCTCACCTGCGTCATGACGACTTCGTGCGTCCAGCAGACCCTTGCGAAAAAGGACAGGGGGCCGACAGGCGTTCAGGTTGAGGTACTATCCGTCACGAAGCTACTCTAGATAAGGGAGGAATGTGTGCTGTGGGTGGATTGGGTAGGAGATACACCACCGGCAAGACGGCGGAAGGGGCGTGAAGAGGGGGCAGAGTAGACCATAGGCGGCCAGTGAGGAGATGGAGGGCGGGGATGGAGGCGGTATATAAGGTTGCGGGCAGAAAGTGAGGGCATCGTGCGTCTGCATGACGGTGGTTGTGACGACAAATGCGGCGGCGGGCGGGGGGGGTGCGGGACCGTGGTGCAAGCCCAATTTACGCCGTCGGAGGGGATGGTAGGCCGAGAAGGATGCCTTGAGGAGGTATGTTGTAATACGGCCGTCATCAAATTCATCCAAATGAGGGGAAAGCGCCCGTAACAGAAAAGAAGATCAAGACGCTGGAAACCAGCAAGTTCCTGAAGCCCCAAACACATCAGACGAAGCCGTTGAACAGCTACAACTGAAGAAAAATAAAGCCGACGCTACGACATCTGACACGGTGGCTGCGTCGGGTTGTTCCGTTTTCACCCACTGAGACCGGACGGTTAGGTTCCCTATCGTGCAACCTCTACAGGCAGACGACGCACCTTTCAGGCGCCAGTGTCTCAGGGCCCCGCCGCTCAGCCTGACACGTAACCACCATCTTAAACGGCGCAACTGGCAGAATGAAAGTGTGAAGACACCAGACACCGACTGCAAGCCACGGTGGGGCTGCCAGGATCTGGGACGGTATCCCTAATGGGACACCGTTCCAGGCTCATCCGGGGACGTTTGCTGCCAACTTCTTCCTCCAAGCCTTCGATTCCTCCCTATGACGGCGATGACGGCGATCGTTCAACACGTATCCTGACGTCTCTATCGCTCGATGACCCCTATGATCCTCGATACAGGGTCTCACGACAATTAGGCAAAGATCACCGTCCTGCAGCAAGCAAGAGGCACAACGACAGCGCTGAGAAGCAAGAAACCGTACCACGCAGGTACTGTCTGTGAGTGGACGGAGTGGATGTTCCCTACTAGGTGGGAAGGAAAGACGGCACTCCCGTTTCTGGCCGCCGTCCAGCGCTGCCATGGCCGAGTTTGATCGATACACACCTCCCCAGTCGATGCCTACCTTGGGCACCGTTTCGCCAGACTGCTGTAAATCGGAGCTTTGCAGGGCCATCAGTGAGAGCCCGATGAGCGCTAGTCCAAGAAGGGGCTGGCGTGGAAGAAACGGACGAAGCACAGGGCCAGGCACAAGCAAAAGGGAAAGAAAACAGGATCGGAGGACGCTCCACTGTGGTTCACTGGCTGGGGGGTTTGGGTTTTAGCTTCGCCGTCAACAGCTCTTTGGCCTTGACTAACGTTGGCTTTCACATTCCGTTCGTTACTCAACTGTGTGCCGAGCTGGAGGTGGGCTTGCTCGGCATTTCAATACTGTGCCCTCGTTGTATGACTTTGGGGCACCTTGGACCATGGTCGAGACCCCGACAGTCCCCGTAACCACCGAAAGCTCCATTACACCGCGCTGTCTGCTGTGGGCTGTCTGCTGTGGGCTGGTGTTTCTGACAGGTTCCAGCGATGCCGAAGACCGGGAATGGGCTGAATCATCCACGAACCGTCACGCCGGCAGCCGGGAACAACCTCCGATGACCGGTTATACTATACTGTACGGAAACGCGTGGCAGCTTGGGGATCGAGCGGACAATCTTCCACGAGACGTCAATTGCTCGATGGATCATCGCCCGGATCAGCAGATCAACAGTGGCCCGCGATCGAACGCTCATCGAACGAGCCATGTGGTGCGTCAGACACTTAGGGGCTCTCAGTGGACGAGAAGAAAAAAAACCACCTGGAATTAAGGGTCGCTGGGACTGCCAAGAATCACACGCATGCTGATCACTACTGTGCGCCAAACACCCCACTGTAGATCTACTACTGACTTAGGGCACATCAGATCGATCGAGACTTGCGAAAGCGAGCTGGCAAACGCCACTGCCTTGATCAAAGGACCTATGCCACGACTGATTATTTCCGAATCCTATAGCTATCAGAGGATCTGGGAAATATGGTCCCATCGACGGAGTGACCCTAGAGGCAAGGTTATCTCCTCTCAGGCGTACATCTACCACCGTGAGAGTAACATGAGTTGGCACCGCGACTCATGCATCATTGCATCCGGATTGCGGGGATGGTGCTACGATGGACGTACGGAGTAGAGTTCCAAAAAGTTCCTGCCACGGCGCGAAAGTCTGGTCCCGACCGGATACATCTAAACATTCCTGTGGGAGGATGCACCCTGTGCCTTCAATTTCCTGCCTTTCGCAGCGGATACCCGGTTTTCGAGTCGGTTGTGGATTGGTATAGATGCAACGCAGCGGGAATAATTGCGCGAAGGTAGCGGTCCCCTCTTTAAACAAGTCGCACGATAGGAATCCTCCAAACGCCTATTAAGATTGAGCGTGGGTCGACGAGAGCCGTCGGGACACAAGGGTCGTGAGACAGAAGCTCGTGCAACAATGACTGTGCGCTCAGCGTGTAATTGCGTTTGTCGCAGCGAGCGACGAGGCGTCCACAAGATTACAATTCGTGATCTAATCGATGGACACGCTTGGAGCGCGTCATCTAACAACAACCGTTACCAGCAATTCAGAAAGCAGGATCACGGCATCTGGCGCTGCGCAGGATGCTTGTACATCTCCCTCGAGCATCGGCGACGGTGGTGTCCATCGAGCAAATAGAACGCGGGGGGGCAAGCAACTAGCCAGCCGGTCGCCACCATCCCGTGGGAGCTTGCGCAGTAGCGCGGCCTTGTCAAGTTGGATCAGTGATCTACCGTTAGTACTACCTTAAGCTGTTAAGATGAGGGGACAGGGGTGCACAGCAGTGAAAACGACGATTGAACCAGAACGATTGAACTGAGGTGACAGCCAAGGGACAGCTAACACTCGGAGGTCCCATGCAGGACAAAACTCAACCTGTCCCGTGTCTGCCACGACGGCTGGGCAAGGCAACCTGCTGCCTCAGTGCGACAGGCCTCGTGGCACATAGAGTTGAGCGGACTGAAACTATTCGCTCAATATTCAATAAAGGGCTTGCGACGTATTGTATCCAGCGAAGGCTGTTATTGCGCCGGATGCGCCAGTGCGTCCGAAGCCTCGTCCGACGGGGCTGCAACATGCAGAAACAGGCAGGCGGCGTGTTCCAGAATCGCATTCTGGACAATGCGATGGAGCCGGTCGCGCGATTCACGCCCAGTGATCGAGAACCGTAAAACGGTGGAGGAAAAGGGGTGCGCCTCCAGGGCAAGCCTCCTTGTCCATCAACGAATGTGATCGCAGTACCGTAGCGCCGGAGGTCAAGGAGGGCGTTTATGACCAGACAAGTGTTGGTTTCTGGTTCTGCGACGAAGAAAGAAAGAGTGTGAAAGCCACGACAGGTGACGAATCTCGGAGCTGAGAGCTTGGCTGGGATTAGGGGACCATCATCCTTTGTGCATTCGGAATTTTGAGATGCGACAGAAGTAAGGCGCACAGGACCCCGAGACAGCCGGGACGGTGGCTTACTTGACAGGCGTGCGTATTCAACATGGTCACCAGCCTCGAACCGTATTGTTGCTGACTCCTGCCCCCAGAGGGAACCGTTTGTCAGGAAATGATTACTGTATAGAGTAAGAGTGGTCCCCTTGGTGGACTGTTGATCAAAGAGTCCAGACCGTCGGAGCAGGCCCGGAGCAGAGTGTGAAAAGTCAAATTTGGCAGCGATCATCTCCTTGCTGGAACATGGACGCCTCATCAACAAACCCTGGGCTCGATGACAGGGGATCGATCCCCGTTACAATCGGTGCGCCGAGACAACATCGAGAGAGCCAGGGATTATCGACGTCGATCCTTTGAGGCGCGGGAGGTATATCGCGGGCTGGACGGAGCTCTTGGGCAGAAATCGATGGTCCCATGTATTAGTTTTGCGCATGCCTGGTACGTCTGCTGCGACCCATCGATTCTTTGCGCACCTGTGGGCGCGAAACCCCTGGTGAGTCGGCAATCGCGGGATCGCTTCTTCCAGAACGATCTACAAATTACAATTCATCATGATGGGCGGAGCATTCATGTTCGGCATCTCGGAAATACACTCCTGCAACCTGCCGCCGGACCGGGGTCTGAGGAGACAAGCAAAGAAGGACGGGATCAGAAGACGTGGCTGATATTAGGTGAGGCGGTCATATGCCAGTCAAAAAGGGACCGTCTGGTCAACAAAGGTACTGTGCGTGCGTTGCGTATTACAGTGCACACAATCTTACATTTGGCAATCACTAGGGGTACGTGTCTATCTGCAGGCCGTAGCAGGCCCGAACTTAGATTTACACAGCCCGGTGTGGCTGAATTGGAGGGACGCAGTTGCTCCGAGCCTGACAGGGCGCAGGTCGTCTTGTAGGCTGGCATAGCTACAGCAGGGCAAGTTCAGGGTCATTGCGAAGGCTGCGGATAGTGATTTGGAGGTGTAAGAATATTAGTTTGAGCTACTGCATGGATGGCGCGGCCAGTGTCCCCGTCAGCCAGAATTAAGTCCCAGCGGGATGCATACGAAGGTGTCAAGTAAAGTAAGACTGAATGAGAGAGATCGGCTGTGCGGGTATCAAAGATGTGCGCTGTGCAGACACAGGCATCCTTTACATTTCATCACGAGGGAAGCGGCGCATCACGATGAAGTGATCAAGACTAGCGATTGACCACAAAGGCTGCGATGGACGGGCTAATGGTAGCGGGGGAAACAAGGGAGGATGGCTGGCGCCGTGGTGGTTCATCACGGGCTTGATTGAACAGAGAAATGGTTGTGTGAGCATCGACGATCTAAGGGAAGGGCGGCGAAAAGATTCGCGGCGCGGAGATCGAGCTTAGTAGAGAGAGATACGCAATGGTTTAGAGTTTTGGAGAGGAGTTGTTTTTATGTCCGGTTTGTTTGATCAGTTGATGCCGGGCCAAGATGGAAACAAGTGACGAGTTGTATGTAGAGTTTTGGCTACTGGCTTGGATTGTGACATTTGATGAGGAGTGGGATGGAGGAGGTGATGGTCGCCGAGGGACAGGGACCAACGGACGGATGGTGAGTGAGGGGAGCTGACGAAACGGACGAGAGCCGAAACGAGTCACCGTCTTAGCAAAACGGAAGGCATGCAAGGTCGAAAGACACGGCGCACACCCCTCCTCTGGGCCTCTTCATCGAGATTCGTGCCACCCCCCTCCCTCCTGGGCCCCTGTCACGGCGCCCAGAGATGGTGGGAAGAGTCATGCCCCACCGCCGAAACAAGGTCCGCATGGTCCGGGCCTGTTCGTCAGGCCCCCAGCGCAACTCAACTTACTGGAGTCCAGCCCAGTAAGGAACGGTCTCGCTCACTACACTGCACTGTCGTAACACCCACACCCCCCCATCCCATCCCCCCAGTCTCCCGCCCTGCAAACCGCACTTCTTCCTTCTTAAACGAAGGCTTCCCTCATCTTGCTCGCTCACATGGATCCCTTCCCTCCCACATTACACCACGATCAAAGGATTCACTCGTCAAACTGGGCTTTTTCCTTCCTAATCAAAAGCCATTCAAACGCCTCAACTAGTCTCGACGCACCTACCATCGACTCTCAGCAAACACGCGTGTACTCGCTTCGCCTCACATCCCCGCCAGCGATCCTCTTCTCTCCATCCAGCACGAGCCTATTACGGAACGGGCTTCTCTCAGTCTTCTGAAACATCCCGGCTACTGCTTCGAAGGCTGGACCCTTGGAAAAGGAAGAAGGACACTCGGGCCACGACAACGTCAAAGCACCACTGCTGCAAGTCATACTTTGGGTTTCATCAGACCATCTCCCTCTCCTGGGCAACTTCGGTCCCATAACGGGCAGCCACATACACCTGCATAAAGACATCTTGTCTTCCACAACCTTCACCATGCCTTCCCGACCATCCACACAACACTACGGCTCGTCCTCATCCTCAGCCTCCTCTGATTCCGACGTCTCATCTACCTCATCCTCCGCACAAGCCGGTGGCTACCGATATAGCATGGACTCTGTCCAACGACCCATTGCCTCTGTTGAGGTCCTGCGGTGCATGCGCTGTGCGCGCTCCGTCGAGGCCACCTCCACAGACGATATCAGCTCAACCGGCATGGTCCGCATCTCCCACGGCTTGTACTACTGTGAGCGTTGTGCGAAGATGGTTGGCTACAAGTAAATGAGCCATGATTCAACACAATCTTTCAGCAACTCGCACGAGCAGCAGGATCTGTCAATCTGAGATAACGACGACACGACTTACTTCATTCTATCACGATATCCTCTGGAGTCACAGTACATGTACTACCTCCTAATGAATCTGGTCACAAAAAAGAGAGTCAAGAGCTGCACCACCAAAGCTCCTCTCGCCAAACCACCCTTCCGCGCCGACGCCACCTTGAGCGTCCGCAATACACGCGACACTCTCATGTCGATTGCTTTGGCTTTCATCGTCCTCACTTTTTTGGACGAAGCGTCTCTCTTTTGACGCCCTTCTTCATCCAAGCATACGATCAACAAAGGGTTGGATCCTCGTTTCATCCCCCTTTCCCCCCTTACCTTCCCCCTGTCCTCGAGCTATCCTGATGCTCGAGATGATTCCGGTTCACCCGGATTGCCCATTCACTGCAATGCGCACAATGCACATCTGTCTCATTTCCATCGGTCTTGGGAGTTGCTTAGCCTTGGTGGCTGAGCATATGGGAACGCGCACGGTACCCCGGCTCAGGCTTACGTGGGGCCCGGGCATGCCGACAACCTAATACAGGTCGGATCAGCACGATGCCTCACCCAAACCATCAGGCAATTGAGCGTCGCCTTTTCGCGCCCAAACGACGGAAGCTTTCGATTGCGACGACTATTCCTCCCTTGTTTGGACCCGAATTTTGGCTTCAATTCAATTCTCCCTCGCAGTGCACTACTGGTCATGAAAGGCTCTCGACCCTGGTCAATTATGTCAGCGCCCATTGGTGCTATTTTTGCACGGCGGGGCGGAGCCTTCCATCATTGTGCATGAGCCGACGCTCTCTCATTCGACCAGCCTGGGACCTGGTGCGCCGCACAGGCCTTTTTGGGACAAACATGAGATCAGTGTCGATAGACAGGGGCCCGTCATCTCAACACGAGATTTCAACCCTTCATTTCACTATTTTTGGGTGGATGAGCGAGCGCCCGGATCTTTGACGAGCAAGATCGCGCCTCGCATTTGTACAGGTCAGGGTACTGCATTCGGGCAGCAACTGGCGTCTTGGGAATGGTGGTGGCTGCTTTACGGCCTCTGATTTTGGGAGCCTCGAATTAGGCACATGGGACTTCCACTTTCTTCATTGAGGGATATACAAGCCTATATGGTATCAATTTGGGCGTCCATTTTCTGTATCTTTACCAGAGCGAAATGAAGCGACTTTTTTTCAGTGGAGGACACAAAGAATATGAGATGGGTGAGGCAGAGAAAGCACCAATCAAAACAAAGAGAAACCTATCTTCCAACTATTACAATCAGTCTGTGGAAACCTTGTAGTGTGAATCTGTGACAAGCGATGTCTATGACTATTGGAGTCTTGGCTGCGTCGAACTGCGAACCGAGGCGGTGACGTAAACGCTGTCGTTTGGGCGCTTAGTCGGACCCCCCCTGGCGAGTGATGCCATTTTTATGGCTGGATTTCGTGTCTGGGGCGTTTGAATGCACGCGACTCGGATCTTGGCATTTGAGCAAATATTCCACAGTTCGGAGTAGAGGACGTAACGATTACCTTAGTAAGTTGGACTGTATTCAATGTGGGAAATACGGGGACTATTGTTTCATGGACGAGGTGCCGAGGAGCCGGCTGGCTCGGAAACTAAACGCTGCCTTGATGGGCTGAGCGAAACGGGGGATTCGCTGGGGGTGGCTGTGTTGCACGCCTTGCATTTCGTTGTCAAACACGTACGTACGTACGTACGTTTATTATACTAGCAGTGAGAAGGATACAGAAATAGGATCAGGTCATGTTGTACAAAACAGACAGGGAGATACCCCTGTCATGGCATGTCGTAGAACTTCTCTTCGCTGGCTGAGAGAATATGAGTCAGAAAGCGACAAGGGAGCCTGAAAGAAATGAGACCCTTGTTTTTTTTATAAGGCGTCGGGCACGAACAGTGGGCTTTTGAGAGGCTTAGTTTACGATGGACTGTGTGAGGCTAGAGAGCTGTGAATTATTTTATTGTGCAGTCGGTGAAGGAAGGGATTCGGGTTTGGGGGTCGTTGTCTGTGCCTAACACGCCGAAAGGGGACCCTGAAAAAAAAAAATAGACTGACGCACCCACGCATCTAAGGCTCGCCCGCCTCAACGCGTCCGCCTTCCGTTGGCTAAGGTAAGGACGCCTCAACCCCAACAGTCGCACAAGCGAACCCCTACCATACGGTAACGGTAGGCTGTCATGTCATGAAAGCCTCACACGGCACGTGAAGAATTTAGGGCAACATTGCACGAGATTACATACAACTCAAGTGCGTTGGGAAGAAAGGTCTAGACTTTTGAGGTCTTGGCGCGTGAAGACCAACGCTTGCGGTTGGGGCACTTGTGAGTAAGCGGACAAAGGATCCCCCTCTATTGATTCGAGGGGTCTAGACCGGTCGTTGAGGAAGGGAAACAACGTTACAGAAGCATTTGTTTGCGATGATCAAACGGGAGGACAGGGTTGGGTAGGCTGTATAGAGGGTCTGCCTCGCCATGATGGGATCAGGATCAGATGACTTTGCATCCCAAGCTCCGTCCAGAATAGTCGCAAGGTTTCGTCGATCGAATGAGACATGGACCCAGGTATGTAGATTCTTTGTTTTTTTAAGATTTCCGGATGTGGGAATCCAAGGGAAGGAATGTGTTTAAAGTTTCGAAACGCACGAAAAAAGTTAGTTACAAGCACAGCCGCCCGTTGGAAAGATCATCCCATCCCACAGCTTAGACCAAGCTGGACCCTGAAATTTAGTTTTTATGTTAGGCCACTGCTAGCTGCCTGGAGTGGGATTAGGGGCTGCAAAGACAGCTGAGCTCAGGCCTTCAGGGGGGGTGGGTGTGTGAGGGGACCCCCGGGATCCAATGATCGACAGTGAGCACGCACCATGATTCGTCTCTTTCCCGTTCCTGTCTCTTTGACGGAGTCGGCTCATCAGCCCACTCGGTCGGGGTTGACCGTAGCTGAGAGCAAGAGTTTAAAACGTGGGGAATGGGCAGTTTGGAGGGCTTTTGGGATGGTGATGCGAAGGGAGGCATGTGATTTGGGTGGGTTTGGAGCTTTTTAGGTTGATGAGGATGGAAGAGGACGCCGGAGGCGGGAAGACGGAGGAAGAGAGATGGGTAAGGGGAGCTGAAGGAGTGCAAATGGAATGGAGATGTGAGTTTGGTAAAGGGGTGTAGGCTTCCGAGTTGGGCACCGTTTTCGTGGTCATGATGGATATGGGGCTAGATTGCTTGTGAGACAGTGCTATAAGGGGCTTCAAATATGGTCTTAGTTTGTTCTCTCATTCAGTATTAGGCAGTGCAATGATAGGCTCGCTGGGAGTCGGGACACAGAAGCAGACGATGTGTGCGTGTACAGTGCCACTATCGTGAATAAAGCAAACATGCAACTGATATGCAGTGACAATTACCACAATCCTAACTCCTAGTCATATATATGCCCCTCGCATTTTGTCAAATGCCCGATGAGGCTATCGCGGTAGTCCCTTGCGTTGAGGCAGGGCTGAATCACCCGTTTCATGGTTGTGTGGCTGTCCATGGCTTCAGAGCCTGGTGTGGCAGTGGAAACACGCCATGTAAAATCAATAAGGCAAATATGTAACTCATATGCAGTGATCAATATTGTAATATTAGCTTTTGGACCTCCTGTATACACCTCGCATTTTCTAAAAAGCCAGAGCAAATGGTGGTATCTTGTGCGAAATCATCTCATCGTTAGAAGCCTCCCGTCTTTCTTCCGCCTAATCCTTATCCTACTACCTCAAAGTCATAGCCTAGTTCCGCCCTGATCCCCCGCAGCTCATCCTCAATGACCTTTGTCGGCTCTTCTGTTTGCGGCGTCGCCTGCGGCGTATCCTTTTGGCCAAGGAAAGGGTCAACGTTGCCGGGGACAGGCCGCTCTGCCATGACTGGCCAGTGGTCTTGCTGTGTTTAGAGTCAGTATTTATACGTGTAGAGCAAGGGATCTAGTAAAAGGGGGGTTGAGAAGAGAACTTACACCGTCGCGTACTGTCAGCCCGTGCTTCTGTCCACGAAATAACCTGTCTAGCTTCGCTCTCGTACCAGCCACCTTCTCAAGATTCACGAGACGGTAGCCGAGGAACACGATGCTCTCCTCCTCGTAGCATGCTGAGTATCCTTTTTCCCTCACGACCTGGAGACGACCTCGGGCGTGGACGTCAATGCCAAAGCTGGGGTCAAGCGGGATTTGAGCACCGGCTCCAGCGCCTTTGCGGTTAGAGGTTTCGTCTGAGGTTTCGAGGTTGGTGAGGGTGACGATGTCGGTGACGAAGTAGGCCTTGCCGTGGTTCTCTTGGAGGAGCTCGAAGACTTCTTCAAAATATCTGGATGCAGTGAGTATGAGTGATAAGGATGCAGATTCTCCATTGACTAGGGGGCGAATACTTACTGTTTGTTTCGGAGAAGCTCTTTGAACTTCTCACCTGGAGAGTCCATATGCCATACTCTATAAAGAAATTAGTATAATCTCCTATTTCCAAGATTGCATGAAGGCATAGAGCGAAAAAGTCTTACCTCGCAACCGTAGCCACATTCTTATGACTCTCCTCCTTAGCTCTCTCACCAAATGCCTCCAAAATCTCATTCACCGATGCCGACACCGTCGCGTCCTTGATCCTCCTTGTCCAGAACTTCACGTTTCGTACCTGCACTGGCTTCGGATCCAGGTCAGGCACCAGCTCGCGCGGCAGCTTGTTCATATGGTAAGGTACACGGCGTTCGAGCGGCAGGTCCGTATACTTGACGACGCAGCCGATGAGCTTGTCGCGGTACTCGCTTGCGTCGAGGCGGGGCTGGACGAGCCACAGAGGCTTTGTGTTTTCGTGGCCGTCCATAGTGCCGTTGAGAGGTGTTATGCTTGAGTTGCTCAAAGTGTAAAAGGAGGAAATGGAGGCCGTCTATAAAGGTCTTTGGTGGGTGGTTATAAATCCCCTGGCCTGGCGTTTGAGTGAGGCGGTGATGACCCGACGGCAGTTGAGCTGAGGGAGCCTTGTCGCTGGGGGCTGAGCCACGCATGCGCCACTACCAGGGGTACAGACACAATAAAGCGAGCACTTTACGTGTGTGTCAACATTGTAATACGGTTGTACCTTTTCAGCAGGCCTATGTTACGCTCAACATGTGACTCTTACAAACCCGCCACAACCCGCTAAACCTGGGCTGCCTCAGCCAGAACTGTCGTGTTCCTAGGAAACGGGATGCTGGGATTCCGAGATCTCGGTAGGTGACATCATTTCGATACAGTGAGAGTTCTTTCCTATAATGAATCTATATTTAGTATTATCCAAGAATCACGTGCCGCCCTTTGAACACAATACATTGAATAGGGATTATAGTGCTTCATTCGCTAAGGAAGCTGTTGTGTCCGTCAAGTTATATGCCTCATATTAAACACACAGCGTGCAAGAGCGCATCAGAACTTACGTGTCTCTTATGTGTCTGAACCATTTCCTATGTTCTTATAAACGAATGCGCTAATTTATGCATCGTCTCTTTCTAGCAGTATCGTGCATCGGTTCTTCCACAGTTGAGATTCGCAGTAATCAATCAGTGATATCAGGGAAGGGCACATATAGGGTAAGTTCGCCGATAGTGGCTCATGTGAAGATGCCAAACCTCCAGTGATAACGCCATGGTGCAGCAACTAGATACACAGAAACTCTGTGGTTCTTTATTTCATACGACACGACCTCGTATACAAAAAGCCTACACACTCTGCCTCCAGCACATGCTTCATCTTGAATTGTGATCGTGCGCTTAACCTACACTAGCCTACGGGTAGCCGCGCAGTGGAGCCGTCTGGGGAACGAGCCCTTGGACCTTAAATTCTCCCCAAAGCCGAAGGGATGCCCGGCTCAAGGTCAGCCAACTTGTCATGCAAGTCTCACTCACTTATTAAATGCGAATTTTCGATGTGGTCAAGTTGCGTTTAGCCAATTACTTTTGTTCTTGTTTTGCACGCAGATCGTAGCTGAGCTGAGGTCCTCCAAGCCTTGGCCTCTTTACACCTGTGACTAAGAAACCGAGATCGCGGCACTCCGGCCTCTCCACCTAAGCTCATCCAAATCTACCTGCCGCCTCCTCTCCCTCGCACCATCTTCTCCCAACCCTCTCCCTGCATCGTCGCATCCGGCTCTCACCATCACGACCGAGTTTCCATTCTCGACTGTGGTCTCCCACCTCTTCGATCCATTCCATCTCCTGAATCTGCCGCCAGGACTCCCACCGTACCGAGGCAGCCCTTTGTTCGCCCCCAGCCAGCGCTAGAACTGTCCGGCTTGGCGGCCTCCTTTCTGAGGCCTCCGCCCTTGTGGCCATCGACACGGGCTCGATCGACCATCGGTGTGTATCGTCGGCATCAGGACTGGTTCTCGGGCGTCATGCGATAGCTGCGCCGCGTAGGCAATGTCCTCTGCGCGACCTGGGTGATCACTCCAGGCCACCCAACAAGACCAATCCTTTGCGACGAACCGATCCTCCAGCAGCTCGCCACCGCGTGGCTTAGCTCGGCTTGTTCCGATCGCCCCGAGCAGCTTGCGCTCTCCTCTTCACATCTTGTGTATTTGTGTCTAGACCTCCCTATACGTCATCATGGCCCGACGCATCGTAAGTGCTCTCGTGCCCCCAGACTCGTCGCCTCCAGCCTTGGAAGATGGTACTGACTCCGGATCTCCCGCACAGGTTCGCACGGGCATTCAGCTCTTCTCCATCGCCATCTTCACATTCCTCGTCGTCGCTTTCCTCGATCGAAACTATAGAGTCCTTCCAAATGTCATCCATGGCTATATGCCCCAACACCACCCTGGTCTTGTCGTCACCGATGTCACGATAGCCAAATGCTCCACCCTCAATCCTTTCTCTTCATGTACGCTCGATCCCTCCGTCTGGCAGCGAGTCGACAAGGATCTCTACCTCGGCAAGACGTGGACTACGAGCGCTTTCGTCTATATCAAGAAGAAACACGAGGAGGAGCTCGATGCTGAGGATAGTGTGGTGATGGACGTCTCCATCGGGCGCCTTGAGCCTGCTCAGGGAGAGTCTGCGGATAAGTGGGAGTCTCGTGGCAACGGATTATGGGTCAGGCGTTCAGCAAAGAAGAAATCGAGCGACTCGGACGACGCCATTACGGATGTCGACGTCCTGTACGGCGACGATGCAACTGAAGCGAGAGACGGCTGGGCCATCACAGGGACACCATTGCTGCTGAGCGGCGGCCTTACTCACAGTGTACACCTCACTGTACGGAGAGGTGCTCCGGCTGAGGCGAAGAAGCTGGTGCCACGCATTCCGGACAACGGAAGGCTCAAGATCATGCAGATTGCTGATCTGCACCTGAGCACGGGAGTCGGCTTATGCCGGGACGCTGTCCCTGACAGCTACCAAGGCGGCAAGTGCGAGGCTGATCCTCGCACTCTCGACTTTGTCACGAAGATTCTCGACGAGGAGAAACCCGACCTTGTGATCCTTAGTGGCGATCAGGTCAACGGCGAGACAGCGCCCGATGCGCAGTCCGCATTCTTCAAGATCGCCGCGCTACTGATCAAGCGCAAGATCCCTTATGCAGCCATCTTTGGTAACCACGATGACGAGGGATCCATGTCTCGACAGGGGCAGATGGCTTTCATGGAAAATCTCCCTTACTCGCTCTCCCAGTCCGGCCCGAAGGACGTGGACGGCGTCGGCAACTACTACGTGGAGGTGCTTGCGCGCGGCAGCTCAGACCACTCTGCACTTACAATCTACATGCTCGACAGCCATGCCTACACGCCTGATGAGCGGAACTTCCCCGGCTATGATTGGATCAAGCCCAACCAAATTGAGTGGTTCCGAAAGACGGCTGTAGGCCGTAAGAAGAAACACGATGAATATACTCATAGGCATATGGACATTGCCTTCATCCATATTCCATTGCCGGAGTACACCGATAAGAGCAACCCGCGCAAGGGCGAGTGGAGAGAAGGTGTCACGGCACCGCGTTTCAACTCTGGCTTCCGCGATGCCCTCGTTGAGCAGGGCATTGTCATGGTCAGCGTCGGACAGTAAGGTCACCCTGCACAAGACGCAAACCCTGACAAATGCTAACATCTGTCTCAGTGATCACGCCAATGACTACTGCGCGCTCTCACAGGAATCGAAGCCTGTACCGGATGGCCAGGACCCAGCAGAGGCCCCCAAAACACCCGCTTTGTGGATGTGCTACGCCGGCGGTGTTGGCTTCGGCGGATATGGCGGTTACAATCAGTATCATCGACGTGTGCGCCTTTTCGAGGTGGATACCAATGAAGCGCGGATCAAGACGTGGAAGCGTCTGGAGTATGGCGACATCGAGATGAGGGTCGACGAGCAGATTATCGTCGATGGCGGAAAGCCGATTGATCTTCCGGAGACGAAACAGCGCTCGAGACGGAGAATCTGATGTCTTTGCTTCTTCGAACGATGTCTCCTTGGACACTCGACATGAAGTCCTTACTTTGCTTCACAATTGGATCATTTTACCAAGCACGCACCACTGGGGAGTTCTACAAAGTATGCCCCCCGTTTTGGAAGCGGTCATTACACGGCTGTGCAGAAAGTCGTCGAAAGGACGAAAAGCCACTTGCACACAACTACCTTGCATCATGAGCCTCCCCATGCAGACTCACGCATACTCATCTCTTCCCTACATGTGTCTTCATATCCAGCATTACACTATCCACTTCCGTCTCCTCTCATACACACTCGCTTCCGTCACATTTGTACATCTGGGGAAAACTTTCAAACGGCCAAAGACAAAGCGCGTTTACTGGGAACTTTCCGCATCTCCTGTTCCTTTTTTTCCTTTTTTTAGGGGGTTGCAGAACCTCACTGTTAGTCTGGTTCCTTTTCCCTTTTTCTTGTACACCGGTAAAAAAACACAAGGATGAAGGGAACGAACGAGAAGCACAATTCTCTGGTTTTTGGGTTTCTTTGGAAATGGGGGCCAGAGTATTTCTGGTAGGGGTAAGGAATCGGGAAAAATTAGGTCAGGGAATGGGGGGCGAGGAAGAACTCGCTTGAATCCCCTGTTCTCAATGGAAATACATCATGCTTTTGCGTGTCTATCTACAGTTGACTGCGTACGGTACACCTTATAGAAAGCATGCTGAAGTATCTAAACGCGCTCGCTTTGGGGTAGGAAACACATGACTCATCGGGATATCTCATGAATCGGACAAACCCAGACACCAGCTCTCCATCCTCCATCATCGCCAATTCTCCACCGACTTCTCACTCAACGAGCTCGACATGCCCCTAACCAACCTCCTCCCATCCCCAGCCCTCCTTCCACTCACAACCCCCCTCAACCTCCCCCTCAACTCCCTCCCTTTCTCCTCCCTCACGCCCTCAAAGAACTTCTCCGTCTCGTACATCTCGCTAAGTTTCGATGCCGTGTCCATGATATCTGCCTCCGTGTAGAGATCTCGTGCGGAGATCTTGATGTCGAGCACGGAGAGGTAGAGGTCTTCGGCGGTGGTGAAGGGGTTGCTAATCGTTGGGGGTGGGGGAGGGGGCATGCTGGTTTGGGCGCTGGCGCGGATGGTAGTGTTGTCCGAGGAGGAAGTTGAGGAGGGAGAGGGGGAGCGCATGGGGTGGTCGTGGTCTGGGTCTTCGAGGAGGGAGTGGCCATGCCAGCGGGAGCTGAGGGCGAAGTTCTCGGCTGCGGTTGTGTATGCTGGATTTGCTTTGCCCAAGGCACCGAGGGTGTTTAGAGCCCGCTCGTAGTTCACCCTCGCTGCATCGTAACGACATCGGATGTCATCTATGAGTGCCAGTTTCAGTACTGTGTGTGCTGTGTTCGGATGATCTTCGCCGAGGGTGCGCATGTTGATCTCGACAGCTTGTTTGTAGAGCGCCTCAGCTTCATCAATGGCGTGGCTGTCGAGAGAGATGCGTGCGAGGTCCTCGAGTGCAGCTAAGGTAGTCGGGTGGTTGACGCCAAAGAGACTTTGACAGGAGAGCCAAACTCGACGGTAGAGTGCTTGGGCTTCTTCCATCTTGCCCATTTGCTCCAATGTGCCGGCAAGTTGTTGCACCGTGTCGACAGTCGAAATGTCCGCAACCCCTAGGGCCTCTGCTTGCTGTTGTTCTAAAATCTCCAGGTCTCCTTCTGCACGCGCCAGCTCACCCTCTGCGGCTGCAGCGGAAGCCTTGGCTTTGGCCACCCGAAACCCGGCAGCTTGGTCGATGAAGCGGGCATCAATCTCGTCCAGGACCTGTCTACTCCTATCGGGCTGGCCGTTCTTCCTTAAGATGGACGCCAGCCAGAGAACCACTTGGATACGCTCCACAGCATCAAGATTATCATTCTGCTCGAGAGAAAGCTCAAAGCAACCAATTGCCTGCTCGACTGCACCTTGAGTCATGCAGACCCTTCCGAGAACGTACCAGTCGATATCATTGTCCTGAGGCCATCGCTGCAGGAAGTGGCCCCAGTCCTCGAAGCATGCCCGCGCATGTGGACCCAAGACACGGGCAAAAACGTGTATCTCTGGGAGGCTTGATGACTCCAGGTCTCGTCTGCGGATGGTTTCCACACATAGGGTACAGGCTAAGTATGCAAATTCGGATAGTTTGTCCTCGCTCAGAGCTTCACGAGCGTTGGTACGGGCTATAGGATCCAGGATGAAGGACTCC
Organism: Sarocladium kiliense; assembly: GCA_030734395.1. Classification (NCBI taxonomy): domain Eukaryota; kingdom Fungi; phylum Ascomycota; class Sordariomycetes; order Hypocreales; family Sarocladiaceae; genus Sarocladium; species Sarocladium kiliense. Next base: position 377,401 of record JAUZTG010000047.1, read on the forward strand.
ATTGAGGAGGTGATGGACGAATCAGTCGTAGATTGCGAAAGTGACTGCGAAGATGGGGCAGAGTCTGTTGTTGGTGACGGGCTTTGAATGAAGCTGTGATCGAACAAGTACTGCAGCGCCTCATCAAGAACGCCATATTCCCGGAGTGCTAGAAAGCAGCATGTCAGACAAGGTAGAACCATTCAGAAAGAGCGCAAAGCTCACCTCGAAGATTATCGTATGCATTCTTGTAACGTGCTGGCACTTTCTTTGTTCGAGAAACTGGCGACGAGAAGAGCGCAACAGGGATTGCCGACGGGGAGAACATAGCGCTGATATTCAGGATCAGTTCCGCCAGAGGTGATTGATCTATAGGTGTTCGAGAAGCATTGAGGGAGACTTGAAGTTCAAAAGCATTCATATAGTCGACTAGGCTGGTGCCTCTTCGCCGTATGGTAGAAGCTGTGATGGAAATGCTTTGCGGATGGTAGTTGAGATGTTGGACGATTCTCGCTGCAGCTGCAGCTGGATATTAAGTCAGTACTTGAAATCCTTTACACTCGGTGCTTTTGATCTTACCCTCTGCAGGATCGCCCCTGATATCCCTATCAAGAGTTGCCCCCAACAACTCCAAGCTTTGGTCATTTGACATCGGGCCAATGAACAGCCGCGTCCCCCAAGAGCAGCATTCGCTGTCCCGCGCTGTGAGGATGATACGGCCTGACCTCGTCAAGGGGATGAAGTCGAAAATGTCAAATGTTGGCTCTAGCCGGTCAAAGATGAGCAGCCACTTATCGTTCTTTGGCCGCAGCAACCAGTCTTTGACCGCTTGCACCACAGATTTGACGCGAAGAATATCCAGCTGAAGGATACTCTTCGACTTGAGCATATCGTCCACACCTCTGAGACCAAGATGGTTCTCTACGTCCGATTTTGGGGCTCGTGTGCTGTAATGCCGGACCAGATCCTGCGCGAACTGGAGATAGCTTGTGACCACGCTCTCCCAGCTCTCTGCCCACACCCAAAGCACGAAGGATACATCGTCTCGATGTCTCTCTGCGTAGTGTTTAGCCAATGTGGTCTTTCCAGAGCCGTCAGGACCCCAGCAGTTGGCTATGCGGACGCGGAGATGCTGCGTGTCATCAGACGGCTGGAGTGTGGCATCGAGCTGGTCCATAAGGTCCTGTCTGGAAATAATGAGGCTGGGCTCAAATGGGAGTTGATATGTCAGGGAGAAGTCTGAGTCGAGATACGCTGGGCGATGGACTTGACAAGAAGTTAGGGCCGCCGTCATCAAGAAATGAAGAATTTCGGTTGACTTACCGGCAGAAAGCTCGTACTCGTTGCGCTTCTCTTCCAACAGGCCTGAAACCCGACTGAGATCCATCATCTCCCGGAACTTTGTCAGGAACTGCTTGTAATTCGCGTCTGCCCTCCCGCGAAACCTATTTGCAAGTCAGTACCATCCCATAGGACGTCAACTTTGAAGGATACTTACTTGACAAGGTCAGCATGCGTCGAAGTAAGCGGGACCTGCATCCCATCCGATCCCACAATCGAATGCCTCTTCTCAACCACAAACCCATCCTTCGACTGCTTCGTCTCATAAAACGATAATCGCGGCAAATTCGCCGTTATCCCTTTAAACGCCTCCATCTGATTCTCCAACCACGTTTCATCGCTCACATCCTGTTGCTGCTGTTGCTGCGACATCGTTCTTGAGCGTCTTACGTCCTCCATCACGGGGAAGCTTGTTCTTCGAATGACGTTTCCCAGTGGCGAAGGCGATGATGGCCGTCCGGGTGATAACGTCCCAAAAAACGCTACACCGCATGTCGAGAGCTCAACATCTCTCAACTGCGGCTCAACAGCCTCCTTGGAGATGATCAAACCTCTCTTCACAATCCACCCACCCAACGAATGCGCAATGAAGAAAATCGGCCTCCTGCCCGTCCCGTCCCTCGCGCGCTGGGCACTCAGCTCCTGAACGAGGTCCAGCGCGCGGCCATACAACACGTTGCGAACCAGGTACCGGTAGTTCACCCCATCAGTGACATACCCATACGTCAAGATCCTCGCATTGGGCACATCCTGCCCCAACAATTCCTCAAGCCACGACCGCGGCCTACTCCCTCCATTCCCAGAGCGAGGATCTTGCGTTACCCACGAGCGAAAGCCTTCACCCCCAAGACCGTGAACAGCGACGATGCTGACGCGAAGTTAGTACAGGTACTACTAGGCAGGGAGAGGGATCCTAGGGAGATTACTCGATGTCTGCGTCTGCAGGATCACGAATGATGCGCAGGCCACTCCCCTCTGCAAGGCGACGCCGCGAAACGCTGCCTTTGACACGATGGAAGAGGCCTTTGAGAGGCTCGAGGGCGTCCGTCATCTAGTCTTGCCTGAGAACGAGGTGAGGGGCATCGTTGCATGCCGTTGGGGGGGTTTGGAATTAGGGGACAGCCTCTGAAGATGTCCAACGAGACGATGAGCCTTTGCTGAGCTGGCTAGCTGCATGAACAGGCGAGTCTCGTGATAAGGGAGGTTTGCACGTCTGGTCGATGGGAGTGCGTTTGTGATTGTCGTGGTTCAAACGGTGGTGGTGGTGGTGGTGGTGCAGGCTGGGTCTCGTGGCTGTGCGCCACAGGCACGAACAGGACCAGGGAACGGGCTCAGGTAGGTCCTGTCAGCATCAGCATCAGCATCAGCTGCTCCAGGCACACACCCCCAGCATTCTCCATCATAGGCACAACCAATAAACGGCACAGCGTCTCAAAGTGCAGTTTTGGAATCAGCCGATGGACGAGTCGGGCCTGTTCCTGCACCGGAAAAGTCATGTGATGACTCGGTGACTTGCATACGGACGGTAGATTAGGAACGCGCAAACTGGTGGACAATGGCAGTTCGAGACACAGCCTCACTGCTTCTATCATGGCTTTATCGACATGCAACCTCCTCCAGTATCATCTGCACAGAATATTCCATTTGATAACATTCACACATGCTGCAAATAGTTCAGAACACCAGGTCGTTCATCGTCATTACCCTGTCCATCTATCCCGACCATGCATATACCACCATTTGAGCTTTCTGCCCAGAAGCCAGCCTCTTTCACTACCAAGTCTCCATGTCATCACTTTCCAACTCTCAACTTTTATCCCTTCTTCTTCATCGCCCGTCTCAAATACACACATCCGATAAAGCAACGACGCCTAATGTCTTTGCACGCGACAAGCAGTGTACAGTAATGTAGACCATACATGGGATATCACAGAAGAAAGCCAAACCCAGAACAAACACCCTCCCCCAGAAAACAAAAGAACAATCATGCCATCACAAAAGATCGTTCGTGCCGGCCCAATGCACATGAACAAAAGAAAGAAGAAGCACACAACCGGCCTTGGGGGTCAGGAGAGCTTCCGTTCCTTCTAAGCCCTCTCCACCTCCTGATGCACCAACCTCAACACCCAGTTTGCCTCACCAGCACTTGCAAACTGGAAGCACCACCTCTGCACGTTTCCTCCCGTCGCTCCATTCTCTGGCACCATCCCCACCACACCGTCAGCGCCCTTGACCTCCTCCCAAATACCGCACACGATGCCCCTCGTTCCCAACATCGAGAAACATCCACTGCCCAACACAGCATCTAGCTTCGTCACCGCCTTGTCTGTATCCTTGCGTGGGACTGTCGAGACCGTAATGCGCTTCTCCATGCCGTGGTTTGCGCGGAGAGCCTGGCGCCAACCGGGCGGTGGGCGGCTGATTGTCAAGCTGCAGTTGCCCATGTCCTCCCATTTATTACCAGTGATCAACAAATGGAGGCGAATGCGGAGGTTCTCCGTTCCCATGTGCGTTGGTGTCCCACTGGAATTGTTTATGCTAATCGAAGGGGACCTCGGTGGCGTTCCGCTTGCTGAGGATGAGCCAGACGTGTACAGGCTGTTGCCACCGCTACCCGCCCTGCTCTGGCGATCCACGGATGAGCGTGCAATGTTGAACGTCAAGTTGCCCGCGACTGTCCACCTCTTAAGGAAGCTCGTCGCAGAAGCGCTTGACGATGGAGTCTGGCTTGCCCCATCAAAGGACTGCGAAGGCGCACGTACCGAGCCACGGTAACTGTTCTTCCTACCGAACCAGCTTCGCCGACGGCTGCTCGAATCACCGTCATTAGCGGTAGGTGGTCTGCGCTCACCGAAACTCTTGAACCTCGCCTCATTCTCCAGCTGAATGAACTTCTGATTTTGCAATCGAGCATGATGTACTGCCATGTAGAGATTGAAGCAGTCTGGACCAGTGTGGCATCGGAATCGGAAGTTGCCGCCTCCATATGTGTTGGCCAAGCGGGAGTGAGGCTGTACCGACGACCGAATCTCCAAATCGACTGTTGTGCTCTGCCTGCAGAGTACGAGAGGCGTCAGGTCGAGCGCCACCAAGGGCTTGTTGTCGGCTTGCGCATCGCTTGAGTTGGATGCTCCTGGAGTACGGAACGTGTACACTTCAATGAGACCAGGAGTGACAAGAATTGAGCAGGCCTGCGGAGACAAGTCTTTCCATGCGCCCTTCTCAGACCATCTCGAGACAGAGGCAAGGAAGCGCGCAGAGTTCTCCTCGGCGACCTTAGGTCCATGGAGACCTGCCTGCGACGCCGAGTTCGAAGGCGTAAGACTGCAGTCAGAACCAGATAGGACCGATGCAAGAGGGTTGACCGGCTTCTGGAGACTGACACCGAGCTCGGTGTCGGGGATGTCAACGCTCTCAATCTCATCATCAGATGAGTCAGATGCTGATTCCTCGGTAGCTGATAGATCAGAAGCAGATTGATCTGATGGAGTATATTCGTGCTTGAGCGGAGACGAGGTACGGCGTTTGACTCGGGCCTCCTCCTTTGCGCTAGATTGAGGATGAGACCTCGGGCGTGATTTAGGGCTCGGACTCGAGCTTAGCTCGCGATGTGCCGGGGGCGGCGGTGCACCGTCTTCACGATACGGTGCAGGTTGTGATCTATGCTCAAAGCTGGAAGGATCCGGCCTCATGGCCTCACTCAGGGGTCTCGTGCGCCCCTGTCCCTCTCGTTCTCTGTAGTCATCTTGAGTCGGGGTTCTCTCGGAGCCAGGGCTGGCAACAGGCGATGTCGCAGTCGGCGTAGTCGGCAGAGCTGGTCCACGAGGGTGGTAGCGTGCTGGCAGTGGTTTCTTCGTTGGCGTGACAATCGGGCTTCGCGTAAGAGTTGGGCTTGGAGTGTCGACTTCGTTGAGGGAATTGCGGAAGCCACGGACACCGATCGGGGCATCTGGAAGGCGAGTGTTCGAGCTGGGCTCATCCTCCGGGTCACCAACCACGCTTGGCTCAGGTTCGCGAGGCGGCACAGGGCTCACTGGCAGGATATCCAGCCAGTCCAGGATCTGATCCTCGTCATCCGCCGTCAGCGTCAGAAGCTCGTGCCATTTCTTCCCGGCATAGCTGCCGCGAATCATGACCACCATGTCAAAGTTGCCATCTCCGGTGCGAGCCGAGATATCAGATATGTTGATCGGCGGAAAGAGCAAGTACGAGCGACGACCAATGCCATTGCCAGTCTCCCGTATAAGCAGATCGCCCTCATCTTCAGGATGATTCGGTCGATCCCGATGGACCAACTCGACCTGACACTCCATCCGCTGTCCATTCGAGTGCTCTAGATCGAGCGAGAAGATATCTTTCGCGCTAACCTGCCGCTGGGGATCAATCGTCACTGCGTCCATTGCTGCCAGGTTCCGGAAGTCTCGACAGCGAGTTGTATCAGTGCCTGCGGCATCTTCATCCGCTAGTCGCGCTGTTTCTTCCCTATGCCGGCGTCGAGCTTTCTCCTGAAGATCTTCGAAGTCACGAAGAAGCTCGGCAGTCTCATGCGAAGGCATCATCGAGTCCACGCACTGGATGAACTTCGACATCTGCTTTAGACGCAATAGCGGTCGCTTGAGTAGGTAGGCAACATCCACGCGCTGCCCTTGCGCATCAACAATATCTCCGTTCGCATCACGCGGTAGTGCGCCTATCAGCGAATCCTCATCGTCCAGGCCACCGCCCCGGGGCGCAAGATTGACATAGAGGTCTTGAAACCCAAGTCGCCATGCACCGAGGTAGCTATGATAAATCGGCACCACCCCGTTCGCCCAATGTGCCAGGCGTCGAATATCTGTCAATGGTGCTTTCTTGTGCGCATTCTTGAGCTTCTCCAGCGCAACGCCCATGCCGACGACTGACTTCGAGATCCCGCTAGCCTGGGATCCAGCTGTATTGGAGAAGAGGTTCGAGACGTCTCCTTTGTCGACAACTTGAGTGAGGAGCACCGGCACAACACCATCAACCAACGTCTTGAGCTCACGCATATACAAACCTTCGTCATCAGCGAATTCCTTCAGAAGGTCATCCACCGTGACATCACCGGCTATCCCTCTTGTTTTGCGCAGGCTTGGTCTTGAACGACGGCTTTTGATCCCGTCCGGAACCTTCCCATCGTCTGGCAAGGACAGGACCGAGACGAGATCAGCGTGCTTTGTCAATCTTCTTTTGAGCCCGGTTGTAGGAGGTAAAGTTCTGTCCTGATCACTGTCCTTCGTAAGACCAGTTGATTGGGTCAGAGTCGAGTGCGATGCATCAGAAGAGGAGACATCCGATCCTATTGCGCTGGAGCCTTCTGACATGATCGTAGACAACTCGTGATGACCGTTAGTCGGAGGACGTAGCCTTGGGGTTGTCAACGATAATGCAGCAGGAGTCATTGCGTCTTTGAGTGCAGCGCCCTGCACATCCGAATACTCGTCCGTAGTTCCCGTTAAATCAGTAGCAGTCAGCTCCGTTGACAGCTCTGTTGATAGCTCGGTGTATTCATCGTCGTAGTAGCTTCTTTCCTCAACTGTTTGATAGACCTTCGGGTGGCTCAAGTGACCCTTTGATTCGCCCTGGAAAGCCTCTTTCAACATTCCTAAGAAGGGACGCTTGCCCATAGTTTTCAAAGGCGAGGGGGAACTCCTAGTTGCCCGACTTCTCTTGAGACCACTGGAGGTAGGTGTTTTCGTATCTTTCGTCTCCTTCGCCTCCTTTGGCGTCTCAGGACTTGTTGGTTGTGGAGTTTGCGCAGATGTTGTCGTCGTATCCGTTATTTCAGTGAGCTCGGTCGATTCATCCGTGATCCGTGAGTCAACCTTCGAGGCTGACAAGGATGATTTCCTCATGCTTTGCGACGATTTTCTGATTGCTGGCTCCCCAGTTTCTTTCTTGGGGGTTGCCTTCACGGTGTCTGCCGGAGCTGTCGAGTTGTCCACGAAGGGATCGATCGTTGTGTTGAGCCAAGTCTCGATGCTAGGAGGCTTGTTTGCAGTCTGTGGCTTTGGCGGCTCGTTCATATCCTGCATCAGTTTCTTGCCCTCCTCTGCCACCTTCTTGAAGACGCCAGTAACGCCCTTGAAGCTGGAGTTCCGGTCAACCTTGGTGCGCTTGGGTCGTGATCGAGCGGGGCCGTTGACTGGAAGATCCAACTCCGTAAACGCAGAGTGACCCCATGGAATGTCTCCCGGGATATCAGCAAGAGTCTTAGCTGTAAGATTTGAGCCCAATTCTGACAACGGCAGATGCGATCCATCCCGCTGGGAGTCGTCGTCACTATTCCACGACTCCTCACCGGTTCCGCTCGACACTCCTGTGACTTCGCTCCTGAGTTTCCGAGAGGAGGCCAACTTGTGTTTTGAAGCGCCTCCTTTCCTCGTTGGCGTATCAGGATGCACAGTAGAAACTTCAGTCGACAAATCTGTTTGCGACAGTTCTGATGGGTCGATCTGGACAACAATTCGGTCTAGATCGGACTTCTCTTTCCGCATGCTGGAGCTTCGTGCTTTTCTCCTTACGTCTCGAGCAGCCTGATGCTCCTTTCTGCGCTCTTCGCTGGACGTGTCGTTGACCGCGGTGATGCGTATTCCGTCGTCATCTGCTGCTTTCGTCCTAACAGGCTTCACCCGAATGCCGTCGTCGTCCATTTGGGCTGCTGATCGCGTTCTATCGTATGATTTTGATGAGCGATGACTTCGTGGTGTCGGCGACTCCGGCTTCTCTACCAGCGCAGCCCATTCCTTCACTTTGTTAGAGACCGAAGGATTCTGGGAGCGCAGCACGAAATCCTTTGGTAAGCGCGTCGGGCTTGTTGACTTTTTTGATAACGGCGAGACCTTCCTGGGCGGTGATTTCCGTGGACGGTCTTTCATCCAATTGTGATCGCTGACGACCCTCTTCTTAGGAGGAGACACCGGGCGAGGCTTCTCGTTCGCAATCAGCTCCTCCCACGAGGGAACATTATTAGTGCTCTTGCTCAGCGCATGCTTTTTCGACGGCCGCCTCTTCTGTCGCATCTTGATGCGCACCCGGTCCTCCTCCGTCACGCTTTCACATTCCTCGCCAGCGAAGGCAAGCTCAGTAGGCTCGGTAGCCGCATCATCCGGGGTCCCGTCCACTACCACGGCATTGGATCTTTGCCATGCCTTGACTCTGTCTCTGACACCGCCAGGCGGCTGGATCCTCCTCACTGCGCCAGTTCGCATCTCCTGGCGCAACTCAGCTTTGACAGCCTCGACACTCTGCCTTCTTTGCCGTTCAGCTGCGAGCCGTGCAGGTGATGGGCGGCCCAGGAGGAAATCTGCCAGCAATGTTGGTGGCTCCTTATGTCGTGCTGCAGCTGGTGCAGACTTGGGTGTTGCGCTTTGCGCCTTGTTCGCTGGGGTAGTGGCATCTTCGTCTGAAGATTTCCCAGTACGATTCCTGCGCGGAGTAGTGGAGTGTTCGGTGGACGTCGGATCGTCGTCGGTGCTTGTGTTTGGAGAACCCATCCTCAGGAGTGTGGTTGTGGTGGTGGGTAAAGTGGTTGAGAAGCTGCGTCACGCACATGTCAACGGGGACTGCAAGCGAAGGGAGGAATGAGAAGGGAGGAGGGATCGACGTACGAAGCGGACTCAGTGGCCGCTCAGGTCGGATATCCAGCTATCGCAACATGATCCGCGGGGAAATTCGAGACGGTATAAAGTGTGATGATGTTTGTTTGTTGGTGTATGACGGACCACCTCGTATTTGCCTTGGCAGAGGGACTGGCGCGGATAGCGAGGCTTCGGCGATTAGGTCTATGTTTACGCTGACAAGGACAGGAAGACAAGGCTGCGACAGTATGGAAAAGTGGCCGTAAAGGGTGACCAGGTACGAGAGGGGGAATGACAGTAGTCAAATGACAATGCATGAGTTAAAGGTCAGGTTAAGGTGAAGGTGAGGTAAGGTAGGAGCGACGCAAGGCAGGCTGATGGATGCAAGCAAGCAAGCCCTCAGCTGGCGGCGGGAAGTCGTAGTGGGTGCAGCTCTCATGCAGCAGCGCAACGCAAGCAACACATGCAGGCGATAGCGGCTGCGATGAGTGGGATGTGCAGCACAGGTGGGTGTAAGGGAAGCCGAAGTCATGCCAGAACCCACTGAAGCTGCCAAAAAGGTTCCTTGAGGTCATTTCTCTGGTGCCTGTGGTGCCTGTAATTGCCTGCACTGCCCTGCCACGGGAAGCTTCAGCAGCTGGCAACCAGCTGTGGCTGCTGCAGCAACCAGACAATGCAAGGCGCTAGTCCCTCTTGGGCCCCATTTGCGTGGTGGGATGTAAACAAATGCGATGACCGCTGACGCCGACAGGAGGAGGGGCTGCGGCATTGACGAGGATTCGACGCCAACTCTCAATTGCTCCAATCACAGCCTATGATCTGGTGCAGGGGTTCGCTACATCCTTGGTTCTCGTCTGCGCGAGCCTCTTTCTCCCAGCAGCCAAGGTCCCCAATCGGGCTAACAGACTCGGCCGCGTGGCTTGCTTCACTCTGAATCCAGATAAGCTACCAGCGTACCTTACCTTAATAAGCGGAAGGAAATGAAGAAGCATAGAATACCCAACTTCGCAAGCCTCGGGATGCAGGTCTGAGACAATGGGCAGCCCTAAATCTTCCAGGGTTCCGGACACAGGCCTGGTTAGCTGCATTTCTCGCGACCGTGTTTTGCTCTCCAGCTTCTTCTACCTTAAGCCAAGACACTGCCACGCCTATATCAGCTTTCCAAGAAATTGTATTATATACACAATGCCATTCAGTCGCTTTCTTCAACCTAGCCCGCGGTATGATGGCCAGCATCTAACAATTGCGATTGCATCAAGAGCGATCTGACATAACCAATGTGTCGTGTGCTGTCGACCTACCCTGAATGGGTGGGTATGTGATACTCACCAACCTAGAGATCTCACGAGACCACTCGCACATACGGATCAGCGTTATGGTCGGCTTATTTTGCTAAAGTAATACATCGACGTTTCTAAAACAAACCCTAAGTCCAATCGCATGCCAGCATTTACTACATGTAATCTCAACCCCAAAACCAAACCGAAGCGTGCCTCATGACCAACGGCCCATGCATGCCACAGGATAACCCACCCCTTCTGACTAACTAGGTCTTTGACCTCAATCTCTTCAGTCAGGCCACCAGCAGTCATCATTCGCTCACATGTCGGCATCATCTCCTCTGCCGCGGCGATATCCGCCCCGTCTCGCTCTCCTCTCCTCTCTCTCCTTCTGCCTCACCTCTCGAGCCTCCCTCAGCTCCGGCATAGGGTGATGGTAGCTCTTCGTTCCCACATCGCTACCCTCCAGGAGGCTTTGGCTCTGGCCACTCACATCACTGCCCGTGCCGCCCGCGCTGCGCTGGTAGCTGAAGTCTCGTCGCGCCGATCTACCCTCTTCCCTGAGCCTTCGCGCCTCGGCTCGGATTCTCTCTGACTCGCGGTCCACGTTGCGATCCGCAGTTGAGTACACTTTGCGAATGCCACCGTTGCCGCTGGGGCCCGACTTCTTGGTCGGCGTGCCGGTGGGTGTAGTGGTAGGGGTCTCTTGGCGATGGGAGAGAAGCTCGGAAGAAACGGTAGAATCAGCAGGGTTGGTCGAGCCATCCCAGTTCGAGCCTTCGGACTGCTTGTTGATACCGCCAACGCGGGCAGCCTTCTCATGTCGGTAGTTGCGAAGCTCATCACGGGCCGTCTTCTCAGCGATATCGTCTTCCACACCATCCTCCCCAACGTGACGCTTGCTGCTGCTCCTCTTCTTGCGGCGCTCACGCTGCTTCTCACGCTCCCGTTGCTCCTGCTTCTGACGTCGTTTCTCACGAGCCCCAATATCGCTGGCACCGGCGGTGATGCCGCTCAGGGCTGTGCTCTCCGTAATGACCGTGGTGCCGTCGTCGTCGATGTCCTTGTACACGCTGCCTCCGCCAAGATTGGTAGATGGCGTAGCGTTGGAGAGAATTGTTCCATTCGGTCCCTTGCGCCGCAGTACTGTCGTCTTGTAGTCCTCCCAGTCGTTCTCCTTGAAATAGAAGCCCCCGTTCTTTGCCCAGAAGAAGAACCAGATCATGGTGAGGACAAGCGCGACGCCAATCAGCGCGAAAAGAACAAAGAACCCGACATTGCTGATATCGTGCGGGTCGAGGACACCGGCCGCTGGATTCTCGTCCTTCCAGGCATCGCCATCTTCGTTCTTCTTCTTGTCATGGTCATCATCATCGTTGCGAGCGAGCAGTTGGTGCGATGCCTCGATAAGAGGTCCCCAAGCAGAATCAGCAGCCTGGCTTAGGGATCGCTTGTTGAGCCACGATGGAATGGCTGGGGCCATGGTTGCTGGTAAGGAATGTGCCTGTCTCGTGGGAAGGGACTGTCAAGCGGCGGCTCGATCCGCTTGACGGCAGATGGAGAACGAGTCAAACCGGTGCTGCGGATATCGCTACCTTGCAGAGTCTCGTAAATATCGTCGTGTAGTAGCTTGAATGAAGGTGCGGAATTGAAGAGATGAAGTTGGTCTAATGCTCTTCGAAGCAACAAGCAGGAAAGTGGCGAAGCGGTCGACGCTTAACGCTGGGTGCCAGGCTGACGCCGCTTCACGTTTGATGGCGTTCCCCCAGAAACCACCCGATCAGGAAGTCCCACTAGGCGCAACGGACGGGGTTTCTTAGATGTGGAGGACCAACGGGGACGAAGTGCGTGCTCCAGGGTCAACGCAATGAGACCGAGAGCGATGCTAGATATTGTTTTGCATTCATAAATCCGAACTAGAGATTTGTACCTTTACATTTCCCTTTGTTCTTATTCATGTGCACTTGGAGTGAGATCTCGCTGAATTACCATTCAGTTGTTGGTGTGCGCTGATGACGTCGAGGGGGCCAAGTAAACACACCAACCGCTGCCCCAGCAACCACTCCCACCACCATCACCATTGAGATTCAAACTTCGTTCGAGAGCTCTACGGTCAGCACAAATCATGGCCGGAAACGGGAAGATTCTCGACGCGACGACACGATCCGCTTGATCCAGTGTATTCAGACAAGAGTGTAAACTGTTCGCGCTCTGCGCACAACACCTCGCAAACCCGCCTATGACGAGCTCGTGGTTCTCTTCACATTTGGTGTGCCATCTACCAACTCAATAAACTAACATCCCCTGCACGCACCCCAGCCAGCTTCAAATATGATGATACCAGCCCTTGCATGTTGGGGTCTCCAGTTGACCCATCACTGATGCTGCCTGCACGCATTACATGGATCCAGAGGCTCCCCAAGCCAACCGAGTTTGAGATGGATGCCTGATCCCACCAAAAACTCCATCTCTATAAGAACCCCAAATTGTAAAAGAAACACAACTCAGGTAGCGTAGATGGCATCCCAAATGTCCAAGAACATCCGCCGATAGGTCAGACGATAGGGGTGTGAACCCACTGACCCGTACAGTCTAAGGTGTTGAGCGCCGAAAAGTTGCAAGATAATGAAGGAAAAAAGATGTGAAAACACGAGATCCTTGTGTCATCAGAGGGGTATCCGCTTGATCGTCCTTAGGGTGACCGTTGAAAAGAGTAACCAGCGATGAGCGCTTCCGGAGGATCACATGATGCTTAAGGGGTGACAGAGATGTAGTCCGTGCGAACCATGGCCTGAAAAAATGGTTGTAAAGAAGAAGAGCAGCTGAAGAAGCCAGCTGAAGAGCGCATAAAAGAGGCTGAAATGCAGAAGGAAATCCAAATTCGCTCGCTACCATCCCACGTATGGTTGGACCCGGTGTCCCTTGTCATTAATAGTCGTCTCACTCGTTCGTCGTTAGAAAAAGTTGTTGGTCAGATGTGGTTCATATGGAGCATGCGTTGGGGCATAACCGCGGCTTTGTGAGTCGGATTGGCTTGGAGCTCGGCCTCGATAGGCCAACGCTCTGGGACCCATCCGGCTCTGAGAGTCCTCAATCTGAGGGAAAACAGTGCTACCTCTGTCGCTGCCCGAACGTGAGCGAGACGGAGCACTGAAGGTAATCTCACCGCCTTCACATTCAATCTCAAGGCCTGATGCACGGACAATTGCCGCTCCAGAAACCTTGATCTTGTAGTCGTCAGGGCCACCTCCAGAGGAACGAGTAAAGCCCGTCGTGTTGCTGCGCTTGTAGTAGTCGCTCTCATCATGACTCGCACTACTTCGCGTGGACCGACTACTCGGAACCCCTCCTCGCTTGCTTGCTTCGCGCAGAACCTTTTCGGTCAATGGCACCTGGACCTTGCCGCCGCTCATCCGATCTTGATATCTTAGTGCGGCTTCGACATTGTAGTCGTCTTCTAAGCTCGCGCCACCTCCACTTACGGCCGCTGATCCATGAAGGGAAGAACGACGGCTGTTGCGACCGTTGGCAAGGACCAATTCATAATCAGTATGATCATAGCTGACCGACCCTCGCTGCGGCCGCATTCGGGTTGGCTGCGGGGAGATATCGTGGAAGAGGTCATCTTTTCCGATCAAGTCCTCATCCGCGAAGCCTCTTTGTGGCTGATCGACGAAACCAACAGATCTGCGATTAGAAGTGGGCGGGCGCTGCTGACGAAGAGGAGAGGGTTGCAAGGCTTGCGGCGGAGGGCGGAAAGGCGTGGTGGAAGGCATGGCCGAATTAGATCTTTGTGGAATCCAGTTCGGAGGTGGCATGTCTTGCCTGTCACGCTCCCTATCACGTCTACCCGACTGCGACGGTCTCCGACCGATAGGCCGGCCCACTGGCTCCTCATAATCTGGGGGTGCGAACCCCATGGCAGAGGGAGGGCGGCCACCCATCGCAGACGATGGACGTTGTTGAAAGCGTGCTTTGAGCCGATCTCGAGACTGCATTGACGGTTCGTGAGAGGGGTCGAAGTATCCTTGTGGTTCCACCAACCCAGGAGGCGGCGGCGGAGGCATTGGTGCATGCATCATGGGAGAAGGGGGGAACATTGGCGGGGGAAACGTTCCTACTGGGAAAGGAGGTGGGTGATGCCAGGACGGATTGGACACTGGTGGCCTCGAGGGTTGACCAGCGTAGTAGCTTGCAGGTCGTCTATTGCCAGGACGGACTGGACCAGACATTGCAGGCTGAACTCCATAATATGACGCATCGTCAACAGTAGGACGAGCATAGCCTGACTGATAGTGGATGATGGGTTGCGTGGCGGCGTGCTGGGGAGGCGGTGGCCTGGCTGTGCGTGGAGCGTGTGTTTCTTTAGAGGGACGACTCGACTCCGTTTTGGTTCGTCCCTTCCCATCAACGGCCGTCCGTTCTCGTCTTTTCATCGCTTGTTCTCGTGCTCGCTGTTCTGAGTCTCGTCTAGACGTTGGCTGCTTCGTGGGTTTGCTGTGCTTGGATGAGCGAGTCGTCGAGTCGGTATCGGCCTCATCGAGGCTGGCAGAGCTGGAACCAGAGAGTTCTGCAGGAGGCCTGGATTCACGCGATCTGCCGGTATTGGGCCTTTCAGCAGTAGCGGCATGAGATGTCGCATAGGTTCGGGTGTTCTCGTCGCCCTCGATGGAGCTGCCGGTTTCTTCCTGGGCCTCCTCCACATAGGCAACGCGCCGATTTGAGGGCGACATGATGGCGCGGATCTGATTAAAGTGGCAATACCGAGGGTCGCAATTCACATCTCCCCAAAGGGAGGAATGGTATTATGAAGGCCACCTTCTGGGAAAGGCCTAAAGTCGGCACGGCGGGGTAAGAGATGCTGTGACTGTGTGATGCGAGATCAGCAACGGAGGCTGTACGTCGCAAAGGCGTAAGTCCAAAGGTGAACTTGTGTCGGCTGTGATAGCGCAGTAATGGTGACTGCAGATATTGCAACTCTCATGGGGAAGAACCAGGGCAAAGTTGTGGTTGGTCGGAAATGTTATTGGGGACGGCGAGTCGGTTACGGCGTCAGTCGTGAGACGTAGAGCAAGTTCTTGGAGCGCATATGCCGAGACTGAGTTGCGCAAAATAATAAGCCAGACGTAAGGCAACGGCTGCGATAAGATCTAGAGGAAAGCGGTGTCTGTAAAAGTTGAGGTTGTGTCGGCTTGGTTCTTAGGTACTGAAGGGACCTGAGGAGAAATGATGAGCGACAGTAGCGGGACAAAAATTATGGCGGAGAGGAGAGAAAGAGGAGGCAGACCCGCCGGGAGTGACGAGGGGGGGTTCTTTAATGGGGAACAATGGCTGAATGGTAGGTAGCGAAGCGGGAGGCATACCACGCCAGGGGTGCGCCAGTGAAGGTGAGTGGGAGGGAGTAAGAGGAGGGATGCTTTGACATGTAACGACGTCTCCTGGGTGCATCGCTGGCAGGTGAACGAGGACACGAAGATGACAGTGGGCCAGGCTTGAGCTGCAGTGCACACACACCCAGAGTCACCGTGCGGATGAAAAATACAGATGCCACGAGGAATGTGAGTGAGAGCGGCAGATGAGAGAAAGCTACGCTCTGCTCAGTAGGGAATGTACGATACAGTGGCTGCGATGAAGGACAGGCGAGGATTATAGGGGCACACACCACCCACACGGGATGGCGGGAGGGAGCGAGGAAGGAGGCACGGGAGAGGGGTGGGATAAGTGGAGGCCGACCCTCTGCCAACCTACCTAGTTTCTGCCTGGGGACGCTGGCGAAGGGCAACGTTAGGGGCCTGGATGGGAGACACAGAGGGAAGGAACGCATCAGCAAAGTGGGGTGGTGAGCCATGTCGCTCCTTCCGATTTGACGTTCGCTGTAAGTGCACGCATAGCATGGCAAGTACGACGCGGTGCTAGGCAGACTCTCCCTGAGAGGCCCCAAACAGAACAACTAGATCCTCAGACACAGGGCCGCAACTGCCATGTTAGCCATGCTCAGGTACTTTATGCTTGGTACCCAGCTTGCCTGTGCTGCCCGGGCAATACGTCCATGCGTTGTACTGCCCAGCCCTCCCTCCCTTGACCTTGCGCTGTGTGACCGATTGGCTTGCTGAGACCAGGCCGGTTGATGCTGTGGCAGATCTGTGCCATGACTTGTCCTCTCACGCGATGACTCCCATTTCGCCTACAGCGCCTTCACCAGCTTCAGCTTGGCTGGCCCGTCGTAACTTTTCTATCGCACTTATTGGGTACCTCGGGTCGCAAGCTAATATGGTGTCACCCAAGACTGGTGGACCAAACATTCACTACAACTATGACCAGCATTGAAGCACTACCAGCGCTCCCTTTCAAAATCCGAACCTCACTCAAGATCTTTGAATACCGGCCGAGGTGTCCTGGCCAAGCGTCGTGGCAAGACCTTGAGCTCCGCCGCCAGCATCAACTCAGCGCTTGGGCCAGGTCCTGCTCCAAAAGCCGACGAAGCTAAGCAGTAGCAGGGCTGTTTAGTGTCCTCTTCCCGAGACTCTGGTACATCTCCACACCAAGACTCTCCCTAGACTTCGTCCCAGGAATAGCCACGCCCATGTCAATACATACTCACACGGCCGTCTCATCCAGGATCGACAGTTTGCTACTACACACCAAGTGTCTGGCTCCGAAACATGTTCATGCTGTACCAACTTCACATTCAACGGCCACTCCCTGATAGTGCTCGGCCCAGAAGCACTCCCAACAAATTCTATTCTGCCTGGATCGATCCTCGTTTGAAACGCGCCGGGTACAGCTTTCTCCACGTACCGCGCTCTGATTGACGACCTCATGATCCCTAGTAGGCCCCTCTTCTCGCCTCACCTGCAAGTCAGCCTGAGTTGACAGGGACACCCCGATGAGCCGGAACTATTCTCTGCAGACAGCTTCAGAGGGCCCCATAAGTCGAACAATTTTCTCCCGTGAAGGTTAGGAGGGAGACGACAAAGAAACAACGTAGAGAAAGATCTCAATGCCCAACTGTGGACCATGCCTTACCCATCTAGGCGCCTGATCCCCTTGTGTCTTCCCGCCCCCCCCCCTCCCCATGCGCCACTGAGGAGTCATCTGTGGGACGCACCAGGCCTGCGTTTCTGGAACCCTCTCACCCAGTCGACTTTCAACGCATGTTAGGTTGTGTGGTATGAGCCCTGAATAGCTGCTGCACTGTCCTGGCCCGAACGCGGTAGGAACCCAACGCGAAAAGTCATGAGCAAATCATTCGAACACTTACTTGGGCCAGCAAGGAACGATTTGCTGGAATGCGCGGATCATGTTAATGACACGGTGGGCTACGTGTATGGCTGGATGGTTGGACGAGAGTGCTTGGGTCCCCCAGCGCATGAAACTCAGCGGCATCATGCATTCTGCCGGACCTGACTGGTTGTTGATGCCCTCATGATGGATGCGATGCACTTGCAATTGGCCCCCTATTACCACCATTAAGCACTACCGCGACGCCGCCATAACGTCTCTGTCACACCGGCTTGTCGCACTCTCCCTTGTCTCTACCATGTCGTCTGCGTTGGTACATACACGCTTTGTAAGGACACAGGCATCGACCCGCCTACCGTTCTCCTGCAAGTACCTTCAGACACCATGTCATTGGAAGGACATCTCCGGTCCTGGCTTTGCAGGTCAGATTTCGGAAGCGAGGGGCTTCATGGACACAGGTCTCCGGTTACTTTTCGTTCCAGTGCGGCTCTGTGTCAGTCCGACTTTTCAACTCTGCCCAAGCGCCGGTACCATGAGGTAGGTCGACCCGTCGTTGGGTACCAACTGACCCGCGTGCTGGCAACGGCCTGGCCTAACTCTGGGGAAGTGCGAAGACAAGCTTCTGGGGCAAAGGTCAAGTTTGATCACTGCTTTCGAGAATGACGAGTATGTTTCTGCTGGGTATCCTGATGATCGGCATGGTGTTACGATGGTTTTGGATCGTCCACATGAGCGAGCTCCTGAGGTGGTTATTTGCTTTGCATTAGTCGCCAGAGAACAGTCATCTGTGTTGTCGGCTTGCTGCATCTTGGAGGCCAGCGCATCGCCCGTCCACCCGCCTCCAAAGCCCAATCTGCTCCCCCATGGGTCATCGTGCATGCTTTAAACTGGGCCGGCGTCGCATCTGATAGGGTGGCATTTGCCAGGCGGCCGAGAGTTGAGGTTTTCCTAATTGGCAACAACGCTAAGGCATCATGGCATCACGGTGCCCCACGAGCTGGACACCCTTTCTGAGCCGTCTGTGTGACAACAATGGCAGTGACAGTCCGCGCAAACTGTAGGGTACGTTGTCTGTTGGTGAAGTCGAACCTCATGATGACACCATAATCGCCGATACAGTCAATGAACATTTGTGGCGAAGGAATGTGCAGTATCGGCGATTATGGTGTCATCATCAGGAGACTGAGGCCGGTAGATTCACAACTTTATCGTATGAACGGCAAACCAACCTCTTCTCCTTTCGTCTTGGGTACGTGTGCAGGGTGACTGTTTATGTAGACCAGAGGCATCAAGCTAAGATTGTGCGCAATAATTGATCTCAAGAGGTAGCTCTGAAGCGCCTGGAGGGCACAGCGACAAGCACCCCAGCCATCAGCTGGCTCACATGCTGGCGTCTGTCAGATCGAAAAGATATCGGGGTATGATCTGGACGCGATCTGTACTAGGATCACCCCGGAACGGATTGCGATACAAGTGCAATCGGGGGCTTGCACACAGACTGACCTCGAGGAACTCGTGGTGGTAATGGTGCAGTCGCTAAGGCTCACCGCTCTTTCATCGCCTGAACCTCACCCGCGCGTGGGGAGGGCCACGAACGGATGGGTCGTTTGCGGCGGCCGCTAGTATGATGGCGCTTTGAGGGTCGTTATCGTCCCGATGAGATCTGAATCGCGGGCACATGTTCCATGAGTTTCGCGGCCCGTCATGGTATCTTAGTGATCATGCTTGGGCAAGTCTTGAATTGCTGACTGGGACCCTTCGCCAAAGGCTTAGCGATAACACGCCTCATTCAGCTATATCAATGTTTGTACGCCACGGTTCCATACTCATGATTGGCATAAAGCTTGGATTGGAGCACATATGTACATTTTCTTCCTTGCAACGGTTCACTTTCAGTGGCCTAATATGTGTACTGAAGGCTTCACTTCAAACAGTTCCGCCCTTACAATGGAATACTCAGATCGGCCACAACAGCACGATGATCCGACAAGCGAATATTGTCGTCAAAGCTATTAGCGAGTACTCCAAACGTCTTCACCGTAGCGGACCGAGGCTCCTTGATGAAAAGAAAGTCAATACGACTGGGTGCCTCACCCGGCTCGCCGAAACTCGTGTAAGTTAGATAGTTGCCGTAGTGCTCCTCCTCGGGGAGGAGATCGGCAATGTCTGACATGCCGCTTCCTTTCGCCGTCATCATCTTGTAGGCACCATCGGAGGGATCGCTGTTGAAGTCACCGCCGATGAGGACGGCTGAGGGAGGAGGGGAGTCAGAGTTGGAGTCTTGGTTCCATTCTTTGGCGAACTGTATGAGGAGCTTCGCGCTATTCTCACGGGCTTTAGTCCCGCGGTGATCAAACTGCAGGATGACGTTAGTACATGCCTCCGTCTGTCCGTCTCGCGACATGACATTCGGTCGCGGGAGATGACCACTTACGTGAGTAGACATCACGATGACGGTCAACCCAGTCTCTTTGTGTCTGAAAAGACCCATTGTCACAATCCTGTTGAGAACGGCATCCCACCCCCTCGAAGGCTTCTCTGGCGTCTTGCTCAACCACTTGGTGTCATACTTGACGCACTCCCACGTATCTGACCGGAAGAACACGGGCGAGAACTCCCCATCCGTCGGCTTCTCGTCTCTGCCACGCCCTATATGGGACCATCCATCTCCAAGTTGAGCCTGTATGTACTGGACCTGCGAGTGCAGGACCTCCTGCAGGCAGATGAAGGGGCTGTCGTGGCCTTCCGTGTTGAAGATGAGCTGGCGAGTGAGCTTGGGGCCCCGGACGGTCCATGGCTGCTCACCAAGGACCGGCGTCTTGGTTGCGTAGCGGATGTTGTGAGTAATTATGCGAAGAGGTATGGAACCCTTCAATACATTAGAATGGGTAATCTGCATCTTGTTCTGTCGTCCACAGCGTAATTGTGCTGGTCGTTGATCTGTGAGGCGGGGTGTGACGTGGTGAGGTAGGAAGCGACCAGCTAGCTACCAGGTAGGTAGCTTCGATTGACAGGGTCACCTGGTTTAAAGCACTTGGGCTTTCACCATGCTCATCGACTTATGCGACAGCGTCTACGCATAATTCTGGAGGGACGCGAAGTTTTCGCATAGATAGCTAGCCTTCCCACTTCAGTATGGACGACACATTTTGGTATAGAGATTTTCATCGATACCTTACGTATAGATCTAGCAAGAGGGCATCTGGGTCACAATCAACAGGCGCTGTGGCTGAGTGGTAATAGGGGTAGACTACAACACACTCTCCTGAGAATACCCACAGGAGCGTGTGTAATTATTATAAAACAGCTAGTACAGTTACAAAAGCCATGATCATTTCAAGACTTGATCCCTGAATTTCACAAAGGTTTACTTCATAAGCCCGAGAAGACGAGGTTCCATTCTATCAGGGTGAACTGCAACGAGAGGCAATCATGCAAACCATTCTAAAGAGAGGACGACCCTGGTGACTGGCCAAAAAGGCCGACACATGGCCATGTCGAATAACTGGTTTCACTCTTCATCTTACATTACGACCAGACCTCATTGCCCGAGCACAGTGCTCAGAGGCCTGCGGTCGACTGAGGCTTTGTTCTTGTTGATTCACACATCCCTTCGACAAATCCACGAAGCCTGGACAATATTTCAGAGTAGAAGGTCGTATGTATAGCCCGGAGCACAAGATGTGCAAGATGCAAGAATCGAAAGTTCTGTATAATGGAAGGAAATGTCTCTCTCATAGATCCAGACAATCTCCGGACTTGCCTCGGCAGACGCACACGGCTTACGAGGCAGAAAGGAAGAGGGGACAACTTAATGACTGCAATCAGTATACTTTGATGAGAATCAGAAGAGAAGTGATAGAAGAGAAGTGTGCATCTGTCATAGCATCATCGACTCTTTTCACGAGTCGATGGACCCGGCTTTATGTATTTGATCGGCCGCAAGACCATAGGATTCTCAATAGGGATCTAGACACCAAGCATCGCGAAAACACTCGGGAGTATTCTAACGTTAGTATTTGAGGATGCAAAATGCATCTCGTATGAGCCTGGAGTCGTGGCCTGCGGGGAGGTGCCTGGGCTGCTCAAGCAGATCTCCCTCACGAAGTGCATGATGGGTGAAAGAAGCGGCATGGCCAGACATTTGGCTAGGCCAGGCTGTAATCACCTTGCTAAGTTTATGCTTCTGGAAATGGAGCATGCCTAGGAACAGATGTAGGCCCATGTAGGAGGACTTGTCGGCATAACCCCAGAGTTTGTCGGGACACTCGCGATTGAGGCCAGTTGCGTCCTAGCCGTCAACGATTGGACCCAAGTAGTCGTACAAGTAGAACAGCTAAGGAACATGAGGAACCTGGAAGGAACCGACAATCCACGCCTTGCGTATTCTTCCAGCAAACGAGCTGGCAGTGGACATGGAATGATTGCTGTCACGTGCCCCCTGTCCTGTAGCGCTGTTCTCTGTGTCCTTGGTTGGTTGGTGTGCTCACGGATCACAGACTTGCAGGCGCATTCTTATCAGAGAAAATGTGGCAGGAGACAGTTCTGGACCCAAGCCTCTTCATCCCTTTTCAGTTGCTTGGGAACCGACTTCACTATGTCTTACCGACCGAATGTAGACACTACACCCTCCCTTTCCGGCACCATAGCGCAGCGCCTCCTGTCTCGAGCACAGCTGAGGTGAGAGTGAGCCATGCTCGTTTCAAGAGGTCGAAACAAATCCAGAGACAGCCTCTGGGTCTAGGTCTACCTGGGTGCCAAAGCCACCGCCGCCGGGCTGCCCGATAGTCCTCAGCTCAGCACTGGGAGTGACAGGTCATGCTCACGTCGCATCCCTTAGCACACCTACTCCGGACCTGCTATACGAAACTGACGACACGAGAGGTCATCTCGAGAGGCTGGACGGATGTGATGGTCCGGACATGGGGTGCTCGTGATCGCCAAGCGAAAGCCGGAGTATTATCTCGTCCCGGAAAGTCGCATGGCCCCAAAACATGGGCTTTCTCATTTCTGCAATGACCAAGCAAAAACCGGATCCTGGTGAATCTCATGAGCAGTGTTCATGCAAGGCACCGGTGCCTTGCATGGGGCACAAATGCCTTGGTCTTGCAGCAGCTCTCGCGCGCAGATTCCGATCGGACTCACGATTCCTCGATTCAACTTCTGGATCAAGGCCGAACCACATGAGTGAGGCTCGCTCACGTTGCAACCACGCCGCGATAGAGATGCGTGACCTCGCCTTGGTGTCAAATAGCTGGAGGAAGTGGTGGTGTGGTGGTCTACCAACCCCACAAACAGGTCTCCATTTGGTGCGCGAGAGCCGCTCGGACCGGTCATCGTTGCCTTCACGGCTTCAGCCATGGCCCGCACCCGTGTCAGATGGCCCAAATAGTACAACCCGCTGCCTTGATGGAGGCAGCGATTGTCGACTTGAGGTGGTGTGCTGCCTGTCTCACCTTACGAAGGCCCTCGTCCACGAGCCACCACCCAACTCCAGCACCGTCACGCCTGCTCACTCAGGCTTGGAGGTGCGACGCCTCTCCCTCCTGTTCGCAGTAGCTTGCATGATGGAAGGTGCTAGCTATCCATCCCAATCGCCAGCCCCGGAGCGAGGCCACAGCTGAGCAGCAACATTCTTCTTTTCTACCGCCAATCCCGGCATGCGCGGTTCCCTGCAGCATCGGCAATAGCGCCTCAGCCTTCTGACGCTCACCACCAAAGAACCCATCACTGTGACCAGTCATACATCAGGATGCACGCAGGGTCGAGATCGGCGGGCCCTACGTACGCAGGGGTTTGGTGGTTGCCTCTCAAGTCGTAGAATAATACGACTCACCCTCAGGATTCCTGGACGAGGCGAGCCCTGCTCAGGAAGACGGCGAAGTGAGTTGAGACATGGATGCGCAGAAACATGGCGTTGCAGAAACAAGCTGCGTCCTCACGCGTAAAAGGGAGAGCGAGAAACATGCTTTTCGCAATCGAGACCGAGCGAGTCACTCAGACAGTTCGACCTTCACGTGGGCTGGCTGGAGGCCGCGCCGTCCGCCAAGCGGCTGATGACCACCTTATTGCGCCTCACAAGGTCGCCAGTCTGAGATGGTGTGTGACTGATACGACGACGCGGCCGCTATCTCGTTACTGCTTCCATCATTTGTGGGGTTGTATGAGTCGCTATCAGTCTGGTCTTGGGTGGTCTTTTGTCTCTTCGAGTCAAGAGTCGTCTGCCTGGTGACTTGACAAGGTGCAAGTCATGTTGGTCAGATATAAGTATATCGACTGGCCCCTTCCGCCTCATCGCCCAGCCTACTTGTCCATTCTTCCCAGACAAGTTCCCGCTTTTCCTTTCCTCTAAGCCTTTCGCTTCCTATCATCTCGTCGTTGGAGCCGGTCGACCCGGCAAACGACAAGTTCCTTCCCTCGCCTCGGATATTCCATCCAGGCAACATATCACATACCGTGCTATTCGCCAAAGTGGCGATCTGGAAATATCATAGAAGACGCCGCGAGGCAGTCGGTTCATATCCTACCGGACCAACCCCCCATCGCCGTTTGGTCTATTACCTTCCACTCATAGACGAGATGCCGACCGAGTCAGAGCTCCGCTCCCGCCGGGACTCCTGGCCACCGACCCAACTTCGCCTACTGCGCTCCTCCTCCAAGGAAGAGCCAAAGCAGCTCACAGAGGATATTGATGAAGATCCACTTACCTACTTCCTTACTCCCACGCCGCTCCTCGAGGACGACGAGATGCTCGACGGGGTAATCATGGATTTTGATGCCGGCATCGAGGATCCTAGTCACCCGCACGATATGGTTCGCAGTGTGAGCCCATCCAGCCTTGATGGTCTGTCAAAGCCATCGAGCCGTTCACGAAGCCCGGAGTTCGACTTTGACATGCCCACTCCCGACGAGGATGATGACGATGAGGAAGACTACATTCGCTTCGCCACTGGGGGATACTCCTCTAGGTTCCTGTCGCTCCCAGACTTCGCTATCGATGGACGCCGACCACGCCCACGCAGCCCTCTATTTGGACGCAGCACCAACCTGCCCGCCAGCTTCCCCGGGCCATCATCCCCTCCTCGTGGTCGTGTTCTCCACGCACGAGGCAGGCTTAGCCCTGTCAGGAGTGTGTCGGCTCGCGGTCGGCCTGGACACCTCTGGAGGGAGCCGAGCCCTGATGTTTGGTCCATTGAGGAGGAGACGGAGGAGGATATGGAGAGCGTGAGGGACAAGATGGAGCCCTTAGAGATCTTGAATGGAGAGGGAAGTGATGGAGAAGGGAAGATCAAGAAGAAGGTCAGGTTTGTGCTGCCGTCAGAGGAGTAACCAACGGACTGGAGCAGGGATCACTTGCATTATTATGGCGTTCGTGGTGGACCATCGAGAAGGAAATGCTTTCACAGGCTGGATGCATGGATACGGCGTTATTGGAATTTTAGTCTGAGCGGCGAGCGCTAGCAGTTTGTTAGAACCGTGTGTTAAAGTAATTAATGCACCTTGATTATCACTGAATACGTGCCTTGGCTTCTACATGACATGAGGTTCCAGCCTGCGTTTATATCCATTCAGCTGATGTACAATCTCATCACAATGTAGGCCACATACCCCAAGTTCAAACTGAACCCGACATCGGGCCAGAACTGTCGTCGTCATCAACCTATTATACTGTTCCGGCATATACATGCATGAGCACTGACCTCGAGCATTGACGTTCTGGGCCAGGGAGAGGTCTTCGCTGTGGCACGGAAGGGGATGGAGGTGAAACAGGGGCCGCTATGCGGGATGGCTTGGCTGGGGTAGTGTTGGTGGTTCAAAGCGTGCACGGTGAAGAATGCCTGAACCTGAAGAGCTCGGCTCAGTAGCTTGTTGTGTGCCCTTGTATGACTGCTAACATATCTATATTCGTGTTCTGGCCTAGAGGCAACTCAAAGTTCATGTGTAAGCTGGGATCCTTGGCTGGCATCGGAGATAATATGTAGAGGCGGGGGGGCAGATGGGCGGGATGTCGTCACTACTGGTTAGTGGTGGCCCCTAGATGGAGACGCCAACACGACTCAGAGGGGCTTCGAGGAGGAGGGCTACAGTGAGTCCCCTGTATTAAGGCAAGGTAAAGGACATTAAGTAAGGTCCCCAGTGGGGAGCCTTAGGTTGTTCTAGCGCCGGGCCCTGGAAGGACAGACGGACAAGAGACTCCACTGCAACTGAAGCGAATGCTGTGGGCGTCTGGAGCCTGGGACGATCCGACCGGCGTCGTCTGAAGCCCCAGTGGAGTTTGAGGGGTCAGGGCCCCATCCAGCTCCCGGTCTCAGCGGGTAGTTGCAGGGCTTCAGGCTGCTGGCTTTGGGGGTCCCTGAGTCCACTCGGGCAGCGTCTAAAGATAAGCACCTGGCGCTGGCACCTGAGCGTGCCAACTGGCACTGAGTGTCACCGTCGTCCCTCCGCCTCTCTCCCACGTCCTGCGCCTCACCACCACGACCACCACGACCGCCAGTGCAGCGCCTCTGCTTCATCATCACCATCGACCACCTCCTCCTCCGATCTTCTCTTTCTTTCCTGCGGCTACCCCTGCTCTCTCACTCTAGCATCTCGCCTCTTCCTTTCTTCTTCTTCTTCTCTTCTGCTTCGTCTCCTTCTCTTCTCTCTCATCCCGCTGGTTCCGGTCGCGCACACGCGCTGTCTGTCTCACTTCCTCTTCCGGTGGCGAGACATTGGGCGAATCAACCCCCAAAATCACCAGGAAGTTCCAACACAAATCAGCAGAAACGCACCACCGCAGGAACACGCTGCTGCAGAGTTCTGTAGACGCTGGCCCGACGACACCATTGGCTGCGACAACTCCCCATTTCACGACTCCCTTGTTCGTCGCCTCATCGCCAACGATACGTCCTCGCTGCTTCGTCATCTGGCTGCCCTCCGACCGAACCGCCCGCCCTCGACCTCTCTTCTCAGCGACGCCCTGCGTCTGCTGCGTCCCTCCTCGGCGATACCATAATCTCAATTTCCTCTGTCCTTCAGCGCCCTTGGATTTTCCTCCTATTTCGATCTTGATACCCGGCTGCGCCCTCACCTCTTATCTCCCCACCTCTGCCGCCGCTCATCTTCCAGTGATTCCAGGCGGTGACGCCACCATCTCCCTCGGCCTCGCAACAACCATCCCTTCGTCCTCCCAACCCGGGTGGCCGCTTCATCATCCGGCCGCCCTTCTGCCATCCTCAATCGCCTCTTCTCTCCGATCTCCTTGTTCTCACGACGCCTTCGGTCACTCGCGTAGCGTCGCCCATCATCAATCACAATGGGTCAAGCGTCGTCGACACCTTCGTCAGCCTTCACGGGCGTCGTCATCGGCCTGGCCTCGTCTTTCGGTTCCATCATCCTCATCGCTCTCGTCATCTTCGTCTTCTGGGCAACAGGATGTGCAGGCTCAGGTCGAATCCTGCTCGACCGGCTTGGCCGGCCAGGCGAGTACGATGACGAGCAGGCTTTCGCCAGGGAAGAGGCTGAGGCCCTGGAGACTATGGACGATATGACGAGAACTGAATATCTCAGAGCAAAGGGTATGTCAAATCTCCGGCCTAGAATCTGATCTTCCCGCAGTTCAACATGTGTTCGCATGCCCGACTGCAGATTGCTAACATTCTAAAGCATTCGTCACCGCGAACCCGCCCGAGTCGGTCCAAACCGACATCTCCCTCTCCCAGTTCCTCGCGATTCAAGAAAAGGGTGTTTCAGCTTGGGAGTTCGAGCCCGAGTTGGAAATTGCAAATTGCTTCGTCGAAGGTCGGACAGAAATCGAGTTCTTTGACTCGGAGTGTACCGTCCTTAGTAATCTGCCTGTTCCCAAGCAAAACGACGTCTATTACTGGGAGGCCAAGATCTACGATAAACCGGAGAGCAGTCTCGTGAGCATTGGCATGGCCACCAAGCCGTACCCCTTGTTCAGGCTTCCTGGTAAGTTCTTGCGCTACACCTCGGATGGTGTGGCTGGCTCACTAACCTGCTGCAGGCTTCCACAAGTACTCCGTTGCCTACCAGTCCACAGGCACACGGAGGTATAACCAGCCTTTCAACTCGACACCCTACGGACCTGCCTATGTCCAGGGCGATGTTGTTGGTGTTGGATACCGTCCCCGAACCGGTGCTATCTTCTTCACTCGTAATGGCAAGAAGCTGGAAGAGGTCGTTCACGGTCTCAAGGCTCAGAACTTCTTCCCTGCTATTGGCGCCAACGGCCCTGCTACGATTCACGTCAATTTTGGACAGGCTGGTTTCAACTTCATTGAGGCCAACGTCAAGAAATGGGGCTTGGCACCTGTGACTGGCAGCCTTGCGCCGCCGCCACCGTATGGATCTGAGCAGGGTAGCATCTTGCTGGAGAGTGGCACCAAGGATGGCTATACCCCAGCTCAGGGGGCTCGCGCTCATAGCCACTCCATTACCGGATCATCTTACAACGTACGAAGCGGACAGAACACACTGAACGCCCAGCACGGGCGCACCAGGAGTGGGAATTTCCGCATGCTCCCGCCTACGAGCCCCGGTCCCGTCAGAAGCCCGACCGACATCTCGCTCGCGCAGCTTGTGCCTAACGACGATAATGGCGAGCCCAGCAGCAGTGCTTCGCAGGTGCACCATCACCAGCAACAACACGAACACAACCCACTCAACTTGCACCTTGAGGACGCGACGAACCCGCCCCCCGATTATGCCAGCCCTCCGCAGTCTGAAGCAGATGGCGACCATCACGAGACAGACACTGAGGACGAGGCCCCATTAATAAGGGTGGTCAATCGAAACAGGGGTGATTCATCCGCGACTGTGACCCCGAGAACACAACACGCCCAGACTCGGCCGCAACCTCATGGTCCAGTGCCCAGCTACAGTGACGCTGTACGGGACGGAGCCGGAGCTGGTGTGCACCGAGATCACGACTCTGATTCCGAAGTCGAAGACGAGGATGAACATGACGCCGGCGAGGTGTCTGATTCCAGCACCGCATCCGAGGCCTCCAGCTCCAGCTAAGACTCGAACGATATTTTCTTGATACTCAAGCGCATTCATGACGACACAAAGTATGCTCGTCACATCTCTCACAAAAGTGGTGTTTCCGGAGTTATTTTCTTAGCATCCCTCTCACACGAATCCCGACCTGATCGTCGCTGAAACTTTGTGGTTCAGCTAGATACGGCGACTCCTGCTTTGTCAGCCTTCCTTTGGATTTCTAGAAGCCGCCTTCAGTCTGCGTTTCTGCTCTGCTTTCTTCGGTGTTACATTAGGATATGGCAACTGGACAGGGAGGGGTCGTGTTTATACTATTAGCGGCCAGACGGGTGATTCGCCTGGTTTTATAAGGGGCAGAGTTGGGAAGGGGGGGGGGGGGTTCCTGGGTATGATACCACTACACACAGACGTACTCTTATGACTGAATTTGTGATTCCCATATCGATACTATTTAAGTTGAGTGACTTCGTCGTTCATATCTTCTCATGAGTGACAGGCTACCCAGCGTCGCAGAGAAAACCTGGCATGTCGCTCAGATCAACTCTCCCTCTGGCGGATGCTCCAATAAACCCCTCTTGACCGTAAGCTTCGGCTTCTCACATTTGATCAACCTCACCTCCTCGTCCCCCCTCGTCTGCCTGAAATGCAAGGCCCCATACCTCAACAACTCCCCAAATGTATTCTCCTCAGCATCCATCCCCTCCTTCTCCTCCCACAACGTCCCCAACGTCCGCTCATCCAACACGCCCTTCCCCTTGCTAATCTTCTGCATAGTCGTCTCCGACAACAGATGCCAGACCAGATCGTGGGCTTCTTGCCGGGCGGGGTTGGAGGGTTGGGGTGGGTGGACGGGGAGGGTGAGGAGGGAGAGGAGCTTGGGACCGGCGTTGTGCCAGGCGTAGAGGGAGTCTTGGGGTTGGGTTTCGGTGTGCAGGTTTAGAGCGAGGATCTTGGTTTGCCAGTAGTGGGTGTAGTTGAAGTCGAGGGGGTCGGAGAAGTTGCCTTCGAGCATGGTCATGCGGATCCAGCAGAAGGACTGGTAGGATGTTAGTTTTTAGGACGGAGGAATGGGGGAGTGATAGGGAAGAAGAGCCGTACCTGGGTTACGTATTCGCTGACCTCTCGTGGTTCAAGAACGTACTGCCACTTCACGCCGCTGGCTCGGGATTCTTCAAAGGTGATGCCCTGAGTGAACTTCATCAGAGGGTGGTGGATCAGGCCAGTGTGTGTGTCGTGGCCCTTCTAGACTTCTAGTAGAAGATCATGCCTGGAAAACAAGTCAGCCTCAAAATATCAATGCGATAGATCTCGTAGTGAGAGAAACTAGGAGAATTGAACGGGATACCACGTACCATCGCTTCACCCACTGATTCCCCTTCCTCGCGGCCACAAAGTAATTCGCCATTTGCGTCCCGTAAAACAAAGTAATCACTACCTCAATCTCAGATTTCTCATCGACAAGAGGCGCCCAGCCCCACCTATCAAGATGTCTGGTCAGATAGCTTCCTACATCAAGACTAATGCCTCCATAGAGATACACGAGCGGCCCTCGCACGAAATCTGCCGAGTGAGGCCCCACAAACGGTCCGTGAAGAGTTCCAGATACAAATGCTTCCGGGAGCATGGAGGCTGGGATGTACTTGAGGAAATAGTTTGGAGAGGAGGGGTTGGAGTCGATTATGCGGATTGTCCAGTCGGGACTGAGCATACGGACCCAACCGATGACCTGAAAGAGGACAGAAAGTATCATGTTAGAGAAAGGCCAAGGTCTGCGCTGATCTACGAACTCGGTGCAATCCGTCGTGAGGAGGTGGGTGGGAGACTCACATTGCGCTTCGACCAGCCAGGCATCTCATCAATGCCTGTGTTCCAGAAACCCCAGACATTCTTCTCAGATGTGACGGGTTGGTACTCTCGCAGGCTCGCCACGATCTCCTCGTCAGAGCGGATGTCTGTCACTTCCACCTCCTCGAGTCGAGACTTGTACTTTCCTGGGATGGAGTAGCCAGGTGGGTGTTTCTTAGTGTACGCTGTCTTTTGTGAACCATTAGTCGCTGGCTGTGTGATACTTGAGTCTCTCATGGCTTTCAATGCTGTACAAAGACTCTTGTAGGCTTTTGGGAAGCACAATCTACGGAGTGTCGGTTGGAGGAGACATGCATAAAAGGCGTACATCGAGGGAGCCAACATCGAGGGCGTCTGTCTTATCTGTACTCGACATACTCCAGGCTGATTGATGATTGTGGGAACTTCTGAACTAGAACTCATAATCCCGGCCAGGAGTGTCGGGACGTGCCACTGCGCAATGACGATGAGCCGTGCTACGCCGTATAAGCCAAGGATCGGTTGGTCCTGTGCCGCACCGAAGATACCAATTGTTGCAAAGGAACAGATCCTCGAATTTTCGTCACCGCCATGTCGACAGGAGACCGTCATGCCTCCTTTGGGAAGTCGCCGGTCGGTGGGACTAGAGACAAAAGACCGTCATGTTCCCATGCAAGGCAAACGGCATTCTGTGGGTACCTTAGCACTGGTGAGGCTGCCATACCTGCGACTGAAGCTA
The DNA here is from genome assembly GCA_030734395.1 of Sarocladium kiliense. Lineage (NCBI taxonomy): Eukaryota > Fungi > Ascomycota > Sordariomycetes > Hypocreales > Sarocladiaceae > Sarocladium > Sarocladium kiliense. Next base: position 408,405 of record JAUZTG010000047.1, read on the forward strand.
CACTGACCTCCAAAGGTTGTCTTGGCTACAATTATATACTATCAGCTTTTAGAATAGCTTTCATCAGCCTCATTTCGATTTCTTTGAATGACACATCTTATGGAGGGGACTACGTATCTCTATTAGGTCCCCAAACCCTGTTATCCGCTGCTTATATGTGACCAAGGTTCCATAAGTCGTGTTGAACATGTCGTTTGAGAATAATTCATAACCTGACGAATGGCCTACCAAGCTAAGCATGCTTTCTCATAACAGGACAAAGCTAGCGTGTGGCCCTGAACCAGCTCATAGCCTCTGCGATCTCCGTAAGGTGTACCTCTTCGTCGCAGTCGCCGCAATATTCGACTTTTTTCGACTCCGTTTCTGCTGATTTGAGCTCTGTCGGCGCTGACGTCCCTTTAAGCCGTGCTAGCTAAGAAAAGAGGCCGCACCAACTGCACAATACAACCTTGTGTTGGCTCGACGGTGGCAATCAAAAGTTCCCTTTCAACCACCGTATCCCCACGTTCGGCCATACAGGTCCACCGAAGTAATGGAAATCGCTATCAAGCCACTGAAGGATCTTCTGCCGCACCATAGCTGTCAGGTCAAACGGAATGTGTCGGGAGCTCCGTGACGGAAAGACAATGGTGGCCCAGGATGGGCACATGCTTTAAAAGAAAAAGTTCTCTCTTCAATCGCTCATGAGAAGCCTACATATTGGGGAAGGAGTGCCATCGGCTGGAGGTCTTCGTTGCCGATAGTTACCCCCTCTAGATTATCATCGCATCACACAAGCTCCAAGCGAAGGTCGTGGAATGGCAAAAAGTACTCGTGTTTGTATTGATATTAATCCATAAGACTCGAGGCGCTGCCAGCATGCCGTCGAACATCTTTCACTTTCCAATCCTGAGGAATAAAAGACAATTCTGCTTTCTCCTGTCATCTACGATGGCAAGGCCCGTTTGTTCCCTTCTCATGTGTTCTCCCTTGAGCTGAAGAGTGAAAAAGAAAAAGGAGAACCCCTCAAAGTAGGTGATGACGCTGCAGCTTGCGTCTCGCTCCGAAAGCTCAAAACAAGGTCCGCAGGCTAACAGAGCAGGACAAGTTAGGAAGGCATCGAAACAGGTGACAGGAAACTCAGATAAAAAATCAGAAAACAAATGCCCTCAAATGCATGCATGAAAGAGGCGCCATGGCTTGTAACTCCAATTCCAAATGCAAAATCAAAATCAAAGCGCCGTGCTGTGTGCCTTGGGCCGCGGAAACTCGCGGCCTCTTCTCATGCTATGGGCAACCTCTTGTTGCTCACTTCGCCCATTTTGTGTATCCGTAAGGAGTGTGTGTATGCCAGCCATGTGATCATAAAGTCGTGAACAAGGAATGTCTATCAGTGGGTATCATCGTAAAGGAATGTCGTGCCTTTGGAGGCGTGGTTGTATAAGGAATGGTCAGTATTTTAAAAATACATTAGATGCTTTTTCGTTCAAGGATTGTCGTTGGGCACGGCCCAGGATCGTGAAGGATCGTGATGAGTGATCGAGGCAAATTGCCTGGATCATCGTTGATTAAGATTGTATAATAAGGAGTGAATATGTCGCATGTCGGCTATGTTGGCGCAGAGAAAGCAAAGTCGAAGAGGAACCATTTTCGAAACGGCAAAATTAAAGCAGGGTATTGATCATCAAAGTCGTGATGGGAGATCGCTCAGCGAGAAGCTGGATCCTGTTCCGACTCCTCGGGTTGCGGGAGGAGGGATGAAGGGACCAGAGGCGCTTGCGATAGTGGAGACGGAGGATGAGGCCCGGATGATAAGGAGGTAGAGGGGCGGTGTCGAGGGAAGTGTGGCGTGGCCATCGACGGTACCGGCGACTCGGGAACAGGGAGCATTCCGAATTGTTCAGCCCCGAGGAGTGGCGAGGGGGCGCCGGATATCGAAGCAGCATACGCTGAAGGACTCTCTGGGAACGAGTTCTGGCGCTGTATGACGGTATGCCTGGGGAGTAATGGTCAATCCGAGTGTCTCGCCGAGTAGTGGTGTCCGATGTGGTGATCCATCTAGGTTGTCTAGATCCACACGGGCTGGGTGGGAGGCACAAACCCAAGTCCGTAGTTGTGATGTGGATCGCCGTACACATGAGACTGGCTCGGAGCGTAGCCGGACATGTCGAACGAGCCAAAGTCTTCAGTGTCGCTGTAGGTGGCGGACCCCTCGAAAGTAGAGGAAGCAGGGCTGTAGGCGCCAGCATAAGATGGTGACGGGATATTGAGATACTGCTGGCTTGGGAAGGGGGAGGCCAAGGCAAGAGGGCTGACCACGCTTTGAGGAGTCGTAGCCGCATTAAGCATTGGCATCTCTTCCGTGCTGTAGTTGAAGGCAGGATTTCCGTATGGCATCAGGGTCGCTTCCTCGTTCACAACGAAGTTTGGCGGGTTGAACTGAGGGAAGGACTGGGTGCGGTTGGGTTGACCCCAGCCCATGCGAGACCGGAACTCGCCAACGATATCAATAGGATACTCCATGAGAGTCAACGGTGTCTGCGCTTCTTGACCACCAGCACCCGACAAGTTGATCGACATCAGACGGCGGGCAATCTCTTCCACAGGTCCGATGGAGAGACTTCCGAAGTAGGCGGCACCAATCTCGGGGAACAGGCGCTCCATCAACAGTGCAACCGTGTAGAGGTGAGCAATGACGATGAGGGAGTTTCCAGATCCGCCGAAGCGCTGCAGGTATCCAACAGGCATCCAGAACAACCAAGTCCTGAGCGGTTGCAAACGCTCGTACTGCTGGGCGATGGAGAGCGTGGGGCTGATCTTGCGAGTGCCTTTCAGGAAGCTGATGAGACGTTGGATCTGAGTGGGGTCTTCCTTGCTATGCTTGAGATGCGACTCGACCTTTTGGATGTGCTCCAGAGTGCGGCGGTAGGCGTCAAGGTCATCCTCACCAGGCTGGCTGGGCTTGTGTTCGGGTCCAGGAGAGGGGGGAGCAGTAGGGAAAGTGCTGCTCTCAGCAATGAAGTCCGTAAATTGAGACAGGTGCTTCCAGGAGTCCATAGCATCAATCACCTGTTATGTAAATTAGCATGGAACGTCCATGTTTGTTGCGGATCCCGGACTCACTGTCGATGTGCCCTGCATGAGCTGGGTCCAGCTGCGCCTGCGTTGTGTTAGCGGGAAAGCAAGCATATTGTTCTCACGGGTTACCTTACCAGTCCGTGGCTTGCCAAGACAGAACCAGGGAGGCTGCCAGGATGGCATCGGAAGTCTCACGAGAGAAAGAACCGATAGCCTCATGAAGCCCATTGAGAGCAATGCCCTTGTGCTCGAAGGCCATGCTTCCGACCAAGGGACAGTCGGTGAGGAAAGCAATGTGCATGGCGGAAAAGGCAAGCAAAGCGTGCATCACATAAGGCGTGGATGAGCCAATCTGAAGAAGTCTGAAGTAAGAATTAGTACAAGTTCTCTCGAGGCAAGCAAAATGCTAGGGAGACTTACGTCGGAATATGGCGGGTCCACAGGGTGAAGTTGTTGCCGTCGATACGAGCCAGCTCAGTGTAAAGCGAAGCAACGTGATGGATCAGGCGAAGATCCTCGAGAGAGTACGAGTGGGCATTTGGCGTCGGGTATATGCCCATCTCGGGGAAGGGAAACACGCCAGTCGCTTGCCAGTCGGCAATAGCGGCCTGAATCTCAGGCGTCCACATGAGGTCAGGCTTGTCGGGAGAGCCAGCACGATCAGAGTCAGATGCAGGGACATCATTGTATGGGCATCGGATCTTGTGCTTGGTGCAGTTGCGGCACTGGGGGAAGTTTTCATCGCAGCGAATATGACGACGCTTGCACGTCTCACAGCCCTTGCGGGACTTGGTGTGGCTGCGACGAGGAGGACCACCACCGGGACCGGCCATTGTTGCAGTAGGCTGGGAGGAAGTCTTCTTGTGGGAGCGAGAGACGTGAAAATTCCAGCACCAGATACGCGTGCGGGAATGGGTAGCGAACGTAGTTGAGACGGAGGAAGAGACTATCTCGGTGACGACAACGTCGAGGTGTAGCTACGATATCCTGAGAGTTCACAAGGATTATGGAGAAGTCGTGCTGGGTGTCAGGTCAAGAGATGAGATGAGCCTTGTGATGTCTTCCCAAGTTCAGTTGCAGCTGGATGCAAGGGATTTGTCTTCTTCCGAGACAAGTGGTAGCGATCGTGTTTGGTAGCTTTGAATATCGTTGAACTTCTGGGGTTGAGCGACTGTGATGTAGGCAAAGCTACTAGATGAAGAAATCGGAACAGCGTCGAGTGTTGTGTCTAAGTCGTGATGGCTTGGCACAAACAGGTTGATGAGCTGGGCGATTGATGGAGTCGGGTTGAGAGAAGTTGAGCGAGCGAGAAACAAAGCACCGATAAAGCGAATGACAGGAGTCAGCGAGGACTTCCTAGGGTTTGGTAAGAAAAGGAAAAAGCGAACGTGGGAAGAGGCCCGGTATCGTGAGCGAAATTGATAGTATCGAGAGGATGAGGTGGGAGGGGATCCAGCAGTCGGGGCTGGGGGCCCGCGTATTGTTAAATAGAAGGACTCCAAGCGTCCCACGCAAGGGATATGGAGTCCCAAGAAGCAAGCAACCACCAGAAAGCCACCACACCATGCGACCAACAGACGGGTAATCAAGCCTCAGGTAGTAGTAGGTGGTAGCGCTGGGCAGTGCTGGCGGGCTTGGACCGGGACCGGTGGGTGGCCAGCCTGCCGGTGGCTAACATGGGCCACCAGGACGCCCTCGGTGCATCTGGTCTCCCAGAGTGACTGCGGTTGCATACGGCCGAGGGTGTGTCATGGGGGTCCGCAGCGCCTGTCGCTGGGCGTTTCTCCAGCGCTGCCGTCTAGCTCATGGGCGGCCGAGGGTGTGTGTGGCGTGGGCAACGGCGAGCGAAAAGGCTAGTTGACACGGCGGCACACCGGCAGGTTGTCTCTTGTGGGTGTGTGCATGACGCCCTCCACTCACTTGCTCCTCGCAGGCTTTGTAGGCGTCCGCTCTCAGAGGCCCACGGGTTGACACACGGGGGAGCTCGGCGTGGTTCTTTTTTTTTGCAAGCAAGGGTCGTGTCTTTTCGTGGATCCTGGCCCCGTTCCCATGGGCGAAACCCAGAAACCACGTCGGACTACCGTTCTCATGATTCTGGCACCACCCTGGCAAGCTTCCTCGGTGCAGACCGCCCTTCTCGTGGTCCTAGATCTTTGGCCAATAGAACCTATAGCATGGGGGGTTTTTTTTTTCCACGGTTTATAGCGATGACCTGTCAAAGCATCGTGAGTTCTGCAGCGTGGTGCTGGACGAGGTGGCTCTTGCGTCTGTCACATCAGGTTGGGCCGCCAAAACCCATCAGCTTGGTCCCTCGTCAACACATGTGGGTTTCGCGCAGTGCATACTCTGTCTCTACATCTCCATTTGAGGCTGTCGCTCCAATCTTGAGGACCAACCAGCGGACATCTCCTTGTCTGAGAAGGAAACTACAGCGGAATCTCCTAGCAATTTCCGCGTTCAGATTCCCGAGTATAGGGCTCGGCAGGGCGGCCCCAATGACGCATGTAAGAGCGGGTTTCCTCTCGGGCGGACTAGCAAGGATTCTTTGTGTGAGGGGCATGGGTGGTGTTTTAAAAATAGGACCGCCCCAGGTTGATGAGGGGTCGTCAGACTGTCTCGGTACTAGACCCTGTCAGCGATAGTTACCACTAACCCAGGCTCAGGCCTCTTTTCTGGCAGATCTGCAATTCGATACGGGAAAATGCGAACACATCTGGAAACAAAGCCACCTTTCCTGCCTTCTCAAGTAAGGCCCGATACCTTTTCGACAACTAACAGTGCCTTTAGCCTCGGATACCCTTGCCAAGGGGCACGAGAGTTAAAATCGGTCTGTTGACAAACCTTAGGCCCACATGGGCGACGATCTCTGGCAACACTGTCCTCGAAAGGAATTCGTTGCGGTCAGAATGATTCTGCCGTAGCCCGGGGCGTGTATCATCCGCCGATTCAGGGCCACTCAGTCAGATAGAGTTGTCGAAACGTTTCCTCGCATCAGCCATCACATCCTCGACGGCGTGAAAGGATAGATTGCCACGAGCTGACCTGCATACCAGACGACACCTGACCATCGCGAGATCCGAAGGCTCCTGTTCCGAGTTTCGGCGACGAATGAGTGTCTCTCACACAACGCTGGCAAAGGCGGGTTTACAATAGCTTCGATCGAAGGACGGTCTGTTAGATAGTCCTAGATGAGGCTTGAGGACAAAAAGGCCGACGTGGGGTTGCCCAACCCAGGAAAGTTGCGTCCATTCATGCTAACATCTTAGACCGGATACTACGGCGATGGCGTGTGGATCTGTACTCCTAACTCTCCGAAAGGGTCCCCCTCTGTTGTTGACTACAGCTGAGTTCTGTGCCTACTCAGCGGTCAACATGAGGTAGCAGTTTAGGACTGTTGACGAGAGAATCACCGGGAAATGAAAGCCATTGACCCTCTCGTGCTGTTCATTTGAGCTGCAGAGTAGTGCAAAGCAGTGCGAGGAGATGTGAATGGAACTTGTGCTCCGGGCTGGAGACCGTTCGAGGATCCCAGGATTATGCTTTGTTAGTCCCACTTGGCGACGATTATTTGTATGCTTGCTGCTCTGATTCGATTCGAACGATCCGCCGAGCGCGACATCAGAATGCCTGCCAGAGCATTTTGCTGTGGTTCCTCATCTCGTGGTCCTTGTGCGACATCAGTCACGTGCAGCCACAGCATCAACGCACCCTCCGTCGACGCCAATCGGCAGCCCCGACTGCCACTTGAGCTTCAACTTTCTTGGGTTCCATGTGAAGCATAAGCATGGCCCGCGCCTGGCAAATGCGTCACGATGTCACGTCACCTTGAAGCCATCTAGGCACCGACACATTTGCAGCAACTTTGTGCAACTCCATCGGACCGGCAGAAGGTGGTCTGAGGTGAGGCTCACACTGGATCCGGGGCTTCGGGTCCTTCGCAGAAAAACAACTTTGGGAGCGCTGTTGTGCTTGCCATGCGACCTTTTTCCAACTTGCTCCGCTACGTAATCTACCCGTTTGCTGACAGCCTACTCGCGCACAGGTCTACCGCGGAGTAGGACAGCCTAGCTCCCAAGTCTGCAGTCTAGTCTCCCTGGCTTGTCTCCCCAAGTCTTGACCTCAAGAAGCGACTTCTTCTTCCAGCACTTGCTGATCCTCAAGGCCAGATTGTTAGCATCAGTTGGGACCCTGAAGCGCTCACACCCGTTTGGGAAGCGGACCTCCCCAGAAACGACATTGCCTTTCTTCGTGTTCCAGAATAGCACCTACAGGGTTCGGGGCTTTCCGTGAGATACCAAGAGATAGCCCGTCAGACCACGCTCAATCTGGGTTGACTACCGCCTTCCCTTCCCCAGGCTCCATAAGAAAGCTCCATGGGTAGTATTCGAGGAAGGTGAGCATCGGGTCATGTGCACCGTCAACTTGACACTCTCCCTGGCCTCTGATCAGACGGGCTGCCTGCGCGGCATTCCGAGTCATTGACGGACCCGCTTGTGCATTGCGTTCCAAAGGTCCTGCTACATCGGTGCTGCATATGTGTGAGTCGGCTGTCGCAGGGCCTAGACCGTTGGTGGCTTGTTGGCAGAGCCAGTCCTCTTGTTAACGACTTACCATCTTAGATGTTGAAAGATCGGTCCGGTCCATCCTCGTAGGGCTGTCACACTGATGTCATCCTTCGATCAGTTGCGCTCCAATATGCACTGATCCCAGTGGTTGAGATGCCATAAGCCGAAATCTTGGGGGACGAAGTCGTAGCTGAGAATTTCGGTACCTTGCTGTCGGTGCAACGATAAGCTGAAGCTCTTGTTTTCCCACTACCTTAGGAGTTTATGCCGTGAGGCTGGGCTCTTCTTCCTCCATTCAGGTCAGGACCCTGGTGAGTATCTCATGCCGTGGTTGGTCAGCCACCGAAGCACAGGGTTGAAGCTCAATCTGAAGCCATCGGTTCGTGACACGACAGCACAACGACATGACACTTAGCCTATTGAAGAATGGTACGGTCCTAAATGTGAGGGAATCCCTGGTCATGATTGGCGAAGGAAGCCAATCACGCACAGCCAGGATTCGCAAACAACAACATGGGTGGGTGGTTCAACATCTGTACCCGAAACACCGTGCCACATGAGATCAGGCCGACAATGTGCGTACAACAGCCGACGATGCCTACCTACTGCATGAGCTATTGATTTGGAAAGCGACCACTCAAAAGCTGGAAATCGTGTGCATGACGCAGGACTCTCAGGGTCTCAGGGTGTTCGAAGCGTGGCTGTGCACGGCCATCTGGGCCGAACTGATACAACGTTCCATGGGGGCGAGCAGAGCATCCCGTTTGGCGGCGATTCTTGGATTGCCGTCGATCAATAAGCGCCTACGGCAAGCAATGTTAACAAAAAGACAAGATGATGGACATGACTATCACCAGTGAAGAATCAGGCCCACTTGTGGCCGAGCTGGGATTTGGGGCCGTTCATCGAAGCGTGGCCGGCATTCTTTGAGGCGAGCAGTTTACCTGGCAAGGCTAGACGGCCCCCTTCATCGCTACGCAGCCGACGGTCGGGCGGAGAGGGCTCTAACTAGCCAGCCGCAGCGGTCAAAGCTCGGCCGTTGGGTTGTTCAGGCCATCTGCCTTCTCTCCATGATGACGGAAGGAGGTGCAACTTCACCAGGGTAACTTATTGAAGAGGCTGAAGTCTCCGCAGACGTGTCGCATAACAACCGGCATCGCCTACGAGTCAGGGCAACCTGAAGGAGCGCACGGGAACTTCGGGAAGACAGTCATTGCCCCATATGCCACCCAAGAAGCAATGGGAAGTACCGTCAGTCAGTCCTGAATCATTTTAGCTAATAGCCGACCAGCAGCATATACAGTGCTGAAGCCAGCCGAGGCAGCAGCAAAGTTTGTCGCGGTGGAAACCGCTCCGAGCCGTGCAGTGCATCGCAACCAAGGAAGGCGTGTAAGAAGCTTGGATCGAGTGGCCGTCACAGACATGTGCCGAAATAGTTCCTGGGACCAGGCTGCAAGGATGCCAACTTGTTCGGCAACAGCACCCTTTCAGTGAAGCCTGATGGAAATCGCAACTCCAACGACGACATTCCCATTACAGGGGATGGAGAAAAGCCAGTGCCCGAAGCCCTGAAAACAGTGGGCTCGACTGGGCCCCTCGCATAAGGCCCCATGACGCCATGTGCGTGCCAACAGGACCTTTCCCGATACGCATCTCAGCACTTGATTCGTCAATATGCAGAACCCCGGGCACCGCGGAAGGCGAAAAGTGGAGAGTCCCTAATTTTAGAACTGCCCGAAAGAGACACTGTTTCGCTGCACAGACACTGTGGTTTTGGAGCACCGTAAACGAGAACGACCAGGAATGGCGCAGTGATCGTCCACCGGCCAAGCCAGCCACCCCATCTCCGCGAGAAGCCGTATGCTCTGGAGAGAGCATGGCATCGTACATGCCCAAAGCATGATGATCGTCGTTCTTGACATCGAGATACGTTGGTCTTCTCATACTGGAGGTAGGCCCGAATGCTGCACACTGTCCAAGAGTTCCTACAGGTGCGAAGGTGCACGAGGCCGGATTTCGGATTACGAAGTGTCACAACGAGGGATCCAACAATGGAACTATCGCACGCCTGCATAGCCTGGACTCAGCTTGCACTTCCCTTCGAAACGCAGTCAAGCCGGGCTTAACATTCCTGCACTCTACCACCCCAAGCTTGTGCATGACGATGGATTCCCGGGTAGCCTATTTGCACATGCCCCAAAGATGATGCAATCAGATCACATCCACCGGTTCCGAGGATGCGCGTATTCTTGTCTTAGATGAGGGTCATAGGAGCGGCTGTCAACAGATCATCAGATCATGTTATGGGCACCTTATGCTCTCATAACAGAAATGAGAAACGTGGAATGGCTTGCTCTTGAGACCAATGCGGGGATCTGCACCGGTCTCCACGGATCACGCCCTCGCATCTGCAGAGCATCGACAAGGTTTCTGGTTAGCTTCGAGTGACTGGACTTGCTATCCACACAGCGACAGTAAATGGTTTCCTCAGGCGCACCTCCGCCCAGCCATCTAAGCACCACCAAAGGCTGGCTGGTGTGCCGGTCAAGCGGCTTGTCATACGTCTGCCCTGATCCTGGCCTTTTTTTTTTCTTCGTTGCTCCTCTTCCCCGCTTTGGGACACCATCGCAAAGCCAGAGAGGGTCTTTCTTTCCCACCGCTACTCCACGTGCCCTAAGACATATTCTGGCCAAGGCAAACGAGACATGCAACTGACGACAGAAGTCCTCGTGTAGCTAGATGTCTTGCACAGGACGAGGAGACAGACTATCCGTGGGGGTAATTTGACAAAAATCCAAGGCCGGTTGGCGCGCTTCAAGGTCCACCTCTGAGCTACGGAGACTTCAACGCAGAAGCCCTACTAGCGGAGTGTAAACCGCGTGAGATCTCCGAGTTTATACTCTGCACTAGGACATCCCAACCGGAAAAGGGCAAAGGGGAAGACTAAGTTGACCAACCATTGAAAGCAACGGCCAAAGCGTCCGGAGCGGGCAACGGTGGGGGAGGCCACAGGAGATCAAAATAACAAAGAAGCGTCGGGTGCCATTTCAACTAGAAAACCGACGGGGCTCAGGCTGATGGCTGGGTCCGTCACGGAGTGGCCGACTGAAGGCCACGGCTCTCGACCAAAATTTCACAGCAAGTAGACGACGAGTTGTGGGCAGTCTGAGCGCAGAATCGGTTCGAATCAAAGGAACATTCCAAATTGTCTAATGGACCGAGACGCCATTGCTAGAAGCGCGGATAGTCGGCTCGTTCCTGGCTTAGAAGCTGCTGGACAAGCGAGGAGGGCGCCCGCTAGGAGATCACCCGAGCATAGACTGAGCCTACCACCGGATCACCCTATGGTTTCTCCCTTGCAATCTGGGTACGATCTGCCTCTTTGGGAGATCGCTTAGGAGAGCTGAATCATTGCTAAACTACATTTCCCTCTGGCGACAGTGCCAAGAGTCGGACCGGACCAGGTCGGCAAGTGTTCTACGCCTTTCAAACCTATACTTTTCGTTGATCTCGGCAAGGGTCTGCACAGGGTAGCTCAACACGAGAAACACCCCCCCCTATCTACTCGATCTTTCTTTGTCGTATAGCATGAGGCTATTTCTGGTCTCAGATCCTGGGATGCATCTCACCAGTGGCTGACGATCTACCCATACTCCGAACGCCGAGCGGCGATGGCCCTTGAAAGAGAGAAACGACCAGGCGGTAGTTCGCCGAAGGGTGGAGATGTAGTGTAATTCTACGGTTCTTCTTAGCCCATGCTCTATTATTGTCTATATGGGATAGCATGATAGTGGCTAGAACCAAGGTACCGGTTCCGACCTTGTTCGCTACCCCTTGATGCTGTACTCCGAAGCCCATGCAAAGCCGTATTCAAAATGATGTTCCTGCATTAACGCCACTCATCGCTGACCACCCAAGATCCCCTCCCCAAGCATAAAGCAAGATCACCGCCAATGTCATCCCTTTCTCGGAAAGAAGCGGTGAGGTAGAAACGACACCAGCCAGCGAATTCCTCGGACCTTCACACAAGTACGTAGCCTTCTCCAGCCCACCCTTCCACGTACCTGAAGCTAGGAACGGTGTTCCCGATGCTGTGCAACGAATCCTGAGGCTCCTCCGCGGGAATAGAGTGGACACGGGGAGCATCGCGCTTACTATCCCACTCCAATAGATTTGAAATGAGGAAGAAGAAGAAGAAGAAGAAGAAGAAGAAGAAGAAGAAGAAGCTGTGGTGCGTAACTCAAGTTACACCGCGTGAGGCTTCCCGTGGCAATGGGTCTTGGTACTTGTTGTACTACGTTGAAGGGCGCAAATGTGAGGCCGGTGGTTCAGCTAGGAGATGTTGTGCATCTTAAGGAGAGGAGGGCCAGGGAGGATCTTTTGCAAGCCAAGGGCTTCATTATGATTTCCAATTCATCGCCCGTGGTGGATGAGATGGAGTGTTCTTTAAGGCGAATCTTCATTTCATCTTGGAGCTATTCATGACCTTGGATAGATCTACGAGCGAAGCCTCAGGTACCTGGCGACCCAGGGCGCTGGACACGATTAGCTTACTGGCGGTAAGTGTGGTTGCACTACGTACGATGGTTTGTACAGCATTCCTTGATACATGCTTTACCCCTATTTCTATGGGGGGACGAGGTCGCGGTACGTGTTCTGTGGTCAGAGAGTGCGGTCTCATGCCGATTGCGAGCTAGCCTGGTTTAAGCAATATGTTTATGGAGTAAAGGGCAAAGTCTGCCTGGTAGATCAGTGCAGCAGTAGAAGGTATATTATCGTCGACTGCGTACGTGAATATACTCGTGTCCAGGGGATTTCAAAGGAGTTGTCTTAGTCGAGGGACCAGACACCGAAAACGCACCAATGCAGAATTTAGAACATGAGAATCAAAAAGACGTGTATATCTATCTATGGTGAAGGCTTAAATCAAGGGTGTCGCGAGCACCCTGCCTCTCGTGCTCCCAAATCTCCAATTTCAGGTTCGACTTATGATCCAGTCCTGCCTATGCCCGCCTCGCCATCCAGAACACCGCCATGGGCAGGTGTTTACAAAAGGATCAGCACAGCAACACAGGCAAACCACCCACTGGCTCTTATCTCAGCCAAAGCATCGCTTGTCAAGTTTTCAAACAGCTCTCGATGCTTCATTGAACCCATTGCTCTCTTGCTCGTGGTAATCATTTCATGCTGTCAGGCTTATTCCCATGCCCATTCATGCATTTTGGCTCTGGGTTGAGCTGCCCTCGCGACCTCTCAATCCTCTCTTGCTCCTTTCCCAAGAGGCCAAATCTGTCATTGCACATCGTGGTGTCGAGAAGGTCTCTTTCATCCAGACCAGCCGCGTACCCGGCTTCCCTCCGTCTCTCGAGTGAACGTAATCCAGTCACGATGGCTGCGTCGTATGTGCATGCAGTGGGGCGACCAGGCATCAGCTTGACTCAAATTGCGTAAGAGTTTCTCAAGCTCTGCTGGTCCTTGGGCTGCATTTGCCCGATGAAGGCATCGAACTGCGGAATGATCTGCTTATAGGTATTCAGGACCTGTCATACATGCGTTAGTTTAATTTCATCTCACGGTACGTCAAACTGCGGGTACTCACATCCTGGAATGTCTGGTGCAGCTCATTCTTGGTCGGATTCCGCAATTCCATGTCTTCGTAACGGGCAATAGACACAAAGAAGTTCATGAGGACCTTCTCAATAGCTTGCGGGTTCTGGCTAACAGTCAGGGCAAAGCCTCTGAAAGCCGTAGCCTTCTCTTCCGTAGGATCAACTTCCGACATAACGTTGAGGAAGTCTTCGGCGAAGTTAGGTAGCGCGGGGCCGAGTTGCTCAGCATTGCCCAAGCCGAGACGGCCAAGAGCGATAGCAGCATTCTCGCTCAGAGCCTTGGGAACACGAGGGTTCGTCATGATCTCGACCAGTCGCTGCATAAGCTCGGGAACCCAAGTCTGCATGCCCTTGAGGTACTGGACAGAGATCTCTCCAGCAGACCAAGCTGCGTTGTTGATCACGTCGAAACCACTGTCAATGTCCTCATCCAGCATACTGTCTAGATCGAGCTGCTTAAGCAGGATAGGCATGATGGTGTTGAGATAAGGCTGCAGCTCATTGAAGACATTCTTTGAGCAATCGCCGAGAAGTGCGTAGGCGGATTGACGAACTTCATCTGTCGGATCCTCCATGCAGAAGCTCAAGAGCTCAAAGAAAGGCTGTTGAGAGCCTTTGACCAGCTCACTTGCCTTTTGATCGTCCAGAGCCTGTACGATCGCACTCAAAAGGTCAAGACTTGTAATGAGGAAGTCTTTGTCGGGGTGATCCAAAGCAGGGTTGCTGGATGCCGCAAGAGTCTGCTCCAGGTTGACATGGATAAGGTTTACACATCGAAGGAAGATCGGTTGGGCGTAGGGTGCGAATGCGTCACCAAGAGCAATGGCGACGTAGGAGAGACACTCCAAAAGGGGAAACACCTCGCGCGACTGATCTGGGACGTTCTGGTACCGGTTGATGAGTGCCGGCATAAGCTGACCCGACAGCTCTGGCATAGCAAGGACCGGCCCTATCCGCTCAGCGAGTGTCTGCACGCAGTCGTAGAGGATGTAAATGTTCCTGTCCTTGTATTTGCCGAAGCAGCGGACGAATTGCTGGATGATGGGTCCGCAGTAAGGTTCGAGTGACTTGCCAGACCTCTCCTCTAGGTTAGCAAAAGCCGAAGCACCCGCCTCCTGCACCTTCTTGTTCTTGTCCAGCATCTTAGAGAGAATACCCTCCATCATCGGAACGAAGAACATGTTCTTCTGGTTCTCGTCAGGGAGGTGGGCTGCCCATGATGAGTAGCGGCCAAGGGTCCAACAGGTGATCTGTCGGACAACAGGCTCTTGGTCGTTGAGAAGGCTGAGTAGGTAGGGGACGAGTTCGGGGAGGTGAGGTGTCACGACGTCCATGCAGCCTTCTGCAACGGCGCCAAGTGCCAGGACTGCCGCCTCGCGGTGTGGCCAGTCCTCATGCTTGAGGTTCTGAGAGAGGTACGGAAGGATAGCCTCGAAGACCGGGCCGCGAAAGTCTCTAGCAAACACGTCCAAGGCAGCAGCGGAGCACTTCCGGATAGTCCAACGCTCATCAGGATTCTCGTCACCATCCTCGTCGAGATCGTCGATCTCTCCGTCCTCGAGCCCATCCTCCATAACGTTGAGCTTCTCATAAGATCCGTTCTTGTCCTCGCCTGTGTCCTCGCCATTAGCCACGTTGCGAGTGTGGGATTTCTTGGAAAAGGCTGGCTTGATATCTTCTTCCCTGTCGTCTTCTTCCTCATCGTCAGACTGTCCACCCAGAAGAGCAATGTCATCGCCGCTGTACACCATACACTCCAGAAGGACCGGGATGATCTGGTTGATGTGCGGGCTCAACGCCCTCCATAGGTTGTCGTGCTCTCCAACGGCAAGCCAGAATTCAGCAGCCTCGCAGGCCAGGTCCTCATCCTCGCTCTTCTGCTGTGAAAGAATATAGTCCACGAGACCGCTGATGTGCGGCTGCAACTTATCCGGGCGAATCTCGACAAGCTGAACGAAAGCTCGGCATACTTGGCGGCGAACATCGATGCTCTCGTCGGCAGAAAGAACAAAGAGATGCTGAAGAAGCTCGTCGATGGAGTTGAGAAGAGCCTGTGACTCGCGCGACGTGAAGACATTGATAGCAGTCAACGCACCCAACCGCACCTTGGGCAACGGGCTCTTGGTTGCGGCAATGAGCTGCGGCAGGACGTAGTTAAGGGGTCTTTGGCCGTTAACCTCACGCATGAGCATCTTGAAATTGTCTTCGCAGATCTTGGCCATGGCTGAAATGGCACCTTCTTGGGCCTCGTTCGGCGTCTGGCCGGAGGTATTGGCGATCAGGTCAAGAAGCTGTGGGAGCAGGTCCGGCCAGCCCAGAAGCCCGCCTTTGCGGATGATTTCGGTCGCAACATTGCCAGCAAAGTTCCTGATTTGTGAGTTCTTGTCCTGCAGACCCATGGGAATGGCCATCTTGACCAGGCTCAAGCTCTCCTCGGGTATTGACTTCCACTCGTTCCGAACATTGTTCTTGAGCATGATGCCCGCGGCGGACCGCACGAGGTGGTAGTCCTGTTCGCTGCATTGCAGGCCCTGCGGAGGTTGCGCGCTCGAGAAGATATATGCGAGATAGTTATTGAAGTCGGGAGAGGCCTTTGCTTGTTGGAGCATCTAAGAGATGTCAGTGCCAAGTGCCTTTGTGACCACGACCTCGATGGCTGCGAGGGACTCACCAGCTCCGCCTGCTTCTGCGCATTCTTATCGAAACCGCTGAGGGAGTCCTTGAGAAAAGCTGCGAGCTGATTCAAGGACTCGGTCGAGGGCTGCCAGGTCGACATGGCTTCGGATGGCGACTACGAGTCGCAGGGTCGAGGAGGGGTCTGCTGGTCGGACGGAGGGGTAGGTAGCGAAAGAATCGCTGGCTCACGAGGGCCTCAGGATGGCCAGTCCGGGAGCCAAGGTCGCTTGCCAGATATTGACAGGCAGTAAGATCAACGACAATGGACAAAGACGAAGCTTGAGCTGATCAGCAACATGTGAGAACAGGAAGTGCGGACGGGCAATATCCACAGCGTGGAATCGCAACAGTGGTTGTACTAAAGGGACGGGTGCCCCTCCGAAACGGGCAGCAGGGGTTTATTTTTTCCACGGGCTGCTCTGCTCCTCTGTCGCTTCCTTCGCCGCTCGCACTTTGGTACGGGGCGCTTGATTCGTCTGACTAGTGTAGGGTCTTTGTCGGCTAGGTGGGCTCTTTTTGGTTGCGACAAGTGTCAAGCCTCTGCCGTCCTTTGACGTCGCCTATTGAGCCTTGTGTACCAGTAAAGGAGGCAGGGGGGCAAGTCGTATCCCTTGCAGTCCTTGCCTTGGACATAGAAGGAGCCGGTTCTATTGAGACTTGGACTCCCGTATCGGATTGCAGAAACTTGTTTGCTCGTCCAGCTCTTTGGACTGTAGCTTGCTAGTGAAAAGGTGGTGCTGGACTGACGATGGTGGGGGAGGGCCATGAGGCGAGGGGTGTGGGGCAGGCAGACCTGTCTTTCACTGGCAGTGGGGCGTGAATGGTTGCCAGGTGCAGGGTACTTAATCATGACGGCACTTGATCGAGAAGACAAGCAACGCTGTTCAGGTTGGTATTTCTTAGCCAAATGATGCCGAGTGGGCCATCTAGTCTAGCCTAACATCTCAGCTCGCCCGTGGCAGAGTTGGCATCAAAACCGCCGCGTAAGAAGTCAGGGCGTATTGTCAGCCGAGCCCCCGATATTGCAACGCAGTCTCCCATACTCCGACATTGCGTGTCAGGGCGCCCATGTCGCACCGCTTGCTCCCTTTCAAGTGTCAAACATAGTCGCACAGACTGAATATACTGCCTGAGAACTGTCTGAATCGCGGCAGAGCTGGGCCACCTTGCGGAAGGATACCCACTGCCGCTGGGCATGTGTCCTTTGTCTGTCCCCCATCACCGGTGTAGTGCGTCGTAGAAGGGAGACAAGAACACGTCACAAAGACATCAGACAGAGCGAAATCGTGTGTCCTCCACATTGTTCTTCTCATGAGCCCGCCTTCCAGACGTTAAAGTATGGCGTCCGCCTCGTTTCGGTTGTTGTAGTGCTGTACAACCACGCATGCAGCTGCGAGGCATGGCGCCGGCTGGCAACAGCCACTATGCACACTTACCTAGCTTGAGCAGGGGCCATGCATATGATCTCCACGAGACATATATCGCAGGCGATGCCGACACAAGGGGCAGAGCCGTGTCCTTCCCAACTTCGAGCCCACTGGCCGTACCAGCACCTGGCCATGCTCATGTGTGCGTTGCACCGCATCGGGCGCTTTACTAGAGCTGGCACTGAAAGCAATGATCGCACGCAGTAGGCTCATTGTAGTTTCAATCCGTCAAGGGCGGCAGCAGCTCCACCAGCCCCGGCATGCTGGAGCTTTTGCAGCACGATCTGAACGATGGCACGGAAAGCCTCCATCTCCTCCTCGACGGTTCCGCCCATGCCAGCGTTGGCAAAACTGATCGAGTTGGTCACGTAGACCGGCATTTGGAGCTTTCGGGCGAGGAGCTTGGCAATGCGCGTGGCAAACTCGAGGCTGGGCTCATGGGGGTAAAGTGTTGTGCACAAGGGTTGTGCATTGTTGTAGCGCTGCCGGGATAGTCAGTACATTTCACTTGGCTACTGGTTTCTGTCAGGACCAGGATATGAGGCTCACATCAGGGAGTGCGTAAACAAAGGAGCCCATGTTTGCGGCACCGGAGAGCTCATCAGGTGAAGCCGTCGTGAGGTTGAGGATGAGGGCCTTTGTCTTGAACGACAGGCGGACGTGTATCTTGGTGTCGAGAGCTTTCGGCAAGAGCATGGACAGCTCAGCCGCCTGGCTCTGTGCCGTGGTAGCCATTTTGTAGGATGTGTCGAAGTTCAGAGCAGCCTTCAAGTCCTTATGGAGTCTGAAGATACGTGAGATTGGCCGTGGTGATGTGAGGTTCGACCTTGAGATTGTTTGGTGGGCAGTCACATGATAGGTCGCTCCCCAGCGATGCAGGCGCTGAATGTTGCCAGCGGAGCGCCATAGATCCCCACTAAGCTGAACGGCGACAGACCCTGACACAACATACCTACACAACACGACCGATGCATTGAGCTGTAACAAAAGTTTGATTCGGGGAACAGAAACCGAAAATCGTGGATTTAATCTCTCTAAGAGTTCTGGCTTGAAGTTGCACTTTGCACTGCAATACACCTACCTTGTCGGCTTACGTCTAGATCGACCTAGGTATCAAGTGTGGTGACGTTCAGTCACTTTGTCATTTGGTCTGTTTGTTGAAATGCAAGTTCTACACGATCCGACCATAAGCTACTTCGATGAGATTCAAGAGACTGGCGCTGAGTTCACGCCCCAGGACCCGAGAACGTTAGCCCTCTGTGTGTCCTGGCCATTCCTCGAGATACCACGTTCCAAGCGCCTCACTCTGTCCACCAGCAAACCCATCGTCACTGGACCTGCAATCGTGCAAAGAGTGATGGCCCAAGTGATGATCAGGAAAGTCTCCGATGGTTCGTCTTCTGCTGCAGCGGCACGTTTTGCCGCATTTCTGAACACTCCACCTCCTTCGGCCAACGATGAGATGAGATACCCAATCTCGCCGCGAGCGACCATGGCAGATCCAAGGATGAGCCCTGGGTAAACCGACAATGGTTTCTCAGGGCTCGCTGAGCTCTTCTTGCCCTTTCGTCTGCTAGGGGTACTTCGCATCCTCTTGCGACGTATAACACGATCAACGACACGAGCAAAAGTCTTGAACATGACCAAAGGGTTCGGCAAACGAAGAAGCCACAGGCCGCAGATTAGTTTGCCAACCATCATCAGAACAGTATAAACGAGCCCGCGCCATATGACGGATCCGCTGAACATCTTGGTGATAGGAATCGAGAATCCCACGGAGGCCTATTCGCGGGTCAGCAGCTGCAGAAAGGTGAGCGAGGGACCCAAACATACAAAGAATAGTGGCTTGAAGACTCGGTGAAGAACAGGTTCGTAGTACTTCTCGAACAGCTCGGATCCAGAGTGAGAGTTAATGCGTGCTTCGCCCTCATCGCCTTGAGTCTCGGGGCCATCGTGTGTGGAAGAGATTTCCACACCTTCAGTTTGTGAGCCACCGCTCCCGCCAGTGGGTGGAATGCTTGATGAAGCAAGCTTTAGCTGAGATGCTTCTGCATCCCACCAGCTAATCATGGCGCCGGCAATGTAGGCGCCAAGAAGAGGCGACGACCCAGCATATGTTGCACCGGCCACTATGGCAATGAGAGTGCTAGTGCAGAGACAAAGTGCCGCAAGCTCCTTCTGCAAAAGACGATTAAGCAAAGACGAAGGTCTAGCCTCTCTGGACTTGAAGACCAGCTTGGTCATTGGGAGCACAATGAAGCGACAGAACAGAGGTAGCAAGAGAGCCAAGCCCAGCGATACCAGGATGGGTCGGATGACTGTAACCGCATCAAATGAAGAAGAAGAGCCAAAGTTGGAGATGACCTGGACCATTATCAAGCCAACGACATCGTCCATCATCGCGGCTGATGTGAGGACCACGCCGAGGCGACTGGAGCTCAAGCCACTTGTGCTCAAGAGGGTGAAGGTAGTCCCCAAGCTCGTTGAGCAAAGCGCAGCGCCGGCAGCGAACGCTTGGAATGATGAAGCACCGATCATAGGCGAAAGAATAAATGACAGGCCCATGGGAGCAACGATGCCAGTGAGCGCCACGAGGGTTGACAGACCAATGTTTGCCTTGAGAGCTGAGAATGATGTTGACAAGCCACCTGGAGCTGTTAGACTCTCCTAACACTTCTAGGTACGGGAGAGACTCACCCTCAAACACTAGAAGGATCAATCCGATATACCCAAGTTCCACGATGACTTCCTGGGCAGGGACTTTGAGAATTTGACCACCCGGCAGGCCCCATGCTACTCCGACAAGAATCTGGCCGACGAGTCCGGCATATATCCACGAGTCGAGAACATGATTGACGGTGTTGAGGACAAGGAGAAATGACGACTGCTTCAGAATTGTTGATATTGACGGCTCATGATATGGCAAGAGGGACGACATTATGGCGCGTGTTGATTCCGGCCGTGATGTCAGGAGAGCCAAACCCAGTGTCCTATGGTGACGATGTGGCACTGTTAAGGCCTCTATTCAGCGAACCGTTACTGACGAGTCCGCAGGTACCCAGACACACTGTGCGCTAGCTACCTCAAACCTCCAAGCACCAGCCTAGCTCCTGGCCACAGGCAGACCCGTACATTGCTTCATATTGAGGCATCTAATAAGTTTCGTATTTCGAGCTTGATGAAGAACGTATAATATTGTGCCACGAAATGAGCCCTAATGCTATATCCGGAAGCGTGTCGCCTTCAGAGCCCCCCCCCCCCCCCCCCCCCCCCGGGGGAATGCCGGGCCACTAGACCCTACTTCAAGTACCTTTAGGCATTCGGAACGTATGTGCCAGAGGCAACGAGCAACCCCAGCTTTCCGGTTCTTGGATTCTTATAGGTGACAGTGCCCGTGACATTAGTTTCAGTTGATACCTTCACCTTGTAGGTGGCCACCGCTGAGCCATCTGCTGGGACGTGTCGTGGGACTTTCACGGCCGAGACCCGGGCTCCATTCGCGGAGACTTGGAAGTCAAGTTGCTCGAACTTGACGTCATCGAAGTTCGTCACGTTCACCGCCAGCAAGCCATCCTTTGTTCCAATGGAGAGGTAGCCATCAGACAGACTGTCATCGTTGGAGACGGGCCGGTCAGCGCGCGCGCCCGGCGGGATGCCAGCACGATATGCAGCCTTTTGGCCGACGGCTGTCATGTTCAGAAGGCTTGAGACGACATAGTTCCTCAGGAAAGTGTTCCCACGACGGCCAGTGCCGTTTGGCTGGTTCACCAGGGTATCGCCGACTTTGCCCCAGTTGTCCATGACGGTCATATTGCCAGTGTGCAGATTGATATTACCGTCATTTGCCTGCCACCACCTCCTGCTCGAGAAAAAGACGTTATTGTTGATAGTCATGTTGCTGGAGCCTTCGTCTGGATACATGCCGGGCCAGTCGGCGTCATAGACGTAGTTCTCGGTGAACACCGTGCCAGGGCTTCGAGACAATGTATATAAAGCCGCTAGATCCGTGTGTAGTTTGCCGTAGTCATGGATCAGGTTGCCTCGGATGAGATTATTCTTGGATGTGGTGGGAGTGGTGTACAAGGGTTGATATTTGTACAGCCCGCGATTGAGATATTCGACACTGCCACCGGCATCATTAGATCCCCAGCCGTAACCGTGGGAAATGCCAGAGTACGGAGCTGTTTGTAGATCGTTGTGCTCAATGGTTGAGTTCTGGACGTAGGTAGTGAGAATATTAACCGTAGAGCTGAAGAGGGCAGAGTTGTTGAAAAAGATGTTTCCTTCAATGTTGATAAGTGAGCTGATCATCCGATCGTCGGTAGGATGATGGGCCAAGGCCTTGATACCACCAGCTGTGATACTGTTCCCCATAACTTGAGTGAAGTAACTGTCAGTGATAGAAATTTGCTGAGTACCCAAACCGACGCCAGTCAAGTGAGCATTATCATCGTTGCCGATGCCGATGCCCCCGGCACCGAACTGCGTGAACAAGCACTTGGACAGCTTGATAGAACGTGCGGCACTGATCTGAATAGCGCTAGGCATCTGATGCCACCGTGGACGGGAAGCCTCAAACTCTGGGTAGGTTGTGTTCTCGCCAATGTATCCACCAGTCTGCTGGTCGACGTAGCCAAAACCCTGGCCGGGTTTCAACCAGGTACTATGCGACTGTACCGAGGATTCTAGTCAGCAGGTATCCATACACGTATTTGCCTAGATGTAATACTTACAAAAGTAAATCCCTGGAACGACAAGTCGTGGATAGGTTCATCGTATGTGCCACCTATCACGAGGATTGCCTCCTGAATACCCAGGTAGGCACTGACGCTCGTCATGTCTTGGTTAGGGAGAGGCTTGTAGTACACCTTCCCGGCCTTGGAATCGAGAAAATACTCGCCACCGTTTTCTAAAAGCTGCAGGTTGTTCTGGATGTAGACACCCGAGTCATGGAAAGGGGATTTGACAGTATCCCAGCCAATAATTTGATTCGCCCACGAAGTTTGTTTCATCACAATCTGCCGGGTCCCAATTGACTCAATAGGAGAATAGCGATCAGTGAACGAGTTGATGAAGCGCACTTCGGCTATGTCGACGTCGGTGAGGTTCATAAGATAGTCGTACTTGGGGTCGGTCCAGGTCATCCCCGTAGCCGTGAAGCTAAAGTCCTTTCGGTTGTCGAGCCTCTTACGCGCGTAATTGGCAGCGTGCCCTGCGACGTAGAGGTTCCGCGACTCGACGCCCTTGGGTACGGAAGCCTGCCAGATGCCGTCGTCATTCTCCTCCCAACCTTTGATAGCAAGGCCGCCGGACAGCACAGCATTGTCACCAATCCAGCGGACAGGATGATTCTTGGTGCCGGAATCTTCCGCCGCAAATTGCAAAGGAGAGTTGAGAGTATAAGTCCCCTCCGACACGTGCACGGTGATGTCAAGGTGGTGGTGGTGGTCCCTCGAAAGAGCAGCACGCACTGCTTCCTGAGCTTTGTTCAAGGTGCGGAAGGGCCGCCGGGGAGAGGCACCATTGTTCCTGTCGGATCCGCCAGTGGCCACATAGAACGTTCTGGCCGCGACGTCCACAGCAATGGGAAGAAACAAGAAAGCTAAAGAGGGCTTCATGGTGTTCTAGTCAAGTACCAGGAATACAACGATGCTCTTGCTTCGGTGTGAGATAAAGAGAGAAGTGCGAGGACTCAGACATCGCAAAGCTAGACGATTTGTCTCTGATCTTATACTTGATTCTTCCGCTGGCATCTACGGCTCTATACCGCACAGTCGGGAAACTGGGGTCAGCGTATGTTGTTTTGCGGGGAAAGAAGGGGAATATTAGTCTGGGGAATTCAGCCGTCAAGGAGCCGCAGCCAAAGCCATCTAAGGCATGGACTATGACGTTCCCCGTTCCTACGTTGTGAAGGAAATCTGGGTCCTATGAAGCGACTTACATGCTTCCCCTGTGATAGTCGTGCTATATAAGAAACCGTCGGTTGGGGATCGTTTCCCCGCGCATGCAATGTTTACCCTCCTCCCCGCTCCCCCGCAGTAGCTGGGGTAGCATATGGAGAAGTGCGTAAATGGTTTTCCTTGGTCGAGGTCGACACTCGGACTTTGTTCACTGCCGGACTGTGACCCTCCAGTTTCTTTGCTATACTCGACTTGCATCGTTAGTTTTGCCAAGAGCCTGGCTTCTTGCGCAGTGGCTAGGTTGATCAATCTTGAGCGGGTTATAGAACGCACCCGTCGGCTTTATGGCATTCTCCCGCCGGTCTTCTGCTCCGAATGGAGTCATGAAGCGGCTCGTAAGGTCAACCGAGGCTGATTGCTGTCGTTCAAGTCATATTTTCCAAGCCTTTGCCTCCTCAACCTTCGTCTGTTGTAGTCCCAGACTGCATTCAGCCTAATGTCTGTATGCTACAGCTGTCGTCCATTCCCTCAAGTAGGGCCTAGCCTTCCTCATTTCCTGGCTTCAGGTCCGACAAACAAGCGCTGACGTGAGGGTCAACAGGTTGTAAGGGTAACCGACTACAAAACCGACGGGTATACGGAAGAGATTCGTACAGTAGATGCTGTTCTAGGTCCAGTCCCTAGCTGATGATGTTCCCGGGTCGCCACTAGTCATCTTCTGATAGCAATGTGGCACCGAGGGCGAGAAGGTCAGGCGGTGTACCGCCCTCAGAAACATCCACTGCTTCCTCCTTCTGCTCACATGCTACGGTGATCAACTTCACGTGCCCGTCACATTTTCAAGTTTTGTGGGGGAAGGTCCGGTGCTGGGACAATCCCACCCATAGCTTCAATCATCGCCATGGTGTGGCTTGCGACCAGCTATGGCCTGGAGGCCCTCCTGTGGCCGCGAATGAAGCCCCAACACTGTTGAAGAAAAGCGGAAACCACGAATGCCCTAAGTCTGGGTCTATTCCCTGATCCCCAAGATATAACGCGCCAAGAGGGGTTCATAGACGAGAGATGAGAGGAAGTACCGAGGTCAATGCTCTAGTTCTCAGCAGCGCGATTGTCTCGGTAACACACATGGATCTGAGCTCCCTTAAGCGATGTCTGAATAGGCCCACGCAGAGAGGAGATACCCAACTAGATAAATGACAGCTACCTGGTTGTCGGTGGCTGAGATTGACTCAAATTGCCCACCCGCTCAATCGAGCCAGTCGATAGGGGATCCGGGCTAACACCCGGACTGCAGACAGGTTAGAAACAGCTAGTAAGGAAACGCCCAGGCCCGCCACCGGCCCAATGCTCGGAGCCGGTCCCGCCTCCAGCCCACAGAGTGAGTGAGGTATCATGCTGCAAAGAGATATGTTTCTGACCATAATCAAAGAGTGCGAAACTATTTGGCACACAAAAACTAAAACAAACAGAGCTAGCGTATATATGCCATTTCGATAGTTCCCTGCGCCTCCGGACTTGGCTTCATCGTCGTAAGCGCCGGCTCTTCCTATACTGGCTGACACAGTCCGTAGATGTGTGAACCAATGGTCAGTCGACTGAGATCATCCGACGGGATGAAAGTACAGAATGCAAGGGTCATAACTTCCCCAAACTCCCCCACGGGGAAGAAGAGCTTGATATCGTCAGTGCGGGGTGGCCTCACTAGATACCAAACACCGAGGCTACAAACTGCAGGACTGACCCTCTGCCTGACACTACAAGTATTAAATACTTCTTGGCTTCTTCCACCCATACTCGCTTTCATCCTTCGAGCCAAGTAGTCAGGCGCTTTGTTGATTTTGTCACTCCCCAAGAGTTTATCAAGACTCCATCCAAGTCTGCCACAACCATATGAAATGCGCGTACAAGAAGAAAACACAGTCGTTGTGCTGACGGACCGTGAGCGCAACAACTTCGCCCTTGAGGACCCTGCGGTCTTGGAACTCATCACTCGTGCGGAGCAGGCCGTCAACAATGATCGCAAGTTGACGATTTGGCAGGCGTTGACGAAGTACAAGAAAGCCGTGTTTTGGGCTATGATCCTGTCCACCGCACTGGTCATGGAAGGGTACGACATTGTTGTGGTATGAGGCCATCCGATCCTCACAGCTTGCTTTCTGGCTGTGATCAGCAGTCCCTGCTCTTACAAAATCATGGTGGACATGTCCGGCTGACATAGACTCCTGGGGCAGATCAACTCATTCTTTGGCCAGAGCCAGTTCAGGGAGCGTTTCGGCACATACGACCCTGGAACCGACAAGAAGCTGATCACAGCCGCTTGGCAATCTGGTTTAGCGAATTCGGCTTTGGTTGGTCAATTGTTCGGGCTCCTTGTGAACTCCTACTGCCAGGATCGCTTTGGCTGTCGATATACCATGATGGTGTTCATGGCTTGGATGGCGGCAGCCATCTTTATCCCCTTCTTTGCCCCGTCTCTCTCGGTATTGGCATTTGGTGAGGCAATGTGTGGTATATCTTGGGGTGTCTTCCAGGTAAGCCTCGCTCCATTGGCTGGCGTATCATCACCACCAGGTTGGTTCTAGGCTGACAAACTTTTATTTTTCCAAGACCCTTACAACGACCTACGCATGCGAAGTTGTCCCCATTATCCTGCGGCCTTATGTCACCTCATATGTAGCAATGTGTTGGGGCGCCGGTATCCTACTCTCCTCAGGTGTCATCCGAGCGGTTGCGAGTATTGAAGGGGACCTTGGTTGGCGGCTTCCCTTTGCTTTGCAGTGGGTTTGGCCAGTCCCGCTGTTCATCGTTGCCTACCTGGCACCAGAGTCGCCCTGGAATAGTGTCAGACGGGATAAGGTGGAAGAGGCGAGGAAGAACCTGATGCGTCTGACGGGAGACTCTCCTATGAAGGCGGAGGAGGTCGAGGCCAGCTTGGCGTATATCAGGTATACGACGGAGATGGAGAGGGCAGAGACGGAGACTGCTTCCTTCTGGGAGTGCTTCCGAGGTACCAATCTCCGTCGAACTGAAATTGTGAGTATCATCGTTCAGCCCAAGGTGCGCAACTTGGATTCGCTGACAGCCCGCGTTTCACAACACAGAACTGCGTTGTGTGGATGTCACAAATCTTGTGCGGCAACCCACTCCTCAGCTATGCTGTTGTATTTCTTGAAGCTGTAGGCTTTAGTGAGATCCAGGCTTTCGACACCAACATCGCGCTATCCGCCTGCTTCATCATTGGCGGTGTTATTTGCTGGTTTATGTTTCCCCATCTGGGTAGAGCCACCATCTACATGTCAGGGTTGACCTTTATGTTCTTTACCCTGGTAGCTATCGGTGGTCTGGCTTTCTCTGATAAGAAATCTGCCCAACTCGCTCAAGGAATTGTTCTTGTTATCTCAACGGTCGTCAACGAAAGCACCCTGGGTCCAGGCTGCTATCCGATTGTCTCTGAAACTCCCTCCGGTCGATTAAGGTACAAGACAATCGCTATTGGCAGATTCGTGTACAACTTGACCAACATCTTCCAAAACGCTGTAACCCCTCGGATGCTGTCTCCAACTGGTGCGTCAACCTTCTTTCCTACTTCCAAATGGAGGATTTGCAGTTGACACTCGTGAAACAGCCTGGAACTGGGGCGGCAAAGCAGGTCTCTTCTATGCAGGAACGAATCTCCTCTGCAATGTTTGGTGCTATTTCCGCCTTCCTGAGACCAAGGATCGATCTTTTGGTGAGATTGATCTGCTGTTCGAGCACAAGATCTCTGCCAGAAAGTTCAAGAGCACGAAAGTCGATCGTGAGTCTCGACTCCGCCATGTCTGGCTGATCAGTGTGCAAGTTTATTGACATCACCAGAATTTGTTCACCAGGACAGCGAAAAGATCCCAAGGGGCGATTTGTAAAGATGGCAGGCGGCGCAGTGAGGACTTTTATGCCTCAGATTTCTCAAGAAGTCCTGGGCATCTATCAAGAGGCTTCAACTACATGTGATACCGAAGGACGCTGGACATAGCGCGAGTCCCAACTAGAAGATTCAGGATCAGATGCTGAACAGAACCAGGCTCACTGACATTCTTTCACCCATCTTCTCTAGTCGTAGGCCTCAATGGTCGATGGTGCAATCTCCCAATACCACACTGATCCGCAAATAAATCCCTGGAACGACAAGTCGTGAATAGGTTCATCGTATGTGCCACCTATCTCGAGGATTGCCTCCTGAATACCTCAACTACCCAGGTAGGCACTGACTCTCGTCATGTCTTGATCAGGGAGAGGCTTCTAGCTGTATCCCGCCACGGGGAACATGTGCCTGGCCAGGCCCTTCGTGACACGCCGATTCCAGGGGATGTAGCCTAACCCTGTCACCCGTCTCCATCCTCCCATTGGCTGCTGCTCCACGTCGTGGCCAACCGCGCCCCCACCCCCCCTGAAGCCACTAAAACGTTTGGCCCCACTTCCAGCGGCAGCTCTGCTTCACAAGCTGCGAGCGTCGCAATCCAAACTTCAGGGACAACCTATCCTATGTCTATCACGATCAAGCCGTGGCACTCTCCTCTTCAGAAGCAGCAACAATATCTCTATCCCGAGCTGCACCACCTCAATTACCTCCCGGCTTAGCCACTTGACCGACCACGCGTTATCAATCCTGCGATCCGACTTGTTATTTCCGACTACGGTTCGCTTCCATCACACACCCTTACCGTTACCCTGACAGACCCCTCGATCATTGAATCGCTGAAGCCAGCATAAAAGCCCTCGATTCGCCTTCCCGTCGACGCTGGTCCTTCTGCGGAATCCGCCGTCTTCATGTCCTGCGAGGGGTCGCCATTGATCCGCCCCAAAGGCTGAAGTGCCAACTTGGGCGTGCCATCAGAACGGGCCTCCTTCGAACACTCACTTTCCACTGCGTCTTGTCGTTGCACCAATACCCTTCGCGCCACTCATATACGAGCCGTACTCCTTCGTCTTTTATCTCGACTCCTACGATACGATCCATCTGCGCCAGCGCAAAACATCATGTTGAAGATGCGACACGCCGGGGCTTTCGCCTTCCCCCCGCGTCGGCCCTCGGGCTACGTGCGCTATAGCATGCTCGTTGTGCTTGTTATTCTAGTCATGTACGCCGTGAATCACAGCGATCCGAACTCTCCTACCGCATACGGACGCCCAACAAAGTCACATCCGGGCGTATCGTCCTCTCACAAACATCCGATCGACACACTCATCAACGAGGGCGAGCGCGCGTTCGATGACCTCATGTCCCGCGAATCACAGACACTCGAGCAGGCAGCAGCCGCTTACCGCAAGCGACGCGGTCGTCATCCTCCTCCGAACTTCAACTTGTGGTGGGAGTTCGCCAAGAACAGAAGCGCAGTGGTTGTGGAAGACTTCTTCGACCAGGTCTACCACGATCTTGAACCATTTTGGGGCATTGATCCGGCGGTCATTCGACGCGAAGCAAGCGGTTTCGAAATGACCATTCATGTTCGCGATGGAAAGGCACATACCAAGAGCGATTGGTTCTGGACCCTAATCTGGCTTGACTTGATCCAGAGCATAGAGACGTATTTGCCAGATATGGATCTGGCAATGAATCCAATGGATGAGCCCCGCATCATTGTACCCTGGGAAGACATGGATGCCCATATGCAGAAGGTTGTGCAGACTGCCCGGCTGCCTGCCGCAAAGACCGTGCAGAACAGCTTTCGAAAGCTTCCTAGACCTGGCAAAGGAGATCTGCACCTGCCCTTGGTTGGTCAGACTTTTGAGAATACTAGTGAGTCCACATCGGCAAGGCACGAACATCTGAAGCCGTTCCAACTGACACTCTCAGATCCTTTTTGGAAGCTGGTCAAGCGAGGGTGCCCGCCTACCAGCCTCGCAAGGACGACTCCAGACGAGGACCCCAAGGCATTTGCCGAGCCACCGATCATCACCAGCGAGTATGCCGCTCCCCACACTTTTGAAGGCTATGTCTCCAATGTCTCATTGGCGAAGGACGTGTGCCATCAGCCAGATCTCCAAGGCTCCCAAGGCATCTTGATCGAGCCACTGTCCGTTTCCACGACAAAGACGCTCTTCGCTCTGTTTGGAGGCTCGAAGCTAAGTGTCAACAACGAGATCCTGATCCCCGCACCAGTCTACTGGGACGATGAGGAACGGTTCACTGGCGGCGATGTGCATGGCGGTCCCTGGGGAAACAAGGTCGACAAGGTAGTCTGGCGTGGCGTTGCTACTGGCGGGCGGAATAGAATCGACAACTGGCGCCGCTTCCAGCGTCATCGCTTTGTTTCCATGACGAACGGCACAAAGGTCTCTCGCGTTGCAGCTGGCCTGGAGCGAGCAGAGAACTTTTGCTTCCCCGAGGAAAAGTACAAAGTCAGTGCCTGGGAAGAGGGCCGACTTGGCGAGTGGATCAGTGACTGGACAGATACCGCCTTCATGGATCTTATGTGTGAGCCACGCGAAGAAGGTAGTACCTGTCGCTACACAAGCCCACATTTCAAGCTGGAGCCTACCATCACCATGCCGCAGCAGTTCGAACACAAGTATCTCCCAGACGTGGACGGCAATTCGTTCTCGGGCCGCTTCCTAGGTTTCATCAGATCAACTGCCCTGCCCATCAAATCCACCTTATGGCGCGAATGGCACGACAGCCGTATCGTACCCTGGAAGCATTTTGTCCCAATGGACACTCGCTTCGGGGACTGGTACGGCATCATGGAATATTTTCTCGGCTACAATGGCAAGAACGGCCACGACGAGGCTGCTCGCAAGATTGCCACGAACGGCAAGAAGTGGGCAGAGACTGTTTTGCGGAGAGAGGATATGCAGATCTACACTCTACGCCTATTGTTAGAATATGGACGAGTGACGGACGAGCGGAGGGAACAAATGGGTTGGGTCGATGATCTTGTGGGGGGATGGTTTTAAAGTCCGATACAGGGCATGTTTGACTAAAGGGATTGAAAGGAACATCATGGCGTACTGGCGTCTGGACGAGGCAGCATTCACAACCGGATTCAATATACTCATCAAGTCTCGGACTTGACATCATAGCGGTTATCTCCCACACGTAAAGGTCTATCCATGGTGAGACGGTCAGAGCCACTTTGGCACATGGTAATCGGCAGAGTCTTAAGTAGTATGAATGTATGTGGCTGCCTCTGTGGGCAGTATACCAAGAGTGATATTACATGGGCAGTGTGCCCGTCTAATTCTATGACCCTTATTCTTACAGAGTACACAGTATATTACACATCGTGCCCCCCTGCAGCTCCAGCATCCTCCTCCTCCTGACCATCAGGCTCATCCAGCGTCCTTCCCAGGAACAGCTTATACTCCGGTCGAAACGGCCAGTCCATCCAAGCCTGCACAAGCTCCGTCCACTGCGCCTCGTTCATCGTCCTAGCAGTCTGCACACCATGTCCCCCAATCGGGGACCCTCCACGCTCCGGATCTCGAAAGCTAGGACACTGCTCGAAGGAGTCGCCGAATCCTGGCCAGAGCGCTTGCATAGCGTGAGGAACCGCGTGGGAGGTATGGGAGAACCACGCGCGGAGCATGATGTCGGACATGTCCCCAGAGCGGCTGCTGTTGGGGCCGTGTTGGAGGAAGAGAGGGTTCATGGCTTTGGGTTGCAGATCGATGAGTGTGCAGGGAGCGTTGGGGAAGAATTCGGTGGGCTTCGGAACGAGCGGTTCGAAGGCGCGTCGGTCCCAGAGCATGACGGGCTCTGGTTGTCTGAAAAGGTGATAGTTGTCCCGGATGGCTGCCCATTCGTTATAAGCGTTTTTCTTGAGGCCCGAGACGCTATCGAGCCATGCCTGCGAAGCCGCCTCGAACTC
Source organism: Sarocladium kiliense (assembly GCA_030734395.1). NCBI lineage: Eukaryota > Fungi > Ascomycota > Sordariomycetes > Hypocreales > Sarocladiaceae > Sarocladium > Sarocladium kiliense. The sequence continues at coordinate 439,486 of JAUZTG010000047.1, forward strand.
CGCTGTCGGCATCGACTTGGCGTTCTCGAATAGCCTGTCTCTTTCCACGAGAAGTTCGTGGTACATGCTCGCATGCTGCATTTCGGCTTTCTCACGTGAAAGGAGGAACAGCTCTCTCCTTCTGCCCTGTTTCACGTTCTCTGGAGTTAGGTCCACGTCCTCTTCGGTCCCGGCCCGAATGTCCTCTAGCTCATCTTTGAACGGCCGTTTGACATGAGGCGGATGAGCGCCAGCCAACCGATGACCAAGAAGCCCGGGGTTCTCTATAGTATCAAGGTGATGCTGCGGTTCCCGTCCCGACGGCATCACGAGACCTTGAGCCTTCATCCTCTGCAGCGTCGCGTAGGCGGATTCGACATTGATCCATTCATCCCGGAGATACCTGGTGTCCATGTGGGCATTATCCATGCTCACAACCTGATGCAACCACTCGCAAGCAATCTCAGTCTGAAAGGCGAATCGCTTCCTGCGACTGAGGGATTGAGGGACCAAGCGACGTTTATCCTCATCGTTGATCCAGATAAGCATCCGCACCCGCCCGTATCGCTGGAAAAGAGAGGAGAAGTGAATGCTAGTCACAAATTGGTGCAAGACCATGAGGCTGACACTTTCAAACCCGAAGAGGCGGCGAGTCGGATTCGTAGCTAGATTCGCTGTCACGAGAAGTGTATCGTTACGCTCGGGAGGTTCTGCGCCATGCTGGGGTACTTGTTTGTCGAGACGCGTTTCCAGCATTTCATTGAGATCTTTCCAAACAATCCCAGACTTCGGTATAAGCTCGACATTGTCTTTTGCCGTAAGCTCAGAGAGCAATGGAGCATATAGCTCCGCGTCGCCGTCCATGAGAATGTGTCTTCGCGGTTGTAGTCGCTCATGTAGCTTTTGGCTCCAAAGACCGCTGCCAGGATTGAGGTCGATCAGATCGCATCCGACATGCCGGTCCAGAGATTTGCCCATGTAGTCAATCACATCGTCTATGAGGTGTCAGTTAGTCAGTGAGGCCAGGGCAATAGGCAGGTGGCCATGTCATACCACAGAGCTTCTCTCCAACTATATGAACTCGGCCTGGTTCGAGTATCGATGCCGGCGCCCGGCCACTGCGGGTTTTCGGGTCTCGCGTGCGCCATGGCAAGAGAGTTTGCAGCCTTGACAGGAGGTCGCCGCTCTGTGCTTCGACGGGTTGCACTTTCGATGTCGCACTCTTCGCTTTCGGAATTTTCTTCGCGGGAATTTTCTTCGTTTTCTTCGTCCGCAACGTCTTCGTTACAGATTCTGCTTGTACCTCTGTTTCCGTGGTATCTTTCAGCTTCTTCGGGCGGCCTCGTTTCGTCTTGGGCTTCGCTATCTCCGTAGTGGTTGACACGGTTCGAAGCGTGGACATGCCTGGCCGACAGGCTGACCGTGCGACCCGGAAGAGGACATCTTGATAGCGAAGTAACATGAGCTTCGGGAGGTCATTAGAGGCCGGTTAGGTCGAGCGACAAGGTAGAATAGTTGGCAAGAAGAGCGTTAGAGAAGGGCTTGAAGTTGAAACTTCCAAGCTGGGAGCTTCAAGCTCTCATTCGAGCTACCCTACATGCACTGGGGAAGAGTTCACTCGCAGTCCTGTCCTCAAGACCAAGGCACGCTGAAGTGCAAGGAATAAGGTACGGCCTGACGAGACAATTTATTCATCGGATGACGTAATTAAAAGCAGATGTTCCAGCTTGTAAGTCTTAGACCGTCAGGCCGTAGAAGCCTGCTGACGAACCAAACCTCGTGTCCAGTAACTGGTTGTGCTTCCCATACCCCAGCCTCTCCCAAAAGGGCTTCATGACGAACCAAAAATTACATGAAACATCGTGTGAATATGCCCTACGCTAACATGTCCTGCTACAATCAACATACGACTCTTCTGTAAGTGCTCAACTCCAAACGCCGGTTTGTTGCCCTCTTTAAGACCCATCCGTCCCGTACTCTTGTGTCCACTCCACCTGCTTCTGAAGGTCTTCCTTGCCCACTGACTTATTGGAGTCTTCGAGTGCAGCCTCGAAGTCTTTGAGCACAACATCTGGCGCAAGAAGCTCGTCTGAGTTGACCTGGTCGTACGACATTTCAATTCTCTCGGGATCCCCAGGAGAGCATGGGGTAAGCATGCGCTTCCCGTCTACCATCACCTATGGAAGTTAGGTCAGCGATCAGGTCTGGGATAGCTTAGTTTCAGCGTTAAGACCTACCGGCTTGAAGTGTGTTGACTGTATGATCTTGCGCACAGGACGCATCAAGGCAAGCTGCACCACATTGGCGATATCACTACCAGAGAAGCCCTCTGACTTGCTCGCCAGGACGGCGTAATCACTCGGCTTCAGGCCCGTCTCAGTATCGCCAATCGCCAGCTTGAACATGGTAGCGCGACCCGCGGCGTCAGGTAGACCAATGTGCACTTTTCTCTGGAAACGACGTCGGATGGCACTGTCAAGCTGCCAGGGAATATTGGTAGCGCCAAGGACGAGAACGCCTTTACTATCGTTTCCAACACCGTCCATCTGCACAAGAAACTCTGTTTTGATGCGGCGCGATGCTTCAGATTCTCCCTCTCCTCGGGTTCCACAGAGGGCGTCAATTTCGTCGATGAAGATAACGGAAGGCTTGTTCTCTCGTGCCATGTTGAACAGCGTCTTGACGAGTCTAGTTAGAGAAACATTAGTGTGCGTGTGTGACGTGTGGAGGTCTGTTTCCTGACCTTTCACTCTCACCCATCCATTTACTGACGAGATCAGAGCTGCTGATACTGAAGAATGTGCTGTTGGCCTCCGTTGCAACCGCCTTTGCGAGATAACTCTTTCCAGTACCAGGTGGCCCGTAAAGGAGAATTCCCTTCCAAACCTGCCTCTTGCCCTGGAACAGCTGTGGGAACTTGATGGGCAGCACGACCGCCTCCTTGAGAGTCTCTTTAGCCCCCTCCAGACCCGCGATGTCCTCCCACCTCACGTTTGGCCGTTCTTGCAAGATGGCCCCGGACAAAGCGTTCTTGAGCTTTTTGCTATCGTCATCTTCGTTGGCCTTGCCCTTGCCGCCAGAGGTTCCGTTTGCCCCCACAGCCGCCTTGCCACCATTTGAGCTGCCCTCGGCCTCAGCTTGTAAAAACTGCTTGAGTTTCTCAGCACGGTCAAGGTAGGTGGCCATCTTCTCCTGCATCGTGGCCTTAAGAGCTTTGTTCTTCTCCCATTTCAGAGCCTTGACCCAGAGTTCCATAGATGACATATATAGATCGAATGCCTTTTGGTACTCCTTATTGTGGTCAGCGGCGATGGCCTTCTGGACCTCGGCGATCGCGCGGTCGCGAAAGTTTGTCGACATTGTGGTGGCTTCGACGGGTAGGACAGTGGCACGCGGGGCAGGAGAGGTGAGGGGTGGTGTTCCCAGACGTGGGAAACTCGCGTGGAAAGTTATATGAAGTCACCGACAGCGGCTTGTCGGTGATTCTGTACGTGCGAGAGGCAGTTCCGAAGTGCGATGCGTGGGCTTCGAGGCACGGGTGGCAGTCGTTGGGGTTTGACACAGTCCGAGGTCGCTGGGCTCCAAGGCGGTAGGCGATGAGGTAACTGATGAGCATGAGCAGGAACCTGGAATTGGCGGGGGAACAGGCCGAGTATGCATTTAGCGGGGAAGCGCGGCTTTGGTTGCGCAGGAATCAAAAGGGATGCAAATCGCCTGTGCCCCACCATAGGGAACATCTGCTGCAAGATCAGGCCGACTGCAAGTGACCCAGCATTGTACAGAGACAAGATCACCATGGCTGAAGCTCAGGCTCGTCTCCAAGCTCTTTCAGAGGAGTATCAGCAGCTCCAGCAAGGTTAGTTCGGTGGATGTACTGGTGGATGTGCTGGTGCATGTTGGTGAACATGAGGCTAATGTGCGCTTCAGATCTGCAGGGCTCAGTTGCCTCGCGACAAAAGCTCGAAGGTCAACGACAGGAAAATCTTGGCGTCCAGAAGGTAATTAACAGCTCCAGAGACGATCGTCGCAGAGTTGCTCACAGTTTGTAGGAGTTTGACAGCCTACAAGATGATGAGACCATCTACAAGCTTGTCGGGCCAGTGCTCCTGAAGCAGGAAAAGTTCGAAGCCGAGAACACTGTGAAAGGCCGATTGGATTTTATCGGCAGTGAAATGTATGTTTGGACGTCCCTCGGACGCGAGACGCAACTGACCATGGCCTAGATCGCGGTATGAAGATCTGATCAAGGAGTCACAAGAGAAGATCGAGAAGAAGAAGATGGAGATCTTCCAAATACAGGCTGCAGCTCAAGCAGGAGGCCAAGGACAGGGCGCAGAAGCAGAAGAATCGTAAGGGCAGCATGGAGGCATATGAATATCATTTCTGTTTGGACTCAAAGGCATCGACGTAATGTCATGACGCACGCCGCATGTCAGGTTGAACACTTGGTTCTTTGCGCTGCAAATTACGTACATCTCGGACGCTGAGTGACATCTTGAGTATAAAAACCCTAAAGCTTTCGACATCTAAACCTGATTGATTAACGTAGCGAACTCATCGTGAGTAGCTGATAGCATCAATCGTGGAGGAGGTCATGGCCCCGTTTGGTGCATGCGATTCCGTCATAAGCTGCCGGTACCTGAACCGCGCTGAACAGCTCTCAAGGTGCGCGTGCGCGGGCCTGATGTCAGGCGACAGCTGTGCATCGACGACCCCTCCATCCCACCTTCTCAAACGACTACCTGCTTCATTTCTCCGAGATTCCCTCACTTTCGGGAGCGCATCTGCCATTTGCAGTATCTCGAATACGGACTCTGCTGGAACAGCACGCTAAGCGCCGACTTTCTCATTGATTGCCACCAAAGGGCTGGGAACATTTCCGTCGCGACTTTTACGACGCGTCACCTCCAGCAGGCTCCCACTTTCGACTGAGCTAGATTCAAACGGTGGCACCGCGCTGGCAGCCTGCCTGATCTAGCCGAAAGATGGACTGAGTCGCTTATACTGAGCTCCTGGGTTCCATGCATGAGACGACAGGCTTTTGACGTCCAAGAGACTCCATTCGATTTCCTGCTGAGTGGCGACAGAGAAGCATCGCAACATCATGGACACAACGGCAGGGTTGCGGCCCACGCGGCCGCCGCGGGTGAAGGAACTCGTTGCCCAAGCAGAGAACTTCCATTTCAATACCAACATCAATCTCAAGCATTGGACTCGGGCCGCGGAAACATTGTACCAAGAGGTGAGCTCCGGCGAACATATGCTTTTTGTCAACACGACTTGCTGACACGCACTCAAGGCATCATTCGCCCTTTCCGAAGGCGATTACGGCCGGGCCTACACTATGCTCTACCGACACTCTCTTCTCGTGCTGAAGCATATTCCTAGCCATCCACAGTTCAAAGAGCCCGAGAACAAGAAAGCATTCAAGATCCTATCGAAAAGAGTGGACAGTGTTCTGAAAGATTTGGAAGCGCTCAAGCCCGAGATAGAAAGTGTGTTTGCCGAATGGGAAAGAACCAGACCAGCATCGCAACCAACACCAGAATCAATCCATCCGCCAGGGAGATACGACCACTATGCCGCTCGTGATCCCAGCTTGGGTGGGTATACGCAGGTGTTGGATGCGTCTGATCATCAAGAGTTTGCTGTGGATCTCGCGCAGCAAGAGCTGCGGCGTAGGGATACCGCAAGGCGTGCGACGAAACAAGCCGGATTATCAGACCAGGAGACCTCAGTCCGTCGGAGAGCTGGGCTATGGGACAGTGTCGGTCCCGGTAATGCAAGGTCGGCTGATGATTTCGATCTTCAACGGCAACTCGAAGCTACAAGGAGAACCTTGGATCGACCAACATTAGGCAAAACCCCAATTGATCGCGAAAGCGACAGTTTGCCAACGACCAGTAATTACCACTATCCTTCAATCGCGCGATCGACGCACAACGAGGACGGAGACTGGTACGGCAGAGACCGCCAGGGTCTTCCTGACCGCGCCCCTCCTATACCATCAAAAGGAGCCTTGGACTCTAGCAGTGGCTACAACGCAAGAGATACTGCGCCGGCACCGCCGCCGAAGTATGAGCTGTCCGCCGCTCCACCCCCGATTCCTGGCAAATCACCACTCGGAGATATTGCTGGTCAACAAGAGAGCACCATCGCAGCTCCGCCATCCTTGCCGCGTAAGGAGCGACTTACCTTCCGGCCGGGTGCTTACCTGGAGAATGGAGAGCCCATTCGATCTGTCTTCCTACCTACACAATTGCGACAACAGTTTCTCAAACTGGCCGAAGAGAATACGAGAGCAGGTCTTGAGATGTGCGGCATCCTTTGTGGCATGCCAATCAACAACGCGCTTTTCGTGCGCTGTTTACTGATCCCGGATCAGAAATGCACGTCGGATACGTGCGAGACCCAAAACGAGTCTGCCATGTTCGACTACTGTGACAAAGAAGATCTCTTGATGATCGGATGGATCCATACTCATCCCACTCAGACCTGCTTTATGAGCTCTCGGGATCTTCATACCCACGCTGGTTATCAGATCATGATGCCTGAGAGCATTGCAATAGTGTGCGCGCCCAAGTTCACACCCTCGTAAGTGCACCCGTCCTGCAACGGTAACGGACCCGACTGACCAAGAAACAGATACGGCATCTTCCGCTTGACGAAGCCTCCAGGACTGGAACATATTCTGCAATGCACCCACACCGACACATTCCATCAGCATTCCATCAGCAATCTCTACCGGGGTGCTGAGAGACCAGACGGCCATGTTTACGAAAGCGAGAAATTGCCATTTTACGTCCACGATTTACGAACAAATTGATCACGAAGATGAAAAGAATTCACGCAGATGAATGACTAGCGAGCAATTTGCAATGTGTGGACGATGGAAGGGCTTGGAACTCTTGATACAGTGGTGGAGTCGCTAAAGCGGTTGACGGGCCGCTATTTGGCCCAGTGGTCTTTGCTGATTATGATGATATCCCGGGTTCTCAATCTAGACTCAACCATGAAGAACCAAAAATTGGAACATGCGCTTCTTTGAGCATGTTGCACGGCGCTCCCTCCGCTGCGTCCGATGCCGTGGACCCATTATGTGTCATGGGAAGGATGAGATTCCCTGGAGGATCTGCAAACTTCATATATCTGTCAGACCCGAGGAAAAAAGTCCCCTTGCTGGCTGCAACTGGCGTGATGACATGCAGTACAAGGTTTTGGGCGCGAGGCTCGGCATTCGTCGATCATGGCTCTAAACAAGCATTTGTGGAGTGCTGTAGCGGCGACTTCGAAACATCCCATATTGCATGAGCGGAGGGTGAGGCTCCTGCAAAACCAAATCCGGATTGACACGCTATGCTTTCATGACCAAGCATTTCGATGAAACGACCGCATGAAATCTGGGGAAGCACTTTGATTCATCACGATGAATGAGAGTTTGGTATTAGCATAAGTAGTCAGGACTACCGCGCCGTGGTCAGCCCGCCATGTACGACATTTCCGGAGCAGTTCACGACATAGTATCGACACCATGAGAGCCAACGCCTTGCTCCCGATCGCCGCATCACTAGCAACTGTAGTCCAGTCTCACAGCCATGTTGCCAATATCGTGGTCAACGGTGGCTCATACGAAGGATTCGATCCTCGCGGCACTAACTCAGAGGTGCTGACGGCTTGGTATACAGAGGTCGAGCAAGACGGCTGGGTCGGAGTCAACGATTACAATACCTCCGATATCATCTGCCACGTAAATGCAACCAACTCTCTCGGCTATGCATCCGTGTCTGGAGGCGACAAGATTAGCTGGTTCTGGGCGGGATGGCCAGAATCTCACAAAGGTCCGATCTTAACATCCATGGCTCGCTGCGGGACCGATGGACAGAGCTGTGCAGAGCAGGACATGAACTCATTAGAGTTCTTCCAGGTTGCAGAAGCTGGCCTCCTTGACCCGAATCGACGAGCAACTGATCACTCCGTCGCGATGGGTTACTGGGCGACAGACTTGCTGATCGAGCGAAACTACACATGGCTTGTTGAGGTCCCAGACGTCATCGAACCTGGCTTCTACATTATGAGACATGAGCTGGTGGCTCTTCACTATGCACAGATCCCAGGACTGGGACCACAGCACTACCCTCAGTGTGTGACGTTGGAAGTCAGCAGCTCAGGTACAGCCCGGCCAGAAGGTATCCTTGCGACAGAGTTCTACCAGAGTGACGCGCCTGGAATCGACTACAACATCTTCGTGGACGAACTGGCGCTGCCGTACGAGATCCCGGGTCCGCCATTGATCGATGGAGCCGCAGAGCCGGCCACCCAGTCGGCTTCTCGTATTACAGATCATGTTGAAGCAACTCCGATACCCGAGGCGACAGGAAGATAGCTAGCGCTGGTTTAGACCCGATTTCGCTCGTCTCTGGAATCTACTTGACAGTGGAGCGGTCTGGTGACGCAAGAGTCTCATCTCGAACCATTTGGTAACGTCTATGCCAGACGACAATAGCGGGTGTTGAGCATTCAATTCAAATCCATTCGCATGAGATTTTCATCTGTTCCCGCACCCTGCCGTGACGCCGATGCCGTGGTCCCACATAGGTTTGTTGCGCAAAGTCGGAGACTCTACACTTATACATTCGCTTGTGAGTTCCTGCTCCTCAAGATAAGCTATTGCAGATACAGTATCTACCCTCCAGCCCGAGAAATAAGCCCTGACGCTATATGCGAGTGGATGTTACGTCCCAGGAAAGCGGAGCTCAGCTACGGACTGAGACATGCCGGATCAGCTCCAGCCACGACAGCAGATCCATGCTCAACCAGTCTAAGATCAGTCATTAGAAGGGAGAAAAAGCAAAAGGCTGATTGGGCTACTCTGGGCGTGCATTAGCCCTTGCACTCTTGGGTTGCGACATGTTGACCAGCAGAGGACGAATTGCGTCGGCAGGCTTCAAGGACACCGTCCATTGAGGAGCTCGGCGTACAGCGTCAAACTAGTGCCGTCGATCCGCTGCACTGCTTTTGTGAAGACGACGTCGATCAACCAAGATCCTTGTGATCAGCCCGACCACGGGCATTGAAGGCTTACTAATTTGGACTAAGCGTGGACCTCTGATCACGAAGGGATAGAAAGCCGTTGCTGGAGCTTATGGACCTCAGAAGTATCGAGCGTCGACGCCATCTCCTGCGACAATCCTAGTCCTTGTGGAACTGCCAACACTTGGTGATTTGCGACTAGACATGCGGAACGGCCCTCGGCCGCATGTGGCTTGAACCTAATTAGACCTGGTTTCCCTGCAACCAGCATTCGGACCTCCGTTGCTTGTTCATGAACTGAACCAACCACAGGCTAGGAGAACTGCCGGCATCTTCGCTCCACTCAGCGGCAAGACAGCTTCAGAAGATATTGCACGACATAAGCAACCGCATCATGTCTCTCGTCTGGCCGGTCCTAGCGATGCATCATGATGCTGTTGGTTCAAGCAGCTCGAGTGACCTGAAGACTATGCACATATAGACAAGCAGATATCCAGTGAAGATGTGGTTTTACGAAGATCACCACCCATGCGGATACATAATAGGCGTCGACCGGGACTCATGATCGCCATCGGAAAATAGACCAGCATGCGTCAACCGCCACCCCCTGCAGTGTACTCACAGTCACACTTGTCTAGGTGCTTTGCTGAGCTCTACAAGCGGTCCCATGCACGCTATGTCATAGTGCAAGTGGAATGAGTTGTCTTACGTGGTACCGCCCTTGAAGTCGAAGAGCGGAGCGTATAAGGACCTCTGCGACCCAGCTCCGTGACTTGCAGCCTGCTCCTTCGCAGTTTGACAGACACGAAAAGTTGTCAATATGAGCACGACTAAGAGCACGTCTGTGCCTGCTTCAGGCAATGGCCACTCAAATGGCAAGTCTGCTAATCATACGGGTGGAGAGAAGCCCACGGAGGGAAGACAGGTAACAGCACAGCGTTCGAAGTCCGGGGTTTCCATCTTTGGGAACTACGTAAAGCTTCGAAAGGCATCACGGCGACCATTGCCGTCGGACTTGGGCGATGGCAACTACCGTCAAGTCACGAAGCGCCCAGGCTTGGGACAGGACATCCGCTCGTTGAGTCGCGCCGGTCAGAACTACATCACCACCCATCCGCAGGCACATTGTTACTGACAGTAGAGTTCAGATCTGAAGACACTCTTTGAGATCGTGCGAGCGAAGGCGAAGGGTGAGATTCACCAGGACGATAAGACCATGATCATGGAACGCACAATCCAGCTTGTCGCCGGTCTCCCGGATCACTCTCGTACCCAAGAGACTTTGACGAATTCTTTCATTGGAAAGCTTTGGGACTCACTCGATCACCCTCCTTTGATCTACATGGGCGATGAGTACAAATGGCGTCGACCAGATGGCGCATTTAATGTATGAGTTCTATCATCTTCGTCTGCCGAAAAATGTCGACTTTACTGACATGGATCCAGAACCCAATGCTACCACAGCTCGGTGCAGCTGGCACGAAGTATTCCAGAACCTGCAAGCCTCATGTCACGCCTTTGGGTGCCCTTCCCGACCCAGAGACCATTTACGAAGCTGTCATGGCTCGCGATGGTTTCAAGAAGAATCCCAACAATGTATCGAGTATTCTATGGTACTGGGCAACTATCATCATCCACGGTAAGTCGACTGATGATTGTGTTGATCAAGATCGTGGATCTGACCGCGACTATAGATCTCTTCTGGACAAATTTGCGCGACGGCAACCAGAACGATGCCTCTTCTTACTTGGATCTCGCTCCTCTATACGGAGGGACTCAAGAAGCACAGGTCTCCATCCGAACTTTCAGTGATGGCATGCTCAAGCCTGACTGCTTTGCCGACAAACGTCTCATTGGCAACCCTCCTGGAGTGTGCATCTTGCTGATCATGTTCAACCGCTTCCACAATCACGTCGCTAAGAACCTCGCCACCATCAATGAAGGCGGTCGCTTCACGAAGCCGCAAGGCGACAAGGCAGACGAAGAAGTGGCACAGGCTTGGAAGAAGTACGATGAGGAGCTCTTCCAGACAGCCCGTCTTGTGACTTCCGGTCTGTATATCAACATCACCCTGGTGGATTATGTGAGGAACATCATCAACCTCAATCGCGTCGACTCGGCATGGACTTTGGACCCCAGACAGGAGATGGGCACATCTGCCGGGACAAAGGGAGGATCCGAGAGTGGTGTCGGTAACGCAGTCTCAGCCGAGTTCAACCTGTGCTACCGCTGGCACTCATGTATCTCCGAGATGGATGACAAGTGGATCCAAGACTTCTATGTCCAGCTTCTCGGCGAGGACTATGGTGAGATGAACCTGCAGACACTCATCGGCGCCATGAAGAAGTTCGAGGCCTCCATGCCACAGGATCCCGCCCAACGAACTTTCGGAGGCTTCACGAGGGGCCCAGATGGGTCATTCAGCGATGATGACCTGGTCAACTGTCTCGCTACTGCCATCGAGCAGCCTGGCGGCGCTTTTGGAGCAAGGAACGTGCCTCGCATCATGAAACCTGTCGAGATGCTTGGTATTATCCGCGGCCGCAAGTGGAACCTCGCAGGCTTGAATGAGTTCCGCAAACACTTCGGTCTCAAGGCATACGAAACGTTCGAAGACATCAACTCAGATCCTCAGGTGGCAGATCAGCTTCGCAACTTGTACCAGCATCCCGACTACGTCGAGCTGTATCCCGGTATCGTGGCTGAAGAGGCGAAGACTCCCATGTCTCCAGGTGTAGGCATCGCTCCAACCTATACTATCTCCCGTGTGGTCCTCTCTGATGCTGTCTCACTGGTCCGCGGCGATAGGTACTATACCACTGACTACCATCCTGGCAACTTGACCAACTGGGGTTACAAGGAGGTTGAGTACGACTTTAAGATCAATCACGGCTGCGTCTTCCACAAGCTTTTCATTCGAGCCTTCCCGAACCACTTCAAGGGCGACTCCGTCTATGCTCACTACCCAATGGTGATCCCATCAGAGAACAGGAAGATCCTCACCAACCTCAAGAGGGCCGATAAGTTCAGTTTCGAACGCCCTACATTCAAGGGCCAGCATGTGACCATCAGCTCTACCGGTGCAGTGAAGCAGGTTGTGGCAAACCAGCAGACCTACACCCTGATCTGGAGAGATGGTCTTGAGAATCTCATGGGCCATCGTGGAAACCGACTGCTTACCGGTGGAGACAGCAGTCTCCATGCTCAGCAACGGCGACGCATGCTGGACACTTTGTACCAGGGCGAATGGAAGACCGTGGTCAGGACCTTCTACGCTGAGACAGCTGAAAAGCTTCTCACGGAGAAGTCCTACAAGGTCGCTGGTAAGATCCAGCTGGACGCTGTGCGAGACTTCGGTAATATCATCTTGACTCGTTTTGCCGCCCGTCTCTTCAGTCTCCCTTTGAAGACCAAGGACCATCCTCGAGGTGCCATCACAGAGCAGGAGCTTTACCAGAAATTGTCGGTCATATTCAAGAGCATGTCTCTCGACTTTGATCCCACAAAGTCATTTGAGCTGCGCCAAGTGGCGAAGGAGGCTGCGACAGAGCTCACTAGTATCATCGAGACGAATGTCAAACTGCAGAAGACGTTCGGCCTCAAGGGTCTTTTCACCAAGGAGCCTAAGAACGATCCACTCACATCTATCGGCGTGGCCATGGCCGAGGGCATGGCGAAGACGGGAGTGACCCCTTCTGATACCGCATGGCTCTACGTCCTGCCTGCAGCTGCTTGTATTGTTCCGAACCAAGCACAACTTGTAAGTCTGCAAACATCGATTGACGCCGATTCCGCTGACAACCTTCCCACAGTTCGCCCAGGCTCTTGACTGGTACCTGTCACCAGCCGGTGAAAAGTATCGACCTGAGATTCATCGAGTAGCAGACATGCAACCCAGTGATCACGCCGATTCCCTCCTGCTCGGCTACGCGCTCGAAGGTATCCGCATGGCCGGCAGCCTCGTGATCTCTCGCGAGGCCATCGGCCCCGACCTAGTCAAGGAAGATGACGGCCTCAATGTCCAAGTCCGTGCGGGTGCACAAGTGTTCATGCCTTCTGCCACTATGTCCAAGGACCCCGACCAGTTCCCCAACCCTGAGACAGTTGATCCCAGACGCCCGGCTGAGTCATATGTTCACTACGGTGCTGGACCTCAGACATTCCTGGGTAAGGATATCTGCGACGTGGCATTGGTCGAGCTGTTCAGGGCAATTTTCAAGAAGACGGGTCTAAGGGGCGCCCCTGGACCTCAGGGCGTGTTGAAGAAGGTTGTACGACCTAACGGAGTCACTGACTATATGACGGAGGATTGGGGCAGCGTTTCGCCATTCCCGATGTCGATGAAGGTCATGTGGGATGCCTAAAGGCGAGGGTGTGTTGCGAATGAGCTTTGGCCAAGAGGACGGAGAGTCGGGATGATATCAAGGTCAATTGTATTTCAGCTTTTGAATTATGTACGTAGTTGAATCTTGCGCTTCTGAATTGATTGCTTCGTCGATCATCCATCATACCTATCCGACTTATCCTCCACTGGTTTGTAAGTGAAGTAGTCAAATGCAGCTGGCAACGCAGTCCCGTTCAAATCTGAAGCAGCAACACCAACGAATGCACCAGTGAAGCTACCGTGAGCCTGGTGACCTCCACACTCATCAGAGAGGATAGAAGCATCGAAGATAGGACCAACCTCCTTGAGATCCTCGCCTTCAAGGGCATAGTAGAACTGCAGCTTGCGACCACCGCGGATCTTCAAAGCAAGCTTGACCTTGCCCTCGTTGGGGATCTTCACGGGCTCGAGGAACGGTTGTTGGAGACCGCCCAGGGGCCATGAGGCTGGCGAGCTGAGGATGAGCAGTTCACGCTGACCATCCGAATGTGCGGTCACGGTGAGATAGTAGAAGTTGAAGCGGCAGTAGTATGCCGTCAGACCAGCAAATTGACGTTCGTCGGTGGGTGAGTAGTCGATAACGGTTTCGGCGTCGTATGAGAAGTGAGTTTGACGACGGGCGACGAGAGCCTGCTCGAACCATGAACCGATGGCTTCGCGGCCGTGTAGAACGAGACGGTTGTTCTCGAGTGTGAAAATGCGGTCGGTCTCCGGAGTTCGCAGCCATTGGAGATCCTTGTGGAGATCCTTCTCGAAAGTGTACTTCTGTTCTGACCAGTAGGCCGTATCGTCTCGGGTGCCGGGAACCTCAACGTGGAGTGATGGTACAGGGCCGTTCTTCACATACAACCAGTCGTCATCACCCCAGTAGCACTCCTGGATGGCAGTTTCTCGGCCCAGCACATTCCTTCGCATCTGCGTCACGGGTCTGCTGGTGAGATGAACCATGTAAGTCTTGCCATCGGGCGTCTCGACAATGTCGGCGTGACCAGCCCGTTGGAGAGGCGCGTTGGGAGCATCCTTTGAAGTCAACACGTGCTTGTCGGGGTGAACCTCGTAAGGACCCCAGATGTCGCGTGACCTGGCGAGAGTAGCAGCATGGTCGTAACCTGTGCCGCCCTCAGCCGTGAGCATGTAGTACCAGCCATTTCGCTTGTACAGATGCGGTCCTTCAACCAGCGCAAGGTCGGTTCCCTGGAAGACGTTCTTTCGAGGGCCGACCAGCTTGCCGGCCTTGGGGTCGAACTCCTGTAGGGCAATGCCAGCGAACAGCAGAGGTCGACGGCGGTGGTCCCACATCATGTTGACGAACCATTTGCGACCGTCGTCATCGTGGAAGAGGGAGGGGTCGAAGCCGGATGAGTTAGCGTAGACAGGATCCGACCAAGGGCCTTCAATCGCCGGGGCGTTGACGATGTAGTTGTGTGCGTCCTTGAAAGATCCGTCCTTGCGCTTCACATCGGTGTAAACCAACCAGAACTTCTCGCCATCGTGCGTCAAGCAAGGAGCCCAGACACCACAGCTGTCCGGGTCGCCGCGCATATCAAGCTGACTCTTGCGAGTCAGAGGTCGAGTCACCAGATCCCAATTCGCGAGATCCTTGGAATGGTGAATCTGAACGCCTGGATACCACTCGAACGTGGAGGTCGCAATGTAGTAATCATCGCCAACACGGAGGATCGACGGATCCGGGTTGAAGCCTGGGAGGATGGGGTTGCGGATTGTAGGCATCTTTGACACTGTGCAGAACTAAGAGCTCTGAATCTGTCAAGGGAATAAGAGAGAAGATATCGTTTGGGCGAAACCAGCACGAGCAGACGCGACGCTGTGAGGGCGTCACGGTTTTACATCATTCTTCGGACTGGCGCAGCAATGCAGCCCTCTCCATACTGATGGGTACCATGATGGAGACGAGCATTTAGCCGGTGAGAGATCGTTGGAGGGGTTGTGCCTGGTGGCGGCGGGGTTTGGAGTAGCGTTTGGAGAAAAGGCATGGTGCTCGGCTACTCCCCGTATGCGCTCCAGGTCGATGGTATAATCGCATGGTGGGGGTGCTTGTCTTGTCGACGCCGCTTCTGGAGAGCTAGCAGTTGCTTATTCATAATGCCGGTTATTAGGCTGGTGGAAGAGTTCGCTAAACGGGTAAGCACACACCGAGAGTCCAGCTGTGTGGATCGAAGTCAGTGTTGGATTCAGCTTGTGAGTGCCTACTGCCATGCGGTTTGGATGATGTCGCTCGAGTGCAAAACCCAGTCACCCAGCGCAATGATGTGGAGGAGAAGATAGGCTGAAGGGAATCACGTGTTATGTCACGGGATGATGCAAACTTCTATGAAATAGGGGACCTGACTGAACACATCGTGACCACACATCACACTGCGTCTATTGACTTCTCACTTCCCTTGCGAGATGAAGACTCGCCGCGGTCGACAGGATTGCGCAGCTCACATATGATCAAAAGACCAAAATTCGGCTGCGGGCCAAAGAACCTGACGCCAATGCGCCGCTTCCACTACGGATTTCCCCACTGCAGCACTGTTATAATCCGGGCCCATTACAAATCGCTCCAGCCTCGACTCGGCATTGAGGATTTGCCGTCCTTTGCCGCCATATCTCAGCCAGCTATCCGGCCAAGATGCTTCCAGGTATACGAAGTACCGCTTCATGGGCCGCAGGCTTCGCAAGGGCTCCACGAACCTCTCGTAGGTTGACAGAAGCCAAAGATCATACGCCATCAAAGTGATGGAGAGAGGTTCTGAGTAGGGAGAATCCCCGCCAGGACGAGGCATCATGAGTGGTGGCGTTCTTGAGAGAAACAAGGACATGGTCAGCTTATTGGCGTTCGCGTGCCTAGACAAGTGTTGCACAGCAAATGACCAGTCCAGTAATGTCTCGGGGCGCATCTTATAGTATAAAGGCTCCTCAAAGGGCATGACCACAAGCTCAAGGTGGCTGATGTTACGGAGCGCCGGGTTCGACCAGGTGTGCATGGTAATGAACTTGGATGCGTCGAGGCGCAGGGAGCGTAGATGGGCCATCGGGTTTTCAGACAGAATAACGGCTGGAGAGGGACAGACGGAGATGCGATTTGAAGCAAAGAACACAGCTTGAGCGTCGTGATGCACTGCCCGACTGACAAGCATCAGATAGTCTGGCGGCATCCAGCACTGACACTGGGCCCTGTAGGCGCTGTGTCTTGCGCGACAACATTCGGACAAGAAGCAGAAGTAGTCACCTTGGTAATCACCTGGCTGAAGAGGATTGTGATCGCAGAGGTGAGACGAACAACCGCGATGCCACCGTATAGGACCTCCTTGAGCGTACTGGAAACAGCTGCCTTCCGTAGTGTAAATGTAATGGCCTAAGCAATGTCGGGCAATAAACTGGCATCTGTATCCATTCTGAGAATCCCACTGGACCTGCTTGAGCGGCATAACGAGATCCGTGTACTCAAGGACCTGCCTTCGAATCTCCTGTGGCAACTCGAGGAAGGGGAAAGTTCTCTGATTCGGCCCTAAAGGCTGTTGACCCGTGGCATGGCGTGCGGTCTGCTCGGCGAGGACTGACAGGGCATGGTCTCTCCTAGCCGCGAGACGAAGCTCCAGTTCTGCCAGCTTTCCCGGGAATTCCAGCAACGGGCGCAAAGCCTCAATCATCAGGGAACCATCGTCGCGATCTGCTTCACTGACGTAAGGCGGGACGTTGCTGTCGCAAATAAGTCGGAGCCGTAAGTTCTTTGGTTTGACGAACGCTAGCAGGTGGCGTGCAGCCTGCTTCCACACATCGACTACCTCATTCTTCAGAGGATCTTTGATGGGATAGGCGGGTAAGTCTTCTGGTCGGTAATCTTGTGAAGTTCTAAACCGCTGCAAATAGACGTGAAGGTTGGTCACATGGAAACAGTGCCGTGGCGTGAGATTGGAGATGAAACGGAAGCCGAACGTAATACTTGCAGGCTCCGGGCCGATGATCAAATTGTTTCGGGAAAGAATCAGCGTCAGAACTTCATCATGTACGACTTTGCAAACGAGGAGCAAGTTAAGGACGTGGAGGTCAGGTCCGTAATGTTGCTCCCTCCACTCGCTCGTTTGTTTGTTGCCTGTCGCTCGTCGCAAGAGGTGAATCTTTTCGTCAATCATGACACCCGCAATCTCATAGACGGAGCGCCGTACATGAGGCGGCAATTTGAGAAACATACCCCAAGTATTGTCTAGTTACACTCGAGGTTCGACACTGCTCCTCGCCGACTCGAGGTTCACTTCGAAAGTTGGATGGAAGGAGTCGCTATAAATCTTGTTGGTCGAGACAGAATATGCAACTGAGATGTTGGTCCGCATGAACCTAGCAGACGACCTAGAGGATTAACTGGCATAAAGAAGGTTGAGATTATGCATCGCCAAGCAGGCTGTTAGGCTGCAAGATGAGAGAGGCAGTCCACTCCATTCGTGATTACCTCGGAAGTATCGCATCTGTAACAGGTCTCAATTGATGTAACGGCCAACAACGATACTGAGCAAATTGAGATGCGATAACCGCTGTACCTTGCGGCACAGCAGCTCTGGGGGGCTGAAGCGGTGAGTTTACCCATTCTGTTAACGAGGTCGCGAGTTTCTGTTGGCTGGCCGAAACATTGGTAGCTAGCTATCGCAAGTCGATGACGGCAAAATGACTATCTTTATAGACATCTTGCCATTGATTGAACTAACTGAAGCCACTTGGGAAAAGGTATCCAGTAACGGAGTATCTAGTAAAGGAAGCTCTTGTCCCTAGAGGGAGTGATTCCATATTTTCCAGGCCATACACATGCCACTTGCTTCACATATTTGATCTACATGGAAGTTTGCCAATGTCCGTAACCCATCTAACCCATGACCTTCCTGTTGTTGGTCTTCTGCATGCATAGCTCGCGCAATACACTTCCGGTGTAGTTGACATAGAGCGAAGGGTTCGTATTAAAATGCAGAATGATATTAGAGGCTGACCGAATAGTATGATATACTTAAATGTAAGTAGTAATGCTTTGATCAGTTCATGAGCTTGATATGGTCCCGTACAGTTAGAGAAGGATGACCATGGCTTTGGTAAACCTGTCGCTCAGTTTTTGAACAAGACCATATTTGAGGCACTCGCACTCGCTGCGAGGAGGTATACCCCCAAGGTGCCCGACTTTGGGGCCATTGGGAAGATTGAAGACTTTGCATCGGAGACTTATGCGGGAGAGTCATGCGAACTGGTGTCAATGACTCTTCGCCAGCGTAACGCTGTTAGTGTGACACTGGGGGTTCCCCCGAAAGCTGAGTCTTGCAATCCCATACCATTGAAGCAAAGACAAATTCCCTCCAAAAATGGTTCTAGACTTCCCCCTTTCTCAATAAATACGACAAGTAAAGAACAATTCTCCCTCAAGAGGCTGCCGAGTATCCGAGCGATCCCCCATCGTGTTGTTTCATCTTGGCCGCCCAATGCGCCCCAGGCTCCGTTTCACAGCATCCATTGGCTCCGCGTCCCTCCCACTAGGGCAACTAAGACACCTGGGCCCCCCTGCAACCCGCTTTGCCTTTGGATGGCAGGGCCCGTGGAAACAAATATGGCGCCTGTTTGGTTCTGTTTGTACCAGTAGTTCCGATGAATGGGGGCGTTTGTTTCGAGGGTTGAAAGGGGGTCGATTGCGCCCTGTATAAGACTGGCCGATGGTCCGGGCTATGCTATGGGCGGTTTGCGCCTTTGTTCATCACGGCTCTGTGAGCATTACATTGCATTCCTTGTTTGTCTATACGTTCCTTCACTGACGCTGGTCGACACCCTGCCATTCATTTCTTTGTGAATCACTTTTCCTCACTGGAGTATCGCTGCTTTCACGCCAAGTCCCCAAGTAACTGGTATAACACAGAGCGCCTGGACTTCCGCATCTGTTTGCAACACTGCTAACCGATTCCAGGACCAAAAAGGCACAGCCATACACATTCTTGAAACTATACCGTTTTGTTTATCAATCATTCATCATGAAATTCGCACGCTCTCCCATCGTGGCCCTCGCTTTCGCGACACTGGCTGCCGCCCAGATCCAGGCCGTTCCTATCATCGAGGAGATCGCCCCCGGGTCGAAGGAGTGCACTGATGCAGCCAACAAGGAATGCAGAACTGCCGCACAGGCCGCCTCACACATCGCCAGCGGAATGACCACCCACGGCATCTATCACGTCAACGAAATGGCGGCTGTCATCTCCCTCATGGCATTTGAGTCAGTCGACTTCAAGTACAAGACCAATCAGGTTCCTGGTCGGCCGGGTCAGGGCACGGCAAACATGCAGATGGCTGAGTTCAATCTCAAGTACGCAAAGTCTATCGACAAGGTCAAGGGCGAGGTTGCCAACATTCAGTCTGTGGATGGTCTCAGCGACGATGAGCTGAACCGCATTCGCTCGCTCGTCATCACCGATGACTACAATTTCGGCAGTGGTCCGTGGTTCCTCACCACGCAATGTGAAAGCAGCGTGCGACAAGAACTTCGGGCCAACATCGATCAGGGATTCTCTGCTTACATGGGCTGTGTGGGCGTCGAGGTGTCGGCGGAACGAACCGCCTACCTTGACCGCGCGAAGAAGGCCTTTGGGATCAAATGAGTTGGCTCAGAGAGCCCAGAGACACCATCCTGTGTGTAGCTTTAGATGACTATACGAAGAAAATCACCAAGTGAAAGGAGCCGTGTCTCGCCCATCGTTGCTTGGCCGCCCTGAGTGACCTCATTTTCGCAGCGCTGTATGCCCAAGTCCCTAGTGAATAGTTGTCAACTCAATTTACACGAGCATTCCATACCGGTCGCACCCGCAACGTCGGGTCGTCCACGCTGGCGCATCTCGTACAGGAATGGAAGATCGCAGATCACCCGTCCGGGACTTTACGGTGCGACGGGGGTAGGCTTCCAACTCCTCTTTGCTCCCGCAACTGTCAAAGTCGTATCGAGTTCCGTAATGGGGAAAGATGGGCGTGACGCAAGGGCGAATTTAGTCCGAGGAGTAAACAACGTTGCCTTGCCCGCCAAATCCTCATTCGTGAGACCTGCAGCTCTGGGTAAGACAGTTGCCCACTCAGCTTGTCTTTGCTTTGACTCCGCTGTGAGAACATGCAACCACACGGTGTATGAACATTAGCTCCGGGACGAGGGTGCTGTCTCTCAATTCTCACGTCTGAACTTCCTTGGGCCACTACGTTGTCAAACAACAGCCTCATAACGGAATTCGGGATCCGCACATTGTGCCAGGCTTTCACGTGCTTCTTCATACCGACGAACGCTTCGATATGGAGAACATTCTCCTCACGGTCTCGTGAGCATCTCGTTTTCTCCAAACCTTACTTCAAGCTACGCGCTCGCTTTTCACGTTACGAGCCCCGGAAATAGCGACGACTGGAATGCGCCTACGCCGGGGCTCACTCCAGCAGTGTCGATCTCTCACGAACTGGACCATAGTCATGTCTGGGGCCAGCGCTACCCCAACTTCACCAAGATGCAACTCTCCCCCGCATCGGGATCTTCTGGAGTGGCGACAAAGCAACGTAGAGTAAGGACATTCACCGCTCAAAAGATCCCCGGAAACCGAGTCACGAGTCGGGACCATTGGGATCGGCGAACCGGGAGAGCCGGCCTCTCCCGACCACGCGCCATCTGGGACATGGTCTTTCCCGTCGGACCTAATTGATCTAAGACATGGCAGATGGGAAGATGATGCCTTTGTCTGTTCTATAAATCATCGCTGTTCTCCGCGTTGATCTTTCAGCTGACGATCGTCCTGTTCCGGTCGTGAAGCCTCCTACAAACAACACTCCTCCTAAGCATTGGAAGAGCAGCTCACGACACAATGATCTCTCCAAATAGTCTCTTTGCTGTTCTTATGCTGTCGACGCTGGGAGCATCAGTCTCTCCAACTGTCGATCTTGGATACGCAAAGTACCGTGGACAGGCATTGTCAGATGGCGTGACACAATGGCTCGGGATGCGCTATGCCGCACCGCCAACTGGAAGTCTAAGATTCCAACCTCCTCGTGACCCTTCTCACGAGAAGGATGTTCAAGATGCGACTAAGGTTGGTGCTCATGTCCTAGAACACTCTATTCGTGAGCAATAGCTGACCAGACCAGCATGGCCCTTACTGCTTGGCCACCGGTGCCGATCCTGAAGACCCCGAAACTTCAGAAGACTGCCTCTTCATCGAAGTCATGGCACCAACAAAGACTACCTCCAAGTCAAAACTTCCTGTCTTCTTCTACATCCAAGGAGGTGGCTTCAACTCCAACTCAAACCCGAACATCAACAGTGCCGGCCTCATCAAAGCTGGTGACAATGCCATGGTAGTCGTGACCTTCAACTATCGCGTGGGACTTTGGGGGTTCCTCTCGAACGGCGATAAAGTCCCCCAGAACAATGGTCTGCGTGATCAACGAAAGGCTCTGGAGTGGGTTCAGGACAACATTTCCAAGTTTGGGGGAAATCCCGATCATGTCGTGATCGGTGGCAACAGCGCCGGCGCTGCTGCTGTGAGCATGCATTTGACAGCAGGAAACGGGACGAATCGCCATTTGTTCCACGGAGCACTTGCAGGTTCCCCGTCATACGCGACTACATACACCGTCAAGCAATCCCAGTATCAGTACAACAATCTCGTCACGCGCCTCGGTTGCGCCGGCTCCAACAGCCTTGAATGCCTGCGCAAGAAGCCCGCGAAGGAGGTCCAGGCTGTCAACTTCAACATCCCACTGCTAATGGCGTCAAATCCGCCGTTGTATCAGTGGCTTCCCACGATTGACAATGACTTCATCCCGGACTACGCCTACCGAAGCTTCAGTCAAGGCAAGTTCATCAAAGTGCCGACCATCTTTGGCGACGATACCAATGGCGGAACGACTTTCACCCCCAAGAACACTTCGACTCTTGCGGAGAGCAACCAATTTCTACTAGATCAGTACCCTACCCTCACTCCTGAGCAACTCGGTGAGATCAATAAGCTGTACCCCAACCCGAACAAGACATGCCCCAGCCCGGGATGCTACTGGCGACAGGTCAGCAACGGCTACCAGGAAGCACGGTACACATGCCCAGCGTTGTTCATGAACTCAGCAATCGCGCGATACGGCGAGCGCAGGTCGTACGCGTATCTTTGGAATGTGGAAGACCCCGGGCAGATTGCCTCTGGACTCGGAGTTCCGCACACAGTCGAGGTGAAGGCCATGTTTGCCCCAGGCTACCCAAAGACGCCACCCAGCTATGAAAAGGGCGGTATCAATGCGAAAGCAGTGCCTGTACTTCAGGCGTACTGGGCAAGCTTCATTCGGACTTTGGACCCTAACAAGTACCGCCTTGAAGGTACTGCGAAGTGGGAGCAGTGGAACTCGAAGTCGGCACAGAGGCTTGTCTTTGGGACAAGGGGGACGACGAAGATGGCGTCGATTGGCGAGCTGAAGACTAGATGTGAATATTGGCAAAAGAATGGCCTGAATATGCTGTTGTAGTTCAGAGCCCTAGAACATGATATTTTATCTTCAACTTCCCGCTTCTTCTCTGCGCAAGATGCAGCACTCCTTGGCAGTGATTTTGTGCATGTTGAACATCCTCGCCTACCCGAGAGCCATCTCAGACTTACTGGTCATACGATTGGTCTGTGAAACATAGTGGGAGTGCTTGAGCAGAGGACTGGCAGAAATCATGTGAAATAACACTTTACAACTCCTGTTCAATGCGGCAACCCAAAATACGTTCTGCCTGTGATTGAGCCCTGTTTGCTACCTTGAACTTGAAACGACTGTGGACCTCCAAGTTCCCAGCTGCTTCGTCTAGGTCGGTGGTTTGTTAGCTTCGACCCAGCCTTGCGGATAGCGCCCCCCCCCTCGCTCACCTGAGTCCGATAGCCACCAAACCTACTTCCTGAGGCCTAACTACTCTCACGATCGCTCCTCAGTCATGAATCAAAGCTGCATGCCCTCGAACGCAGGTCCGTGACACTTCGACTAGCCTCTCCCCAGGCCTTGTTTGATGTATGGCCTCAAGGCTGGTGACTCTTGACAGCCGGATTGGGCCTGGTCGAACTGTCTTGTCCGATCTCACCTGACATTCGAGAGCGCGATTCCTCCTACCGACTGCAGTCATCCAGTGAGTCGTTTGACCAATGGACAACTCACATAATCGGGAGCAGCCAAGCATGCCATCTAGTACCAGCAACATTGCCCTTCCTCGTGCAACCCTCTACCCTCCTTCATCCTCCTCTAGCTCTCCCGCTTCCTCAAGACCACCCCGGTTTCCTCTGCCAGCTGCGGCATCTGCGGCCTTGCACGACACAGATGAAGATGCAAGACCAGCAAAGCGGCAGAAAACATAAGCCTGCTTGCGTTGCAGACGGCGCAAGGTAGGTGAGGAGCCGTTCATGTGCTTCTACTATTCTACTCGTTGCTTGATGCTGATTCTCGGATCATAATATAGCAAAAATGCGATAACCAGAAGCCATGTAGCAACTGCGTCAAAGCCGACGAGCACTGTTACGCTGCCCCTTCTATTCCGCCAAAGCATTCCTCCCACATGGATGCGCCTGTGGCAGAGGTCATTGCACCGGAGCCTCAAACGGGGGCAACCGACATCTCTGTCCTCGAAGAGCGTCTGTCACGGCTAGAACAGGTGACGCGAAAGGTTGCCTCCAGACCCGATTATGGCGACTCCGACAGTTCCCAGCGTCATGTTGCGGAGCCACTCAGACCCTACGGTGCTGCCCCATCACCCTCCTCAGTTGGAGAGGTACTTTCTCTTTCAAGGAGTACACCAGCTGTAGCGTTGCTGGCTACATTTGCGGCGTCTGCTTCCGACCAGAGCTCTCCGCTGGCGCGTGCAGATGCTATTTACGCGACTCAACCCCCAGCAGAGCTTGAAAATGGCATCGACCACGCGACAGAGGAAGCCTTGTTCGGTATTTATGACCAGAAGGTCCAGTGGCGATACCCATTCATCCGCCTCTATCAGCTCCGAAACCGCAATAAGCGGCCGCCAGGGCATTGTACGATGTTCTTCATCAACATGATCTTCTCCGTTGCCCTGCTCCTCGAAAATAGCAGCCTGTCAATCACTTCTGGCTTAAAGCAGGAAGAGCTGTATCGCACAGCGGTTACACGCCATCTTTCCCATGTTTTCAACCACCCGGATCATTTGCTACATGTACAAGCCTACCTGATGCTTGCTATGCACGCCGTATACTCACCCTCTACGGAGCGCATAATCACCATCACGTCTGCGGCCATGCGCTATTGTGTCATGGCCGAATTACATAGCGCAGCCGCGGAGCCGAAACCTGTCGATGTCGCAGCTAGGATCAGGATTCAGATGCGCCGGCGTGTCTTCTGGTGTGCATATAAACTTGACCGCACAGTTGGCGGAATCTATCATTTGCCCTTTGCGATCCCCGATTCGCAAATCACCGTGAAGCTGTACGCTAATGTCGACGATATCGAACTCGACGAGAGATGCAGCGATACCTTCCTTGATGATGCTCCAGGGGTTTCTCGGTTCACGGATGTATCAGCTGCTCTTCAAGTTTTGTATTGTCGGCAAATACAAAGCGAGATACTCAATTCGACCCTTCATCGCGGTTATAGTGATCACATGGAGCACAACGACCGCTGGAGGCAGCGTGTTCTTGATAAGTTGGACCGTTGGAGATCTCTATGGGACCGTTACTCCGGCGTTCGGTCCCAGTTTGCAAGCAACGACTGGATCAACATGATGTACAGCTATAGCCTTGGAATGCTATATCAACCTACGAAGACCTCGGTCCTGGGTTCGGCGGGCGCCTGGACTGTGAAGGCCTGCGTGCAAGCGTGCCTCATCTTCCGCAAGCTTCAAAGAGATTCGGTA
Source organism: Sarocladium kiliense (assembly GCA_030734395.1). NCBI lineage: Eukaryota > Fungi > Ascomycota > Sordariomycetes > Hypocreales > Sarocladiaceae > Sarocladium > Sarocladium kiliense. The sequence continues at coordinate 464,766 of JAUZTG010000047.1, forward strand.
AACACCGAGCTGTGGTTGGGTCTCGTCACGCAATTTAAATGCGGTGTAGCGCTTCTTTACACATTCTTCGCCACACCGCCACCGGCGAGGTCAACCGTCTACGAGCATCCCGACCTCCCAGAAGCTATACGAGCATGCAGCATCACCCTCACCCTTATTGCTGAGCGATGGCCCCAATCTAAATGTATGAGAGACACATTCGACATCCTCGCACGCGAGATCCCGCTCTCCGAAAACTTATCAGTCAGAACACCGCCAGCGGTCAAACGGATCCGGCAGGAGTCTAAGGATGCTTTGCTCTCGCTCCTCAAACAACTGAAGCCTCTCATCATCCATCGCGACACGCTCCGAATGATTGAGGAGATTGCGACGGAAGAATTCCCGTGCCACAAGGCAGTCCCGAAGGATCCTATAGAACATCAGCGAATCCGCTTGGATGACAACCTCGCATCGACCTCGCAACAACATACTTATGACTCGTCAATACAACAGCGAGACTTCATCGAGGAGTTTTTCCAGCCTTTGACTCCCTACGGCCTGCACTTGGACGGCATTGGCGTCGATGAAGAGAACCTAGGAGACACATCAATTGAGTTTCCAGCCTATTTCGATCAACTGGATTATTTTTAGTTTCAGAAGAATACGATGGACATACGTTTCATCTTGTATCACATCGGAAAGTGCAAGTATTCGAGATTAAGGCCAGGCAGAAGAGGGGCATATGAATAAAGGATTCATATGGGAATATATATATTATCATATAGCTAAGTGCTTAGGCATCAGGCATGAAGCTGATTAATCACTATGAGTAATTTCTCGTCCGGCTACAACGTCAAAGAAGGCATCGGCAAGATGACCCCCGCGCGCAGTCGAGTTCCCATTCTTATCTGTCGGCATGTTGGCTATAGCGGGTGCAGCAACATCTCGCATATAATAGCTCATCCCGCCGCTGGCAAAACCCTGGGCAAATTGACGCGCATGTAGGCTCAGACCCTGCATTGCCCAGACCGGCTGGAATTGCCACACAACGCCTAATTTAGCAATATCGGAGTGGAATGACTCAACCTCGTCCGGCGAATAGCCTCCTTTCGAAAAGTCATAAGACCCTGTGAATCCAAAAGCAAACATTCGGTCGGGGTACACAGCTCTTATAGCGGTGTGGAAATCCTGGATGTCTTTCTTATCTTAAGAAACATTGTCAGCTGCTTGGTTTGTGATGAGGGTTGAAGAGGAAGTAGAGGGATATGTACTTGGTTTATCTACCCAGCTTGTGTTAGTAAGTGTAACCTACGGTAATAATTGAGGTCGGTAGGTCTGTAGCTCACCTTGACGACTCCATGTCAAGTCCCCCAATGGGGCGGCCAGCAGACACCGGTCGATTACGGCCTGCATGGACCACTGCCACATGTATTGCCCAAGAGGCGTTCTCGGAATTTCCCAGTCGAAAACTATATCGCGACCGAGTATTAATTTCGCAAGGGACCGTCGCTTGTGCAGTGGCATCGTAAGACCATCTACGCTTCTGATGTATGATTCGTACTGCTCGTCGGAGGCTGCCGCGCGGACTGCGTCATCGAAGGTCATTAAGCCTGCTGAAGCCTTCCATTCTGCCTTGACAGTAGCATAATCTTTCCCCGTAGAATTGGCCTCAGCGATGATTTGTGCAAATGGGGTAACGTCTTTCGTAGCGCCAAGGACATAGGGATGGTCTCGGGGATCTGATACACTTATGAGACGATGTTAGTTACTCAAATTGTTAGAGTCAAGCTTCTCTCGCTTGTTGAAGGCATTTTGGAGCTCACCTAGTTATGAACTCGGCTCCGTGGCTGTCGCACCGGCATAGGAGCATCGTATCGACCCTTGGGGATCCCATTAGCCTTGGATAACTGGTGCACTCTGCACGTAGGCAAGACATGCGCGAATGTCAAATCAAGAGAAAACGTACCCCATGATATCATAGGTCATTCTAACAGCAATCAACCTCGACAAATACTCCGAAGTTGGCACAATTGTTCGTCCCTCTCCATTAGTAAATTTCTTGAGACCCATAGCAAGGTCATCGATATGAATCATAGCAGCACCAGATTCCACGAAGTTTCGTGCCAATTTCATGCAACCAGTAAGCGTGCCAAAGCCCATATCAGCATCGGCGATAATGGGAGCCATGTAGTCGATACATTCCAGGTGATGACGGTCTTCTTTAGGGTACCGCATGCGTAGCTGCTGTTGCCGCTGATCTTGAAAAAGTTGCATGTTGAATATGCGTTTCACAATTGACGGCACGAGATCCGCTGGATAGTCTGCGTGATCCTCACCCGGAAAGTTCGCCTGTGCGTGGCCTGCAAGCCCTCCAGATACATAGACAGTGCGCACTGAGAAAGTGTGAGTGGCGGCATTCAAGCAGAAACGGGAACACTCTATCCCGTGGAACACTCAGTGGTTGAGGCAGCATCGCGTTCCACAGCGAGGCTACAATGCAAGGAGGGTAGTGATTCACTTACTTGAGCCAGCCATCTCCTTTGCAATCAATGGATCCGTTGTGCCAAAAGTAAGTTCGTAGGTTCCAGAGGCATTGTGCTCCTTGAGAAGATGCCACAGCTTCCGACCCTGGGTGCTGGAAGGGTATTCCGTCTTGAGTCCAATATTTCGCAAAGCTGCAATTGATTTGGCAGAGTATGGACTTCAAATCCGATACGCCATGTCTTCTGTTAGTGCCTGTGAATCCAATGAAGGCACCCGTAAGGCAGTGTATTAGCGTCCACCACTTACCGCTTGATGTCTTTCTGCCGCTCAGTTTGCCACCAGGCTTCAATCTCTCGAACTTCGGAGTCGAAGGCTTCGCTTTCAGACTCGACACTGCTCCATTTAGCTGCCATTGTGACTTTGCTGCTCCGTTGCAAGATTATGGCGCGCGCGCGTGATAACAGGCAAGCCAAGGTGTCTCAGGCGACTTAACTAGGATCAATGATTAAATCTGGGTTCAGGTCTTCCTCGAAGTTCCTTGCAAGATCCCGGATCCGACAGCTCCGCTTGCTATTATGTCGTTAGTCGGGCTTTGGAAGCCATGCGAACCTATATCATTCTGCCAATGATCGGCGTCCATCGGTATCCATCGGCGTCGGCGTCGGCGTCGGCACCGGCAGAGTACTACCCCGACCCGCGCCGATACTCACGTTGTCGGCCCGCTGAGCTACTGGTCGTTCACCACATGACTTTGGGTAGAACCGCTCTACAGCTTGCCTCCCTCCAATCAACTAGGTCTTGGTGCCGTATCTATGAAAAGTTATCAAGCTAAAAGGCCTGACCCTCTCAATGGTCTGCGCGTTCCATCGGCCTAACATCATCGGGCTGATCGGGGCTATGGAGTCTGGTCGTTGTTGGTAGCGAAACAGGATGCACTGAATCGACTCGAGAATGCATTATGGCAATTGCACCTGGTCATCTCCGAGCTCGGATGAAGTGCGAGATATCTAGCACTGTGTTAAAGCTCGGAATCACATCGATCTGCTTGCACATACCATCGCCCACCCTAACATACAATCGGATCACTACAAGAGGAACTAAAGCAAAATGCCCACCGTCAAACTGCACCTCGCCAACGAGGCACGTCTCATCATTGAGCATGAGACGGCTCGCCTCCAGCCGCAGCTGGAACAAGTTTCTCTCGCCATCCACGCAAACCCAGAACTCTGTTATGAAGAGGTCTTTGCGCACAATACCATCTGCGACTTTCTTGAGACTAATGGCTTTGCGGTTAAGCGCCAGGCTTACGGGATATCAACATGCCTCGAGGCTGAGATTGGCACCGGTGAGCGGTTGGTTATCTATTGTGCTGAGTACGACGCACTCCCTGGTATCGGGCATGCCTGTGGACACAATCTGATTGCACTATCGAGCATCACCGCATTTGTGGCTGCGGCCAAGGCATCTACTGAGGGGGGGCTTTCTGGTAGGATTCGTCTACTAGGCACACCTGCTGAGGAGGGAGGAGCTGGCAAAGTTAAGCTCCTAGACGCCGGTGCCTTCGAAGGAGCTGCTGCAGCTCTCATGTCCCACCCGACCAGTATGGGACGCTTCAAGGAAGTTGAAGGCTTTGCAGGCGCTGCAGGCCTCGTCACCATCGCAGCCTCTCAAGTCACGGCCGAATTCACTGGGAAGTCGGCACATGCTGGCGCCACGCCTTGGCACGGGAAGAATGCTCTCGATGCCGCAGTGAGCTCATATGTCAACATATCCATGCTCAGACAGCAGATCAAACCGGCGGAGCGCATCCATGGCATCATCACGAATGGGGGCGTTGCACCAAATGTCATCCCCGAGAAGGCCAGCATGCTTTACGGCATCCGCAGCAGAACGGCAGCTGAGTGCGATCAGCTCATCAAAAGAGTCGAGTCATGCTTTGAGGCCGCAGCAACAGCCACGGGCTGTGAAGTGAAGACTGATCGGTAAGCCGAAGCTCACCAATGGAGATTATGATCAATCGGTTGAAAATTCCTGATTATGTGTTACTTCATAGACCAATGTTCTACGCTGATCAGGTTCTGAACCCAGCACTATGCCTTGCTTTTACCAAAGAGATGGCATTACTTGGTGACGACTTTTTACCGATGGCAAAGGAGACAGTCTCATCCTCCACGGACATGGGTTCGTTCACAACACTAAGATCTGCACCGCAGATATATCTTTCTACCATGGTAATCTTACTAATCGGACTGTATTCAGGCAATGTCTCCCATGTTGTACCGTCGTTTCATTGCTCTTACGGCATATACTCCGGCGGCGCATCAAATCACACTGCTGGATTCACAGCAGCAGCCGCGACACCGGATGCCTTGGCCAGAGCCATCCGAGTGGGAAAAGGACTGTCTATGCTCGGTATTCACCTACTCCATGACGATGATTTTAGCCAGCGTGTGACCACCGCTTTCGAGAGTGCAAAGTAAGATGGCTGGCTACACAAAATGTCGGATTGGAAACGGAAGTCAGGGAAAATATTTACAGTTCATAGATATTCAACTCAAAAGAAGCCAGCACTATGTAGATCATCAGGTTCTTTACCGCATTTGATGGCGCTATGATCCGTGTCATTCTGATTGAACCCCAGCAATTAAGGCTCCCATAAGCCATTGTATCATGCGCCTAGAGAGTTCAATCGGCATAGCTCGTCTTCATTTGAGCACAACAGTCGGATAAACCCATATCGGCAGACTGATTCTTACATTTGAGAACGAATGATGGCCATATTGACATAATTAATTGAACTAAGCTGCTGGGCTGGGCTTGAAGATCTAGCGAACAAACCGTCTACAGCCTCTCGAGTGCAGAGTACAATACATAACTCTATTCAATATTTATAGCCGTGGTAGCTGCTTCTTCTACCTAAGCTGGTGATTGTACTCGTGCTGAGATATCGCTCATGGCAGCGACCTGCCTTGACATGCCCGCCGCCAGCATAGAGACATCACGCCCCGCCATTGTAAATCTGAAGACAAACACAATCATAATCTTAGCTGAAAGGACAAATAAGTAGGTGGGAAAGGGACATACCGTATGCTTGGGTGCTCTTTAGCAAATCTCTCTAGAAGATCAGGCCGCATTTCCATGCCCCCGAGCCCAACAAAGATCGGTTCGCTGCTCGACCTGGCCCTCTCAGCTGCTGTGGCAATTCTGTCGACCGCGTCATGAAAGACTTGTGAGTCATATTGTCCCGCTACGCCCAACCTGAATCACGTTATTAGAATATGTTGAGACTATAATACTTCCAATATATCGACTTACTCCATGCTCAAGTCGGCACAACCGATGAAGAGGGCGTCAATGCCAGGCACAGCCGCAATATCTCTTTAGCACACGAAGGGGTTAGTAACTGATCGTCTCCGAGAATGAGCAGAATACATAGATAACTCATACTCAACGTTTGCTAGCCCCTCACGTGTTTCGATCATGGGAAGTATTAAGACAGCATTGTTGACAACTTCCGCTACCAAATCGTGGGGAATATGTGACGCATATTGTGTTATCGGCTGAACCATAGTCAAGTATCGCCGGCCCTGAAACCCGATCGGAAATCAGCCTTCCTGTCTCGTAATTGAAGGCAGCGACAGGGCGAACTTACCAAGGGGGGGTATTTAGCTGCATCTACGCACATCTGCGCTTCGTGGACGTTATTTACGTGTGGTACAACAATGGCTTGGGCTCCTGCATCTAGACACCGAGATATCCATTGGGACTCGCAAGTCGGTACGACTACCATTGGCGTTATACTGTCGGAAACCTGCATCTTAGCGACACAGTTCGGACCGGTATAGTTGAGAGCTTATACTGACCCAACGTTGAGGCAAGCGACAGATACATCCCTAACAGTCTCGATGCCAATAGCCGTGTGCTCAAGATTCATGAGGATAGCGGAATATCCAGCGTGTCGAGCAATGAGCGGTAACTCAGCCGAGAAGCAGAGTCGCAAGCCAAACGAAGTTGCGATCTTATTGTTGAGCATTACCTGTTTCACCAGGTTTTCGCGGCAAAGACCACGCGCCTCGGAGAGACCACTTTCGATGGTTTTGGCAACCATGTCTTCTGATCCTGTAGAATTGTGACTTTGTTATCGAAGGTCTGAGAGTTGTATCTACAGCTTGTGCACCGAGTAGAAACAATAGTCAGGCTGGCCCGACCCTGGTATTACTTCTCCGGGCTAGTGAATACTCGTAAGGTTCCACAGCGATATCGGAACAATGCATCTTGAACTGTTATGCCATAGTTTCGGCGTCGAACGAGACATGATCGGAGTGCTTTCGGAGCTGTCGGAGGTGATTATCGGAGACGCTTCAATCATCGGCCATCGACCCTGACTGGGGCCGATGGCTCTAGCGCCTGGGTCCACCAGGGCAATAGTGCTGAATGATTGAAGATAAGACTGTGGGGGAATCGAGAACGAGTCGTGACACTCTGGGGTACAATTAATCCAGGGACAGAAGGGATATAAACCTCAGGATGTCCGGCAACTCGGTCGAGGACGGACAGACCACTGGGCAGCTCCATCACCGTCTTACTGGCCATCACCGCCTTAAACATCGCTAACGCTGCATTCCGAAACCCTTCTTGTTCTACATACTAGTCGATCAGCATGGAGGATAAGAACAAGATGCCGCACCCAACGGCTACCTCTACAAGCATAGTTGCTGACGAGGAGGCACAGGCGCAGCCCATGTCCCTTGGCCGCAAGATTCTTTATCACCTCTGGGTCAATGATCAGCATCTCAAAAGCCCAGAGGAGCGGAAGCTCGTGAGGAAACTAGACTTTGGTATCCTCATTTGCGCAACTCTAGGCTGGGTAAGTGATGAGGTCGTGGTTATACATTGAAGGGTACACGTACTGATTTACTTAATAGTGGATGAAGTACATCGACCAGAACAACATTGTCAATGCTTGTAAGTCAGCAGCCGTCCAGACAAGTTATGCTGTATAATGATCTAAATCTATGGTAGATGTCAGCGGCATGAAGGAAGACTTGAACATGCAGGGAAATGAGTACACATATATGCTGAGTAAGTGCAGCCCTGCACCTGAAGGATTGTACACCATATACGACATGTCCTAATGCAGAACCAGTGTGCTACACCATTGCCTTTGCGATTATGCAAATCCCTTCGAATGCCATTGCATTAAAGATCCGGCCCCGTATCTGCATTATGGTATGCGAGCTGGGCTGGACCATCTTCACGTACGGAACCCACAAGTGAAGTGTCTAAAGACGCATCATGGTATCCGTTAGTGTCCAAGCTGACCTCTTCCGGAACAGGTTCGCCCAGGCTGCGGCTACCAGCTCTAATCAGATGTACGCTTTCCGCTTCATGGTTGGATTCTTCGAGTCCGGCTTCTCTCCGATCATTATCTTCCTCCTCGGATCCTGGTATAACAAGTCCGAGCTCGCGAAGAGAATGGCAATCTGGCACATCACGGGATTCTTCGGCGCCGCGACATCGGGTTTCCTTCAGGCTGCGGTCCACCGGACCCTTGACGGTCGCCTTGGGCTTGCCGGCTGGCGCTGGCTCTATATAAGTAAGCCCTGTTTCCGATCTCCAGCACTCCATTGCGGATGGCACATTTCTCTAGAGGTGTTTCTCATATTCTATAGTCTGTGGCTGCATGTCACTGCCCGTGGCTCTCTCCGTGTGGTTTCTTCTTCCCGACCTTCCTCATAACACACAGGCTTGGTATATTACTGCGGAGGAAAAGGAAATCGCGCTCCGCCGCTCCGCTCTACAAGGCAAGGCCCAGGTCACTGGCAAGCTCGACAAGGCTCTTGCCAAGCGCATGTTCAGCAATTGGCGCTGGTGGACTCTTTGCCTAACATATATCTTCGTAAGTCCTCTTCTTGTTGTGTTTGGTATACAACGGATCAGGGAAAACTAACTGAGCGGTTGCAAGTACGCGAACTCGTGCCAAGGAGCTTCGTACTTTGCCATCTACCTTCGTAAGTCTAACATTACAAAGATGCTGAGAAACTGTCAAATACTAAGACATTGTTTAGGAGAGTCCGGCTATAGCGTTACTCAACGTAACATCATCCCCGGGTGTGCCAACCTAGTCTCCATGGTAACCGACTTCACATGGAGTTTCATGTCTGATTATACCCAGAACCGCATCTGGTGGATGGTCGGCCCTATTGTAAGCATACCCAAGTTTGGCGGTCTATCAAGGCAAGGAAGGATCTCCAAGCACAGCTGACATTGAACCTCTGCCATCAGATGTGCACGACTGTTGTAAGCTCGTCTATCTTAACGGCATGGCCCGCTGCCGACGCTGCTCGAGTTGTGGCCTTCTTCTTAGCTGCAAGCGGTTTCGTTACAGGTATAACCTGGGTGAGTTAGCCGCCATGGCACATGGCTGGCACATGTAGTGCAAACTCGTCTTCTACAGCCCAGCTAATGCCTGCCTCCAGACATGGGCAAATGAGGTCAATGTGGGTAACGCCGAAGAGCGTGCCCTCACGATCTCCAGCATGAATGGCCTCTTCTATGCAACAAACTCTTTTCTGCCAATTCTCATCTTCCCCCAAACCATGGCCCCTAAGTTTGGAAGAGGCTTCCCGTCCCTTCTAGCCTTCGCCCTTGCCGGGTGCGGCCTCATGCGTAAGCAAATGGACCCTGGAACCGGTAAACAAGATATGATCATCGCGCAATTGCTAACAGATTTTGGGCATGCTAGTCTTTGCTGACTTCCTTCATAAGCGGGAGCTTCGCCTTGGTATCGAGTCAGCTGCTCATCAGGTCCCCGCGGAGATTGCTAGTTCCGAGGTAGACGGCGACGAAAAGAAGTAAACGCAGGCCAAAGTCTCAAAGGCCTACGTACCTAGGGGAATATGGTGATCACGCCTCAAGCTCAGGATCGAGTTCACGCTGAAGCTATGTTGCCAGCCTGGACCAGAAGGTTACTTACAGATCGAGAGGCGATATATATTCGGGTTCTTGCTTTAGCGCATTTCGACCTTTTAGCCACCATAAAATCCTATCAAGTCAAATTTGCTCTATAACAAGAGAACTTTCCAACCAGCTGCGGCTGGGAATCCCCTCAGGGTCCTCTGGCACGACGTCGACCTCAGACGTCAATTGAAGTCCGCAGTAGCTGCAGAAGACCTCCCTGTTTCCTACTTGATTAAACAGCCTGTCAAAGCAACACCTGAGGCAAAGCCCAAGCCCAAGCACATGGGGAACAACACCGTGGCGCTCCCACTATCCCGGAGCTCCGGGGCCCCTCAGGGTCCAGCTCCCCTCTTCCCCGCATCCCCACGATGCACGGATTACCCAAGGCGGCAACCAAGTCGCAAGCTTGCTGGAGCATTTTTCACAGATCTCGACCACTTGATCTCAGAAAGCTGGGACCATCATGCATGATTTTTGGTCGTCTCGCAACCCCCCAATGGAAAGGTTGCCTCGGCTGGCGTTTCCAGCTGAGGGGAGCCTCGAGGCTGCATATAATCCTCGGACAGTTCGCGTCGATGCCATGGCGTTCAGCTGGGTTATTTGCACCTCACTTTCGACTTGGTGTAATACAATCACCGGAATAGGTCATAATGGCTTCACTCATTGGATCGCCTGCGGGTAACGCGATCGACGCAGCACGCCGTTTTGTTTTGTCGCCGCTGTTCTCCGGCCCGCTCCTCCTCGCCGCAACAAAGGCGCCCGATGAGACTCGCGGAGTCTTAGACATCATCTCCCAACGTCTCGCAACACTGGGATTGTCATCCACGACCCTTTCCGACAAGCAGAGATTCACGTTCGTCCTGCGCGTCCTCTTCGGCATCAGCCTCGTCCGCTTTGTCAACAAGAAGCTAAGCTCCATTGCCGCAAACGCATGGCGCATAAGAGCTGCTGATGGCTGGGAGTGGAACAATGAGATAGCTGTTGTCACTGGTGGTTCAGGAGGGATTGGGAGGAAGATCACGGAGAGGCTTGCCAAGCTCGGTGTCAAGGTTGCGGTCCTTGACTTGACGGAGCTGCCGCAGGCCTTGAAGCAGAATTCGCTTGTCCGCTTCTATCACTGCGATATCACATCGTTTGAGTCTGTCGCGAAGGCTGCAGAGGCTGTACGTGAGGACTTTGGACATCCCACGATCCTGATCAACAACGCCGGTATCGCCAACGCCGACCCTCTGCCCATCCTCAACGATACCGAGTCTTTCCTTAAGAAAGTCTTCGCTGTAAATTGCGTCGGCCTCTGGGCGACAACGAAGCAATTCCTACCTCACATGGTCGAGCAGAACAAGGGCCACGTTGTGACCCTGTCAAGCATCGCTGCCTTCACCACGTTCCCTGCCGGAGTCGGCTACTCAGCCTCTAAGGCTGCAGCCCTATCCTTCCACGAAGGACTGACATGCGAGCTCAAGCACATGTACAAAGCACCGAACGTGCTGACAACAGTCGTCCACCCGAACTTCGTCCGCACGCCGCTGCTGGGCCGTATGATTGAGGGGCTCGAGCGTGCTGGTGTCAGATTGATGGATCCCGACGTGGTTGCCGAGGCCATCGTCGCACAGATTCTCAGCAAGAAGGGTGCCCAAGTCTTTGTCCCTGCGCCATCATCCATCGTTTCTGGCATCCGGGGATGGTCAACGTGGCTTCAGGAGATTGTACGAGATGCCAGCGGCAAGATTGCTTCGCGAAGCTAGGAGCTTTGAAGGCAGTGTGATTGTGTACTTGGGATCGAGAAACTGTCTGAATACGTATCGCCGCAGTATCGCTTAATGAAATATGTCATATGTAGCCGTAAAGTCGCCGCTTATGTTCGTCGCCCTCATATCTGGACAACCCAATGCGATGTATCCGCAGGTATTCGCCATGCCAAGACCATGAACGCGAGAACGCGAAGGATGCGCGTACATAAGGCCGCCACCCCCGAACAAACTGATATTGCAATTGTGCAATCTACCTCTTCAAAGAAGGGGCCTAGCTTTGCCTGGTTTGAGAGACAAGCTGGCGGCACCCATGGCCAAACTCATGCCAAGATACTTTTCTGCCTTTGTGCAATTGCCAATTGATCTCACGATCTTCGCACTGAAGCTGGTTCTCTACATCATCCCTTCGTTCCGACCGGATCGCAGATGGACTTACGGTCAGGCTGTCAAAGTGCGTGTGATGAAGGTCGGCGCCAAACATACTGCTCTACTTGACAAGAAAACGCATTTGAGCCTGGACGAAGGCAAAGAGAAGGATCGCTTCACCGTTGTCAAGCCAGCTTCAAATGAGGTATACGATGGCCCAACAAACGACGCGATCATCCGTCCGAAACCGGTTGGCTTGACATGGAAGCCAGCAGTACCTCAGACAGGTACACTGAAACCATCTGCGGTCGTCGCTCTTCACTTCCATGGCGGTGCGTACGCAACATCTACTGGACGAGATGCTGATACCGGCTTCGCGGCGAAGATGCTCCGGCGTCACCTTGGCTGCTCCTTCGTCTGCTCACCATCCTACCGGCTCGCAACAAATGCGCATGGGTATTTCCCGGCTGCTCTTCAGGATGCAATTACCACATACAAGCATCTTGTAGAAAATATGGGAATCTCCCCTTCCCAAATAGTTCTCTCAGGGGACTCTGCTGGCGGCAATCTCGCCATCGCCCTGCTTCGCTACATTGACGAGTACGGCGAAGCGCGGGGTATCGCTCTCCCAGCGGCTGCGGCACTATGGTCACCATGGGTTGATATCCGAGACGCGTTGGAAGCTTCTCTTCCTTCCAAGCACAATTACTCCACAGACTATCTCACGACTCCCTTCTGTCGATGGGGCGCTTCAGTAGTCACCAACAATGGAGCGATCGATCCAGCACAGCCGTACCTGTCTCCGCTATTGCACCCGTTTCGCCTCCGCAGCGGCCAGGTACCTGTCTTCATACAGACTGGAGACAGAGAAATCTTGTATAATGATAATACGCTCATGGCTGAGCGGCTGGAAATCTTTGGATGGCCTGTGAAGTTGTTCGTGTCTCCGGGGTGTCCACACGATATCATGATGTTTGGTGCCGTGTTGGGGTTCGAAGCTGAGGCAGCCATCGCGGCCGAGGAGGCAAAAGATTACTTTTTGAGCACGACGACGTTGCAACTCGGGCCCTAAGGACATGTACAGTTGTCAACCGATGGGGGTACCTTACGGCTTCTCAGGGTTGGGTTTTCAGGGTAGGGTGGGTGGTACCTGAGATACTCGGCTGACTGAGGCAGCCTTTCACAAGGACTCGCAAATTAATAAATACAGCTTAGAGTCTTGATTCATCTTATGCGCTTTATCTGATGCTGATATTTTGTCGTTGAATGTCAAAAGGGTGCAACTTGAAGCTGGGGTGCCAAGCACAAACTCCGTGGACAATGCTCGCAACCCTGAACCTGTGGCCACAGTCTGTTCCAGACACGATGGACGCTGAAAGAGACCCGGCGATGATAAAGCGACTGCCTCACAATTTCCGTGTATGGCTGACACAATGGAAATGAGTTGGGCTCACAATACCGAGCTCACGGTCTGATGTCATGGTAATGAGACCTCAGTCGAACGGCCATAAAACAGGCGACCCTGTAAGCAACAGGACCAAGGGAGCTTCACAAAGCGGAAGAATATAAAATTGTGCCTAGTCGCGGCAGGCAAGCCACCCCGGGATATACTCTAAATGTAAGCTTGTTAAGGAAGGCCAAGCTTTTTCGCCGATGCCATACCCCTGTCCATCTCCTGTTCACGTTGAGGTTTGCTCAATACTGATTCGGCGATGGAGGCAGGGTATCACCACGTGCTATCGATGGAGGGGACCAACTTCTCCACCGCAACGATCAAGATACCCAGTTCATGCTTGGAGTGAGCTTCAAGAACGCTTCTTTGACTTATCAGCAGGCTTTCTAGTTGGCAGTGTGGTGCAATGCCAAGGTTGGTAATATCCCTCGCGATGGAGATATGGCAGCAAGATCACCGTTGTTTGCCAGTTGTTTCCAATTGCTCAGCGACTATAAAATGCTCAACTGCCTCGATACAGTCCCCATAGAGTTTCCTGGGATTTTCAGCCGGTATCACTGAGTCACTCGCTTCTTTGAGATCATCCGACCTGCGTCGTCTTGCGACTCTCCAGCCACTATGAGGAGCCACATCATCGCTGCCGCTGCCATCACGGCGCTTTCTCAAACTGCGGCTGCCGCTGTCGAGGCAAAGAATGTCATCTATGTGATTCCAGATGGTTGGGGACCGGCCTCTCAGACACTCTCTCGCGACCTTCAGTGGCTTGTCGAGACTGGTACCAACTCTTCCAACCCAGAGATTGGCACACTGGCCGCAGACAATATGGTACGCACTATAACAAACACCTTTCCGGCACACGTGATAAACTGGAGGTGCAAGATGACAGCTAACTGTATTCTAGGTTTGCGGCCTGGTTCGCACCCACTCAGCGAACCGCCTCATCACGGATTCAGCAGCCGGAGGCACCGCACTCGCCACTGGCCACAAGACGAACAATGGTTGGATCAGCATCACTCCTGAAGGCCGACCTGTGGGAACGGTGTTGGAAGCTGCGAAACTGGCTGGGCTCAAGACCGGTCTTGTTTCCACAACTGCCATCACTCATGCCACTCCCGGCTGTACGTGCCCTTCGGAATGCCACGAGAATCAAGAGTGCTAACAAGGACAGCGTACTCGGCTCACACTCCTGATCGCAATAACCAGAACTTGATTGCCGAGCAACAGCTGGGCAAAGTTCACCCTTTAGGTCATGTCGTCGACGTTCTCCTAGGTGGAGGGCGCTGCAACTTCTTGCCCCAGAACAAGACTGGCTCATGCCGTGAGGATGACACCGACTTGTACGAGTACGCCAAGGAAAAGGGCTGGGCCATCGCAAGGAACCGCGAGGAGTTCGATGAGTTCGAGCTAGGCAAGGGCAAGGCTCGCATCCCTATGTTGGGTAACTTCGCTGCTGGTTTGTTTGACCAACACCCCACAGTCTCTGAAGCATTATTAACAGTCTTGTTCAGGCGACATGAGGCTTGAGATTGATCGTCGCGAACTCCAAGACGAACCCTCCCTTCTGGAGATGTCCAAGACAGCAGTGCATGCGCTTCATCGTGCAACGCACTGCCGCGAGAAGGGCTACTTCCTGATGATCGAGTCTGCCAAGCTGGACACTTCCGGACATGCAGGCGATGTACCTGCCCATGCTGTCGGCACATGGCACTACAACGAGGTCATGGAGTGGCTCGCTGAGTGGATTGACGAGCACCCAGACACCATCCTCATCTCCAGTGCCGACCATGAGACTGGTGGACTCACCCTGTCAAACAACTACAACCCCGTCCGTGCCTACGACGCGAAGCATACTGCCAATTACCTGGCTGGGCTCTGGGAAGACCGCCCAAATTACTCCAACGCTCGTCAATACCTAAAGAACGAGATTCTCACTCAATACGCCCTCTCTGACGCCACTGACGCCGAGATCGAGGAGCTCCTGACTACCGATGACATGGAGAGCGGCCTAGCTGACCTCCTTTCCGCACGCGTTGGCGCGTTCTGGAGCACGGGTGGACACTCGGCGATCGATGTTACGCTCTTCGGATACGCTGCTGGAGAGAAGAGCCGTGAGCTCCAGGCAGATCTTGCGCGTAGCTGGGACAATACTGAGCTGCCGCGATATATTGAGGAGGTGCTTGGGCTTGACATGGACGAAGTTACTGAGATCCTGCAGGAGGCTGCTGACGAGGACTCCTCCTGGATGGGTAGTCGCCAGGACTGAGCTTGGTTCCTGGAATGCATCCCGCGGGAGCTCGATCGACGCTTACCGATTCAACCAGCCAAATTCGCCAGGCTAAGTAACTATAATAAGTAAACAACCTACCGCGCGGCCGCCTGGTTGAGTCGGATAATTTGAGTGGTGTGTGCTGATGGATGGAGACCTAGCGGCCTATATTAGTCGAAAACAGCCACAACGGTTGGAAACTTGACTCGTTAGCGCTCGATCTCACGTGTTGAACCAATCGATGGTTAGCTGATTCGATAACCGAAGGGCTAACCTTAGGCTATCCACCCGCTGAACGAGGCTCCGGATGAGAGGTCAAGAGTTGCCACTCTGGACGAGGCATATTCGGGACCTTCGGACATCCACTTGAAAAGTTAATAAAGAAGCTTCAAGTCTTCGAGGTTTATTAAGTGTGCGCTTCAAAAGAATCTTTCTTGACGCGGTTGGCCACAGTGTGCGCCATTGCCTCCCAATCTCTAGCATCATGCCTCCCCCTTGAGAATCGGCTATCAGGAAAGCTCGGACATACCGAACGTCCGGGATGGAGCAAAAGCCCCCCAACTACCTACAGGGGTCGATATCCATTCGCAGCCTGTCCGCTGACTCGACCTTCCACTAATGTAGCCTGGCTCGGCGCATTGTGGCTCTCATGCCCTGACTATACCCGATCTGATGCTGTGTCAAGTGGGTTTAGGACCTCCATCAGGCGAACAATTTACTTGTACGAGGCAAGTGGGTTGCTTCAAGGCATTGTGATTGTGGCATGTCCCCCCGGCAGGCTCTGATGCGGAGACGTGGATGGTGTGTTGCCATTGATATAGGAGTTCTAAGGTTCCCCAGACCTTGGCCTCCTCTTCTCTTGCTCCTTCAACAGTATTCGTTCTCACAGTCTCTCGTTAAACTACTTATAGCAGATCACTTGATCTCGTCCATTCGTTCACGAATTCTTAAGCACGGTCTCGGACTTACAAACCAAAATGAAGGCCCAGGTACCTGCTCTCACCCTCGCCATCGGGGCAGGCCTCGCTACCGCCCAGCGTCTCGCCGGCTCTGGCTGCGACGATGTGCACGTTTTCATCGCCAAGGGTAACAACGAGCCCTATCCCGGCCGTCAGGGCAAGCTCGTCGCTGCTATCTGCGACGGTATTGCCAACTGCGACTACGAGGACATCCAGTTCTACAACCCTCTCCCTGCTCCTTACTGCCAGTCCGTTGCTGAGGGTGCTCGCAACGGTGTCGACCAGATCACCGAGTACAACGCCAGGTGCCCTGACACCAAGCTCGTTGTGAGCGGTTACTCTCAGGGTGGTCAGGTTGCTGGTGATATTCTTGGTGGCGGCGGTGGTGTTCTCTTCGAGGACTGCCAGCAGCCCGGCAACGCCGGCATTCCTGCTAACAGCGCTGCTGGCAAGAAGAGTGAGTTCCCCAACACATCGAAAACTGTGAATGAAGACGATACTAACAGAACCAAGTCGTTGCGGCTCTCATCTTCGGTGATGTCCGCCACACCCGTGGCCAGAGCTACAACTACCTCGACGGTGGCAACCGTGACGGTGTCTTCCCTCGTCCTGCCAACCAGCTCGCCAACCTGAACGGCTACGCTGACCGTCTGCGCAACTACTGCGATGCCACCGACCCCATCTGCGCCGGTGGTGATGTTGTCGCCAACCACCTCAACTACTTCGACATCTACAGCGAGTCTGCCGCTGCTTGGGTCCAGAGCCTCATCAAGGCTGCCCCTGACAGCACTGGCAGTGGTAACGGCAACCAGAAGCCTAGCTCTACTCTGTCTACCCAGACTTATGCTCCGGCTCCTACCACTCTTATCCCTCCCAAGCACGTCAACGGCACTGTCATCACCACCACCATCTGCCCTGAAGTTACCCAAGCCATCGAGGGTGTCGCTTCTAGTATGTCTACAGCCTTTCTCACATTGCTTGATACACAAGACTAACTACTTGACTCCCTAGGCACCTACGACAAGCCCGAGATGACCTTCGCCCCTGGCCCGTCCGGCACCTACACGCCCACCAAGCCTTCTGATGTCAACCCCCCTGAGGCTCCTGTCGACGCTCCTACTCCTGTCCCCACTGCTGGTGCCTCCACCCTGCAGCGCTCTGCTCTGGGTGTCGTTGCGCTTGCTGCGTCTCTGTACATGATGCTGTAATTGGAGAATTGGGTGTAATGTGGACGGTGATGCGCAACAATGAAGGTGTTAATATTGTATCATGACATGGACATAATGTATATATCTTCTAGGATATAAGTAATTCCAGGGTCCAGAACCAGACTATGATGCTACCTCCCAAGTGATTCACGTGGTGACTTGCGAAGGATATGGCTAATCTCTAAGCAATTCGACCTTGATCTGCGCCCCTCGTTGTCCTCCAATTTATTCGATCCCTCCTGTTGAACTCGACAGTAGGCTTCCCATCCATGCTAATAGGCAACACATTGCCTCTTTTACCCCGTGTTTCTTATTCATGGCCCCATGCTCTCCACCATTGGACACTTTCGTACCCGCGATCTCCGATCTGATGTTGTTGGTACCTCCACTACTGACATGGGGAATCCAATGTCTCGGGCGATCCCGTCTCCACCGTGGTAGACGGCTCGAGAACTTGTCGTACGCCTCCCATAGGCACGTCATTGTAATTTGCAGGGTCAACGGGCAAGGATTGCCAGGTTGAGATGCTTGCGGCTAAAGATAGATGCGTTGGCCATCGGTGCTTGTGCCACCTCTATCGATACAGATCTGAATATTGACCATAACAGGCCAGGGTGTTCTTTAACAGGTCCAAAAGAGTCGATTAAAAGAAACACTATCACATATAGCTTCCAGATAATTTCACGAAACGCAACTTATCAGAGGCTATGCTCAGGAAATTTTGGCTATCACATCGGCGGGAAGGGCTTGGCAGGCATCTGTCAGTGCATCTCCGCCACACAAATGAATATGATAAAGAAGCGACCACTATACTCTCGCACACACGTAGCTGCATAACGGAATTGGATGTCCGTCTAGTGCTCGATGCGATTCGTGGGTGACTGTGGTTGGAGAACTGTTCGCGCGAGGAGACGGAGTTCCGTGTCCGTCGCCCGCCACCTCCACGCCCACCCTTCAGCTCGCCATGATCTTGCCAGGCCGGCAGATAGACCGTCCTCTTACAATCGTTATCGGAGTAAGAAATCAGCATCCAATTCATAAGGAAATTACAGTCCCTATCGGTCTTGAGGACTATTGGTGTTATCATTGTTGACGGCGACATTGCATCGAATTGCACTTGCTCGCACCTCCCTTGTCGCCAACGAGGCCTATCGGTAAACTCAACTTCTTGAAAAGCCGACTGTTAAAGGAAGGTTCCACTAGTCTCTCTGGTTGTATCCTCGGGCCATATTCTTGTCGTCGCTTTGTTGTTGACAATTCTTCACACCATGTCTACAACCACGATCACAAAGTCCTCACTGGTGCTCCAGACGCACCTCAAGACAGGCTTCGAAGCTCGCCTCGCGGCACGGTCTGGGAACCATTCGAAATCTACGAGTGGCCTGGCACCAGCACATCTCCAAGCCAACCTTATCGTTCTTCCTTCTAAATACGCCCAAGACTTCAGGGATCTTTGCGCACGCAACCCAGTCCCCTGTCCTCTCCTGGCCGAGTCTAGCGCTCCGGGTGATTTCTCCTCACTCAAATCATACTTACCCGGAATTTCTGGTTCTGCGATTGCTGCAAACCTTGACGTTCGCACTGATTGTCCGAACTTCAATGTTTATGAGGGCTCGAAGCTTGCTCTCGAAACGGTACCCGACATCTTGAATCAGTGGACCTCAGATCATGTTGCCTTTCTCATCGGCTGTAGCTACAGCTTCGAATCAGCTCTGATCAGGGCAGGGCTACCGCCTCGACACACATTGCTCGACTACAACGTCCCAATGTACAGAAGCTCAATTCCCCTGAACCCCGCTGGCGTCTTCACTGGAGCAACCTATGTCGTCTCTATGCGGCCATATCCAAAGGCCGAGATCGACAGGATCCGCGCCATTACTCGTCCATATTTGCAAACGCATGGTGAATGTGTTGCATGGGGCTGGGATGCGGTGAAGAAGCTTGGGATTGAGAATATCGACGTTCCTCAATGGGGTGATGCACCCTTGACTATGGATGGGAAGCCCTTGAGTCAGGCTTGGGGTGATGAGGAGAACGTGCCATTATTCTGGGCATGTGGTGTAACACCGCAGGAGGCTATCATGAGGTCATCGTTAGAGGGAATTACCATGGCCCATGCTCCGGGACATATGCTGGTCCTTGATTGCCTCGAGACAGACATAATCTCCTGAACATGATTATGTCTCTGTTTGACGAATCATCATAGAGCAAGAATATAGCATAAATATCATGAAACTTCTATCTGGCATCGAATATTCGGTAAAAGTCGCTATCATAATCCCCTGCGTTGGTATCTTACATACTTTAGCCTATGTTCCTGTCATGATCTTCCAGTACGGAATAGTTCTCAAGCGCGGGACCACTGGTAGCCGCTGTATCAAGACGTAGGATTAAGGGAGACGGACTTCAGAAAGCAACATATCAATTGAGACAACCCTGAATATCTGCATGCAGTTCCAAAATGGTTTGAGCTATCAATACTGTTTTTCCTGCCGAGTAGCGTGGCGCGTCCAACCATAGTAACACCCCATTCTTAGTATACATACTTGAAGTCGAGGTTATACTCGCCAGTAGTACAGGGCCGGTCATCAGGGCGCTCGCCACGTCGGATTTGCTCCTTTTTCCTGTTCTCGAGCTTGAAATGCACGATCTGGATCGCAATGAGAATCATGCAAATGATGGCAGAAACCAGAGAAGCCCAGTGACCCAGCTTATAAGGCGGGTCTCTGTAGACCTGACCAGCCACAACACCAGCGATATTTCCGACAGCCTGAGAAATACCGAGCGACGTTGCGCGCTTATAGTGAGGCGCCGTATTGTTGACAATCCATGTTTCGTTGAGACCTGGACCGCAGTACAGGGGGAGGGCGATGAGGTAGACAGCGAAGTACTGGATGCTCGAGTTTTTGACGGTAAGCAGGATAGCGTATCCGATGACTGCGAATATGTCGAGGACAAATAGAGCAGTCCCTCGAAGACCATATTTGTCGCCGATAAGAGCTGCCGCGAAGAAGCTGATTCCACCAAGAAGATAGACTGGCGCACTAAGATATTGGGCTTGAATGGCGGTGTAGCCTAGGCCGTTGCGGAGAATCGAGGGCAGGAAGCTGCTGAACCCGTAGAGAATGATGTCTTGGAAGAACTGAATCAGTGCACTTCAATGGTGGTCAGTACCCTTCTTCGAATATCATCACCAGGAGTAACTCACCCCGTGTATAGGCGCCAGGTCTTGAGTGCATCAAAGACCTGGGGCCATGAGAACTGGTTGGCACCCATATACTCCTGTCGCTTGATATCTCGGCGCTCCATCGTCTCCCGTTCCTCGGGAGTCCAATATTTTGCCTTTGCTGGGTTCTCTGGCAGACCAAACCAAGCCCAGGGTACAACCAGAAGAGAGATGCATCCTTCCACGATATAGAGCCAGCTCCAGGAGTTAAGGCCCGCTGAGTGACCAATCTTAGTGATGCCTGTCGCTACAAGTCCTCCGAACATGCCTGAAAAGGCAGTGGCTGAGAAGAGGTAAGCGAAACGCAGACCTTGTTCGTGACGATTGTAGACCATGGTAATGTATAGACTAATACAAGGGAAGAAGCCTGACTCGCATATACCAAGAATGATTCGGCATGCCAGGAGTCCGCCATAGTTCTGGATAAAGGCCGTGCCAATGGTGACGATAGACCAGGAGAAGGCCATGATAGAGATAGCTCGGTGAACCTTGAGCCAGCGCAAGGCCAGGACAAAGGGAACCATGAAGAGGACATAGGTCGCGAAGAACAGACTGACTGCCGTACTAAACTGGGCAGCGCTTAGGTTGAGATCCTCACGAAGTCCTGCGACGGCAGCATTGCCGATGTTTGCACGATCGAGATAGGCCCTATACATTTGTGTCAGTCTCTCTCCCTGTTGGTAGTCATCGCGAGACGGGAAAGACGTACATGAAATAGAGGGCACAAAACAGAGGGGCGAAACGATAGTCCAGGCGTCGAAGAACTCTCTTGTTGAGAGTCGGATCAATGAAGACCTCTGTATCTTCCGGGATACTTGACTCATCTTTCTCCAAGCCACTGCTGGATATGATGCCCGGCTTGCTTTCTTCCACATCGGCCATGTTGTTGCTGGGTGTTGTAGCCAAGTCTGGCCGAGGGGCCTTTTCAGAGGACATTCTGAGTCAGTTTTTCCTAGGCCACGAGGTTGGAAGTTGCAACGAGACAACAAGTGAAAAGAGGGGGAAAGGTTGGACGTTGTCCTCCTGAATGCTCATGAACATGCAGCACAACAAATGGAAGCCGCGAAGGTGGTGCCGGGGTTTGGCATTAAAGACATTTCCACAGATGGAGGGAGGATGGCCCAAGTCTGTCTCGCTATAGCACCATGTTTGGCTCTGAGATATGGGCTCTTCGCAACCCGGTTCTGGACTCCGCCTCCTGTATCTGCGTCCACGGCGATAAGACGGCACTAAAACGCGGGGAATTCCCAATATTCGGTTGATAGCCTCGCCAATGCACAGGCCAGGCGTCCAGGAGATAACGGGGTCGTTCTGATTTTGCTCATCGCCTCACTCTAGCGCTGGTGGAGCTGAAGTCAAAGGTGAGGCGGAGGCGGACTTCCGACTCCGTCTTTCCAAGCCATGGGCGCCACAAGGTAGCATTATCCCTATCGTAGGATTGGCTATCTCCGGCCAGATACGGTAAGATATAATACTCCACGGAGTTCCACTCCCGCGTCCTCCTCCAACTTCGACCTGTCCATCATCTCGCTACTACGGACCATCAGGTCCGCCTGTGATAACTTCCCCAGGCCCCCCATCAACCTTGTCTCCTCTTGACTCCATCGCTCTGAACTCTCGCACCTGCATTTCCGTCTCCGAGATCTGCAACATGGATTCAGGCGAGCAGCCGACAAGTCCCCAAACTGGACAAACAGCGAGCATCGCGTAAGAGTTTCTAGGCCCCTGCCCCATGGGGTTTTACGCACGGATCAAGAACTAACGCTTAGCTCCTTGTTGACGCATTAGCTGTGAAAGGTGTCGGCAGCGAAAGGTTCGACCCAATCTGTCCGTAGCTCGGCAAGTTCCTGGCTGATGAGGGGACCTCCAGATCAAATGCGACCGCCGTGTACCATGCTCCAAATGCACAAGGGCTAGAGTGGCCTGTTCTTTTCCTGGCGGAGGAGAGAGGTCCAGGTATGCAAGAGTCGCTGTTCTTTGATTGTAGTAGACTCTGATAACTGAACAATCTCGGCTTCAGGCCAGCATCCCGAAAGCATGTCCAAGCCCTGGAAAACCAGGTCAAATCTCTGGAAAGCTACATCCAGAAACTCGCCTCGTCCGATGAGGTAACAAGATCCAAGCTTCTGGCTGGTAGAGCGAGTGCCTCGCCCGGCCAGTCGGGTCCATCACCCAGTAATGCCGCAGGTGGCCACGCCTCTCCGTCAACCTCAGCTCCTGAGTCGGGAAGTCTGGTCCTGGCTCGAGTTCGCGAGGGTAGAATGTGCAAGTTGAGTGCCAGAAAGGCCACGCAGTTCTACGGCGGAACAAGTCTCTTTCAGCTCCCGCTGTCAGATCAGTCTGTTCCAGTGAGGGGGCAGCATGCCGTCAACTCCATGTCAGTCCAGGAATTGGGGGACTTATCGGTCCCAGCTGCCATTGATCCTTTCCCCTTCCCATTCCATGCCAAGGACGATACATGCCGCCAGCTCATGGCCTTGTTCTTCCAGAATGTGTATCAGTACAACATGCACATTTACCGCGAATACTTCCTGCGCGACTATGCTGCCTCTGGTGGTCCATACTACTCGGATGCTCTCATGTTCTCCATCTGCGCCGTAGGAGCGCTCATCTCCCCAGATCCTGAGCTCAAGAAGTTGTCTCCTGTATTTGCCCGGCATGCAGGTACTATCGTCTTCAACTCTCTCCAGTTACCTGACCTAACCACCCTGCAAGCACTTATCGTGCTTGGGCATTTGGAAATTGGTCAAGGTCGCAGCTCAAAGGGCTGGCTCTTCTGTGGCATGGCCTTCCGACTGACTCATGAGATGGGACTTCATCTCGATCCAACAAACTGGTCAAGCAACAAGTCAGAGTCATCATTGGATCGAGAGATCCTCCGCCGTGTCTACTGGGCTGTATTCATAGTCGACAAGCAGCTGAGCTTGTACTTTGGCCGCCCCCCTGCGCTCTACCCTCACGAAGCCGACGTTCGCAACACAATACGGATTCCATACCCACCTGAATGGGAGAGCCTCCTGGATGAGTACATCTCCAAGGGAACTTCCGCCACGGCTTTCGAGGATGGCATTCGTCTTGTTGGATGTTTCGTGCATCAAGTCGAACTGGCGAAGATCTTCCACACGCTGATTGTTGATGTTTTCGAAAACCGGGTTCGACGCGGTGATCCTGCCGGGGCCGCAGCCACTGCGCATCAAGTCCATACAAATCTTGTACGGTGGCACGCTCTGCTCCCACAGTCACTGCACTGGAACCAATGGACAGTTGGGCAGGTTCCTTACTACGTCCTGCATCTGCACATGCTCTTCCACACTTGTATGATCATTCTGCATCGCCCACCTCGACAGCATCTGGACGACGAGGCAGTCGCAAGAAGCGAGGGGGTAGAAGTCTGTTACCAGTCCCTCTCTGCTATTCTTCGACTCTTGAAGAGCTATCAGCGCTACTACCGCTTTGAATGGCTGCCGCTAACCTTTGTCCAAACCCTGTCTGCAGCTGCGGAGGTTGTGATGTTGAAGCGGTACCTAGAAAAGTCTTCCTGGGATGATAAGGACATCTCGAAACCCATGGCGCAGATCCTGGAAGCGATGGAAGTCATACAAGATGTTTACCCATGCATTCAGGAGATCCAACAGAGCATTATAGCGAGCAAACAAGCCGAAGGTGGAGACAACGGCAACGACGTTCAAGAGGCCGGACCTCCGGAGCTCGACCTCATGGACTTCCTACAAGCCGGTGCAGGTCCATTCCCTTCATGGCTTCCTAACGAAGGTCAGAACACCAACAATGTAGACCTGGGGTTTCTGGTGACAGACGACTCACTCAATGAGCCACAACTATGGACTTCAGGCTTCGAGACCGCCTTCTCACGAAATTGGAGTTGAGAAACGCAATTAGTCGCTGATAGCAAGGAGCTTCGCCATGGCTGCTACAGTAGTGTTGCCACCACTCAGTACTATAGCGAGATTCCAGACTTCGCTCCCTTGCTGTTGAGCGATCAATGCTCGGAACTCTTCGTTGAAGAGTGCGACCGCGAGAGGAACGCAAGCACTTGGTTCAACGACGACTTTGAGCTCTTCAAGAAGCAGTCGCATAGCCAGCTTGATCTCTTCTTCACTCACTGCGAAGACACCATCCACTTTCTTCGGATCAGACACGATCTTCCAGTTCAAAAGCCCCACAGGTGTTCGCAAACCGTCAGCAATTGTCGAAGACGACACTTCAGAGACTCTTTGGCCCGATTTGAGCCCTCGAGAAGCGTCATCAGCCCCTTCAAAAGATGGCTCAGCGCCGAAAACCTTGGTTTTCTTGTCTGAGAACCATGTTGCGATGCCGCCCAGAAGCCCTCCGCCTCCGATTGGCGCCAACACAGCATCCAGGCTGTCCTCAGGCTGTAATTGGTGAAATTGAGCCTCCAGCTCTCTTGCGCAGGTTCCCTGCCCTATGATGATATCCGGATGGTCGTAAGGCGGAACAAACACTGCGCCAGTCGTTTCCACCACTTCCTCACCGGCAGCCCTTTTTTCAGCATTTGACGCGCCACAGAAGATGATACGACCTTTTGGGCCCTCGCCGCCATGGTCATCAAGTGTATCAACACCGAGATGCGATGCGACTCCTTTGATCTTACTCGAGGCGCTTGTCCTAGGCATCACGATGAACGCAGGAATATCCATCGTCGATGCTGCCAAGGCAAGGCCCTGAGCATGATTACCGGAAGATACTGTTGCAACGCCCCTTTCTCTGAGAGTCGCTTTCCCCATGCTTTCAATGAGCCTCTCAACGGCGTTGAAGGCGCCACGGGCTTTGAACGCGCCCGTGCGCTGAAGGTTCTCGCATTTGAAGTATAGGTTGACTTTTGGAGGAAGATTGACCCCTGCTTCGGGCGCGAGGTTTCCCTTTTGGCTTGATGTTATTGCGAGTTTCTTTCTTGGAGCTTCGCAAGATACTATCTGGTCGATTGGTTGTGATGTCAAAAGAGGGGTATGGTTTAAGTAGCAAGAGATTCGGCTGTGCGCCTCTGAAATGGACTGTGGTTCCAGCGGAGCATGAGAAGCTGTATCGAACATTTTGTTACTGCTGGATTTTAGGATGGGAGATCGACTTTACCATTTCATATCTTCTAGATACGACCTAAAGGCACTGGGGCTATAGGTTGGCAGATCGCCGATGCCGGCACAGCTGATTGCACCATAGCGGACACGGGTTTCCGTTGCCGCACTCCGTCTATAGTCAGCTCGCCTACATAGCCGGACCTGTGCATGTAGAGATATACTTCAGTCGGCCATGAAACATAAATAATTTGATGATGAACGTTCCAAGACCTGCCTGTACTGGTGCTAATTCGTATTTTACACCACTTGCTTCATAATGTCTCGAACTGCAGTTTCAACGGACAAGGCACCTAAGCCTCGATCTGTCTACTCCCAAGCCATCGTCGCAAATGGGATGGTATTTTGTTCCGGGCAGCTACCCAAGGGTCTCGATGGCAGAATCATCGAGGGATCTGTCCAGGATAGGGCGGTAAAGCCATTCACCCCATAATATGACGCGAATGCTTACCTTCTCCAGCACCAATGTATTGCGAATCTGAAGGCGGTCCTAGAGGCAGCTGGGTCGTCCCTTGAGAGGGTCGTTGAGGTCAACGTATTCCTCGTCGATATGGACGACTTTTCGAAGGTCAATGAGGTATACGAGCAGTATTGGGGTGAGCCTAAGCCAGCGAGAACATGTGTGGCTGTTAAGACGCTGCCGTCAAATACAGACGTCGAGATGAAATGTATTGGACTTGTTTAATGTACGTAACTAATACGAAGGATCATGATACTTAGTACGTAAATGGCCGCCGATGATATTTCTCTCCCTCCTCCGGCTTGCCTTCCTCTGGCATATCGACCACATCATCATCCAAGAACCACGACGGGTCACCATCATATAAGACTGTGCTCCAACCGTTGCCAATCCACCTCAAATGATTACCTGTTGGGTCTGCACTCTCGAATATGTAATCTTCCCATCGAGGCGACCTTAAAACCTCAAGGCACTGCATTGAAGACCCTGGCCATAGCGCCGTAATACGAGCACCAGTCTTGCCGTTCTTATACCAGGAGGAGCAGTTGTCGGTGTACACCGTCTTCTTGAAGTACTCTTCGATGTGTTGACTGAAGTCGGCCACCCGTTCCGGCTTGACCTCCATAGTTGCGTAGTCTTCCTTCTGCATCTTTCGGATTGCCTTGACGGCGTAATCACCCTGCGCCTCGAAGACACTTACCAGACTGCCCGAGCCCAGCCCACTGCCAGGACCTCCAATCATGAGAAAGTTGGGGAACTGATCCACAGCAAGTGCCAAGTATGTTTCGATCTGCGGCTTCCATCTATCGGCCAGGGTGATGCCATTGCGTCCGATGACTTTGAACTGAGGCGGCGCCTCGACATCGTAACCTGTCGCACAGACGATTACGTCAAGTTCAATCTTCTCGCCAGAGGTAAGGTTGATGCCGTTATTGGTAATCTCGTCGATCGACATGCTAATAAACTCCACGTTGTCCTTCTTGAGAGCCTCAAGATATCCAGGTCCCGGGGTCAAACGACGGCAGCCGGGAGCAAACTTCGGAAGCATGACCGTAAGGATATCCTCACGGCCATCCAACTTCTCTCGCAGCTTTTGCTCGAAGAGTGATTTGGCATCCGTCTGCTCCTTTGTCCCTCTTAGAGTGACAGGATAGATCTTGGCACTCTCATCCTCGAGTGTCTTCCGAAACTTGAAGAACTTTTCGGGGTTCCTTGCCATAGCTTCTTGATGCTGTCGCGAGACTGTAAATTCCCATCGCTCGGGTTAGCTCTCTATAGCATGCTCTGATGACAGGAGTTCGTTGTACGCACATTTTGTATTGGCAGGGTCCAGCCCCAATTTCACCATGGCCATGTCTCCAAACGCAGCGGTGATCCAGGTTGGGGATCGCACGAATGTCCAGAGCTTCAACCCCTCCAGGGGCTGAATGGTGGGCACGATCTGGATGGCACTCGATCCATTGCCAATGACACCGACACGCTTGTGGCGCAGATCATAGCTACACTGTTGTCAGCCAATTCACTCTCTAGCCAATACAGGGATATCACTTGCTGACCTCTCGTCCCAGGCACCAGAGTGCATAAGCTTTCCATCGAAGCTCTTCAAGCCCTTGATGTCGGGCCAAGCGATCTGGTTGAGGCCGCCTCGTGCAGAGATGACGATGTCCGCTGTGTCATCGAATGTGTCGCCAGTGATACGATTAGTCACGGAGACTCGCCTGTTGATCGTTAGCCAAATATGTGATAACATACCACTGCCTCTCTTTGGTCCAGGAATTGCTCACCATATCTTGTTTTCGGCGTCCCAAGTTGTCGTCTCTACTTTATGAGAGGTTTTGATAAACCTTGTAGCGCCGTAGCGCTCGGCCACATCCTGCAGGTATCTCCGAATCTCGGGGCCCGGGGCATAAAGCGAAGACCAATAAGGATTGGGTGCGAAGCTATACTGGTAGCAGTATGCTGGTAAGGTGTTGAAATGATTAGTAACTCTAGCCCAGGAGAACGTAGATCTGTCTCCAGGGTTTACTCACATGGAATGTCGCAAGCAAGGCCAGGATATCGGTTCATCCACCTAGGAAAGTGTAAGGCTCGAGTGCGCCTTAGTCAGGAAGACACCAGACCCAAGCTTACCAAACACCTGCAATCTCCTCGTTCATTTCATAGACCTGAAGGTCAATATTCCTCAGTCTCTGTGAGATCCTACCGGGTCTGTCAGTCTTTACCAGTTTATGCCATCGAGACGATTGCCAACTCTAGGCTGGAAGGCCTACCGAATCGTGGTGTAAATGCCAGAGAAGCCCGCCCCAATGATGACAACCTTCATAGGACGCTGATTCTCTACTGGTGTATCCTTCAGGGAGAAGGGAACATCCCCGTTCTTGTTCGGAATTGACCCCATGGTTGTGTATGGCTCAGTTACTCTACTGACAATAGATGCTTAGCTGCTTCTGAGAGTTCCGTCAGGTTGGTATTTAGAACAATAAATTGCGAAATGAGGTGGGACATCAACGTTCAACATTTCCCCTAAAAAGGGCGGATGTGTCATGTAAAGATACTATGTAATAGGCGAGTGTTCGGAATACATGCCGAGGGAGACAGCATCGACCTGGATAACCCGGTATATCTTTGAAGCATATCCATGTCGCATGGCATGATCCCTGCTGGTATTGCGGGGACATTATCTGATAAGGTGAACATCACTACTATACTCTGCACTACTCAGCTAACAATATTGTTAGACTCACAGTGGGGAGGCTTCCTCGACACCCCGGATTTCCTAAGTAGAGTTTGAGCCTAGACTCGGAACCGGGGGGCGGGGTTACGGGGAAGTGGTGCTGCAACTACATACGCAGCCGAGGGGGATTTCCCGATGAACCATCCCGAAGGCATTTACCGATTATAAGTCCCGAGGGGATATGCCGGGGAAACAATCCTCCTAGGTGATGAACTATCATAGGTCACGTTCCTCAATTCACATGCAACTTCTGTAGCCGAGAAGTCGAAGGCACTCTTAGGTCCGCGATCCACACCATAGTGCGATTTTGACTAGCAGCTGGCCGTTGCAAGAGGTTATACGGCTGGCCAAACGCGGAGTCGAGAGGCGAGAATTCGGTTGAGAGGGGCTATGGCGAGCGCTGGATCGGCAACAGCTGCCTACTGTGCCGTTCGGCTGTGGGATTGTGTCGAGTTACTAGCCCGAAGAAAGGCAACCCTCGGAATTGCCATGGTTAATTGCCACATTGTTCATTTAGATGTAAAAGATGAAAACTCATCTCCTTGTGTTGTACCTTGACCCGGGCTTTATGTCGTCAGGGGAGACCTCGACAACCAGAACATCATCTTACGATTTAGATCTTTCTCGGTTGATGAACCATCCCACGACAGCCACTTACAGCCCAAGGGATGCTTGAATCCCCGACACCCACTGTATCATCTTCTTCCAGGTGTGTTCATACCACGGCCACCATCTACACCAGTTTGCCCCGGCCTGTATGCCTTAGGAACAAGTGGGTAGAGACCTTCCAGCCACAGGACAGACATCAAATCATTGACAGGTCAGCCGCATCCAGCTGGAAGTCTTCCAATAAGGTGCCCCAGTCCAGCATGCCGCCCTGCGTGTCGTCGAAGCCAGCTTCTCTACCCATCTCCATCTCATTCTTCCAAACTTTATCTGGCCCTTCAGCATATCCAGGAGGCTGGGAAGGTATGGAGCACGCGGTACCCTCGACTCTGGGACCATTTGCTTGATCCTTGGAAGAGTTCATGATGGAGATCGCTTTCGCCTTCAGGGATTTCAGTACTATCCACTTTGACTCGTTCGCCGCGCACGCATCTGCCTCCCGCCCGTTCCGACAATGATACTCGACAATAGCCAGGGCCCTCTCTGTGCTAGGGCCCTGAGGCCGAACGCAGAGGTGCCACAGGATATATAGCATCATGTGAAACTGCGGGTAGGAGCGTATCAACCACCGGAAGGGTCGCAGCAGGTCGTCTTCCCAGATATCCTCGGCTTCCTCAAGAATTTCCATGGCCTCCAGCAGGTTCTCTTCAGTAGCCAGATCGCCAGGCTTGCTCATGCTCTCGCGCTGGCGATAGACGAGGTCGGTCTTGCGGAGCATAAAGCGCGCAATCTTGATCGTCATCCGCTGCTCCGGCACCACATAGTTACAGAGCTTTAGGATATCTTCCATCTTCTCATAAGCGTCGCTGAAGACCTGTGCGCGCATCGCCACTCGTTGCTCTCTGGTGTCAGGTCTGGCTTCTAGGAGTCGGCCACACGCATAAGATAAGCTGGAGATTGTTAGAGTTAGCGTCATGGGAGTCCAGCCTGAACGGGGTGCTGGCAAGTCCCTCATGTTGGGAGACAGATCAACGTCTTCGAGGTTAAGAGGAATAGCCACACCCGTCCCTATCCCAGGACAGAATGTGTCTTTGAAGCCATGATCCTCAGCAGCTCTGCCGTCTCGAGTAACTAGATGCCACCACAGCCGACGCCGTATCTCGGACTCGAACGGAGAGAGGCCTAATCTCTTGCCGTCTCTATGCAGGCCTATAGATTCTGCAGCTCGGATGGCAAGGCCGTGTAGAATCCAGATACCACGCCCAGAGTTATGGACTCGCACTGCGCCCTGAACGAAAGGGTTGTCAGCTTGTCTTCAGATGAAGGATCCGGACTCGCCGGGAGACACGCACAAGGTATATCGCCAATGCCTGAACTAGGCCCAATGTAGGGCTCTCAAGAAGTTCGCTGTGTGCAAAGGCCTGCTCGACCCCCATTTTGAACCTGCTGAGGCATGTATACTTATCGTCCTCAAGAAGCACTGCGACCTCAGCTGATCCCAAAGCGACGACGGCAGAAAAGCAGACGGCATAGCACATAGCTATAGCCTCAGCAGATGCGTGGTCCGGGTTGTCAATCACGGTGTAGATGGTGACTTCGTCGGTGGGAACGTGCAGGATCTTAAAGCAAGGGTCAACTCTGTCCACATAGACCCTCCATAATGTTATAGCAGCATGCTTAGGAGGGAGATGTGAGGCGAGGCTCTGCTCGTAAGACTTTCTGGAGAGGATGCCCATGGGGTTGAAAGGCGATGTGTTAGATTGTTGCGTATACGTTCCTGGAGTTGAAAGCGCTGAACGGACGTCATCCTCCTTTGATGACATAAATCAGTATGCTCTGCTCCTGTAGACGCCTCAGTGTGGATGGTCAACGCTCACCTGTTCAATCACACGAGAGAAGAGCACTTCGTTGATGTACTGGCTGCAAGAGCCTTTCCTCAGCAAGACCTCATTACTGCCACTATCGTCGGCGCGTCCTGAATCGTAGCGTTGAGCTTGGCGTGGCCCTGGAGCAAGTCGCGTCATAGGCTCGTGTCTCGCCGCATCTGCCCGAGCGGAGGTTGCATGACTTGATGCTGTATCATCAGTTCTAGTCTGGCTTACACCAGGGCCATCAGCGACATGGGGAGTATCGATGACCGTGTTCGAAGAAGTATGTAGAGGCAGAATGTTCCTCTTATTATGGCCCTGTTTACGAGACACAGCAGCCACGGTCCTTTCCAGATCTGAGATGCGGCTGGCAACATCGGTGATAGTTGTCTTGCGCACACGACGCACCGGTCCCGCTTGTGGGTATTGGCATGAGTATCCGGACTGGGAGCACTGCGAACACGGCGACTCCTTATCGCAGCGGACTTTGCGCCGGTGGCAGATGATGCAAGACCGCTCCGTTCGGCGACTGGCCGCTCGAGGAGACTGGCTGTCTGTGGAGGCCATTGGCAACTGCTCGCTGGGCCAAGACCAGGCTCTTCGGCGTCGGCTTATGTTGAAGAACCAAGCCGAGAGATACAGACTCTGCTTCTCGGCTTGAGATTGTCAGATATATAATCCGGATCCTCTCTAGAATCATCAGGCTGTTGATAGAAGCCTGAACAATCACCACGTCCCGGCGCCAGGTGATGGTTCCAAGCGACGCTATTGGCTGCTTCGGCTTCGGCGCTTATTCTTGGGCCGGCGCCGACGAAGGTTGCCGCTATTTCACAACCTCCCAAGGCCGAACAGCGAAGACAGGCCTTTTTCCCAGGGGTCGCGCCTCCGCCTTTCTGGGTGGACTGAGAATGGTTGAGCCATGCATGATGTTCCTTTTGCTTTTTTCTTCATTTGTATTCTCCGGTGCTAGTCTCGCTGGCCGCTTCAATATGCCGACCGTTCACTAGTCCGAATACACCGAGCGGTGCCTCTTGTCATCGGGCTTCGGATCACATTGCAAAGCGACTGGGCCTGAAGGGGCTATATATATATATATTCCCTACCCTCCATTTCCGTTTCTAGAATCTTGTGATGTTCCAGATTCAATCGTGTCTGATCTTGGTATGATAGGCGTTTAAATTAGCAGTTTGCCTATTCAGACCTTTCCTTCTACCTCGTCGCACTACCACCACCCTTCTCGCCCATTACCTCTTTATCCCCAGCCTCTGCCCAGAACAAGTCATGGCCATCAAGGAACCTTTGGCCTCGTCGGCCAACTCACAGATGACAGGCAACACTCTGCAGGTGGCTGGCCCAGAAACCGACAATGGCCACACCGAAAAGCCAGCCACAGGTCCAGCCCAAAACGAGAACGGAGCACCACCAGCACCTACAGAAGGCTGGAAGAGTGACGCCCCCAATGGAGGCGCAAGAGCCTGGCTTGTTGTTCTAGGCGCATGGTGCACGGCATTCTGCAGTTTCGGGTGGCTCAACAGTAAGGCACAATCGGCTTCGTCCTAGCCGCTAAGATCACGAGACTAACATCAAACTATAGGTGTCGGCGTCTTCCAAGAGTACTACCAGAACAGGCTCCTCAGCAACTACTCGGCGAGCACTATCTCATGGATACCCTCGCTTCAGATCTTCTTCATGATGGCTATGGTAAGTGGCGACTGGACCAGCCTCTCCTTCTGCCTTGGTCATGAACTAACACAGCTGCGGTAGGGCCCTGTCGTTGGCATGCTGTATGATCGTCATGGCCCTCGTCAACTAGTCCTCGCCGGCACATTCCTTCACGTATTTGGCATCATGATGACATCGCTCGGTACCGAGTACTGGCAAATCATGCTCGCCCAGGGAGTATGCTCAGCTCTCGGCGTTGCGGCCATCTTCCAGCCAGGTGAGCGCCAACCACATCACTCTCATCTACAAGTCTTTCCACTGACCTCTATCCTAATAGCACTCAACACAATTCACGGCTGGTTCAGCACCAATGCCGGCGCAGCCTTCGGTGTCGTGGCCACCGGATCAAGTATCGGCGGCGTAATATTCCCCATCATGGTGACTCGCCTGATCAAGCAGGTTGGCTTTGGCTGGGCGATGCGTACATGCGGCTTCTTACTGCTCGCACTGCTCATCGTTGCCAACCTCACGGTGCGCGCATACCATCCTCCCCGTCCTTCCAAGATTACTTCAGCGGATCTTGCGCGCCCGTTCCACGAACCCGAGTTCGTCATGCTCACCATTGGCTTCTTCCTGTTCACATTTGGCATCTATGTGCCTATTAACTACCTGCCTGTACAGGCGCTGGCTACAGACATGGACGTTGATCTCGTCGAATACCTCGTGCCTATCCTGAATGCTGCCAGTCTGTTTGGCCGTATCTTTTCGGGTGTCCTCGGCGACCGAATTGGGCGATACAACATCTTCATCGCCGTCGGCTTCCTCACCTCGCTTTGGACCCTCGCGCTTTGGATCCCTGTCAATACGTCTAGCGGCATCATTGCGTTTGCGGCCCTCTTTGGCTTCTGCTCTGGCGCGTATGTGTCCTTGATCGCGCCTTTAGTCGCACAGATATCGCCAATCCGAGAAATCGGCTTCAGGACTGGTCTGCTGTTCTTGGTAGCAGCAGTCGGAGGTTTGACGACTAGTCCCATTAACGGGGCTATCTTGGCTGGTCCCAGCGGGTTGACTGGCATAAAGGTCTTTGCCGGCGTCTTTTGTTTTGCCGGAACAGTCTCCGTCATGGCGTCTAGAGTGTATCGCGTCGGCTGGAGCCCTACTGCGAAGTTCTAGATTGGGGGGACTCGAAGTAATACTGCCTGACTGGGCTTCGGAAGCGCTTGCATAACAGGGAGTAGAAAGTTTGTATACTAGACTATAGACACCTCACGCCTCAATCTCATGCCGCTCGCTGCAAGACGGAGTACGTGGTCGAGCCCAGGTTGACATCGTGAAGGTTGCCAGAAGGTTGGTTGGAAGCGGCTAGATGCTTCAACCTCGCAGCCTCCTTCGATTTGCTCCTCGGCACTACCAATCACTAGAAATCCGGTAAACGTGACTTGAAAGAAGCCACGTTGGCGTGGGGTTGGGGAACTAGCAGGTCATGGGCTATCTCCATACCTCATTCTAAGGCGACATCAGTTTTGACGCTTGACTTGAAGCGACAGAGCAGCAATGAAGGACCCGTGTTTTATGACTTTCTATACACGCTAAAGTCACCTGATTCGGGACAGATAGGCGCAACTAAGACTGGGGAAGGTGAATGGAGTCCGAAATGGACTACAGAGCAGGCCAAGTCTGCTGTTGCATCAGTGCTCACCTCTTATGTTTCCAGCCAGTTCTGAAGAGTGCTTCTCTCGTTGCCACTCGTGTATGATCGTCGGGTCCTCCCTCTTAAGCGGGTCCACCGCATATCTTCGCAGAACGTATGAGCTGCATCGCACCGCTCGTGTATGCGAGATGTCGATGACTATGGCACTCTTGTTACTCCGAACAGGGCTGAATCAAGCCCAATGTCAGCTCTCAGGTCTTCAAATATCTTCTGTTGGAAAATTGCTCCATGCAAGCAACGCATTGTAGGCGGTTGGTTGAGTTGAATTACCCCTCGCAGCCGCATCCCCATTGAGGGGCATTGGTCAGCATATTTCTCCAAGTCATACCTGAGCTCGGACATGCGTGTATCAGGCCAGCTGTACGCCAGGAGCCATAGACCAACCACAGAACCCCACGAGACTTCTCGATCCTTCCCAGGTTCTTGTGCTAGACTCTTGATTAATAATGCATCGATCCGTCGGTGAGCAAGCGTCCAGGACAAGCGGGGTATTGTGCCTGAACGGCGGACCTAGTCGCTAGAATCCACTCCTGCGTATCACCAGAAAGCGGAGAACAACAGGCGGCACAGGCCACCGTCTTCGAGACACGTTGGTCTTTTCAGGGGATATTGGCGGTACTTCTGAAGCCTCGTATGAAGGATCTGAACATTGGTCAGCATGGTGGTAATGTAATTGAGTCCTAACGGCAGCCAGGGGAAGTGGAGTGTCCCTGCCCGGGCGGTCGGCCGATGGTGGACAGCGGAGTATCGCCTCAAGTTTTGAGGACATGCATGTTCTCTCATCTCCACTTGGAGACTCGGCCATAGCATCTTAAGAGTCCGCCCTCGTCCTCAAAAGAAAGCATTCCTCAAGCTCCCAGTCCATCTCCTGCAACTTCTCTTCCAAGCTCAAAGTCCAATTGCCGCACTCGAAGCCGTACCCTCTTCCCTCAAGCACAACCTACACCCCTCGCCCAACATGACTGCCCTCACTCTGTCCCGCCATGTCGTCACAATCCCCAAGAAGATCGTCGAGTCTCTCCAGACCATCCTCAGCAAGGCCGAGCAACACCCCAACGCCGCCAGCTTTCCCGAGGCTCGTCTCGCCGAGGACATGTTCCCCCTGAGCTTCCAGGTCTGGTGCGTCACCGACAACATCTGCAAGGGTATTGCCCGTGCCCAGGGCACCGAGCCGCCAGTCCTCGAGAGAGACCTCACCACCATTGCCGCTATGCAGGCACGTCTCAAGTACACTGCTGAGGCCCTCGACAAGGCCGACACCGATCTCATCAACAAGCGTGAGGACGAACTTGTGACTCTGGGACTTGGACCCGGCAAGAGCGGCCAGATGACCGCCCTCAACTACATCCTCGGCTACTCGCAGCCCAACGTCTACTTCCACCTCAACATGGCGTACGCTATTCTGCGCAAGGAGGGTGTTCAGGTTGGCAAGCAGGACTACCTGACTGCCTTCACCCAGGGCGACCTGACTATCCTGTAAAGCGCTGGTCGCTGAGAAATGAATCGGATCGGATATGACAAACAAGGGATAAAATGCTTCTATTTGAAAAGGTTAGCGACAGAGTAAATTGACTTCTTTGAGAAGAGACCAAGCATACATGCCAAATACAGTGAACTCAGGCCCCATTACCGTATCGCTGGATGTCGCCTCACAGCTTCATCGTGGTAGCACACAGGATGCGAGACATCTCCAAAACCAATGCATCACGATTGCATTGAAAAGCGACACTTCGTAGTCCAAGGAGGGAACCCTCCCAACCTTATAATAGATAACCGTGAGCACGCCATTGATCTCTCATAAGCACGCAACCTGCGGCTTTCCCTTATCCCGATTCCAGGGTCCTGTCCAGAAGGGTCCAGCTGCCTAAGGCCCCTGGAGCGGGGTGGCTAACAGCGGAACAACTCCGCCCTGGCACTGTAAACCCGTTCACCTCTCTCTCTCTCTCTCTCTCTCTCTCTCAGCGTTGACGCGCAGATGAAGGAACTTCCATACCGCCAACGGGTCGATCAACAGCATCGCAAAAGACGCCATCATGTCTCCCATCTGGTGGGCTCTGCGTCTTGTTCACGCATTTGAGGTACGCGGCCGACTCTTCAATGCCTCTCTAGGCTCACGATACTGACTGGCTACACAGGATCGCATTGTCGCAGCTGTATGTCCACCTCGATCAATCGACCTGCACTATTTAACATACCTGACCGACCCCCAAAACAGATTCTCAAACAGCCCGGTTTCCACAGAGCTGTCGGTAGGGTTCACCGAACGATACACGAGAAGCAATACGGTCGAAATCCCCACGAGCCACTCGCGCCCGGCGAGGCTACAGGTATAGGAAACTTTACTATTGCATCTTGACCATGATGGATGCTGACAAGAGGCAGCTGATCCGAGCAACCCGGGGAGGACTCAGAGCTTCCTCAAGCACTTCTTCGATGAGCTGAAGAATCAAACTCGTGGGAAACCGACAAACTTGCCGCACGAGCCGCCGAAGAAGTGATCAGGCGAAGCGAAGACTATTATACTGCAGGCGTAATGCTCATAGAGCAGCGACCTCTCTTCCGTCTACGAACTACCGACAAACCTACGTGAAGACAGCACACAGTCACGTCACCATTGTCGAAAGTTTCACGTCATCGGACGACTCGGATTTCCGCTTCCAAGGTCCGAACGAAGCACATGCGTCCTCGGACGAGTGGATGAACACGTTCACAAAACAGGGCCACGACAAATGGTATGGGGACTGTTCTGAGTAGTGTCTTTGTGACTCTTTGATGCTATCTTAGAGCTGTCACGACGCACCGCCCATCGGCCCCCGCGTTCATCAGCGAGCCGTGCCCTCCTTGACGAGCCATACAGAATGACGCTTCGTTCTGGAATGCGAGGTAGACCTCTCCCGTCGCCGACCGTTGGTGCTGAGTACGACCATGACTGGAAGTCTCTTTTCACCGAAGTTGACTGAAGTGTTCGCCCAGCTCTCAGAGATGTCTGAAGGGGCCATTGCGGGCATATTCTCGCGGTGCCAACTCGAAGATTAGAGAATCCTTTGGTAGCTAGCGTTCTCATGATTCGGCTTCAAGACTGAGCCAAAATTCATCGAGACAAAATATACAACGCTTCATCGTGTATGTTTGCCGACGTAGTCCTCACACGACCATCATGTTTCAGTTGGTGCGCCGTGTTTCGTCTGAGTGTCCGTGTTTGACTGACACACTGTGTCAGTCTCCCCAATGACCTCTTTGTCGCTCATACATAGTTCTGAGGTCTTGAGTCGGGTATCGATATGCTGTTGGACTTTGGCGGCGACGCTTGGGTCTCTTCCCTCGCTTGATATGATCCTGCTCTTTCTGCAGTTGAGGCAACTTCAGCCGACCATCTCAACCTCTTTGCTCACGTTCGGCTGCGGCTCTGCAACTGTCTTTACCAGCTCCTTGGCGGCCTCGGCCTCAGGGACATCTACTGCTCTTTCTGTAACAGTCACCCAGTCTCCAACCCGTATCGTAGCTCCGTTGGGTGCTGCAAAGGCATATTGGCCAAATACGGGTTTGTCTGAGCCTATGTCAGTCTCCCGTACATCTGCAGCAGTCACCTTACCATGATTACTTACGGGGAAATGCGCTATTGACGCGTCGATCCTTAGCCAGAAGTCCGTACAGCTGTCGCTCACGAGGGGCCCGGTTCCCAGTGCTAAGGTCGACGTTGAGACTCAGACAACGCGGGCAGGTGAAGACGCAGCGTATAGTAGCGCCCTGCCTGTCCCCCGATGCCGGAGTCACCACCAACTCTCTCCAGTCATCCTCGTCGAAGGCAACGATGTCATCTCCAACATCAATGTGGATGTTAGGACGTAACCGCAGGATGATGTCCTCGTCTCTGGCTTCCTCGGGTAACCTTGAGCGGACTTCCTCCTCTGAAGCGGTCGAAGTCACCAAGAACGGGGCAGCGTCGGCAAAGCGAATCCTTTGCGGCTGGAAATCGTGACCAGCATGCACCGTCAACGAGGTCAGCTGCTTGGGTATGTAAGCAATGCCCGGAATTTCTCGCTTGCCGTTGCCCGAAATGAAAAGCAATCTAGAAGGAATGCCTAGATGCTTGCTGAAGAAGTCTGCCGGTCCCTCGCCCATGTCTACGCCCTGTGCTGCAGTTCCAAAAATGCTGACCGTCCGGGACTCGGCCTGCAGACAGACCAGAGGTGAGGGAGTGAGAGGCAAAGTCAGGCTGTTGTCTGACTCGGCCAACTTGTGTCGGATAGTGAGCTCAGACCAGTCGTCATTGATGCTAGGTTCGAAGAGGCCTAATCCGAAGGTCGTTTTGATTGTCAGATGCTCCACGGGCGCCGTTGAGACGACCTTAGGAGCCTTGACGACGACATACTGTCGATCAAAGCGAAAGCCCTCGCTGGTGATGTCTGCTAGATGGACCTCAACGGGGAGGATGGATTTGATAGGGTAGATGAAGAGCTGTTGACCACTTATCAGCTCTGCTGACTGATTTTGAGTGAGGCTTGTTGCTTCAGCCAAGAATACAACAAATACGGCATACCCTTTTAATCTTCATCTTGCGCTCCTTTGCGGCGCCTGGCTCGCGTGCCTTTCCTTGGGGTTGCGCCATGGCGGGACGAGGCGTCGCCGATCACGACCGAGAGACCTTAAGTCGCCGTCGTCGAGCCGAGCCCTCCAAAAGCCGCCCTGAAGGGCAAAGCTTGCTTTGTAAGGCTTCAGATGTCGTTGAGGCTGACTTTGCAACCCTAAGTCCGATGGCGATGAGGTCAACGGTGACGCAGTGTGTCCGCAGTGCAGCGTCGCACTTTCACAGCAAGGATAAGTAAAAATAGCTGGGGGAAAAAAGCCAGTCGTATCTTGCGTGATCCCTGCAGGGGTGAGAAGTTAAAGACGCGGCTCGGGAAGAGAGACCTGGCTGCACGTTGTTTGAGAAGAGTGTCACCACCACCCTGTCGCCATGCGCCAATACCAAACGATGAGCGATGGAGTTGCGACGGAGCAGTCAACAGCGACCGTGACTCGGGGGCTGTGCGAATGCCGGAAGCCTCGGCGAGGGTTGCCTATTTGGGCAAGATCCAGCGAGGAGTCTTCAACGTCGCAAGTAGGGCGAGACAACGTTTGACTCTGACACGGCGCCCGATTGCGGCTTCGACATCACTCGTCGTCCCATTGAAGAACCAGGTGTCTAGCTGGTCTCGCTGCTGTTATCTCTTCACAGAAACAGACCCTGTTCGACGACGTTCAGTGCCCCGGTCTCGTGCAGCTCATCCATCGTGTGTGGGCGGTGTCTGGGTCGCCACACACTCACCGCGCGCTCTTCTTCACCTAATCCCGCATAGACAGACACGCCGTCCTGTGGCTCGTGGACGGCCAATCCATGCTGGCTGAAAGGTCAGCAATTGCTTTTCATCTCATTGACGGCGTTTGTGTCGTCACGGTCACGCAGCGATGGCTTCCAGCAGCGTCCGGAGCGGCTCATCAGCATCCGCCCCGGCTACAAGCACAGGCACAGGCATAGCATCTGTGCCCTGCACAACGTGCAGAAAACGGCGAGTCAAGGTATGCTCCCATCCATTCCCGTTCGTCTGTAGCTCTGGGTGCACGCACAGGGATCATGGCCTGGTGATGAGCTAACAATTGTGTCGCAGTGTGACAAGCGGCTTCCTGGCTGCACTCGATGTGAGAAGTCCGGGCAGCCATGCCCGGGCTACAACCGGCTGCGCAGCTTCCTAGACCAAGGTGAGGCCTTGCGACAGAAATACTCGGACCCGAGTACCCGAGCCAAGGCCCGTCCAGAAGTCCGGACTGCCACCAGTGAGACGGAACCAGACCTCAAACCCCGGGTCGGCAGCAAGGAGCCCATCATTCTATCACCAATCCCCAATCCCTCACTGCCCTTCCATCATGTGCCGCAGCAACAAGCACACCCTACCACGAGTGCAACAGGTCATTTCGTACCGAGTGATCTCGAGCCAGTCCCTAGTGGCACAGGTACACACCAGGACACACTCAGCTCTTATATGAGCCTCGACACCCTGTCTGACGATGAGTTCAATGCTACCTTCTTCGACATTGACCCCAACATCTACTTCGCAGAGGGCAATAATTGTTGCGGCTGGATTCCCAATGCGCCACTCCTTAATGATCTTCCCGACAGCCAGGCACCGACAATCTCGTGGTTGAATCAGATCACCCCGGGTAACTTCTCTGATGCTTCACCTTACCCTGAGACGTCCATGGCATCTATGATCAGCGACTCACCTGCTCTCAATTCCAGTGGCGACGATGAGTACGAGACAGCGCATCTCATCCAGCACTTCTCAGAACATATCAGTCCCTACCTTGACGTCTTCGATATTGAGAAGTACTTCGGCCACGTCGTGCCCGTCCGAGCACGACGAAGCAATCTCCTTTCCAGTTCACTTGCAGCAATAGCAGCGAAGCAATTCGCAAAGACCAAGAAGGAGCTGCATCCGGGTCACTCAGCAGCGACTACACCATCAACATCATTCCTCGACCAATTCTACACTGATCCTAACGTTGATTGGTTCTACAAGGCGGCAAGCTTTTATGACAAGGCCATCTGCCAGATGATGAGCTCATTGCAGAGCCTCAGAGATGGCTGTGTGGACTCCGGCCCTGATAATGATTCTGGCCTCGATACCGCTTCACCGCCATTCTCTGATGACAACATGGCTGGGCTAGATGGCAATTTGGCGTCGAGGATCAAGAGGCAACGGACCGAAAAGAATAGAACTCCCGCCAACGTTCTTGATGACCTCCTTGCGGCGGTCTCCATTTTTCTTCTCTATGAGTCTTTGGATAATCGCCAATTAGAGATTAACCAGTGAGTTCAAGCTTTGGGTGGCCTGCGTCGATGGATGGCATACTAATCATTTGACTGGTAGACACATGTCTGGAGCGCAGCATCTGCTTATAGAGAACCTCCCAAATCCAGCCTCCATCCCAACGGATCCACGCATCAGCACGCCTCTACGGAGCTTTGACACTGTTCAAGCATGGCAAGCGTCGTTCTGGAACGTCGTCCGTATTGACTATGTCGTCTCATACGTCGAGAGAGGTCACCCGCGTCTGAACACAACAGATCAACACCTGTGGCAAGCGGCTGGCTTGCCACTACGTGACGTGAGCGGCTTGTTGCTGCCAGAGTCCCTGTGTACAGGCAAGGGTCGCTCACATTCGCCTCGCATCGCGCCAATGACAGAAACAGCAGCATGTCGAACTCTGCTATGGATTGTTCTAAAGGTACTTGCCTTTGCAGCAGAACAGAGGGATCAGTCTCGCACCATGGAATTCATGCCACAATCCCAAGCCGCAGCTGCAGCACATCGCCAACAGTCATTCGTCGACATCAGCAGCTGGCAGGCCATTCGCGAGCATCTCCAAGCTTGGAAGACGTTGCTCCCAGACTCCTTCGAGCCCTATCTTCGACTTCCACAACAGCGTCCCAGCCAAGCGCAGACTCCCAGCCGCTCTGACATTAGTGCCCCGGGTAGCGATAACGCGGTTGCAATCCAGTTCCCGACACTCCAGTACAGCAGCGCAATGGCGTCGACCGCGATGATCCTCTACCACTTCATCCAGATCTTCCTACTCCTCCACCGACCACTCAAGCCGTCAAACGAGGAGACATTCTCACGCTTCGCTTCCCAGCGCTTGAGTGCATACCGTCAAGTATCACGGGAGGTCGACGACCACGCCAGCAGAATATGTGGCATCTGCCTAGGTCGCCCAGACGATGCCGTGAGAATGCACATGACGCAACCGCTGCACCTCGCAGGCCTGAGCCTGGAGAATCACGAGCAAAGAGTCGTGCTAGAAGGGTTGTTAAGCGGAATTCGGCGGGGTACAGGTTGTTCGACGGAGTGGATAGTGACCAGTCTTCG
The DNA here is from genome assembly GCA_030734395.1 of Sarocladium kiliense. Classification (NCBI taxonomy): domain Eukaryota; kingdom Fungi; phylum Ascomycota; class Sordariomycetes; order Hypocreales; family Sarocladiaceae; genus Sarocladium; species Sarocladium kiliense. The sequence goes on from JAUZTG010000047.1 coordinate 507,477, forward strand.
GGAAGAATGGGGTTGGCATGACGTTGTCCCATGATGGAACGTATTGTAGACGCCACATGGCATTTTTCTCAACTCAAGCGATGCATAATGATGAACTTTTTCCTTCCCGAATCACGAGCTCCCCGTTGTGCTGTGCCACATAAGAAATGCAGTAGGTCTCTCATGGGCGCGGTACCCTATGAAGCCAAGATGTCGCCAAACCACAACAGCGGCCCTTCGACTCAGTCAAGCATCCCTCATAATTCTTCGAGTCACTCATCACGTAACACTTCATTTCCTCCTTTTCTCGGCATCCGCCGAACTCATTCCTCAACAGTCAACTCTATCTCACCTCCAGCCATACGCCGACTTTCACGAGAACCACCAGTCCTCTTGATTAGGAGGTATCCGATATTTGTGTCTCGGCACTTGTCAGTCACTCTTGGCCATTCTACCTCCCTTGCCCAGAAGAAAGCCTGGTCACCTCGATCGCCCAGCCTTCCACTCGAAGTCTTGGCTGAGCACAGCAAAGGCGCGGCGCCCAGGCTTGGAAGTTCAGAAAACAACTTTTGTTGGTAGCAAAAGATTTATGTGCTGCCCGCCCTTTCGCTACCCGTGCCATCGGTGCAGGATCAGAACGCGGAGCCGGTGAACAAGAGACTTGGCCTGGCAGGGATAGTCGATCGACGGAAGGGTCTAAGACATTCAATTCTAATCGTCATGATATCTAGCGTGGTGGTGGTGAAGCTAGATTTGAAAGCGTGTGGGATGGACGTGATTGTCGTGGGGTGTTCGCTGGGACCTAGCTATCAGGGCGATACGTACTCTCTACGAATGCTGAGGAGCACATCATAAAGTGCACCGCTTTTGTGGCCGAAGGATAATCGCTCAGCCAGCCACGCTTGGCCACTACATCAGAGTCTGGACTCTTACGGGAGCATATGGCCGGTTGTCTGTCTCGGGGCAGGATAGCTTCTGCGTTAGTAGGATGGGGTTTCGCCAAGCTGATACTCTCCCCTTTACGCTGTGTGATACCGATGCCGTTCACTGGTGGCGTTTCGTCAAACGCGGCATCGATAGGAAATCAAACTCGGACAGGCTGTTGCCTCTCCTGTCAGATCGTCGTGCGATCGGAGTTTGATATTCGTCATACCTGGCAACTGCTATCAATTTATGGTATCAGAGTCTCAAGGTACGATTTGACAAGGTAACCACAAGGTGAAGCATTTTCAAAAGTGCCAAATAGAAAGGCCGAAAGGCATCGAAGGGGTCGCAAGCTCCAACAAGAAGACTTTGGGTCACCCGCCGAGCCTGCCGGGAAGAGCCTAGGATAGCCTGTTCCAGTTGCTGGTGGCCACCCTGGGTCCCATATGACTGGACAGGATGGTTGTATCGCATCGAGACGGAATGAAAAGTGGAAGGGCTCTGATGAGCACATGCTTACCAGTCCATCTTGCGACTTTTGCCACTCTTCTGCGTTCAAATCATTCAAGTGAACCCACCAGCGTTCCCTGTCAGGCGATGCCTAAAATAAGCTTAAACGATAGCAAGACACGGAACACGATCGGAGCATTCGTGGCAGTGGTTTCAATCCATATCATAGCCCGTCACAGAACGCATTCAAACAGAGTGACGATCTTCACCGTCACTCATGGCAAGTGCTCTCAGGAACGTTTCCAATACACGACTCGTCCGCCCGCTCTGTGTAAAGAGGCTCCATTCCATCTGGAACCGGGAAGCTATGGCCGGGCCGCAGCTAAAAAGGCAAAAAAAAGAAAGAAAACCAGGAACGAAAAGATGGGTGTGCCAGCAGAAGGCTGGGGGCCTGACGCTGTAACCTGGTTCTGAATTTCTGGGCGACGAGAGTCTGCCAATTCGCCAAGGACAGGTGAGTGGTCGCGCGTGAATCTTGTCCGCTTGGCAGAGGGTTGGCAAAACATTGGCAGTATCCTCTGGGTCAGCGGCCGTCCCCCCCTAAGGCTGTCTTTACAGGGCCTTTCGTTCCCTGGAAGATTCGTTTCTCCCTTCCAAGCCTCGAGCTTCCTGTCATTCTGTCGGCGAGATGTAGAGAAGGTTCAGTTCAGCCTCGTCGGCATGCTTCACCATATAAGTGAACGACTGTCGTCGGTTATAAGAATACCTTCCAAACGACTAGCGCGGCCTTTTTGGGCAGAAAGGTTTCGGCAGATGAGCACACGACATATCTGTCTGGTTCCCGCCCCCTGGTCGAGACATCGGAAGGCCCGTAAGGCAAAAAAGAACTCACTGGCGGGAATAATAGTCCCAAGTTCATGGCCCGGGGGGGGAAGGGGTTGGCCCGTCTCAGGCGCATCAACAACGGGAGAAATCGGTGATTGGGATGCTCGCTGGCACTGTACCGCAGCTAGCTACTGTAGCTAGCACTGCGACACGCAATCAATCAACCAGGCAGATCCCTCAAGAATTGCCGCGACGGCGCTGAAACTACCTGTACAAGTGACTTCCTCGGCATTGCTTGGCAGGGGGGCGCATCCCCGTCGGGCCAAGAGCCTCGTGAGGGAGGCCACGTCCCAGGGCGAGCAGACGACGCTCCACTGTTTATGCTTATATTTAAGCGTCTGGCCAACCGTATCTCTGTATTGTGGACTGTCCTCCTCGTGATTCGCCAGCGCGGCTCTGAGTCTGCTCATCCGCCAAGCGGCAGCGCCAAGTAGGCGCCAAGCTTAGCCGAGCCTTGTTCAGCCTGCACACGACATCACCGGTGCGTCTTGGGGGTCTTGGGAAGTCTTGGGGAGTCTTGGATATCACCTGCCAAGTGCTTGTCCTCGTACCAGCTACTTTCCCTCGTCTCTCGCTCGCTGCCCTTCTTTGTGGCAGTGATCGCTCAGCCATCAAAGCTGACGCTGCTTCTGTATCTTCGGCTTCATACACCTGGGGTATGTATCTGTCTTCACTCAGGTCGGACATCATCACAAAGCCTCGCTTGGCAAAGGTCTCACATTGTCGAGGCTGTCTCTCTCTTTGAAGGCCCTGGACCATATAGCGTGGGGAGCAAGTGGACGCCATCGATAGTCTCCTGTCTGCCTGCCCCCCGTGGAGCCCTCCATCGGGGTTGGACGGGGGCGACTGTGTTGCAGGACAACGATTTGCTGTCTCAATGTGTCAATACCTCGATCCCACGGGATGGATTTGATAATTACATCATGTTCTGCCCGTGGCCACCCACTGCCACAGGTACTTCCCTAAGAGATACGTAGTCACTGCGACTCCATCACCACCCACAGGCATGGCCGAGCTGTCGGGGGTGGTCACTCGCCGGCATCCACATGCCTCTGGGTCTCTTATTCTTCTTGTCTTCCGTAGCGCGCGCTCTCCGGCTCCCAATCCTGCTACCATTCCCGCCTCATAATCCCCTCGTCCCCGGCCTGCACAGACCTGTTGGACAATCATCGTTTCAGCCGCGATCCGACGATTGTTCCTTTTCCTCGCTCTCTCTCCGTCTCTCATCAAGACTCCCTATCTCTCCCTTCTCCCTATCATCCTCTGTCCGTCACTAAAAATAAATGGCAATCCTCCCCTGCCGGCTTACATATCCTTGACCTCGAATCACGGACCCTCGAAGCATGAGCCATTAAACCCTTCCGTCTCCCAGCCTTTCACGACTCCATTCGTGGTTGTGCTCCTCCGTTTCCCTCATCGACCTCCCCCGATCGCCTCTTTTTCCCTCTCTCATCAACCTCACGCCTCCTCACCCTCGTCTACTTTCTTCCTTTTTCAAGTCCTCCGGAGCACCAACACGTTGACCGTGTTTGGACTTGAAAATCAATCCGCCGTCCTTGCAGGTCAAGGAGAAAGCCGCCCGGCAGCAACCCGTCTCTTGGCACTTGAGCCCATCCCCCCAAGACCTTCTCCAAGATGCCGGTCCTCAACCCTAGTGAGCTGAACATCGTCGTTTCAGTAGCGGGTAAGCATTGGATCAACAGCATGGCTGTTTCTATGTTGTTGGTGAGAAGTGAACCGCTAATACTTTCTCAGGTGGCTTCCTGCTCGCGTACGGCATCATCTCAGTCAAGCTTAAACAAACATGGTACCTTGGCGAAGCCCGTATGTGAACTCAAGCCCTGCTTCGTTGTAGAGGCTGTTCTTTTTGCTGACCAGCTCCAAGTTCCGGCTATGCTGTTTGGTATCATCCTTGGACCAATAGCTGGCAGACTCTTACAAACAGAGAAATGGGGTACCGCAACAGAAGGACAGACGCGGGACATTACTCTTGTATGTCAGAGCAAGGAACGAGACCGAGTGAGAGTGCGGACGACTTACTGACATCTTTAATAGGGTCTGACCCGAGTGGTGATCGGCTTGCAACTGGTCATCGTCGGATATCAGTTGCCAGCCCAGTACAACGTGAAGCGAATTAAGGAGTTGTTCATGTGTCTGATTCCCGTCATGACCATCATGTGGCTGGCCACTACTCTCTGTATGCTGGCGACCATCCCCAAAATCACCCTCCTTGCCGGTCTCGCCATCGCCTCCGCTGTCACCTGTACCGATCCCGTCCTTTCACAGGCCGTTGCCAAGGGTAAGTTCCCGAAAGTCTCCGAACGACTTCATGATACTGACCTCTGATGCAAAGGCCCCTTCGCCGACAAGTATGTTGCCCGTCATCTGCGTGAAATCATTTCAGCCGAGGCTGGTCTGAACGACGGTTTCGGCTTCCCGTTCCTCATGTTGGCGGTGTACCTCATGCGTCATGCCAGTGGCAAGGATACCGAAGCGTCTATCAACAGCTCAGACAGTGGCCACCATCTCATGGCCCGAGAAGAAGATGTAACCCGTCAGGGTGGTGGTCCAGGTGTGGCCATCAAGAACTGGTTCCTCGAGACTTGGCTTTACTTCGTCATCTTGTCCGCTGTCTATGGCGTCATTGTCGGTACAGTTTCCCGATATGGCATTGGTTATGCTCTGAGAAAGTGAGTTCACAGCTTCTTGATATTTCTGTCGAGGATTTTGCTAACTTTGATAGGCGTTGGATCGACGGCGAATCCTATGTTCTGTTCCCCACTGCGCTTGGTCTCTTCCTTGTCGGTACTTGCGGTGCGCTGGGCATTGACGATCTTCTCTGTTGTGCCGTTGCCGGCCACGCTCTCAACTGGGACGGCGAGTACCTCAAGGAGACCGAACGCCGCCACGACGAAGTCAACTCTTGTATTGATGTCCTGCTCAACTTTGGCGGCTTCATGTACATCGGCGCCATTATCCCCTGGTCGGAGTTCCACGATCCCGAAGGCACTGGTATCACTATCGGACGACTCTTCGGCATGGCCTTCATGGTTCTCTTCCTCCGACGCATCCCCGCAATCTTCATGGCGTATAAGTTGATGCCGGCTGTCGTGCAGAACTGGAAGGAGGCGCTATTTATGGGATACTTCGGTCCCATTGGCATCGGTGCCGTTTTCTATCTCGAGCATGCCCGTCATCTCGTGCCCCATGAGGGTGAGGGAGACAAGGAGCAGGACGACCTTATCCGAGCCCTCGGACCTTGCATCTACTTCCTTGTTGTGTTCTCCATCATCGTCCACGGCCTCTCCATCCCGGCACTCGCGATCGCATACAAGTACATGGGTATCCAGCCCATCAAGGAGGACTCCGTCGAGATCCGCAGGAAGTCCTTGCGCCAAGCTACCCCATCCAACGCTGTCGACGGCGATTCCGACTACTTCATTGCCTACAACCGTTTCAGCCGTCCCGTTTTCGATCCCGAGGATCTCCCCTTCTCTCGTGCCAACTCCATGGCGCGCAGCATCGCACCGAGTGTCCGACCCAGCCTCTCTCACTCCCGACCACCGCCGGAGAACCGATTCGGCTCCGACGCAAACGCTAGCACCATGGAGATGGAGAAGCCGCGCAAGAACAGCCGGACGATTAGATACGACGATGATGAAACGAGAGGTCGCACGATTCGCTATGACGACGATGTTTAGAAAAGTGTGGGTGTTCATTCTGCGGGTTTCCTTCCTACGGTTTATGTAAGAAGAACAGGTTGGTGATAATTGGCACTGCAATCTTTTAAGGAGTCCATTTGGGGGATCTAGCGAGCATTGCCACATGCATTCTCTTTTGCGAGCAGAGCGGTATCGGCGACGTTGAACCGATAGAAGATAGAATTGCTCGAAGGCGATACGTGGATCTAGTCCTTTACCAACATTAGCATTTGTACAGCGCAAGATAGAACTTGGCATTTGCTTTACACGTGTCTCCCAAACTCGCATCTGTGCTTCCTTGCAAGTTCCTCTACGGGTTTTCTCAAGGAGTTTCTAAGCCGGTAGGTAATGAGGCGGCGGCTCGGTGCGCTTATTGCTTTCGGCGTCTGTGATGTAGGTATTGGCTTATGTATGTTGCCCATCAGGTGGCGAAGTGACCCCATTCGCCCCAATTCAATGGCAGGCCTATGTCGAGATTCGCTTCCAAAGCATCTTCGACAGCAGTAAGGTTGAAATTTGGATCAATATGGCCGAACAGATCTTGTCCTGACACAGCATCAACCATCGAGAAGTCAACAAGATTGTCCAAACCCGTCGCAGTGTCGATGGCAGTCAGGTCTGCGAGAGGTAGCACGTTTTGGCTTGGTGGCGCGCTTTCGTCCGCCGTCTGAAGTGCGGCGGTACTTTCAGCTGGAGGTGTTGCCTCCTTAGTCAACGTAGTTGCTGCACGCTCCATCTCCTTCATGACTCGCTCTCCCAAGTTGGCAACGACCCTAGCGCTCCAAAAGAAGTCTCCGAAGTTGCGCAACATCTCGCAATTCCTTCGGAAAGCATTCATGGCTCTGGCTCGGAACATTGGCAGACGGCTATGCCTCATTTTGCGATACTCCACGCTCAGAGCGAGAGACATGGCGTAGGGCACGAAGGGCATGGGGCTGAGGTGATCGCGTGGGATCGCACATGCGATGCGATCCGCTGCAAGAGATCGCCGAGCATTTGATGACGGGGGAGGTAATGTTGAAGCAGCAGGAAGCGTTCCTGGCCGATGAAGTCTACACGATAGGATGATTACGGCGTGATAAAGTGTCTCAATCGTAGCTGGTTAAGCGTCAGAGGCATTCAAACTTTGAGGAGAAGCCAGTCAACTTACCGATGAGAAACGAGGGGACTCGCAATGCCTCGGCGTCAACGATCATGGCCTCCAGCACCGGCAGGTCCATGAACGCAACCTTCTGCGCACCAGACGCCTCGGCCGTTGGACCCGGCCGGTAAAGGTCAATGACGTGGTCTAACCATTGTATAACGCTTAGGAGCAGTCGAAAACAAGGTGGCTGCTTGCGGATACAGTTGGTGAGGTTTGTGCCGATATCTCTCTCATGCATCACGCATGGGCGGCCATACTGCGCAGCATTAAGTCTGTCGAGCGCCCACACGGCGCAGAAAAGCGACTCCAGCTCATCACAATTCGGCGCATCAAAACCCAGCAGCTGTAAGCCAAGTGTTTGAACATGATGTATGGCTCTGCCTCCAAGCTGCGCCGGCAGGTCTGCCTCTTCCGGACAGGTCGGTTGTGTGTACATAGACAAGATAGTGAGAGCGCGAATGTGAAGCACTCTGTCAGGGATGAGGCTGGTTTCTAGTGTTGCTCTCACAGCAGAGGAAATCGTTTGAGAGAACTCTTGCGGCGAGAGCAGGCCTGCGCCGTGGCCCTGTAGGTGAAGGTACTGTGCCGAATTCGGATCTGTAGATGCAGCTAAGCATATTAGTTGCTTGAGGATGATCTCAGTCGGGCTCGCGGGGTCACCAGTAATGGCCGACTGGGGAATGACTGGAAAGATAGGGTGAATCTTTTGGTAGAACACAGCTTTCAGCTTCTCAAAATCTCCTGGCGGTGGCATGGTCGTCATGCAGTGCTCCTTGACAAATGGCAGAAGGAAACGGTCCATGGCTTGCGGGGGTCTTGATGTGATGAACTGAGAACCCGAGCCTGAACCACCATTCCCATTGTTCAGGGACAACCAGATGCCAACGTCGTACTTCTGGGGGTTCTCGTTCTTCGACGGAGGGCCCATAGCCTCCATGAACATAGCTTCCGGGTTAAGATCGCCAACGAACCGGGTCTGTGGTTTCGAAGACTCGCTAGGGCTTGACAAAGACGCGTCTTGTGGCGTGCGTTGCTGTGAGTAGGCTGATGGCCGGCGCTGCCCTGCGTTCGCACCATAGCCCATCGCGGTGGCGGCGGATGCGCCGTTCATTACGACTGGCGTTGCCTCTCGCGCCGGAGAACTGGAGAGTGGTCAGTTGGTGGCCGAGTTTGAATCATGGGGAGTACTCACGTTTGATACGCGGAGGCTGAGTCTTGTGTTTCTAGTTGGTCATTTGCTGTTGTGTCTGGCGCCGAACTCTCGGCAGAGTCCTCTGCGTGGATGCAGCGTCTCTAGTGCCTGGTCAGTCCCCTTTATCGCTCGCCGGGCCCATGAGGCCGTGAAGAAGAGTACGCGCGACTGAAACCCTCATCTCGTTGTGCTTACCTTCTTTTTCCGGCACGCCTCACAAGCATGTTGTACTTGTTTGCGCTTCACAGGTAGACCACCACGGTTGGGGTCTGAAGCAACGAATTTGACTTTGACAGAAGACGACATGACTGCAAGATGACTACACAATCACCCAGGTCTCTCCAACTGCTGCTGATGTCCGTCAAGGGACGATGGCTGCTGCTGACAAGGTCTCCAACGCTTGAGTACCACGGTGGTCCACGTTGAGCATCGTGACAGGTGAAATGTCGGATTGCGGTCAGCACATGTCCCGTATAGAGCTTCTCTGCTGTATTGACAGTTCTGCCGTTTTGCGGGAGTCGATCAAGCCAGTCTGTCAATGTGACGATCTTTCTTGGGGTGATGTTGTGCCATTGCCCAGTGAAGAGTCAGAGACGCGATGGCGGGGCACCACGTTCAAAGTCTTAAACTTTCGATTAGTCATCGAACGACTGTGGCGCCAAACGAGCGATGCTCAAGGATACGAAAGTAGTGATTCAAGTGAATATGTCCAATCATCATTTCAGACTTCTTCGCGTCCAACTTTGATGGCCTGCTGAAGGGATTTGAATGGTTCTGGTTGATTATCATTGAAGTGACGATCCTACGATGTCACTTAGGTTAAGTTTGGCTTACCCTGGACAGCCGGAACCATAGTCATGACCAAGAATCTACTACGACTCTTCACGTTGATGAGTCTTTGTCGTTACCTGAAGCTTGTGTTCCTTTTGAGTATGGCGGCTCATTCTTCTCTACTAGTAGCCCTGTGCCTCATAACCATTGGGGTCCTGAAACTGTCTGTGAGGTTGACATGACCCATAGCAAGACTCGAAGAACTTACTCAACTCGATCAGAAGTCATGGCAGGAGAAGAGCTGAAGTATAAGTGGTCAAGCCACGTTTACAATTGCTGACCCAACGCTCGTGCAATCGCTAGAGACTGACGGTCGTCCAAGCTCTGCACCGAGTCACTGCAGACGGGTTTGCCCGCCACAATTAGATGAGCACAAGTAGCAATTCCACCGCGAGACTCCCTTCAACCGTCCCCTATGCTGCGAATATATCGTTAGGAGATTCGAATTCCAAGCTAATCGGCGTGTATCCACCATGACTACTCCTCCAGGAAGAACTTATAGCCCTGCTAGGGCACCAACACCTCGCAGACCCCCTCGACCTTTCAGCGTCATGCCCATTGTAGCCGAATACCCGCCAAGCATTCGCAATGTGAGGCTAGACATTCAGACTGACGCGAGGCCAGCATCAGTATGGTCGTCCGACGATGACGATGTGATGCGAAGACGGTGCGCAGCATTCTTCAGGCCTAAGGAAGAGCAAGCCCCTGCGGCTCTGACGGGCGATAGTGGCAGCGGAACAGATGCCAGGAAGAGAAGGCTTTGGCTGATCTTGGGAATAGTTGCCGTCGGACTGATCATCATAGCCGCCGTCGTTGGAGGCGTTCTGGGAAGTCGTGTGAGAAGCAGGGGCGAGGATATTGAGGGTGGAAAGCCGGCCGCCTCAGCACCCTCGGAGTCTGGCACAACGATAGGATCCATCGAGGCCACAGTAAGTGCGTCAAGCGAGGACCCTAAAGAAACCGGAGCAAAGGTCACCATACAGGAGGGTTCAAAAATCGGCTCGACCATCGCCATGCCATTCGAAGACCCTTACCGCGTGGTTGTGTTTCTCAATGCCGACGGCCATCTCGCGACATCGATATGGACGGGCAGCAAAATGGAGACCTTCCCGGTAACATCAGACACAGACTCGGGGCTTCCAAAGCCAGCAAAATTATCGCCATTGCACCTGATAGTTCTCTACCAAAGCGATGCCGTAAACATACTATATGTAGACGAGGATCATTACCTCAGTCTCGCCACAATGCCAGCACGCGGAGATCGCGGCAAAGGCACATGGAGAGGGGGCCGCATCGAGACCGGCGATGATGGTACCGATAAAAGCAAGCCTGAGAGGCATCAAACGACGGGCGATCTCCGAGTGACTTTTGAGATACACAACAACGCCGACGACATCTTCGAGGGGCGCTCGGCCGATCGCGTTAACATACTCTACGAGGAAGGGTCCGAGAAACATCGCGGGAAGGATAAGTATACCCTTTTGTCCACCGTCGCTCCAGATGATCCGACAAGGTGGTTTGTGAACAGGTACCAGCTCAGCGAAGGCGAGGATGACCCGATGAACCCCCAGAAAGGCTCCCAAGGTCTCGTCTTGATGCCAACGTTCAAGGACTTGGACTCGAACCCACGGATGCAGTCTGGCGTTCGCATAATCTGGGACCTGTCGAATAAGGACCACGACTCGTCATTTGGGGTCATGAAGTGCAAGGTGAAGAGCAACACAGAACTGAACGGATGCTGGTTCGATATGGGCCATTGGGAAAGTAGGTCTTACCTGTTACTGAGAGAGCATTTCCCAAGTGCGAGGACGCTGACATCTCGCAGCTGAAGAAGAGCATGATCAATTCCTTGCCATGCCCAAGCCGCTGAGCTTCACTTACCAACATCTTATTAACCCGGACAAGTCAGATCCCCAGGCTTTCGTTCTGCTAGTCCTCGACGGAAGGAACGTCTTCACAGAGCTCTACTGGGACGGCAGTAAGTGGAACGGTATGCGGCGGTTTTTAGCCGTCGAGGACGAGTCATACAATGCAACGCGTCCCTTTAGCAGCATCGCGATCACCGATGATGGAAGCTTGTTTGGGGTCTCAGACGGGAAGTTGAGGTGGTATGTGAGGTTAGGGAGTTGGTGGAAAGGCGGCTTTGGCGAGCATGACGCGGGCTGGAAGTTGGTGGAGGTTGTAAATACCACACTTGTGGACGCTGGCGAGGACTCGAGTGCGCAATAGGCAGTGCTCCAGCTTGTACTCTGGAATAAACGGTATACTCTGCATCAATCAGCATTTGTATGCGAAGTTGTTCCTTGCCATGTTGCTCCGTCATAACAGGTCATATCTTGCCTCTTGAAGAGCACGTCTCCGTGGTGACCGACATGAGGTCGCACAGATGGGCCACTCTGGACAGCCAAAGACCGACAACGCGTCTCTCCCGGTCTCGAACCACGCGACCGTGTTGTCAACGGTTGGCTTATAGTCTACGCGCCGCTGCCTACGCGCCGCTGCCTCCGCGCGGAACCGTGATTCTTGGCCCGGCGGGGCGGCGCGGTGCCGATGAGGCGGGCGCTAGTCTATCTTGGGAAGTAAGTAAACAATCATCCAAGGGTCCACGACGACGTGGGGAGAGACAGTAGAGCTGTCTGCCTGGAGCGGGTGGGCATTGGTGTGTCGTGAAAATGACTTTCGGTTTGTTTACTTTCTCTTGAAGCATCTTGGATTTTGCAAAGTCGAGCTGGTGTCCAATCTGATCTAAGGACAAACTTGTCTTGTCGATCACCTTCATGACACAAACAAAGTGAACGCTTGCCCACTTGCATTGTGATCTGACGCTTTCAACCGTTGACAATTCATTGCTGCGCTCGCAATGGCAGACACGAATTCAGCAGTTCTTCGGCGGTCTTGTCGAAGCAACACCGGCGTCAAACATGAACTCTCCGAAACATCACCAGCGATGACTCCTGCCCGCACGCCTCGTCGTGGGGTGAAGCGTGTTCGTTTCTCAGATCCAGGTCCCGCTCTTCATAATGGCTCATCATCTCCATCTGCATCCTCTGGCTTGACGCCGATGATCCGACGCACCTCTCTTCTGACGCCCAAACGCCGCCGAGTCTCTACGCCAATTAGGCCCTTTCCTGCAATGTCATCAACAACAGCCCAAGGTTCTTCGTGCCAAGCACAAGATAATGTCGTTGATGGCAGAGTCCAACGTCGCCTCCGCCGCTCCAATGTCCGGGACCTCGTCAACAAGTTCGACCTTGAGAAGAAGCGCTCCTCTTCACAGCTGAATGCACTCCGTAACGAGCTCCGTGCCCGCGACCAAGAAATCTACGAGCTTCAGAACGCCACCATCGTTGTCGACAACGACCGTATCTGGGACCTTGAACGCCAAGTTGCTGATTTACAGCGCGAAGTGGAGAGACGTACGCGTGACGATGATACCGAGCTGAATGATGATCGCAGTTTCAACTGGACCATGGCTGCGAGGGATCCTTTCGATGACGACTTCATGGACCTGGAGGACGGAGACGAAGGCGAAGGCGAGGACTCTCACTTCGGGAATGCCACAATCGGTCACTTCGTCTGCAGCACGCCGTCCAAGGCACGCACCTCGTTCCCAACTTCATCTTTCCCAACACCGCCAGCAACAAGTCCAACTGCACCGGCAACGCCTTCCACAAGGTTTGCCCTGCCACCTCCAACGCCTTCGTCCGATGCTGGCGTTCAGGTGAGCCTCGAGGATGTGGAGACAAGGCGAATGCAGGAGGAGATAGCTTCGTTGAGGCTGGAAATGTCCAAATTGAGCGGTACGCTTGGCTCGTATCAGTCTCTAGCAGGTAGACTAGGAGAGCAGCTGTCAAGTGCTGGACATGTTGCCTCCGGTGACGAGGCAAGCCTTCTCGATACCCTGGAAACCCGAGTGACAGATCTTCTGCGCTCCGCTTCAGACCGTACAGCAGCTCTGCAGCAGCTCACCCAGTCGATCGGTGATCTTGGCTTCCCAGGCTCCGATGCTAGCAACATGCTCGCCTCCCTAACCACACACTTCCGAGCCGCTCGTCTGGAGCTCGAGTACTTGACTCCTGGAGAGATTGCGCTTCCGCTCACATCACACGGCGCCGAGGTCCTCGACCTGCTTCTCACTCGCCTCCGCGACCTCGCTACCCGAGTCAAGGAGGGTGAGGACTCAATCGATGAATACCACGAGATCGAACTCTCCCTGCGCAAGCAGCTTGATGCTCGCGTCTCCATCATGGACGGCCTGAAAGCCGAGATGGCCAAAGCACAGAAGCTCATGTCTGATCGTGACGCGCGTATTCGTGCGCTTGAGATCGGCAATGACAGGCTCAAGGGCGCTGTCAGTGGCTATGTCCGAGATATTTCTGAGCTCGAGAAGCTTGTCGAAAGCCTGGAGCAGCAAGCCAACGACGCTTCTGCCGCACATACTGAGGTTAAGGAATCAGCGCGGGTGTCACTCTCTTCCAAGGACGATATTATTGAAGACCTGGAGGTCAAGCTCTCTGCTGCAGCTCGCCGGGCTGAGTCTCTACAGCAACAGTTCACAGACGCTACTGCATCGCATTCACGCCAAGTCACTTCCTTGAACAAGCAACATGGCAAAGCCCTCGCCCTGCGCGACGCCCGCGTCGCCGAATTGCGCTCCGAGATCGACCGGGTCAATGAGTCGATTCGTGCCGCCCACGAGACGATTCGAGGTCTCCGTGTCGAGAATGGCGGATTGCAAAGCAAGATGGAGGACGAGCGCAGGAGGGCCAAGGCGGCATTAGATGCGATGAAGGAGGAGCTTCAGCGCGTGTTGCAGATGAGCCAGGACTTTCTCAACACTCCCAAGAAGGATGCAGGTCAGTCAGGAATCGCATCTCAGACGGATGAGGTGCCGAGCTCCCCACTGTCTTCAGGAGCAAAGGTCGTTGCAGGTGGTCTTTTCGCCGGGGAGCTGGCGCGAAGGGGCAGCAAGAAGCTCCGTAGGAGACCCGACAGTGGACTTGGACTCATGGATGACGAAGAGGTCGAAGGTTGAGTTGAGCTGTGGACTTGTATGTATGCATAAACGGCGTTGGTGTGCATTTACCATGTCATTCATTTGCTTTCTTTTGTCAGACGCACAGTCCTGTAATAAGGTTCTAGAACCCGGGAATCTAGCTTGAGGCTCAGTTCAAGCCCATCTCCAATGCGGATGAATCAGCTTTCACCGTCTGAAGCCTCTATGCCTGTTCATTCATCATAGAACCTCCACTTCGCTTCGTAGTCCGTCGTTAAGTCCAGGTCCAGCAGCAAGGCCCTGAGCAGCTCAATCGGCATCATGTTGGATTTCAGTACTGCGTCGTTGAATTGCTTCTCCCCGAAGAGTCCTTTCTCCAGAACCTCTCTCCGGAGTAGGAAGAGCTGCAATGCTCCAAGCATATAACCGCACTGGTACAACGGTGACCAGTCCCCATTGAAGGATCTCCTGACTTCGCCTTCGGCGGTGGAACGCTCGTGTCCAACCCAATCAACCAGCAAATCAACGCACTGCTGAGCCGTCATCTTGCCCAAATGGAAGTTCAGGGAGAAGATAATACGAGCACAACGATGCATGCGCCAGAAAAGCGACCCAACTCGATCTTCGGCGGACACGAAGAAGTCCCCGCGTGACCAGAAGACCATTTCCCAATACATAGCCCATCCCTCCACAAAGAATGGTGTGCTGAACAGCTGCCTGTGGCTATTATGCCTCTCTGCCATAAACATCTGTAGTCTATGACCTGGTATCAGCTCGTGGAAAGCCACAGCTCGCGAGAAGTGCCGATTGTTGCCTCTCATCACCATCTGCTTGAGCTCGTAAGGCATATCCGCCGTTGGGTACGAAACGAGGATACTTGGTCCGCCGAGGAAGAAGGGTGCCACTTTCTGGTCTTCGGGTGTCATCATGAACATGCGGTATGTCTCTTCAGCCAAGACAGGGACAGTAACGAGATCCCGTTCGCGCACAAATGAAGTACCCTCCCTGGCCAGGTCTAGAACAAGCTTTGTTTGCTCGCCGGGCGGCACCGACTGGTGCTTCACGTATTCAAGTGCCCGTTTCCAATGATCGCCAAAACCAAGCTCTCTGGAAGCAGCCTTGATCTGCTCCTCGCACCAGGCATACTGCTCTCTGGCGATGGTGATGAGCTCTTCCGGGGAGTAAGCGATCATCTCTGCCTTGAGCTCGGCCAACAAGCCGTCTCGCCCAATTGGCTGACCGACAATCTCATCCTCAACATCAGGGTGCATCCCCGCGAGTTCGTATCGGATCAAAGGTATGTACTTCTGCAACGCTGCGTCAACCTCTCTCCATGGCTCAGCCACCCACCAGTCGAACATGGGATCGTACGAGGCATAGAAGCGGTAGGTCTCGGCGAGATGGTTTCTCAATTCTGACACGACATCGACGGCTCTCAATGCGCTCGCCTTGTCGACCTCGACAGCGCCTCCTCGAATGCGAGATGTGATCCGACCGATGTCAAGGCTGACCTGATGCAGCTTCTGCGCCGTGAGCTCAGGTCTCATCAGTTCGACGCTTTGGCGATCTTCACATATTGACAGTATCAAAGTCGCAAAGGGGATAAGGATAGCATATCCATCTTTTCGTGAGCGTTCCAACTCGAGTTGGCTAGCTTCTCGGCGGAGGAAGTTCCTCAGTAACAGGAAGTCGACCTTGTCCGATTGACTTAGCCGGTCGAATTCCACACTATCTAAAGACGCGGTCTCATCGAGAAGAAAACTGTGCAGCCGAGTGTATCGCTTATCGGAGATGGAGATGGAGTAGAACTTCGCTAGGTCGTTGAGATCGGACTGGACGCGTCGTACACGATCTGGAAGGGATTCATGGCATCGAATCGCCGGATTTGAGGGGATTGCCACCCAAGCTTCATCCATGATGCTCATCAAGACGCAACACAGCTGAGTATGAAGAGCAAGGTTCAGTCAGAGAGTCCGCTGGTGATGGTAGTTGGCGGGCCGTGATGCGGGGCCGTGACCGCCTTTCCAAGCCGCATTCAAGCCTCTTCTTCCTCAGCGGCCGACCGCCGCACTCCGTGCATCTCACTCTTGCTGGTAATTCCAAGCACCTCACCCATGAGGAATATGTATTGTGTCCAGTCGGATTTCGGTGCACACATCGCCGAATGGCGGTCTACACCGAGGAGCGAATAGCGTTAAATCGAGATTCGAGCTTAGACTCGGGGGGAACCCTACTGCCTTATTCATATGCTCGGCCAGTAACTTTGCACGCCTGCGCTGATTCCTGATGAAGTGGTTAGATGGACGTTTAAAGGAGCGGACGACGAGCTAATGAAGGCTGGTCAAGGCTGTGAGTATGATCTACCAAGCGAGAGCGACGATTAGCTCTGGGGCAAGTAGGCATAGCAGAGCCCAGAATATCTTGGCCCAGATCCTCGCATACCAGCCGTCGTTGCCGACTACATTAAGGTGTAGAGCAGTCCAGATGCACAAACCAAGCGTAATGAAGCAAGATGTCAGAATGTCCGCGGTTCCGCGGACTACTGGATTCGGCTGCCAGCCTACGATGTCCGTTGCGTTACCACCATGGGGGCCGACGTATGCCAAAGGAGTGGCACGCTTCGGATTGCTGTCGCTGCGATTTGAAGGAGTCGCGATATATGGTGGTTTCGTCAACCTGAGAATTGTAATGAATTTTTAAGAGGCTAGAGTCGGTTGCGCCAGAGCCGTTCCATGGGAAGTAATTCACGCCCGAATGCTTCTCCTGGCAACGCCGTGCGTTCCTTGAATCAGGCTCTGGCAACAACTGAACACCTGAGCATTTGCGACGACAGCCAGCCGCCCTGATGTAGTGAGACAGTGAGGGCTTATAGCGAATCCGTACACCCTGTTCCCTCCGTAGCCCAAAGACGCAGCAAAGCACTGTGTAGTATCCTTACGTTGAATTGGAGGACCAGTTTGCCTGGCGGGTCGCGGTTGATCTCTAGGATGCCCGTACTTACGGCAGTTGAGCCGCAACTCGTCCGCTTAGTGAAGTAAAGGGCGGAAGGCGCTTTCTGAAAACTCGACCAATTTTGATCATATACTGCTTTACTGGGACGGGCCATATGTGATAGACGTAGGACTGGGTTCGAGTTTGATAGGCTGTATGCTCTGCTCCCGGCCGCACCGGAGAGTGATGTCATTCGGCAAATGCTACTCATCAAGCTCAGTTTGGACCAGCAAGGAAGGGGACGCGTAATGCGTGAGGAAGATCAGCTTAGGAGTGTGTAAAGACTGGTGTTAGCCTAGTCAAAAGAAATGCGAAAGCTGGAGGTTCTAGGGAGTCGTGCCCACTTGCGATCCAGATTAAATCCACCTCCATGGTAATGAGATCTTGATGTGGAGGGCGAGGAGGACTGTACGTCGTGCGTTGATGGAAGCACTTCGGATTGATTGCGTGTTGCTCGTTGCATGTTACACAGCACGGCTTCCGTTGCACCTGAACTCCTTGACATTCTCGAAAAAGCGATGAAGGAAGAACGGCGGGCACGCGTTGTTCCTTTTTCCCGTGCTCCGATGAAGCACCATGTCGATCTCTTGCTTCACATCTCCACCACTAAAACTCTGGTGTTTGGCGGTGGCGCGCCACGCCAGGGGCTTCAGAGAGACAAGCCTTTTTGTTGACAGGGGAAGAGGACGCTAGGGGCCAGACCCACGCGCGAGTGCTTCAGGGACATAGCACGCCAATCTCAAACCTGCTCCCAGTTCACAGTGCAATGAGGTCGATATCTGAACGGGCTTGGCCTCTTATCAAACTGAGCCTAAGCCAGGCATTGCCTTGCCCTAAACATTGCCACCGGCCCAGGAGAGAGCCCAGAAACGGTTGTACTGTATACTCAGGTACCGATTTTATTTGCCCGCGATTACGCACACACTAGGCCCACGTTAAGATATAGGCTTATTACAGTCTCGCGAGCTCAATTATTACAGTGCGCCGCCGGCTGTCCTGACAGTGGGTCGCCCGCCGGGTTAGCACCTAACGTCGGCTGACGCAACTTGTGCCTTCACTTCATCGTTGACGGAACAGGACCGCAACCGGACAGGGTTGGCATAATGATCAGCACAAATATCCAAAGCAAACTTGTCAGGATCAACAATCAATAACGAACGTAGAAAGGAGACTTCCTCCTCTGCTCATGCTGTCGCAACCTTCTCACCATTTTCTCACGTTCCTTCTTCCTCCTTCCTTCTCAACCGCGGCCAGCTGCCCCTTCCTTCCCCAGACAGCCGATCCAGGCACCTGCCTTCTTCCCGTTAGCCACCAACGGCAAGCGGCGGTGCTATTCGTCCAACGCTCCTAACCTTCGCTGGCCAACCGTTCAACGTCGCTCACAACCTCGCTCTCTTCTCCTCAACCCCTGTTTGCGGCGACGCTTCTAGTCCTCCGTGGCATTCTTTCCAGTCTTTCTTTACTGTTGTTCTCTCCTGTGTGGTTTCTTTCTTTCCATCGACTACCTGCTTTCCGTCTCAGCAGTTGCGCCACGCTAGATCACATGTTGTGTTTCTGACACACTCCCTTCTTTTGGACCTCCCTTCCCAAGGCGCCTGCTTCCTTGAGTGCCTCAGCCACGTCATTCCAGCCATTTGCAACCGGCTTATTACGCTTGGCCATAGCTACACATCGACTCTTTCGGGTACTCGAGGCATCTATCGTCACCGAGCTGTGGCAGACGGCTGCTCGGCTGCGCTGAATTGTCCCTGCTTCTAGCCAGCTACCATCTCGCAGACCTGGATCAACCCAGATCTAAGAAGTCATGGCCAGCTCAAGAGCCATCAACAAGTTCCTCTCAGTCGCCGTGACGCTGGCCGTCCTCCTCGGAATCCTGAAGGACTTCTTCTTTGCCACTGCGGATCCTTACCGCTGCAACGCACTGCTGAGTAGAGGGACCTGGCGCGACCCGCTCGATGCCAACGGCTCTCGTGAGTCCTTCAAGCACTGGGAGCCCGAAGGGTGCATGCTACACAAGTACTCCGATGCAGATATTCGCGACTGTCTCGAAGGGCGTCATCTGCTCTTTATTGGAGATTCAACAACCCGCCAAGTATTCTGGGCTACAGCTCGTCAGGTAAGCCACCTCAATCCGAAAATCAGGGGTTCGGTACAGCTGCATCAGAGCACCACCAATGAACCCTCGTTGGTTCGCATGTCCTCATGAGAGGACACTGTTGCGTCACCGGTTGTTTTGGCACGCCTCGAGTCCGATCTCCGAGAAGTCCGGTTACTAATGTGTCAATCAATAGCTCGATGAGGCGAAAGCAAATGAGTTGCAAGCAGCTTCCGGTGCTCATGAGGATTATGATGTCGAGTTGGGCGGCGTCCGTCTCGTCTTTCATTGGAATCCTTATCTGAAATTCGATGAGGAGCATGCCGCCACCAGAAGTGAGCTTGAGCAGTACTACAAGCAGCGAAAGGACCCAAAATCTGCCAAGGATCAGCAGAATGCGGCGGTAATCTTCGTTGGCACAGGAGCTTGGTTCGCCGCTAATCTCGATGCCGAAACAGCGCTCCGAGATTTTTCACAAGCATACACTGACCTGCGAGCCATTGTCCATCACAATGACTTCCCACCCTTGGCTTTACAGAGCCTCGACAACCTAGATGGGACAGGCCCTCAAATTTTCGTGGCGCCACCTGTGCCGCCCATATATGGCGAGAACAACTCTCGGGTTGCAGACGGCAACGATGTTGCCCCGGAGAGCGTTCTCGCTCTTCAAGACTGGCTTGTGGAACACGACATGGAAAACAACCTGTCCTTGCTTCGATCCTATTCGATCCTGACGAACCAGCAACCAGGCGCGATTGATGATCTTGAGAACACCGGGTTTCATGTCATTAACTCTGTTGCTGACACTAAGGCGAACATCTTGCTCAACGCACGCTGCAATGCCAAACTCGACCGGATGCACGGCTACCCATACGATCGCACCTGTTGCACCGACTACAGTCCTTTGCCGCTACTCCAGACGTTGGTTCTGGGTCTCTGCGCCTTCTACCTTGCGCTGTGCCTCCTCAACGAAGCCCGATTCCTTCGAGACTCGGACTCTAGCCGATCTGGTGTTTTCAGCCTCGATGTAGGCATATTCGTCACAGCCCTATTGGTTTGCTACTGGGGCGACCGTACTCAAGCTTTCGCCAAGGGTAGCAAGGCATTCGAGTCGTGGGAATTCTCCGCTTTGTGTCTCCTTGCAGCCGTAGCTTGTGTTACGACGATGGCGAAAACTACCCCTCCGCGGCCGAAGCCTGGACAACAGCATGCAGATGCCGAACTTGCAGACACCAAACCGCTGTCTCGTGATCAAACAGACGAGTGGAAGGGCTGGATGCAAGCCATTATCTTGATCTATCACTGGACGGGTGGCTCCCGAGTGCTTGGCATTTACATCGGCGTGCGCTTGCTCGTCGCAGCTTACCTATTCCAAACAGGGTTCGGACATGCCGTTTACTTCGTGTCGAAGAAGGACTTTTCCTTCAAGCGCGTCGCCTCTGTTTTACTCCGCCTCAACCTTCTCAGCTGCGCGTTGCCCTTTGTCATGCATACCGAGTATATGTTCTACTACTTCGCGCCCTTGGTCAGCTTCTGGTTCCTGATCGTCTACGCCACGTTTGCCATTGCATCGCAGTACAATGATAGCCCGCGCGCACTTTTAGTCAAGTTCGGAATCGCAGCTACCATCTGCCCAGGGCTGGTTCTTTGGACCCCTCTCCTCGACTGGGTGTTTGCGATTCTCAGTTTTGTGTTCCGAATCGAATGGGATCTTCGCGAGTGGCAATTCCGCCTAGGCTTGGATGGCTTTATCGTCTACATTGGCGTGTTCATGGGGATTGCCTCGGTTCAGACGAAGATTTACAACAAACTCCTAACTCAGACTAGAGGTCTCGTGGGTGTGCTGGGTGCAGCATCCATGATCGCATACTGGCTGGCGTCCTCAACATACCTCGATGAGAAGAAGCTCTACAACCACTTCCACCCGTTCATCTCCTTCATTCCGATCTTCGGATTTATCGCTCTGCGGAACATCAACGCTTCTGCGCGCCTCTGGTACTCCCGAAGCATGTCGTGGCTTGGCCGCTGCTCGCTGGAGACATTCACACTGCAGTTCCACATCTTCCTTGCAGCAGATACCAAGGGACTGCTTTTGACCGGTCTTTTCGGGGGCAACGGCAGTCTATTCCACGATCGCTGGCGGGATCTTTTGATGGTCGCCCCCATGTTCTTGTGGCTCAGTTGGCGTGTAGCAGAGGCGACAAATGTAATGGTCCAGCTGTTGATCACCGTCAATGCTCCAAGTAAACCAGCTTTGGCTGGGGAAATGGACATTGAAAGTAAAGGCGACGCCGAGAAGCCCGATCAACTTCGATGGTGGCAGAGACTGCATTGCGCCGACCTGCGGCTGCGAGTTGGCGGCATGCTCGTCGCCATGTGGTTGATGAATCTGGTGCGTTCATCACTTTGGTGATCCAATTTTTGAATTATAGAAGGTGGCTAACATGCATAGTTATATTGAACGCGTGGCGATCCTAGCCCTTGCGGCGCGTTGTATAGGCATGATGCATGCAATTACTTGGACATCGTGCCTGTCTCGCATCAGCACAGATGATGCGGGACGCGTCGGCAGCTGGGCTTTTCCACATTGGATTTGGACCTGGCACTAGATCTTGATTTTGCGATGGCGCTCGGTGTTGAGGTTTTCTGTTTTGCCGCACCAATACATTGTGGTGGCTATTCGACGCGTAGTGCGAGATCAATCTATGAATACGATGTGATCTTTTGAGCATTTAGCAGGAAGGTCGTTCTGAGCAATTGCAACATACTGAGTGTTGCTAGAGGCCTGGGTGTGCATTTAGTAGAGTTGCATTCTTAATCGAATACCACCTGTGCAATCGCTGGTCGCGTGTTGAAGTGGTCGTTATCACTGATAGCATTTCCGCATGGCAATGCCGAGCCGTGGCTCCGAAAAGTCCCATGATTACCGAAGCCAAGAACCGGAGGTGACTCGGAGCCAGGCAGAGTCATTTCTTTGCCGCCACAGCCCCGTTCCGTCGAGCACTCCCGCATTCTTCCCCATCCGAAATCCGATTTCTTGACAACGACGGCAGCACGATGTACGATCCTTCCTGAGGCTTTGTCGCGCAAGAGGCGCATCCAGACACGAGTAAAAGCCAGCCAGCATCGGCAGGGCTATTAGTCCTGCGACACCTGCCGCGATGGGAGCCATGCCGGTTCTCCTTCGGTTATCGACCCGAACTCGCGACCGGCTCGTCTCCCACCGCCATCTCCTCAAGAACCAACTGCAACACCGACGAAGCAGCAGCGGCAAGAGCACAAAGCCGACCGAGACATCTATCCCTGTCCCGAACCACATTGGTCCACTACCTTTCTGGCAGCGCCTTGGGCCGTTGACGCGCCTCGCTTCGGGGTATGCGCGGGCGCAGAAGCGTCGGCCGTATGTGACGCAGCTGTGCAGCTCGCTGACGATCTATTTTCTTGGAGATCTGGGCGCGCAGTGGCTGAGTGAGGATGAGGAATGGGATCCGAAGCGGACGATGAGGAGTTTGGTGATTGGGGGAGTGTCGTCGATCCCCAGCTACAAATGGTGAGTCTCCTATGGAAGCAAGAAAGAGCGGTGGACAGGCTAACTTTGTGCAAAAGGTTCCTCTTCCTCTCGCATAACTTCAACTACTCCTCGCACATTGTTTCCCTCGCTATCAAGATCGCTATCAACCAATCCATCTTCACGCCCTGCTTCAACACCTACTTTTTCGGCATGCAATCCCTCCTCTCGGGCGATTCCCTTCCCGCAGTTTGGGAGCGCGTCAAGGCCACTGTACCGACGAGCATAGTCAACTCATGCAAGCTGTGGCCGGCTGTCACGGCGTTCAGCTTCACGTTCATTCCGATCGAATATAGGAGCGTGTTTGCGGGTGTCATCGCGATTGGGTGGCAGACATATCTGGCGTTTTTGAACAGGAGGGCCGAGCAGATGGAGGCGATGAGGGAGGAGGAGGCCCAGGAGTTGGCTGTGGGGAGCAAGATTGCAGAGGCGGCATAGACGATGGTGATCACCACCGTGGAAGATATGGCTGTGATGATGATATGATCTGGTGATTAGAGTTGTGGGCATTGCATTTAGAGCGGCGTTTGGGTGCAGTAGATTCAAGTGGCTCGATTTACATGAACGGTAGACGCCAGCGAACAGCCTAGACAGGCCTATAGATTTTATTTGCATTTTATATAAATGAACATTTCAAAATTCGAGACCCTCGGCCTCAGGTTGCCAGTAGAAACCTTTGCTGTCTTTACTTGTTGATACCTATGTCGCTGTTGTTGTGAACAGACAGGATGCAGCTACCCTGAATGCTCCTCGTAATTCATCCTTTCCATCCAATAAAGTCTTCTCTTGCTCGATAATCAATGCCTTTTATTTCAGAACCGGATTCTGGAGATCGACAATGATTTCTGCCTAGTAATTGCCTCCGAAGCCTGTTTGTTGTGCGCTCATCACGGTTGACACGCAAAGACGCGTGGCTGAGCACCAACCAAGAGGCGCCTGCATGAAGCAATGACGAGATGCTTCGCTGGCACCTCCACACGCAAACATTACAAGCTCCATCCTCTCTAACCTAAGTCCCATAACTTTATCTCTCATCGTAGGCAACATTCTTGGAGCTCGTGTTTCCAGACCTACCCTTCCAGATCCCATTGCTATATCCTTCCGGCGACCTGTGACTGCCCCTCATCACCACGGAGTCCCCACGTCGAGCAACCAGACGGGCCGCGATACTAGGATTCATTCTCGTCCCGGCTTGCATATTCATCATCGCCTTCCTGCTTCAGAGCTCTTACCGCAGCTTCGACTCTACTCAACAAAACATCATGGGCGGCGGACCCGAGAATGGCTACCGGACGGTAGCGTACTTTGTTAACTGGTACGGTACCTGCTTACCCTCGCTCTACACATACTAATGAGAGGCAGGGCCATCTATGGCCGCAAGCATCGTCCTCAAGACCTGCCGGCTGAAAAGCTCACCCATGTGCTCTATTCCTTTGCGAACGTTCGTGCTGACAGCGGCGAGGTGTACGTCTATGAACTCCTAGTCCCCAATCTGAACCCGTGATTGACACATCACAGCCACTTGACTGACGGTTGGGCTGACACGGATATTCACTGGGAGGGCGACTCCTGGAACGACTCCGGCACCAACCTCTACGGCTGCATGAAGCAGCTCAATCTTCTGAAGAGACGGAACCGTAATCTCAAGGTGCTACTGTCTATCGGTGGATGGACATACTCTAGCAACTTCAAGGTCCCCGCTAGCACACCGCAAGGCCGCGAGACGTTCGCCAAGTCCTGTGTCGAGCTGCTCAAGACCCTCGGCTTCGACGGCATCGACATCGACTGGGAGTATCCCCAAAACCCACAGGAGGCACGCGACTTTGTCGAACTCCTTGTTGCGGTTCGCCATGCATTAGATGCCTACGCCCAGAGCCACGCCAATGGCCACCATTTCGAATTGACTGTCGCCTGCCCAGCCGGTCCCCAGAATTTCGAGAAGATGGACATCCAGGGTATGGACAAGCTTCTGGACTTCTGGAACCTCATGGCATACGACTATGCCGGTTCTTGGGACAGCGTTGCCGGACACCAGGCCAACCTATACCCATCGCGGGACAACCCGGCCTCAACCCCCTTCTCAACCATCGCCGCAGTGGACTACTACACGAAGCAAGGCGTGCATCCCTCCAAGCTCGTCATCGGCATGCCACTTTACGGCCGTGCCTTCGAAAACACCGACGGACCAGGCCACCCCTTCCAAGGCGTTGGTGAAGGATCATGGGAACAAGGTGTTTTCGATTACAAGAAGCTGCCCCTCGAGGGCTCTCAAGAGCAATACGACAGCGCATCCGCCGCGAGCTTCTGTTACAACCCGTCACAGCGCAAGCTTGTCACGTATGATACACCTGAGATGGCTAGGATCAAGACGGACTTTGTCAGGCAGCGCGGGCTGGGTGGCGCGATGTGGTGGGAGAGCAGTGCTGACAAGGATGGCCCTGGGAGTCTAATCACTACCGTTGTGGATACTCTTGGAGGTACGGGTAGTCTCCTGCAGAAGGAGAATTGCATTGAGTATCCAGAAACCAAGTATGATAACCTGAGGAATGGATTCCCAGACAACTGAGAGGGGCTTTGTCTGTGGGACAAGGGGAGGCTATCCTGGCGATGCTCCCTGCCGCGCCACATGACCAGATACACAAATATCTGGATACCCGAGAATCAATGAAATACTTCATGAAGCAATTAAAAAACATAACATACTTTTATCCGTAATGATGAGACCGTCCAAAGTCAGACCTCGCAGAAGTGCTGTCAATCACGTGACCCCACCAACTCTCTGCCCACTGCAGTTGGTCCGTGCGCCCAGCTCAAGCTTCGCCAGAATTTTTGCTCCAACGGACCCGCGAAAAAAAAAGAGCGAAGAAATCTTCCCACCCAAGCAGAAAGAGTCGACTCCCCTCGTCTTGTCGACAATTCCGCCTCCAACCGCACGCCCTCCCCCCCCTCTCCCGATTGTCAACGGCGAGATTAATAGATAAAGGGAGAAATACCGAAGCCATGGCGTCGAACATCGACTTCGCTCTTTACGAGTCCCCAGTGGGCTATGCCCTCTTCAAGATTGTGTCCCAGGCGGACACCGTGGGGTTGAAGCTCAAGGAGACACAGGCGTCTGTCAATGATGTCTCGAAGTTCAGCAAGATGGTCAAGCTGGTCAACTTCAGTCCCTTCCGGTACGGCTCTCGAGGTGGAATTGTGGAGGCTGGAACGGAATTGGAAACTGACATATGTGATGTAGTGGCCATGTCGAAGCGCTCGAGAACATCAACCTCGTCTCCGAAGGAATTGTTTCCGATTACCTGAAGAACATCCTCGAGCTCAACTTGCCCAACACCTCCGGCAAGAAGACCAAGATCGTCCTCGGTGTTTCTGAGAAGAACCTTGCTGGTGGCCTCAAGGCTGCTTTCCCTGGCCTCGAGTGTGAGACCGCCGATACCTCCGATGTTGTCGCCGATGTTATCCGTGGTATTCGACTCCACGCCGAGAAGCTCTTGAAGGACCTCAAGACTGGCGATGTCGAGAAGGCCGGTCTTGGTATGGGCCACGCCTACTCCCGCGCCAAGGTCAAGTTCAGCGTTACCCGCAACGACAACCACATTATCCAGGCTAGCGCCACCATCGACTTCCAGGACAAGGGCATCAACCAGTTCTTCATGCGTGTTCGTGAATGGTACGGCTGGCACTTCCCTGAGCTGGTCAAGATCGAGTCCGACAACCTCACCTACGCTAAGCTCGTCCTCGCCATTGGTGACAAGAAGACCCTTACCGATGAGAAGCTCCACGACATCGCCGCCGTTGTCGGTGAGGATGGTGAGAAGGCTCAGGCCATCATTGACGCCGCCAAGGTCTCCATGGGTCTGGACATCTCCGCCGCCGATCTCGAGATCGTGCTCGGCTTCGCCCAAGCTGTCGTCAAGCAGGCCGAGAACCGCAAGACCACCTCCAACTACCTGGACAAGAAGCTCGGCAGTGTTGCGCCCAACCTGCAGGCCCTCATCGGCACCCCTGTCGCCGCCCGCCTCATCTCCCACGCTGGTTCTCTCACCAACCTTTCCAAGTACCCTGCCTCTACACTCCAGATTCTCGGTGCCGAGAAGGCGCTGTTCCGTGCGCTCAAGAGCAAGAGCAACACCCCCAAGTACGGTCTCATCTACCACAGCAGCTTCATCGGCAAGGCCGGTGTCCGCAACAAGGGCCGCATCTCGCGATACCTCGCCAACAAGTGCAGCATGGCTAGCCGTATCGACAACTTCACTGAGGAGCCTTCCACCCGTTTCGGCGAGGCCCTCAAGCAACAGGTTGAGGACCGTCTGGAGTTCTACGCCACTGGCAAGAAGCCCGCCAAGAACTCTGATGTTATGGTAAGTCAATATCCGCGTGAAACTGTTCAGCATGACATGTGCTAACGAAAGTTCCCAGCACTCTGTGATGCAGATCATTGATGGCGAGGGTGATGATGATGAGGACATGGACGACGTGCCTGCGCCCTCATCAGCAAAGAAGGAGAAGAAGGACAAGAAGGAAAAGAAGGAGAAGAAAGACAAGAAGGAGAAGAAGGAGAAGAAGCGCAAGCACGAGGATGTTGAGATGGAGGATGCGCCGACACCCAAGGCTGACGGCGAGAAAAAGAAGAAGAAGAAGAGAAAGTCACTGGCCGCCGACGACGAGTAGAGCTTTGTCGAAGGAAAGCCTGCGGCTCTTCTACAAGGTGTCTCCCTCAAAGCTGGTATACTGAAAGCTGAGCCGAGGACAAGAAGGATGTTCGGCTCAAGATGGAGCCAGATGCCTCTTCCACTGAAGCCTCGACCCCATTCAAGCTCAAGAAGAAGCTCAAAAAGGAGCCCTTCTATAAGAGCCACCTATGAGAGGAGAGGTTTTGTGTCTGAAGCCTGTCTGCTACGCCGTTTCGTGTGTGTCTGGCGATTTTCTTTATTTTCCTCATCTTTGCTTTCACGAAGGAGTTGTAAGGGATTCTTGCAAAGGCTTGCGGCGTTAAGGATGGATTTGAATTTTGCCTTTTCTGTACATCATGGGGTTTGAGATTAGATCTCTGAACGCATAGTGATACACCTCGTTATACCATGAAGTCTTGTGTCACTGTGACTGGGCATATCAATGCTTGGTCTTATGCATCCATATCGTTGAGTTGCTTATGGCAATTATTGTGAAGAAACAAACCACCGGAGCATCAAGATGTGAAATCCAATAGTAAGCGAAATAGCAACAGAAATAGCAAGGAGAATATTGAGCAAAGAGGCACCAAAATAGGAGAACAAATATGGCGCAAACCAAGAGAATGCCTGGACTTGGCAATGGGCACATACTCTCGATATAGTCATCAGAGAGTTGGCCCTATTAGTGCTGGCCCCGACGGTATTTTGATGTAGAAGGGGAAGTAAGATATTGCACCAGATAGCAGGTCGAATAGTGAGGCGAATAGGGACCAGAATATTGAGCAAAAAGGCACCAATTTAGCGAGGAGGATATGGCATAAGGGCAAGCAAGATTCAGGAGACCTGTTCTCCCCCGAGCCCGTGCATCAGTTGCAGTATGCCTGCGTAGACGGGCGTGAAGTCCGGTGCGAATTTTTGCAAGCTAAGCTAAACCTCCCCCATCCCGGTCGGTATGCGCACAAGACTTCACCTCTTCACCATCGGCTTCATTCACAACGAGGAGAGTCACGTATTTTTGAAAAGTCATATGAAAAGGTATCCGAGATCAAGCATTCATTATCCGAAAGCGGATGTGCTCTATGCTACACCAACGCCGTGGGTCAGTCCATGGTACCCGTCCCTTGTGTCCACAAACTTCATCCCTCATGCCGCGCTCATCCGGAGCCAGTCCGTCCCCCTTCCTCGCATGTTGTCGAGCCGCTTATTGCTTGTCGGCAACGTAGGTAAGGTGGCAGCGACCGCAGTACTGACGGTCGAGCATAGAGGCCATGAAGACACCGGCACCGCACTGCATATTGGTTAGCTTACCAGCCTCGCAGATTTTGCTATGCGTTTCGAGATAACTTACGGTGTCGTTGGGGCACTCGCGGCGAAGGCGCTCGATCTTGCCGTTGCTGTCGACCTTGTAGTACTTGAGGACGGCGAGCTTGGTCTTCTTGCGCTTGTGCTTGATCTTCTTGGGGGTGGTGTAGACCTTCTTCTTGCGCTTCTTGGCACCACCACGAAGGCGGAGCACCAGGTGGAGGGTAGACTCCTTCTGGATGTTGTAGTCGCTCAGGGTGCGGCCATCCTCCAGCTGCTTGCCAGCGAAGATCAGGCGCTGTTGATCCGGGGGAATGCCCTCCTTGTCCTGGATCTTCGACTTGACGTTGTCGATAGTGTCGGAAGACTCCACCTCAAGGGTGATAGTCTTACCCGTCAGGGTTTTTACGAAGATCTGCATCTTGCCTGTGATGAGAGATGGTGTCAGAGTTGAAGGTCTTCACGAAGAAAAGTGCGAACGGGGAGATCATGCTCGCGACGCCTCAGGCAGGGTGCATCGCCCGTCGAGCCGGGACTGGTGAGGGCGACGATGACCCTGAGGCAACGCGAACACAATCGTGCAACATCTTGCAGACGTACCTCGACAATAAAATGATTTACTGCCTTCCTAAGCAATCCGTAGATGTTGGCGGTTGATGAGAAAAGAGAGGCGAAAGATGGTGCCCAGGCTAAGTCTCGGAAGTCCCACCATCAATTTTCGGCGTCACGTGAGCCACCTTTCTTTAGGGCCAACACCCTGCCTCGCTCCTGCCCACCTTGAAAGTGTGCGTTTGGCCCCACTTCTTCGCCAGTGTTCATGAATAGCCCCGTTGGGACCTTTTTTCCATCTCTCTCAACCCAGCCCTGATTAACCAAACAGTCCAGTACGTATCTGCCACTTGAGATTCTTCTTTTTTCCTCAAGCATATCCTAACAGCTTCAGCAGATACCGCCAAGATGGTCAAGAAGAGAAAGAACAAGTACGAATTCCCTATTCTATCCCGTCCGCACCGCACGACATCACCATCGAACCTCCCGCTCGCCGCGCACATTCCCAAGATGCCTTGTATGATCGAAAGAAACTAACATTTTTCCAGCGGCCGCAACAAGAAGGGTCGCGGCCACGTCAAGCCCATCCGCTGCAGCAACTGCTCGCGTTGCACCCCCAAGGACAAGGCAATCAAGAGATTCACCATCCGCAACATGGTCGAGTCCGCCGCCATCCGTACGCTCCTCCCCGTTCCTTGAGATAGTCTTCTTGCAAGACTCTGACCTTTTCCAGGTGATATCTCCGACGCTTCCGTCTTCTCGGAGTACACTGTCCCCAAGATGTACCTGAAGCTGCAGTACTGCGTCTCTTGCGCCATCCACGGCAAGATTGTCCGGTACGTTGTCCTCCCTGGGAGTGTGACAACTGCGCCATTGTTGCGTATGTGCTTCAGACGAGCCTTGGTCGCAGCTTTGGACGCACTCCCGTCCTGCTGTTTCTCTCTGGTCTACAGAGAGTTGCACAGGTATGTATCGAAGCTGAATGCTGACCCTCCCTCTATAGTGTCCGTTCCCGTGTCGGCCGCCGCAACCGCGCTCCCCCGCCGCGTGTTCGCTACAACAAGGACGGCAAGAAGATTGTCCCCAACACCCCCAAGGCTTAAGTCTTTGGCGGATGTAAGGGTCAGGGAAAATAACGGGTTGGAGTCTGGTTACGCATTGCTGCATTCACACGGATGGGATGATACATGCAACAGGGACGGCGAACACATGAAGTTCCATAGTAACGAGCTCAATTCTACGCTGTCACAACCAAACCACACCATTGACTGTTGATACTTTCTGTGTTCACGATCTCTCGTAGCTCTGGCTTCACTTAGGACCTGCGGCTCGATTGCCGGCTTGTCAGAAGCGATTGGGCTCAAAGGTGACCAGCTGTGTGCCATTCTCGGAGCAAGCATAAGGATCAATGCAAACACCTCCACCACAGCATGTTCCCGTCATGCACACGAAGCCCAAATGGCCATCATCACTGCAATCCTGATCTGTCTCGCAGTCACCCACGAAGTTATCACACTCAGTGTTCTCAAACGCGACGGACTCTCCCTTTGCCGTCTTGCCACAAACGCAATCACCGTTCCGAATTAAGGCGCCGGCAGGGTAGCCGCAGGCGCCGTTCTCGCCGTCTTTGCCTGACGCGACGCTGCCTTGAGCACAGCATGCCACCTTGGCGGGATCTTGCACTGTCAAAATCTGGGGGATTGTTTCCTCAGATGCGAAGTTGAGAGTGTTGATGATGAAACGAGATGCACCCGCGCGGAGGCTGAGATCCAACGGGAGTTCACTCGCGTGGATGTCCTCGCAAATGTCTGTAGGAAAGTCCCTGTAGTTATTGTAGAGTTTCAGGTATGTTTCCAAAGCACTGTGACCAGACTTGTTCTTCGCGAAGATCTCCTGAAGGATTAGCCACATCCTTTGGTAGGAATGCAGGACGCGGTTTGCTTCGAGCTCATCCTCATCGCTGAGACCTTGGTCGAAGAGTCCAGTCCGGAGGGATTCCTGACTCAAGAAGTCCCTACCTGTAGTGCCCAGCGTCGTGATGACAGTGGAAAGATCCGGGCACGAACCTCCAAATGGATCAATCGTCAAGAAGTCCACCACGTCATTCTTGATCGCCGCCTGACACTGTAGCGTGCTGGACTCAGAACCAGGGAACATGCAGTCGAACTCCCAAGTTCCGGTACTCTCATTTACTGAGACATCTGTGCATTCAGATGTACCAACTGACAACCTGGGATAGCTTCTGATGGAGCGTCCAACAGGGTTGTCACACTGATCCCGAAGAACGAGAGTTTGGGTGAAAGGGAAGTCAAAAAGACGCTTCTTCATCCTCGCACCCGTCGAGCACTCCACACCCGACCTGTCGGCGACTTGTCCGAGGAAGTTTGTGATGGTTATGGAGATATCATAGCGGCAGTCATCCGTCGAGAAGTAGATTCCCTCCTCATCAAGTTTCATCGAAGTGCCATCGCGGTCCACAATCGCAATCTGGCTCTTGTTCGAGATGTCTAGGTAGTGACTGCTCTCCGTTGAATCCCGTACAGTCAACCACAATGGATCAATACCCTCGCTCTCAAAGTCGACAGATTCGATGTATGGCGACGGAATGGTGGCATTCTGCTCTCGCAATTTCGCATTGCGCATGAGCGCTCTTCGAGGTGCATCTCCTTGGGGATCTTGAGCGAGCTGGTAGCATGTCTCTCGGGCGACAGCCGCTGTTCGAGTGACGCTGGTAAAGTTTGCGGCAAGGAAGGTAGGCACGGCGGTTGTTGTATTGGCAGAAGGTGTAGTCGAGTTCCAGCTGACCCCTGAGGATGAAGGGAGAGGCGCCATCGGGGTTGTGAAGGTTGTCAGTTCACTGATGGCGACAGTCGTCGCGCTGCCAGTGATGCTCCCCGTCACCGGAGTCCATGTGCCATTGGAGGGCTCGGCCGGGGGTGTCCCAGAAGGTGTTCTCGTGTCATTGCGAGTAGCTGGTATTGATGGAGTTGGGGTGGAGATGGTCGCATTCGCCCATGATACAGAGTCCGGCGTGGATGAAGCTGATCCCGTTGTCCCAGTCGGAGTTCTCACGGATGTCGCATTTACACCAGAGATAGTTGGGTTTGATGATCTAGTCCTGTAAGAAGTGGTATTCAAGCCGGCCCATGATGATGATGATGGAGATGGGGACTGATACGGCGGTTTATTAGAAGTGTTGTAGTATCTTGAACTTGTGTGGGATGGAGTTACAACGGTAACGTTGCCGGGTATGGTGACAGGGGTCTGTGTTCCGGACACACCAGCGTCTGAGGGAGTCGAGAGTGTTGTCCATGTGGCTGTGCCATTAGAAGCAATGGATGTGTTACCTGCTGGAGTGCTGATGGTGGGAGTATTTGTCCTAGTCGTCTCAGGAGATGTGGTAAGCGTTGCGTTTGACTCAGGAGTCGATGGCAGCGAACCGCCAGGAGTTTCGGCTGATGCTGTCGAATTCGTGAGACTGCTCTCGGTGCTTGCTGAAGGCGAACTCGAGTTCACGAAGGTGCTCAAGCTCGATGGCGTGGTAGATGTAATTGCTCCGGGAGTTGTGGTAGGCTCTGATAGAGTGACTCCAGTCACGCTGATTGGAGATGTGTCATTTGAAGTTCTGGCGCTTGTTTGTGATGGCCGACTTTGGCTGTCACTGGCACTGGGCGAGGTGACCGAGATCGTACTGTTATTGCCTTCTGAGACCGAGGAAATTGAGAAGGCAGACGACCGTGTCTGGCTCGCAGTGATGATTGAGACAGTGCTGTTCGCAATTTCTTGACTCGTGCTTAAAGATTCGGTCACTCCAGCCTCCGCACCCGTAGAGGAAATCGTGATGGTGGAAATGTCAGTGCCGGGAGTCGAACTGGAAGCCTGAGATCCTGGAGAGACAGAGTCCGTCTCAGTAGCAGGAGTCTGCGCAGAGCTCGTTTCCGTAGGTCTCGTTACTGAGGATCCCGACGAGGTAGGATCGACAGGCGTCGCAGGGGCTTGAGTCTCGCCAGAAGACGTGGCAGTCTCTGTGCCCTGCGTGATATTGCCGGCCGGACTTGCTGTCTCCGTTTCGGTTGTCAGGAGACATCCACACTGGTTCTCAAGATCAGTCGTCGAACTCAGCCATAATCTCTAGGAGTGCTCTTACGTAGGTCGACACCTTCTCTGGATCCAGACTCGTGACCGCAGCACAGTGATCAGTTATGAAACTCGAGCAAAAGTCCGTGTCGATGTCAGTCGGTGATGGGTTCGCATCATCGTATGTGCAGCTCGATGTAGCGGCGAGTACCTCAGCTGCAGCGGTCAGCAGTACCAGAGTGCGGAAGATCATCGTGAAAAGAGTGTGAGCCTTGTGAACAGCAGCAGGAGCGAGCGTACGGGGTGCCAGAGGTCTGCGGAGGAGAAGGACAAGAAACGAGGTCTTGGAGAAACGTCATGGCTTCTATATAGACCTTTAATAACTCTTCCTGGTAGACAAGGTGGCCATGCCGTTCTTGATCCAGACCCCGTTCTCTGATGCTCTCCCATCAGATTCTTCCATCTTCCAACTGCCGTGAGACAGCTCACAGTAGCTCAAATGGATAGCGTTGTTGAAAGGCAGCCACTGGACGATAGTAATAAGGACGTTCGTATTACACGAGTCCAAGGTTGCGAGCAGCCAACACGAGACGCTCAGCCCTCATGGTTCAGGGCAGGCCCGATTGCCCGTAAAGTTTACCCGATCAAGTGTAGCAGATCGATGCTGGTTCTGCTTGAACCACGCCGAAGCCACTAAATGAGGCGCGAGCGTAAGTATGCCGTGGTTCCGAGGGAGAGAATGTTCATTGATCGCTGACCGATATCAGCAAGCTAGACATTGGACTCGTGATGCTGGTCCTCGATAGTCAACATGGTACTCCCCAAGCTGAGCATATTAAGGAGTGCAGCCACCTCCTCCCAGTCCAAATAGGAAGCCCTCTAGCTTCCACGATAGAGGCTTCAGTGAGGTGGCGACCTCTGCGCGACGCTGCAAGGTACCCGTCTTCGGTCCCCAAAAGTGGTATCGGCTGTCTGTTGCAGTGGCGTCTGTCCCAGTCCGGCCATCGCGAGCTGTCGACAAGGCCGAGTGATGCTGTGCAACTCGACTGGCGTCTGCAAGGGCTTGTGCTGGATCTGGGCTTCAGGTTGTGGCACTGTGACACAGTCGAGAGCAAGGGGCGCCCAGGCGAGAGGAAGAACCTGTCATGTCAGCAAAGTCAACTTCACCTTCCCGCCCGCCGTCTTCATCATATCACAATTTCCACCGCGGAGGCAATTTTCGAGACAATGGAACATCCATTTTTACAAACACGCGCCCAGGTATAACATTCCCTGAAATATCTCTAGTCAAACACGCCAAAAACCAGCCGTCCTAGCCATCCAAAGCAGCTCTCATACCTTCATCATATATACTCGTGCATCGCATCATCAACTGTAAAAACGTCAGAGAGAGCCCACTCCCCCTTTCTTCGTCTCGTCTTTACCTCAACGCCAATGTGGTTGTGTTCCCACCACCCATATGCTGTCGTGGGGCCTGCCTCGATGCAGGCTGTGGCCTCGCAATGTAATCCCTGTTCTCGATTGTGACACTCTTGGTCATTTGGTTGACCTTGTACACCCCGACGAGGCGAGCGGCGAGCTCGAACATGTTGTTGCGAAGCGAGATGACAATGAACTGGGCGTTCTTCGTCCTCTCCTTGATGTAATTTGCGACGATGGACACCTAATGCGCATGTTAGCCACCCATGGTACTGTCATCCCGTTGTATCGAGGTCCTTCAAAGAACCGGAGGGGGTGACTTACATTCCTGAAATCGAGAGCTGCATCAATCTCGTCCATCACGTACAAGGGTGTGGGCTTGTAGTGGTGCAACGCGAAGACGAGCGCCAGACTGCTCAGCGTCTTCTCACCACCGGAGAGATTGCTAATATTCTTCCAGCTCTTCTTCGGTGGCATGACACTGAAGAGGATACCTTCGCTGAAGGGATCCAGACTGTCGACCAGTTCCAGTTCGGCGTTGCCGCCCATGGTAATCATCTGGTACATTTCCTTCAGTCGGAGGGAGATGGCACCGAAGCCTTCCATGAAACCTTCAAGACGTAAGCGGCGAAGGTCGTCGCACCGCTTCTTCGCGGAGTCACGCTGCGCGAGGGCTGAGTTGAGGTCAGACGAGCGAGCAGCGTATTCTTCTACGCGACGGCGGTACTCGGCGAGCACAGCGAGGTCGACGTTTACGTTTTGGGTCTTCTCCTCCAGCGCGGCGATCTCGCCCTTGAGCGTCTTTTTGCTCATACCGGCGAGCTCGTCGGGGGTATACTGTGGGAGCTCGTACCTGGCTGCCCGAGTGTCGACAATCATTGTATCGTCCCCACCGTCACTGGCCGCCTCGTCCCCTTGCTCTGATGATTCGGTAGTTTGCTGCGACTTGGCATCGACCATCTCAGCATCACTGGATGTTTGCTCGGATCGGGCGTCCGCCATTTCGACGTCGCTTGACGCGGCTTCATCTTGCGACCCCTCAACATCCTCTGTCGCGGCCTCCCCTTCCACTGCCACCGGTGGCTCGGTTGCCTTGTCCGGCTCGCCAATGAGCTCATCAATGTTCTGGAGAGTCAGCTTCGAGAGTTTGTCGTTCCAGTAGCGGAGTTGCTTCTGGTTCTCGACGAGTGCCTTTTGATTCTCTTCGAGCTTGTTCTTCATCTCAATTTCGACAGCACGTGTCTCATTGAGTTCCGCAGACTTCTCATCGAGTTCGGACTTGAGCGTGGCCAGCTCCTCCTTCTGCGCTTTCAGACTTTCCTCGGCCTCGTCGACCTTGGCTCGAAGCTCATCAGCCTTCTCGCCCTGGTTATTGACATCATTGTCCAGCTTCTCGAGGTCCTTCAGAGCGGCGTCGAGCTCCTTCGTGGCCTTCGCGCGGTCCTTCTCCAGCTTGACCTTCTGCTTCTCTGCCTTGGCCTTGCGGACTTCAGCGCTGCTGGTCTCTTCCTGATTTGAGCTGATCTGTTCCTTGAGTCCGTCGACCTTGGAACGCTGAGCTCGAAGCTTCTCTCCACCGACTTCCATGATCTTGTCTTGAAGAGCTTTGATCTCGCCTTCGACGCTCGATGTCTCGCTGTGGAGATTCTCAATCTCTCGGTTGAGTTTTGAGACCTCGGATCGAAGAGAAGATTGGCGTTTTTCATCAGTAGCAGAGAAGGAATGCTCTTTGCTGACGTCCTTGATGCGTCGCTGCACATCGGCGAGGTTCTTCGTGGCGCTCTCCAACTCCAACGACAGTTTCTGCATCCTGGTCTCGAGCTGTGGAATCTCTTTGTCAAGGTCCTTGAGTCGGGTTTCGCACTCTCGTTGATACTCCTGAAACTCTTGGAATTTGGTCTCCCAAGCATCACGGTCTTCCTCGAGCTTGGAGACTTGTTCCTTTGTTGTGTCTGCAACAAGCTTGGAGGACATGAGTCCCTTCTTGACTGAAGTTCCACCACCTGACATGGTACCCGACTTGTCGATGAGCTCGCCTGCCAAGGTCACCACCCGCCAGCGCTTTGCGCCGTACGCGATACGGTTCGCCTGTGCTAGGTCCGTAGCAACAAGTGTGTCTTGTAGGGCGTGGTAGAAAGCTGGTCGGAACTTGTCGGCTTTCGTTTGAACTAGATCAAACAGGCGTGGCGCATCTTCAGGAGTCTGAATAGGCGAGAGGTCGCGCGCGCGCATCTTATCCAGGCAGATGAAGTTGCCACGGCCGAGGTTGTTCTTCCTCAGGTACTCGATGCACTGCTGACCCGCCTCAACCGTTTCTGTGACGAAGTTGTCGAGCGCACCGCAAGCAGTAGAAATGGCAACATCGTACTTCTGATCAATCGTGCCCAGATTGCCCAGACGGCCATGGAAGCCACCAATGCGGCCCGACTCCTTCATACGCATGAGAGCGGTCAGCACGTTGCCTCGTGATTGAGAACTTGCAAGGCTGGACCGGGCTTCGTCTGCCTTTTGACGAGCGTTCGAGATCTTTGCCCGCATCTTGGGCTCGGTGCCGGCTAGCTGTTCCAACTCGGACTCGAACTTCGCCTTCTCCTCTAACAGCTCTCCTTTCTTCTTTTCGCAGTCCTTGAGCTCCTTGACCTTGGTCGACTTGCTCTCCTCGATCTGAACGGCCTTTGCCTCGAGCTCCTCACGAGCCTTGGCACCGGCGTTCGCCTTCTCTTGCAGGATATTCAGCTCACTCTCAGCTACATCGATGGCTGACTGCTTCTGATTGATCTTCTCCGTCCATGGCTCAAGTGACTTTTGCTTGGCTGCAATCTGATCGGAGAACGCCTGAGTCTTGCCCTTGAGACTGTCCCGAATGCTGGCGAGCTCTATCTCTTCAGCCTTGACCTGCTCTTCGAGCTCAGCGATTTCCTTTGTCCGGCTCTCGATGTCTTCGGAGCATTGCTCAATGGTCTCATCGGCCTCAACCGAGTTCTTTTCGGCGTTGTTGATAGTCTTCTCGAGCTTCTTCTTCTTGTCATCAAGGAATTTGCGCTTTTCGTCA
This sequence comes from Sarocladium kiliense, assembly GCA_030734395.1. Lineage (NCBI taxonomy): Eukaryota > Fungi > Ascomycota > Sordariomycetes > Hypocreales > Sarocladiaceae > Sarocladium > Sarocladium kiliense. The sequence goes on from JAUZTG010000047.1 coordinate 545,305, forward strand.
AACTTGACGCGTTCCTGCTCGAACTTCGCGAGCTCCTTGGCCAGAGACTGGGCGTTCTTTTGCTGCGCATCAAACTCCTTGGAGCCCTTGGCATACTGCTTCTGCAGGTCCTTGATAATCTGCTCACTGCCGTGGTGTTTCTCAAGTTCAGCTTCCAATTGTGCCTGCATCTCAGTGATTGCTTCTTGCGTCACCGCCAAGTTCTCATTGCACTCGTGCGTGTAGAGCTGGTAGAGGGCGGACTGTTTTGTGACCAGCTCGTTTTCGTCGCGAACGTAGGCCAGCGCGATGTCCTTCTTGTCCTCTAAGCTGTGCTTCTCCTTCTCCACATGCTGCACTCTGCCGCTCTTCTCCACACAGACTTCGTTTAGGGCCTCGACTTCGGTTGCAGCTTCTTCGATAGGCGTCTTGTACTTCGAGGTGCCGATGATATCTTCAAGATACTCGAGAAGGCCATCCTCGTGCTCATTGCCGGCTTTCGGCTTCATCTGCGCGATGGACTCGACCTCGCCTTGCAGAATGAGGAAACGTTTGTGGTCTAGATCGACACCTCGATCGCGCAACAGCGTCGTCACGGTTGTGAAGTCCGATCCTTTGCCGTTGATGTAGTATTTGCTCGAGTTGTTGCGAAATGCTTTGCGTGAGATGACCAAGTCAGAATCGGGAATGATTTGTTGGGACCCGTCGGGCTGTACGTAGTGAGCAAAACCATTCCCTCAGAAGTTGATAAATTGCGAACATACCTGATCCATAACCTCGTGGAAGTGCACAGCAACCTCACAGAACTCTAGGTTCGGATACTGTGCTGAGTTATGAATCAGGGCGGAGACCTTGCCCTGGCGCATCTTGCTGGCACGGAAACCGAAGACGAAGAGTAAAGAATCAATAACATTCGATTTGCCGGACCCGTTGGGACCGACGACCGATGAGAAAGTAGCATGGAAGGGTCCAACTTCTTGCCGTCCAGCGTAGCTCTTAAAGTTGTTTAGAATTAGGTATGTGAGAACAATGCGTGATTTTGGCGCCTCGGGTTCCACGAAGGGCATATTGGTCATTGTCCGTGACTTGAGCTTGATGTCAATCGGATTCTCCATGATGGCGTCCATGGTTCTAATCGGCTTGACCGTTGCCTGGGTCTCGTCGAGAAGCCGTGTGTTCACACTCGTAGTCGTGATGTCGGAAAGCGGCGTTGCCGTAACGGTGGTAAAGTCTGATGGAACGGTAGACTGAGGTGTTGGCAAGATCTTGCCTGCTGGCGTAGCAACTGCGATGCTTGGTGTGCTGATCTTCCTCCGCTTCGGAGGGGTCTCTGGTGCAGCTTTGAGCGTTCGATCTGCCTCGGACGCCACGTCGCTTTCTGTAATCGAGTTCTCTTCCGCGACCGACACATCAGGCGCGACACTCTTTCGCGGCCTTCCTCGACCCCGGGACGCAATGGGGGCCTGTGAAGGAGCTATTGATGATTGCCGACTAGAGCGCCTCGTCCGCTTGGGACTCTGGGGTGCTTCGGGCTCGAATTCTTCCTCATCTTCTTCCGCACGTCGTGTGGTGTTGGCAATTTGATCATCCTCATCATCAGAATCGACGACGGCATTTCGCCTCGTGGCAGCGCGTCGAGACGGCCGCGAAGAAGCAACAGGCATGGTGGGATTGGCGTCGCGTCAAAAGCGACAGGTTCTGATGTTGCCCAAGACTGAAGCCTGACCGATGTTCGTCAGGGGCGACTTTGTGCAATGGCACTTGTGTCGTTGCTATCGTCGTGGTATCGCTCTCGGCGTTTGGCTGTTGTGGGCTGGACCCCCGCGTCACGTAGCTCCTTTTGTTTGGACGACTCACCTGCGTGGGTGTGCCGCCCAAAGTAAACAAAGCTGCGGCGGAAACCATTCCGTCAGCTCACGTGATACCGCGTCGGACCTAGAGCACTCAACCAAGGGGCCCGCGCTTCACAGTTGTGAAAGGCATTGTATCTTACGCTATCTAATTAAAGATGATTGGTAACATTTTACTCCGTATTCCTGTGTATGTGTCTATGTTCCAATTGACCATGAAGCCCCCCTTATAGGGGGACAGCCCCGCATCAACTATACTGACTTCGTTCTGTATCACTCTTCCAATACTAGAGTTCAGGTTGACTGTCAAATCCTTACATATCATCAACAGTCTTCCCCTCCGGCACTGGTGGACGATAACCTGACTCCTCCTCGGCCTTGGTCGTCTTAGCGACCGTCCAGACAGTCGGCAGCACGAAGATCAGCGATCCGATACAAAGCCCCCAGTTCATACCTAGCTGGGCATTGGGACTCGTCCCAACCGCGTTCACCCTCCAGCTCATGGCGCCTCCCGCGGCCTGGAATGTCTTATAGGCGCCCACAAGTGTGGCGGCTCGTGCCGAGCTGTTGGACTCAGTGCCGATGAGCCAGTAAGCGAAACCTTGCCACAACGCATCGTATGCGCCGTAGAAGATATACAGGAAGATAGGCCCGGTCGAGATGCTGCCTTCCTTATAGTCGACATCCTGAACTAAGCCTTGGGCGATTCGCTTGTTCTGCCATAGCTGGAAAGCATAGCCGCCGCCCCAGATCGCCATACCGGTGACCATTAGGACCACCCATCCCAGGCGGGCTCTGTTCGGTCGGCTTAGGAACGGAAGATCGAGGATTAGACCGATGAACAAACCACCGAACATTTGTGCCATCCAGTACAATGCACCATTGAGCGACCGTGTGCGAATGTTGAAGGTCTCGCCATTCACCTGGTTCTGCTGATAGCTGTAGAAGACATTGGCCGAGAAGAACAAAGGGATCATGCAAGCCACCCGCCACTTGAAAAGGGTCTTGACTGCCGTCTGGATGGTGCCCTTGATGGTGTGCTTCTCAGTCTCGACAGCATTGTGCAGCTGAGCCAAGCGGATTCGGCTGGGTGAGCAGATGAAGAGCCCGAGCAGCCAGCCGAACAGCATAATGGCGAGCAGAGCGATGTAGGTCGAGTCAGTGACTGTGCCACTGGTTGAGTGATAGTTCAGTCCAAAGGAGGCCAGAGACCCGATACCTCCACCAAGGTTGAAGATGATCCAGAAGACCGCAATGGCCCTGCCCTTCTGCGACTCCTCGACATAGGTGGTCATGATCGCACCCTGCACAATCCAGATGAAGGATGCTCCGCAGCCCAAGATGGCGCCAGCTGCAATCACGAACGCACCATTTTGGTTATGGTTGAAATCCAGGAGGGAGCCACTGTACAAGGCGTAAGTCCATCCGCCCAGCATGAAGCACCATCGAGGGCCAATCCACGAGAAGATTGGGCTAACGACGAAGAGAGCGGTTGCCGCGGTCGTAGAGAGTAAAGCGACATTGGCATTGGCCGCTACTGTGGAATCGACCTGGCCTGAGCCTCCAAGACCACTCAGAGCATTGTACATCTGCCATGGTATCAGCAATTGTCCACATTCCGTGGTACGTCGCTCGAGTCAGAGCCAGGCACAACTTACTCCGGGCAAACAGAAACAGATAAAGCTGATCAGAAAGATCTGCGTCCAGGGATGTGCATAGAACCGCACGATCTTCGATTGCGGAGGCAATGCTTCATTGTCGGCCGAGTGCTCGACGTGACCCAGCTGCTGCTGCTGTTGGGCCTCAGCCTCTGACAGATTCTTCATCTCGTGAGACATGATGGATAGTGCAAGCCCCAATCGAATGCGGCTCTTTTCTTAAGTCGACCGTATCTACGGCAAACGGAGTCCGGGGAATGAGCTTCCCCCACGACTTAATATCTAGTCACACGACATCAGGATGATGCTTATCGACAGCCTCCACAAGCCATTCGTGCACTTTACCCATACCAGCTCAACGTTACATGCCGAATCGAACGCCCAAAAGTCACACTCGAAGAACGATTCGACCATTCCAAGCGGACCCTCCGCGTACTACCTACTACCATGCGCCCCACGAAGCCTGGGGGACTAAGGCGGCGCCTCACGGTCACGCCTGGGGCTAGTACGGGGTCAAGAGGGAGCCAGACCATGCAAATTCTGCTTCGTTGCAACCTGTGGTATGCTGCCCTTCGCTGCACCATACGAGCTGTGGCCGGATCTCCGGCTCAAATGTGTGGAGCGGCGAAACTCAGATCTTCGCTCCTAGGCCTGATGGAGTATCGCCGGCGCCATTGTCTTACAAACCGCCGCAGAAACCACACGCGGCTCAGCCGACCCTGTAGTGCACTGTGCTCAGTGGCTGCAACGGTGCCCACGCTCAGAGATGACCGACCCCAGACGGATGGCATGTCACGTTGGCCCTGAACCGAAGGCATGGCTCTATCTTTCCCCTGGGGTTCTTTACCGATAGGGGCCTGATCGGACTTGGCCGATGTAGTGGACATATCGCGGGTATACTCGGTGCACGTAGCATTCACGCATCGATCTCACTAGCGAGGACCAGCTTGTGTTTATACCGCGAAACTAGGCTTTCAAGCTGGTTATGCAGACTACTTGGCTTTGAACAAGAGACTCACGATCCTAGGACCTGAAGTTCGCAATGGCAGCTCCGACCAAACCTATCCAGCTTACTGGATTGCAGACCGAGTTTCGTAACGCAAATAGTGTTGACATAGACCATCTGTCAACCCTGGAACTCTGTTCAGTTTTGAACAATGAGGACGCAACGGTCCATACCGCTGTAACCTCATGTATGCCCGTCATTGCAGATGTAATTGACCTCGTCTCACAACGTATACGGAAAGGCGGGCGTCTCTTCTACATCGGCGCGGGGACCAGTGGGAGGTAAGTCGCACCAACGTCCAGCCTAGCCACAATGCTGATTGCACACAGGCTCGGTGTGTTGGATGCCTCTGAAATACCACCGACCTACTCTGCACCGCAAGATCAGTTCGTCGCTCTCGTGGCTGGAGGAGATCATGCTCTTCGCCATGCCAAAGAAGGGGCTGAAGATGACCGTCTCGGGGCGCAGAAGGACCTGGAGCAGTTCCATATCAACCCACAGGTTGATTCCTTGATCGGTATTGCTTCTTCTGGGAGAACGCCTTACGTTCTGGGAGGCTTGGCTCATGCCAAAGCCATGGGCTGCACCACCATAGGACTTGTCTGCGTCTTACCTTCAGAAGTTGAGGCTGAAGGTAATGCAGACTTTGTGATAGCCCCTGTTACCGGACCGGAGGTCGTCACAGGGAGTACAAGAATGAAGGCCGGAACAGCTACCAAACTCGTCTTAAATATGATCAGTACAGGCATCATGATCAAACTCGGTAAAACATATGGAAACTTGGTATGTGGGACCTACTCACTCTATTCCCGGGATCACTACTGACTTGAAGGGTAACAGATGGTTGACCTACGAGCAACCAATATGAAGCTGCGCCAACGAGCACGGAATGTGATTCGTGCCGTGGTCGGATCATTATGTACATCGTCGGACGCTGAGCTGGATGCTGTGTTAGAGATATGCCACGGCAGCGTGAAGCTCGCCTGTGCAACCCTCAGCCTTGAAATTTCGCCAGCTGTAGCTCAGGAACGCCTGAAGCGACATGGAGGCGCTCTATCACGTGTTCTAGAAGAGGGACGAGTACAGAGCAAGCTCCAAGGCATCTCGGCCGAGCAATTAGTCCTTTGTGTGGACGCAGGCGGATCAAGCTGCAAGGCAGTCGTTATGTCCGCTGATGGTCAAGTTGGCAACGGATCAGCTGGACCATGCAATGTGTAAGAGCTCATCTATACCCGCCCCTCGGAACCTCAGGCTAATTCTCTCACAGATCGACCATCGGCATCGAGCACACCATCGCATCCATCACCTCTGCAATCACCAACGCACTATCGAATCACCCATCAACACGGGGGTCCTCCCTCCGTACGGCGATATTCACCTCAGCTTGGGTGGCTATCGCAGGCTACGATCGACCTTCAATACAGCCGCGGGTCGACAAGGCGTTATCAACTCTCCTCAGACTTCCCATTGGCGATGGTCTCATCGTCTCCACAGACATTGACCTCGTGCCTGCTTCCATCGCAACAAGGCCTGGCATCGACTCAGCCATCGTCCTTGTGGCAGGCACGGGATCTATTGCCATGAGGTATCAGAAACACAAATCAGGTTTCGTGCGAACTGGTCGGGCTGGTGGCTGGGGTCATTTGCTAGGTGATGATGGCTCCGGGTTTGGCCTGGGCCGTGAAGGCGCTAGAATCGCCCTTGAGGCGTCGGACGTGCATCGATCAAATGATCCGAAGTCAGAGAATCTCTCACGGTTTTCGCCATTGGCAACAGCAATTCTGAAGCACATACAGAAGCTCAAACCCACATGCCAGCCTGACGACGTTCTGAGTGGCATCCTTAGCCTGAGCAGCGAGCAGCCGCCGACGGCAGGTTCTGGTCAGTCGCCAGCGAAGTCCATAGCCCAGCTTGCTGAAGTCGTCTTGTCATTGGCGGAGACTGACCCCGAGGCTGATTCCATCTTGGACGCTGGAGCAGCCAGTCTCTCCAAACTAGTCGTATTGCTGGCTCGTGGAGACGAACTTGATCTTTCCAGAACAGCACTGATTCTGGGGGGCGGCCTGATGCAGAACAGGTTCTACAAGTGCAAGGTTCTCGATCACACTCAACGGAAGATCGGAAAGTTCGCCCACGTGGAGTTCGTTGCGCAGCCAGCTCACTCAGGAGCACATGACGTTCTAGCTCGGATCAACAGCGGCCCTGTATACTCATAACTCTGAAGAATTGTCTTGAGAGATCTCAGCTCTTCACACCAGGAGTTCATTGCATACAAATCAGGATATTTTAGAAGCATGCTCAATTTTGAGTGTATTTGTCCATAGTCGCGGAAGTCTTCGCAACCTAATCTTGAAGATTGTCCCTAATTCATTCATTGAAGTGAATACAAAGAAAGGGTCATATACCCTAGTAAGATATACAATCTGAAATCGAATCCAAGAACCATGCCAGCATTCCCCTTTCATTTCAATGAGTGGCCATGCTTACACGCGCTACATGAAGGACGAAGAGCCCTGATGAGCGGCGAAGCAACTGTTATGTAAGGAGTGACGATACCTGTAAAGGGTATCTAAGCAAGGGGCGTGACAACCGTCTGGAAGGTAGACGGAGGAGTAGGTAATGGAGGATCGACCGGAGCCTCAGTCGGGACAGGGAAGTCTGTCGGTGGCGGCGGGAAGTCCGTTGGCGGAGGAGGGAAGTCAGTAGGGAAGCCAGGGAAGCCGTCAGTCGGGAAAGGCGGGAGATCGCTGGGCAGGCAGATACTGTAGGTCTCATCCATCGCCTCACAGACGAAGCCATCAGTGCAAGATGTCGATCCCTCGAAGTCCGTGCCACCACACTGCTCGAAAGGACCAGCACCGTCCTGACGAGGGACGACAGGGATGCCAGGCTGAACAGGCTCAACGGGAAGCCCAGGGACGACGGGAGTTGGCACGGGGTCGACGGAGGGCCCAGTTGGGATCTCAGGCAGGGGAGTGATGGGGTCAACTGGGGGATCGCTGGGTGGGATGATGGTCGGCTGGGGAGCGCCAGGAAGTGTAGGATCGGCAGTGGGAATGAGAGTTGGAGCGGGAGCACCAGGAACAGTTGGCTGAACTGGAGCGCCGGGCTGGGTAGGCTGAACTGGGGGCTGCTGACCGCCGTTGTCCGGAGGGGGGAACTGACCACCGCCACCGTTATCCGGAGGAGGGAATTGTCCACCGTTGTCTGGAGGCGGGAACTGACCTCCATTGTCCGGGGGAGGGAACTGGCCGCCGCCTCCGTTGTCTGGAGGAGGGAACTGGCCACCACCGCCGTTATCCGGAGGCGGAGTGACACCACCACCATTACCAGGAGGGGGAGTAGTCTCAGGAGGAGGAGTGACACCGCCGCCGTTGTCTGGAGGAGGCTGCTCACCACCACCGTTGTCCGGAGGGGGCGTAACACCGCCACCGTTATCCGGAGGAGGTTGTTCACCACCATTGTCAGGAGGAGGAGTGACACCACCGCCATTGTCCGGGGGAGGCTGCTCGCCGCCGCCACCAGCACCACCGTCTGCGGGGATGCACTGGCTGTAGAATTCGTTGATCACAGTGCAAGTCGCGCCGTCCGCGCAGTCAGTCGGTCCCTGGTGGTCTACTCCACCACATTGCTCATAAGGTCCCGCCTGAGCCAGGACAGTGCCGGCCAGGGCACCGAGGATAAAGACAGACCGCATGCTGTCGAAAGAGTGAAGAGAAAGGTTGTTGAAAGAACTGGTCTATGAGTGAAGGGAGTGTCGAAGTGAATGGACCGCTGCCCTGGAATGCTTAATGAACTGGAATCATTCTCCAGGGAATCACTTCGAGCTTTATATACTCGATTCCGACTCAGAGATCTTCCCCTGAGTCTTCACGTTGTACTGTGAATACTCTTCAGTCTCAACGCAACATCACTCTATGGTCCACAGCACCGTGTATATTGACCAGACCAGGCCGAACCACTCCGCGATGCCGTCCTCGTCAACGCATCGTCACATACAGAGAGACAACCATAGAAAACTTCCGGCACAGTTCAATGCGCATAGGCCCGCAGTTCATCAATTCGAACCCCAGGTCTCCGTCGTCCCACAGGCACATGGGGCGGCAGACACGAGCGGCAGAGGTCAACATGGAGCAAAAAGCACAGGATATGAAACCAGAACCCCTGATGAAATTGACACATATAAACAGCCGTGCAGATCAATCAAGCTTCCCGCATGAATTTCCGTGGCTGGCCTCGACCGTTCGTATGCTGCCGTTCCTGCATGACGGATAGTCGGCCTCCGTCCCGTTTCGTCTTGACCGCGATCGGCACTTGGTCACACATGCCGTGCGCGACCTCTGAATCTCCGATCCAATAACCTTGATCAATTGCCTTAAGGTTTCCACTTGATGTGTTCATCGTGATGTTACTTGAGTGTCTATCCTTACTGCCTGCGCGACTAGGTTCAGACAAAAGCTCCTTCACCCGCTTGAAAGTCCTTAACAAAGTATTCACATGGACTATAGCCTGAAGACAGACAACTGCCGCCCGTGGGAATTGTTCCGCATCATGCTAAGCTTTTTGACGTGAAAGCCACGGCCCATCACCATCTCTGGGCGCTGGGGTCAGTGCTCCCACAGATGGATGAAACTTCGACGGTGACAGGACATCCCTAACAGCCTTTGTTTCCTCCTATAAACACTCTTTTCCTCCAAGACTCGCAAAGATTGACGAACTGATCACCATGATCGTCTTCTCAATTCAGGTCACGCGTCACAAACCATATATCCAAATTGGGATCATCTTACAGAGGACCTACAAACCCTGCCCGTGTGAGAAACATGGTTTCGGTAGATCTTAATCGGTGCCTTGAGCCTCCGAGAAGTATAAGCTTCTTTACCGCTCCAAGGAACCTTTGAAGGCGGCTATTCAACAAATTCGAGCTCTAACTCGTGGAGCCTTGTTGTGTAGGAGACTAAGTCAACGTGGCATGCGATGCGCACCTACCATGGACCAAGTAATTTGAGGGCGACGTAGCGGCCCAATGATTGGGAGTGTCATCATCGGGTCTGGTTCCATCTTGGACGGTTGGCACCATAACTTTCTGGGGGCATAATCTATCCAGAACAACCCCAGCCAACCCAGTGAGGCTGGCGTACAATGCATAAACGATGACACGGGTCAGCGCAACTGCAGGTGCATTTTATGCATTTCTCGGTCATGCCGCAAGTATTTCTCTTTGTCAATTGTTATACTTCAACTTTTATTCCAGCTATTTGTTGAGGGCCAGGTATCTCCGTATATTTCATGTCGGCCGAGTGGAGTGAAGCCTTGATGCTAATCGTCTCGGTCGCGCAAAAAGGCCATCCGTACTCACATAACCAAGTGCCGTGTAGAGTTACTTGGTCAGGCCCCTAAACAGCTCGCTCAATCAGCCACTCCAGTTTCCCACTGTCTTCAGCAACCTGGGCGAAAATGAAGGCCTCAAATGTGTTCTCTGTGTCGTCCATCTTGAAGGATCCGACCAGACGAGCAGCCAACTGGTTTCCATCTCTCAAAAACTGACAGCTAGACACCTGGTGAGCGAAGCATTTACTGAGAAATGGGCAAGAAGATACTCACACTTCGACTTTGTAGTCACTGACCTTCCCCCGCCACTCTTTGATGTGCTTCACGTAGTCGTCATACTCGGTGCGTTTGCCATTGATCACTTGATAGAAAGTTGAGGTGCTCGTGCTTTCCACATAAGCCTTGACGTCCTCATCTGTTGCTGGCCCATCCAGACTCCATTGCACGAGCTTCTGGAAGCCTTCGATCGTGGAGGTATACTTCGACATGGTGTTGGGCGGGATATCAGAGGATGACTTTGAGCGAAGATTGATGTTTCGGGAGCAATAGAATGGCTATGCAAGGTACGGGTTGAAGTGACAAACATAGTTTGGACCCATTACCATGTAGAAGTCGCCGAACTTTGAGCGACCGGGAAAGCGGCGAAGGATGCTCACCTCGCGGACAGGCGCCATTACCATAGCCTGACCCTTGCTAGCAGCACAGCCTACCCTGTGGGTAAATGCCAGACCCAGGATAGAGTCCCGTAGTCAAGCGTATACCTTGTTTGCCGTGACAAGAAATACTACAACTAAACTCTCGGCGTCTAGCAGTCCTTAAGCCCGGAGTCCTATTCCCATTCCATATGTCTGTTGATAGTTCATCGAAAGCCTGGTAGAATGGCAAGTAGCTGAGAAGAAAAATGGTAACAAAACATGACCTAAAAGTGTATGCAGACCCCTAGTAATGGACAAAACAGCAGGTAGCAGGCAGATTGTAGTATAATCCTAGATAAAGGGAAAAGCAGCAGCAGAGCAAAGCAGTCCACTTGATTATTGATAACATGGACCTCGTCACAAGGATCAAATGAAAGAGACCACCCGCAGGATTCGACTTGTTCATAGTGAGTCGATACCTTCTCGCTGACCCAGTTCATTTTGCCTACAACAGCAAATCTTACATCAGACCAAAGTGGGGTGCCTCAGGAAATGTCAAGTTTCGGCGACTTTCGGAGATAATGAGGTTCTGTTGACAGCCGTAAGCGTCGATGTCAGATTAACCAGGATGGCGAGATGCACTATGCGTAACTCTCCGTGGATGCTTAGTTGCCACAGGTTGAGCAAAGTTCTCACCGTTGGGAGGATCTGTAGATACCCCAACAATGCTTCATACAAGGCCGCGGTTTAGTTGACCTCTTGGAACGGCTAGCTTGCGTTGTGTGGCGTGCGCAGTTCTGAATGACTTCATTTACCCAGGAGGCTGAGAGGCCTTCCACGGCCATCGAGGCGGCTGGGGCGCCTCCATTGGTACCGGCGGCTCTCGACGATGAGAAAGATCTGTCACAATCTCGAGAGAACGTAAGTCACCTGAATACCTCAACCCTCAGATACTCTCTAATGCTATTTTAGGGAGTCTGGCGATCGGACCAAGACCCAGAGCGACCAAAGAACTGGTCTCGGGGCAAGAAATGGGTAGCAACACTCATCATCTCCGTCTTTGCTTTTCTGCAACCACTGGCAGAGACAATGTTGGCGCCTGTCGAGAGGCAGATGTCTGATGATCTGAACATCACTCGTCCTCACGAATGGATCATGGTCAACACCTTCTTCCTCATCGGCGTAGCTCTGTCGCCTCTGCTACTCGCGCCGCTATCCGAGGTGTATGGCCGAAAACCCATCCTCATCGTCGCTAGCTCAATCAGCGCGATCTGGCTGGCAGCTTGTGGTGCAGCACAGGCACTGGATCAGATGCTGGCCTTTCGTGCCTTGTCCGGCTTTGGCGCCTCTGTTGCGGATGCCCTTGCTGGCGGTGTCCTTAGCGATCTGTGGGCAGCCGAGGAAAGGGGGACAGCTTTTGCGGTGTTCATGGCGGCGCCTTTACTAGGACCAGGACTTGGGCCTATCCTGGGCGGCTTCGTGTCCGAGGGCGTCGGTTGGCGCTGGATCTTCTGGATCATGGCGATAGCATCGGGAGTCACCATCTTCGCATCGATATTCTTACTGCATGAGATGTATGAGCCGCGTTTGATTGAGCTTCGAAGGAGAAAAGCCATGAAGCGGGCCGGGGTGGCCAAGCCGACGAGACCGGCCTCGGAGGAATGGAAGATCTTCGTGGACCTGATGAGACACAATTTGCAGCGGCCGTTTCGGATGATCGCAACACAGGTCATTGTACAGATCTTGGCCGTGTACATGGGGATTTTGTACGGCATTTGCTTCCTGTTCATGTATATCTACCCACGGATGTGGACAGAACAATATGGCCAAGGAGGTGAGTTCAAATCCTATACGCGAGCGAGATCAGCTGAACTGACCTATTACGTGTAGTCGGCGTGGGAAGCTTGAACTATATCTCGTTCTCCCTGGGCCTCATAGGTGGCGTCTTCCTTGCCGGCGCCTTGAACGACCGAGTATACACACGACTCAAGCGTCGCAACAACGGCGTCGGCCGTCCAGAATACCGCGTCCCTACGATGGTCATCGGCACGGCATTGATACCCATCGGGCTACTCTGGTGGGGATGGTCAGGCGAGGCGAAGCTGCACTGGATCATGCCCAACATTGGCAGCTTCTTGTTCACCGCGGGCATGTACAACTGCAGTGCGTGCGTGGCTGTCTACACGATTGACACGTACACGCAATTTGCGGCCTCTGCTATCTCGACGAATATCCTGCTTCGCAGCTTGGCATCGGTGTTCTTCCCATTGTTCGCGCCGTACATGTTCGACAGTCTCGGTTTCGGACGAGGATCAACGATCCTTGCTGGGATATTCACTCTGGTTGGGATAGCTACGGTCTCGGGTCTCTGGTTCTTCGGCCAGGCGTTGAGATCGAGGAGCCGATATTGCGCCGCTGAGGAGGACGTCGATTAGGTGGTGGCGTTAGGATGAGAAGAGGAAATGCTGGGGAATATATTGAATGTGGCCCGCTGGATTTCTGTTACACTCAGGCTTGCATGGGGGCACGTTGTCCTATCAACATGCCCCCAAGGGAAGCGCTGCCACTGGTATGCCCGTATAAGTGAAAGAGAGTTCTGTGATGCCAACAGGATTTCCAGAACGTCAACTAATCTAAGCTTATTTTCTGGACTATCGCTGGACTACCTATCGTTTTCGACACAACTAGCCCATGGGAGCGTAAGAAAGCGCCCGTTTGAGCACGTTTTAGTGACATTATGTGCTCAGGGATCGTAGCGGAGATGAACATAAATAGATGGGCTAAGGGACCTGGGCTTCAAACTCGACAACTTGACCAATTCTTCAATGCTTTTTCTCTTCTGCGAAATGAAATGTTCTCTATGCTCTTGATACATAAAAAGCTTTATGGATCTATCAGCATTTGATCATCCTGAACCGCTGCGCTCATCAACCTTGCAGGTTGTAAGCCCGGCTTTTCCGGCCTCTCGTCCCATCTAGGATGACGTATCACTCTGTGTGGTATCTGTCCCTGAAGAACGCTTCACATCCTTGACGATGAATAAGCATCATCTCCAGGTTCTGTCCGAGGTGCCCTCGAAGAGTCATTCGGTCTCGGCGCAACTGTATCACGATGCCAGTCGATCACGCATTCTCGCAGCTACAAAAGGGCCTTTCGCAAGGTCTAAGCGTCGGAGGCGGCGCCGCCCTACATGCCCAAGCGCTCATGTGAGCGGGGCCGTGGCCAACCCCCCCTTTCCTCATCTCAAGGATAGAGTTCTGAAGAAGCTTACTGCTCGGGGTGATAGATCTGCATGAGCCAATTGCCCGAACGGATACGCGCGAAGACCACTGGCTGGTGGTTGCTGTGGAGCCTGACGAGGGGGAAAGCCTACCAGGGCGCTGAAGGCTTCACACCAGAACGTTAAGCCGCCGAATTGATGTTCCCGTGGGATGAAGATAAGTTCCTTCGTTGGCGGCTAAGCTAAAGTCTTCTAAATTAAGGAGGGGCCTCTGCGGCGAGTACGAGTAAAGACATACTTGGCTTCCGTGACGCGACGCTCTCCTCGTTAGGCAAGTCAATGGGAATCTCCAGAAAACCCCCAGCAATAACCGGTGGCGATGCAAGGATCAGTGAGATTCTCAACGACAGCATCATCACGTGCAATGCCAAGGAAAACGCGCCTTCTGGAAGGAAATCGCGCGGATACTCGGTTCGGTTTGCTGTACTAATTGCCTGGGAATCGTTACATGGCGCGAGGCTGTGATGCGGGTTGGTACTGTAGCACTGTTTGCTCGGGAACACGATGCTACGCTGATGAATGGAGTCATGGCGAATGTACCCGGGCGAGGTGTACACAGGCGTGAGCCGAGGTCGACAGCCTATTACGGGGAGCGAACAGATGACCAAGGGATTGGAAATGCGGGTCGTGATAAGCAAACTATCCGCCACGACGAACACGAGCCTGTCCGTTGAAGCAAAAGGACCCCAGGTTTGTCTCTGAATGAAGCCGTTGCCTAGATGGAGTTGACTAGCATCCAGCGCGAAGACCGATTTGGCCCATGATGTATTGGTGCACCGTGTGGCTTTACCAAGACCTCGAGCTGAACATGGAAATCCTGTTCTGCCATCACGACCTTCTTCCTCTGGCATCGTGCCCACTAGGACCAGCACCCGTCGTCAAGCGCAACGAGCACACTACAACCATCATGGCAACTATCGCCGTCACTCTAAAGAGCCGCCACCCGTTTCTCCATACAGGTGCCTTCCCCCCTCCCACAACGTTGGGGAATTGCCTGCCGGGAGCGACATTTCCGTCCGGTAGTTGGTGCCAGCGGCGTCGCTAGACTGGACAAGGAAGGCGTTGAAGGATACCCCATGTCCTATTGCAGGGGGGCACAGAGAGAAAAGAGAACTTGTCGAAGGTGGCTTGCGGCGGCAGAGCGGAGGTAGGGCGGGCTGGCTGCGGCTACTGCAAGAAGTAAGATTTCAGGGTTCATGATTCACTCCGCAGGAAAGGGAGAGGAAGCCGAAGAGACGCCTTCCAGAAAACATCTAGGGAGCAAGCCACAGCGGAGTGCTGGGCTCGCATTGGTGGGATCCCCTTGCTGCATGTAAGCTGGGCGTACACTGCAATTAACCACTGAGAAACGTAAGGAATACTCCTTGCAGTCAGGTTCACGGTCGTAGTTCCCGGCAGGCAAAGCCATGCTTGCGTATGTATGTATGCATTTACACCAAGATCCGTTACATCGCTCGAGGCATGCCACATGCGAGTGGACAATCCGAACAAAGGATCCCAGAGCTTCGGGTTCTTCGCCGAGACTAAGTATAGCATAGCATAGCATAGCACAGCATAGCAATGATCCTCTCAAACTTCCGGAAGGCAGCTCATGACTCTCGAGACAGTGGCAGTTTAAGCAATAGGCATGACGCCATAAGCCCTTGACAAGACGAGGCCTCTCAGTCGCCATCACAACTCCCGCCACCAACGCTCTTGGCTATCAAGCATATCCACCGATATCTTCAACCGTGCGATGTGAAGAGGAACAAGCAATCTATTAGTCCAAAAGATCCAGGCACAAGCAGAATGCGTCTTCTCTTGGCGACAGCAGCATCTCCACCCAAGCCAAGGCACCAAGATGGCGGCAACCTGGTCGCCTCTGCCTAAGAGCATGTCCTTGCCGATCTATGCTCTACCCAGCCATAGCCCAGCTCTGCGCTTGGGTGGCCGCCTTGCCTCGAATTGGTTCCCTCAACGACGCCGTTCATCCATCGCCATCACCACAGACTTGGCCCACAACCCCGGACATGTCCTTCTCGGCGATGTTACCCAGCTTCCTATAGCGATCAAGCTCCGACCTGTGCTAGACGACAAGTCCTTCTCCACTGTTACTTCGGATGTTCCTATTGGGATCTCTCGCCTGTCACTGTTGATCAACATGGGATGTTACCGTGATTGGGAGGCTGCAGCACAGAACTCTCGATAGCTCTGGGTACATGACCCAGGCCAGCTCCCTGGAAAGCTATATAAGTTCGTGACAATCCCATCAGCCCCGTAGCCTTGCTTTGGTTGCTTCCGCCTCACCTCGCTCGTGACCTTCTCCTCAACCTCAACCCCTTGTCAATCACTCTCCCTCTTGCCCATCATGAAGGCCGGTGCTCTCCTCCTTGCTGCCCTTGCCGGCTCAGCCGCTGCCACCTCCAAGCTCTCCTCCCGCCAGGATGAGGGTGCCGAGATCAAGGCCGCCAGCTTCGGCCCCAAGCAGCTCAAGGCTTCCAGCGCCCCCAACGCCGTCTCCATGAAGGTCCTCCGGGAGAAGAAGGTCAAGCAGCACCAGAAGGACCGCGAGGAGGGTGTCTTCGACCTGAACCGCTACAGCATCCAGGCCGCCACCACCTGCGAGAACGGCAAGTCTGGCGAGTACTCTTGCAATAACGTCGATCTCAAGGGCTTCCTCCGTCACCAGGACATGCAGTCTCGCACTCGTGAGGGTAACGATGTCTGGGGCTGGACTGCTGCCAATGGTCGTGAGTTCGGTCTCGTCGGCCAGACTGACGGCACTGCCTTCGTCGAGGTTGAGAAGGACGGTAGCCTCAGCTACGTCGGTCGTCTCAACACCCAGACCGTCGCCTCCTCGTGGCGTGACATCAAGGTCATCGGAAACTTCGCCTACATCGGCTCCGAGGCCCCCAACCACGGTCTTCAGATCTTCGATCTCCGCAAGCTTCTGACCGTCAACAAGGCCAACCCTGTCACCTTCCGCACCAGCACCGGCAGTGACTCTGGCCTGACCGCCCTCTTCACTGGCTTCGGCAGCAGCCACAACATCGTTGCCAACCCGGAGACCGACACCGTCTTCGCCGTCGGTACCGACACCTCTCTGCCCTGCCGTGGCGGTCTCTGGATGATTGACGTCTCCAACCCCGCCCGTCCCCAGGATGCCGGCTGCGTTTCCAGCGATGGCTACGTCCACGACGCCCAGTGCGTCATCTACAAGGGTCCCCAGGCCCAGTACCGCGGCAAGGAGATCTGCTTCAACTACAACGAGGATGCCCTGACCATCGTCGACATCTCTCGCCGTGCCCTGCCCAGGCAACTCTCCCGCACCACCTACAACGGTGCTACCTACACCCACCAGGGCTGGACTGCCACTGATGACCACCGCTACCTGCTCCTCGATGACGAGCTCGATGAGCAGGAGGCTAACGGCCCTGCCGCTGACGGCCACACCACCACCTACATCGTCGACATCACTGACCTCACCTTCCCCGTCTTCCGTGGTGTCTACAAGTCTCCCGTCCGCTCCATCGACCACAACCAGTACGTCATTGACGGTATTGCTTACCAGTCCAACTACGGGTGAGTCCTCTTCCATTTATACACTTCCAATTCCTGAAACAATAACATACTGACCTCTTTCCCAGTTCCGGTCTCCGCATGGTCAACGTCTCTTCCATCACCGACGACGACTCTGGCGCCAAGTTCGAGGAGATTGCCTACTTCGACGTCCGCCCTGAGGACGACGAGGTCGGTGGTGAGGTTACCTTCAACGGCGCGTGGTCCGTCTACCCTTACTTCAACTCTGGCTACCTTTTGGTCAACAGCATTGAGCGTGGTATCTACTCGCTCAAGCACAACCCTTCTCAATGAGGGTGCCGACGCCGTAGGACGGCAAAGACGGAAGTGTAGATATGATGAATGAAAACTACTAGCGATCGTCTTAACGTCTGTGCTGTGATGGTGACTAGTTTTGCCCATATTCTGATTAAAGTCTCGCATTCCTCCCAGTCTCGTCGAGCTATATGGGCGGTTGTATTGCCTTGGTTAATGCTGATCCATGGTTAAATACTATCGATTGTTAAGTATAACAGAAGAGCACGTTTTACCGCTGTGTCACGAGCTATTAATATCGTCAATACTGTTTGCCTACTGTGCGTATTACTACTTTATTTGCTACCTAACCTGCTATTCTTTCTACTGCCTTGCCTGCCGTTGACGTCCTATCCTAATTACGATCCTGCTTCGAATCCCAGGACTACTTGAGTGCTATTTCGTTTTTTCTCATCTTTGTTACTTTGCTTACAATTGCGCACTTCTTCTAATTTAGCTCATCAATAAATCTGCGTCAATCTTTTGACTTATTTGGCTATGTGCTTAATCTCGACCCTTCAATTGTGAAATGAGGCGACTTACACGATGTCACGCACGCCACACCGAGGACCATTTCCTCCGCCGAAGGCAACCCCGCAACGACCATCACATCATCAACCTCCCATCTTCACATGACCCATCCTCTCAAAGATTGCTGAACATTCGTCTTTTGAATAGTCGTTATGACAAGTCTGCATATCAAGTCCGTTGCTAATCATTATCAAAGCCAAGTCATGCCCCGTTACGCCGTCGAACAATGCTCCTCGCCGAAGAAATCCCCAGAACCCGCCGATGCCAATCTTCTCGTACACGCGATAAATCCCCAATAACCATCAATGCATGATTCACTCAATCCTCCTCTCCGTGATCGGCTCTCCAATCGGCTGGCTCTCGACGAACCCGTCAATTCCCTTGCCGAACTCAAATACCTTCTGTCCCCTCAACCAAGTGTGCGCCACCCGTCCCTTGAACTGGTGTCCCTCCCATGGTGAGCACCTGTTGCGCCACCTCATGTCGCCTTGCGAGAAGGTCCACTCGACCGCATCGTCGAACACGCAGATATCGGCATCGAGACCGGCGCGGAGGCCACCCTTGCGATGGGCGAGACCGACCTGCGCGGCTGTTGCTTGACTGCACAGACGGACGATGTCGGTTAGTGATGGCGCAACCTGCGAGGCTTCGATCCGGCGCTTCGCTGCGGTGTGGAGGATTGGAAGACCGAGACCGACGGAAGAAATACCACCCCAGGCTGCGAAGAAGTCTCCGCGTGCCTTGTCCTCAACGGCTGTCTCGTCTCCAAATGCAGAGAGTTCGCCCGCCGGGAGAGTCATGTCGACTCCAGAGTCGGCGTGGTGCATGAGAGGCTGGTCGAGGTGGCCAGGGAGCAACTTGAGCTGGGGCGTGCAGGGTGAGTGATCCGACACAACAGTCCTAATACATGAATCATCCGCCGACAATTCCTCCCAAAGCCCATCGCGGTTCTTGCCCTCTCGGATCGGCGGGCAGCACTTGTGTCTCGTGTCGCCCTTCTCAATCTCCTCGGATGACAGGCCGAGGTAGTGGAAGCAAGTCTCGGCCGTGATCTTGACGCCGTTATCGCGCGCCTCCTTGAGCATAGGGATACACTGTGTCGCAGACAAGTGGACGATGTGGAGGTGCAGATCTGGTGCAGTTGGCGCAAGGTCGAGAATCTGCTGAACGGCGTAGGTCTCGAATGATGGAGGGCGGGACTCGAGGAAGGTGTTGTAGGAGGTGAGCTCGCCGTGTGGTGCGAGGGGTGCCTCAGAAGTCTGAACAGCGTCGCCAACGGAGTCGGTAACGGGAGGGATCATCTCGGCGTGGAACATGAGGGTCGTGGGAGTGTCTTTGAGGGTCATCATTGCCAGCGAAATGTCGTTTGCGGAAACGGCTGGGAACTCATCGACCTGAAGACAAAGGAAGTCAGCAAAGATCCAAGCGGATGGTGATAAGAGCCAACACTTACACCAGACTCGATGAGGAAGCCCTTGAAGCCTCGCACACCAGCCTCGACAAGTGGGAGCAGCTCGTTTGCATTGCCAGGCACAACACCACCATAGAAACCAACATCAACCCAGCATTTGCCCTGACTGGCAGCCAGCTTCTCTTGGAACCCAGCAAGCGTCGTGGTTGGGGGAATGGCATTCAAGGGCATATCCACCACGGTAGTGACACCGCCACTAGCCGCAGCCCTAGTGCCAGTCCAGAAGCCCTCCCACTCTGTCCTGCCAGGCTCGTTTAGGTGGACATGGGCATCGACAAGTCCGGGCATGAGGATGTGAGGGGAGTAGTCGATATAGCGGGTGGAAGGGGGGAAGTGGTTCGGCGGCAGGATCTCTTGGGAGATGTAGACGATCTTGCCGGAGTGAGGGCAGAGGGTGATGGTGGCTGGGGTCTCGATAAGGGACTCATCGTCGAGGGTGATGATGGCGCGAGAGGAGACAATGACGGTGAAGATGCCGACCTCGGCTGAGGACTTGCGAACGGTCAGGGTCATGGTATGGCTGTGAAGCTCGGAGGAGCTGGCGGGTGAGGGTGGTTGCGATTGTGGTGAGCACAGGAGGGAGAGGGCGTGTGTGTGTGAAGTGCGTGAGTATAGGTGAGTATCCCTCTCAGATAAGATCACCAGACTGAACGTCACAAGTTTCAATGGCCGTTTCTTGTTGCAAGTTCTAAATACACAGGAAAAGGAAAAAAAGAAACAGAGACGAACGCGCAAAAGGGCGGCGCGTGGCTTATCTACGTTTATCTCCATCGCACTGTCAGTCGGGAGAGGGCAAGGCCAACAGAAGGAATGGGGCAGCCTGTCGCCTTTGCCGAGTCGCGGTGGTGGGGTGACGGAGAGATAAGGGTTCAGTCAGTCCGAGGCACCGGGAATGGATCGAACTAATACCCTAGCAGACGGAGTGAGAGCGATGACAAGGCCGATGGTCGGGGGGTGTGTGCGTGTGTCTTCTCTTTGTTTCCCTCCACTGGGTTTCGTCTTGGAACTCTTGTTTTGCCACGAGATCGACTCTTCACGAGCCAGCGCTACTACAGATCAGCGGAAGCGATACGGGACAGATAAAGGACGCACGACGACACCGTTATCGCGGGGATTGCGGGGTGCAGCACAGGGATTTGTAGGAGGCATGTGTGTGCGAGAATTCCCATCTCAGACTCCGTCCAGCGAGACTGTGGGAGAAGGGCTGCGGGCAATCTAATTCCCTTATCAGGCGGCAAGCCACCTAGCCAGCGATGAGGCTGTCCCAACGTCAGGTAGAGGTGTGAGTGAATGAGGTAAGGGAGGTGTGCCACATCCATCCCATTAATACCTCGGGCTTGCCTCTACGACACACACGCGTCAGTGTCCAACAGAATTCCCGATTCCCATCCATCCTGCATGTAATCATCCATTCTACCAGGCAATCCATCCAGCCAGTTAAATCTACTCGCCCTCTCTCATCAGTCCAAGCCGACGGCCACAGCTCCATCTCCGCCATCGGCCCAAGAGCCAAGAGACACACCAGCAAGCCCAAACAAAGAACAAGCCTCCACGCCCCGATAAGCCTCCTGCACATCGTTTCCCAACAAGGGATCCACGTACCGTAGTCAGGTCTAGTCTAACCCAAGGGCCAGGGCAGGGCTTACACGCCCATCCCTCGTCTCCATCCATCCCTCCCATTCTTTGCCGTTCCTAGTCTCGAGGCACGGCCGTTCTATTGCCCTCCCAGCCAATCACAGCAAGCCTAGTCTTCCCTCCTGGGTGATTCCATCGAGTAACTATCGTGTAATGCTCCTCAAATCTCCCAATTGCGAAAATAACAACCTGCTGCTTCCGTCCCCAAAACTCTGTTCGCACCTTTTCGGACTTGTCGGGATTGTCAGCGCTGTGCATGCAGGTCGCCCATTTCATTCATTTCTAGTTTCTTCCTTCTCGGGCATCGCCGGATTCCATACCCTCGCTTCTGAGCAAGGCACCCTAACCGGCTAGCCAGACTCCCCCCTCCCCTTCCTCCCCGAGAGTGAAGCCATCGTGAAATAGCCCCATCACACACGCTACGCGCAACATCCCCTCCGAAAATCCTTTGGTCTCGATTCATTTCAACCCTGCAACGTCGTATCCTTGCAACTGGGTCCTCGTCGCGAACAGCACTGCCCTTGAAACTAGTAAATGGGAACGCTCACCTCGTGATCAGCTCACATGCATGGCTCAAAAGATCGGTCAAGAAATGCTTGTTCGTTTCTGGTCCCAGGGAGTTTTGATCGAGTAATATGTTACTCGATAGAAATGCAAGCCACTTGGTGACGCACGTGCATCCTTCCCGATCCTAAGCGTGCAACTCTAGTCTTTGTCCGATTTCTCAACTTGTCTTGCGAAGAGTGCACACCCTACAGGACAGCCACACTTTCCCAACGAGGGCAGAGGGAGCTCAATAATGTGGTCTTGACCGATGTATCTCGATCCTTGAGAGTATACAAGAAACACTCCAGGGTGACTGATGCGCAGGAGAAACAAATATGTACTGTACTGTTTGAGTGGAACACCAAAGAAGCCACATCCCATTTCAACCATCCCCTGCAACTGAATCCCCAAGGAATCAAAAACAAGCGCAGTACGCCGCCTCTATACTCTTGGTTATATGCATGCATGCAAGCGCGTGAAAATCCAGCCTCCCCTCTTCTATCAATCTCATGCCCAGAGTTCGATGACCCTTCTTGTCCATGCGCGCCGCTATCCTTGACTGAGATGTGATGCTCGTCCGGACGTGGTCTCTTCCATCCTCGATGCTTTCCCACTATTCCATCGTTTCATACACGTATTCGTACAGATCCAGGAAAGATTTCCCACCGCCCGATTATCCCAATTTACTTTCGTCGCTTGATCGTCTTCTCGGCCATGTCCATCAGTCCTTCCTTGGCCTCGCTGTCTGGGAAATCTGCAATCGCAGCCATAGCTTTCTCGGAGTAGTCCTGTGCGAGCGCCCTCGTCTGCTCGATGCCGTCGCTCTGCAACACCAACTCGCGAGCCTAAACCAGTTTTCATGTCAGCCTCATGTTCCGGGTAGGTACTGAGCCCCAGCGTTGGTTCGAGGTGGGGTAGAACCAAAGAACCGAATGGAAGTCAAGGAATATCACTCACCCTCGCTACATCCCCCTCCTGCTCGAACTTCCGTCCAACAAGAGCTCCCAGTTCCGGATTGTTCTTCCAAGCGAAGAGCAGCGGCGCAGTTGCCAAACCCAGCTCTAAATCCGCACCAGCCGGCTTGCCTAAGCTCGAACCAGTCTGTGTGTAGTCCAGCATGTCATCAACAAGCTGGAATGCCAGTCCAAGATTTCTTCCGTATGAGTATGCCGCCTCGACCGTGACTTCGTCAGCTCCGCCCAACAGTGCCGCCGCGCGACACGACTTGGAGATCAGGCTGGCCGTCTTGAGGTACGTCTTCTGCAGGTAGTAGCTGAGCGCCTCCTCGGACCACTGAGGTTTGCGCTCGTCGCGCTCCGTGTTCTTGAGCTGCATGAACTCGCCTTCGACCAAGTTGGCGATGACGGTAGCGAGCAGCTCGACGACCTCGGCGTTGCGCAGTCTCGCGAGGGCAACCGAGGCGCGGCCCAGAAGAAAATCGCCTGCGAGGACAGCCATCTTGTTGCCGAACTCGAGATTCGCCGACGGGTTGCCACGTCTTGATACGGAGTGGTCAATGACATCGTCATGCAGAAGCGATGCTGTGTGAATCAGCTCCGTGATCTCGGCCAAGCGTCGCTGGCTCGGGAGAATATCCGGGTTCCCCGTAGCGGCAGCACTATCGAGCGCATCATACGAAGTAAGTGGCTGCGCTGAAGGATTGACATCCGAGAGAATCTGCACAGGCGATATTGATGTGTCAATGCCTCGCGCAGTCTGTGGCGTTTGTGCAGTCGTTGCCTTCGGGCAGAGATGCGTAGCTCGGCTCATGAGCAAGACGATAAGCGGGCGAACGTGTTTGCCCTGCGCCTGAGTATAGTATTTCGCGGCTCGATCGAGAGATGGGTGGCCAGATCCGAGGAGCTTGCGGATGTTGCCGGTAAGAAATTGCATCTCCTTTGCAACAGCACGCAGCGGATCTATCGTCATGCCATCGTTCGTTGCGCGCTTGACAGCGTTGCCGACAACATTGGTGGCAACCTGCACAGCAGCGCCCCAAGCCGAGTCGCGGCGCTGGGAGGTGTGAAGTGTGGCTCGAGGAGTGTAGGGAATCGATGAGTTCGGAGCGGTGATTGTCGTGGCGAGGGTGCCCGAGGTGGAGATCAGAGGTGCCGGCCTCCTACAGAGGGAGCATAATGAGGACCGGGCTACGGCTCTGGAGGCCATCGCATCGCGGAGAGCCGCAGCTCCCGGGCGAAGCTGCATCACGAGATGACGGAGATGGACAAAGGATCGACCAGGGCAATGATTGAAGCTCCCTCGATGGCAACCGGGAGAAAGGAGTCAAGATCCCGGATTAAAAGCCACGGGTGCAAGTAAGGTAAAGGCGTCCTCCCACGTGGTCGTCGTCGTCGTCAAAATCCCTCCTCCGCTATCGTCGTAGACTCTGCTTCGCAATACAATGGGCGGGTGGTGATGGAGGATGACAGAGGTTGAACCGAGGCCGGTCTGTCTGGTTCGAGAGTCAAGGTGTTGAGCATAAAAAAATCATGGGCAATCGGCGAATGAGGGATCGACGGATTGGGTACCTGCGGGGCACCTGCGGCTAAGCGATGGACTACGCCAAATCGAGGGTCTCGCGGAGGTACCGGGCCACCTTAGGTTGGACAACCCTGGACCTGCGCTGGGTTGTCGTCCGCGGGCTTCCATGAAACACAGCAAGAGACATATCAAAAGTCATCCTTCTTCGGGTTCAATCACTCGCATCATATTGTCGAGCTCCATCTTCAGGTTATCCATCAAGTTTCTGGACACGTCACTCGCACATGAAATGTCCTTTGCACTCCTCGACCTCAGCTGACCTCGGCCCCATGCCAATCACCATTCCCGGCTGAACCCGGCCGCAGCTATCTATCGTCCAAACCATGCAACATCCCAACACTGCAGCGTCGCAATGCTGAACCAACTGCAGCCTGGGCATACAATACAGGCAATTCAGACGGCGAAATCCATCCCCGGTCGCCTCTCGCTTAATTGGCTCCGCTCTTTGCTCCGGGTGCATGACACGGGGTTGACTGTTGGCTGCGGCCTGTATGCAGATGCGCTGCAACAGCAACGTTGCCAGCCAACCATGTCCATGCCAGGGTTCAGCAATCAGGACGGGGCAATGCAGTCGCGCATACCGTCAGTTGAACTGCAGTTTGATAACGTCGCTGAAATTCAGAAGCAGAAGGAATATGTTTGACACGGTACAAGAGCGGATGGTGCTGTCATCCAACTTGCTTGCTTGCTTATCCATGAGGCAAAGCGCTGCCTCCGTCTTGCCTGTCATCCACGCAGCTCAGACGGCGCCGATCTCCCATTTGGCGGTATCTCTGCATCCATTTCCACCGGTGGCAAGCTGCCTGACGGCCCCAGCTCGGATCTGCACGCCGGCGACATGTAGTAGTCCCCCTGCTGTTGCCCGTCCTTGCTCGGGCCCGGCTGCTCTGCCGCGGGCATCTCAGCTAGTCCAGCGGTGTCTTGACTCCGGCGTCGACGGCGAATGAACCGGAACAGGAAGCCGGCAATAACGATGATTGCCACGCCGCCGACCACACCGCCTGCTATCGCTCCAGCGGTTGTGCTGGCGTTTCGACTTTCGTCCCTACCATCCTCCGTGTTCCCATCAGCGTCACTATTGTCATCGTCGTTATCGTTGCCCGATGATCCATGAGAACCTGTACTCGGTTAGTAATGACGATAGCTAGTCTAAAAAGTGCAGCATGCTCACCGTTCGACTCGACAAAGAAGGCCTTCACATCGTTGTTCTCCCAGTCCACGCTGTTCAGACCCCTGTTATCATGTCAATACCAGCATGCATATGCGCCGAGCAGGCCACGTCAGAGATCCTACCTGTTCGAGTACCACTCCTTGACAATGTCCGGCGAGTCGTACTTCTGACCCACCACGTAGTTGGCCTGCCACTCAAGGCTTGTCAGGTTGAAGATGCCAATCCCCGCTCGATTTTATCGACCTCCTTCCATAGCGGAAAGACATTGCCACCGATGCTGAACATCTGATCTCTGGACCGATGGCACTTGTGGTCGAATCGTGGCGTGCTTGTTGCGTCTGTTTGGACCCATCGGAAAGCAGGCATCGAGAGGATCCATATGTCGCGATTCTCCCCGTAGACGTCATGGTCGTAGGTATAAGCGGGAAGCTCGGAGTTTCCACGAAGGCGTAAATGAGCTAACAATCATAAAGGAACTCGGCAAAGGGGCATTTCGATCTTTGTCCCAACCGCCGTACACGAAGCTGTCAAGTGATCTGAGTAAGCCATTGTTATATATTGGTTCTCAACGAGGGCATACATCTCATAGGTGCCGTTCTGGCTCGGGGCTCCAACGGCACAAAATGATTGCCGATCTGGAGGCACACGGCCACCACCGGTGCTCTGCTTGTGCCAACGCTCTTCTTTCATATCCCAAAACGTCACCATGGACATGTCTAGCATCCAGCTCGAGTCGCCTCTTGCCCCAATAGCTGGGATCGTGCCGCGTCCGATGGCGAATACTACAGGGTCCCTCTCACCGACTCCAGCGCAGATCAGCTCACCCCTCTGGTAAGCCTGTTGCTTGTCCGGCCATCCCTCGACTGTCTTATTGTTCCATGTCCCGTCCCCAAAAGTATACGTGATCACACCTGGCAAGGCTATCGATGAGTCGTCGTCGAGGTTCCGTACACTATTTTCAGTTCGTTTCCGCGCCCGTCCACCAAAGTATATCATCGAAGCCTTGGGTTTGGAGCAGTACAAGATGGGGAGAGAAGCAACAATGCAAGTCGCAGAAGGCGGTAATAGAGCTTGAGGCAGGTCTTTTGGAAGCAGGACCATCAGACAAGGTGATGGGAACAGAAGGCAAGAGCAGCCAGCTAGGGAAGCACTATCGAACGATTTTCATAGAGTAGAGGGGAAAAACCAGACTGCCCTTAATGCGTTTGGTCCATCCATCCGGCATAGTTTGAAAACTTCGATTGGACCGCCTATACCGACAAAGTCGCACATGTTCCTTTCGATGCTAGCTAGTAGTGTCGACCCGCGTGGTCTTGCTGCGCTCACGTTGTCCTTGGCAAGTTCAAGGAGCTGTGGTATATCGACATTTGCGACCAGTTCCCGCCGCAAGCTTCTGGGTCTGACAACCTAGAAGACAGGTTGAAGAGATGCTATCCACTTCTACTAGATGGCGCGGTATCTGCCCAAGTTCGTCACTGGCGACGATCTGAATGTGCCGCTTGATCAACGTCTCGTTCTTGTTTCGAGGTATTGAGGGGTGTCCGCTGAATGCTTCTGATGCCTTTGCATAGGAAGACTAGTATCTGGATTTGACGAACCTTTCCCATATTCTACCTGGGAAACACTTAAACTCCGTCTCTCAACATGGCCTGAACCCGCTTTCTTGGTTGCCACACGCGTCAAATGGTTCCTGGCGTCATGCTGATTTCGCTACGCCACCTCCTTTTCTCTTCATCGCATTCTGTCTTTCGGCACTGATATACAGCATGGACCCAAAACGTTCTAACCTTTGGCAATTGCGCCGCTCGGCTCCGTACAACCAGCCGCGGTACGTCGGCGCATTGTCTTTCACGGAAAAGGTATCTCAGAGGCAGGTCTGCTTGGCATTCCAGAGAGATAGATGTTGGCCGGACTTGCCGAGCTGCAAGACGCAAAGCAGAGGAAGAGACCCTCAATGCGAAACGAGTTGGCCTTCTAGGTGGCCGCATCATGCGCTGAGAACCAGCCCGCTCCGGAATGATGATCGCCATCCGTTAACACGTGGAACTGGCCAGGATCAGCCAATAAGGAGCAGACGCAGAACTGATGTGGGACTGGCTCGGTGGTAGATTCCTTATGCACAGCAGAAAAGTACTTATCTAAACAGGAGGAAAGACACCTACCTGCAGTATATCAAAAGCTAACAACCGAGGTCTTAGCTATTTCTTACTCACTGCTATGAGCGTAAAAAGGTCCTGGCTTGTAACGGTGTGCTACGATCGACTCGAAAGATCTGGATTCGGATGCGAAATCCCTACTTTTAGGTTCCGGCGCTTATTTCATCCCTGGCCGTCGACCAGTACGAAACGTAGCTGTATGAAATGCCTATTAAGGTAGCAGTTAGCTAGAAATAGTTTAACGTTATAATTGCCCTTTCTACTGTATAAAAACGTGTATATTAATTCAACTAGAAATCTTCTAAAATAAAGTAAGCTTTTAAATCTTTTTTCTGGTGACTAGTAGTGGATATATAAGCCTAGCTAGCAGGCTACCTCAAAGCATATATATAATCTGATAAGTAATAATCGCCAATTTTAATACTTAAAGTAAAGTATATTCTATATATAAGATAATTCTTTTAATTCTTTTAAACTGTTTCCTGCCCATTTAAAAAGCTGCTCTTATAAAGGTGGCATATAATTATCTTGCCTAGTAGAAGGACTTTAAGGGTATAATGCGTGATAACTAAATGGAATAAAGAGTATGGGTTACTCTTTTTTTTATGGATACCTAAATCTAAAATATATCTAAGTAGATCTTTATTTATTATCGAGTTATAAGAAGGCGATATAGAAGTTTCGTTGTTTTTCTTTCCGTGAGTTATCTTTAATGTTATTAACTGCTGCTCGCTTCTTATTTAAGAAAGATGTTATTAATAAAATAACTTTAAAAATTAAGCTTCTATTATCTAATTCATCATCATTATTATAATCTAGGTTTTATTTTTATATAAGAGATTTAAATAATAGAAACCAGCGTTCTATAACACGCTAGCTAGCAACCACTTCTTAATCTTTCTATTTCTTAATTATTATAATATATTCTACTTTAATATTTTTTTGCTCGTTGACTCACAGATCCCTCTACGAGGGCGACTCTCTAGGTTTGATCTTATTATTCTACTCTACTGCAGTTGCCTTCACATGATGTATCGGATTTTACTATAATTCCCCCCGATAGCTCCGTATTGTAACTCGTTCGCATTCACCCACCTATTGCCGGACTATTGTTGATCCTACGGTATAAAGCCGTGCGGCGCCAGACCTAACGCAGCTCAGCACCAAGTCGTTGTAGTCAGCAGCGTCACTCATCCCACATCTTATCCCACATTGGCCCAATGCAGACAGCTGCGGATCTCGATTGCCGTATCCTTGCATGCTTGAATCCACCATCGTCACAGCTACATTCTCTCAAGATATTCGAAATGATCACACGATTTAAATGCAGATATACCGGTTGCTCCAGGTCTTACATACGCAAAGAACATCTGACCCGTCATGAAAAGGACCACGCCGATGATCGACCGTTTCGCTGCCGTCTTTGCACTTCTTCATTCAAGAGAAGGTTAGCAGCTGATATCAACACCAATCGAAAGGTGACTAATGTGCCTGTTTCTAGAGATACTCTGATTAGGCACTTGGCCCTCAGCCACAATCAGCCGCAAGGGCAGCATCCTCGAGACCCGAGTGACCTCACTGAACCTGCCCCTGGTAATGACGAGGAGACAAGGACTTCCGACCCCAAAGCTCTGTCTTCCAGCCAGGGATCAAGTAGACCGGTCCTGCCTCATGCCCACGATCAGCCTCAATCACAAGATCTCCTAGCCAATGTGTACTTTGATCAGTTCCATCCTCATTGGCCACTTTTGGACCGACACGCGTTTTCCGATCACGTTCAACTGCCGGAGCTCATTGAAGCCGTTCGCGTAGCTGCCTCGATGATGTTAGACGTCCCTGAACAAAGAATAGTGGTCAAGGCGAGGCACGAGGCATTACTCTCCTTCGTCGGTAAGCAACTCGTAAGTCTTGGCCATGGATCTACTACGAACACGAAGTATATAATAACATTAAAGCCAAGTTTGATGATCGAGAGGGAAACATAGCAAGGGTACAACTTAGCCCTGACTATCTGCCATGGTTTCAAGCCATTCTTATTCCGCTGGTCCTTTGCACCTATCGGCAAAAAGAGTTCTTTGCACCGGTTATGATGAACACGAAGCATTTATTCGGACTTTGCAGCTGCTTAGGCTTATACTCGCAAGCGAAGCTTCGCGCAGAGAGTGCATCACCTAAAGTAACAGACCAATATCAAAGGTACGTGCACAGTTTATCTTAGAGAAGGGTACCTCTAACTAATAGGTACAGGATTGCATTACTCACGTTTAAGCTTTTCCTTCACGTCAATGGCTTAGTCACGCTACATTTCCCGCAATTCCAGCACTTCCAATATTTCGATCCTCAGATTCTTGATATCCATGTTCCTTCTTTGAACATCGACAAAGGACCGCTGATATTCCAGTCGCCTTCTAAGAACTCACATACAGTGGCTAGCTTATTTCGAACCTCATCAGTGGCCCATCAGTCTCAGCTGCTGTCTTCTTTAGTAGCATGGGATATTTCGCTAGGCTTAAGCCTTGGTTGTTTCATAACGAGGGCCGTCAACGAGAGCTACCGCGATTTGATGGGAAGGGTTCTGCCATTCTTGGTTCTCCACACTAGAGGTTCCTCTACTCTCTAAGGAGCACAGAACTTAGTATATTTCTATATCTTACCCATGTTTCTTGATGAACGAACCACGTATCTAGACTAATCAGTTTCCGAAACAGAAACTAGCTGATAATCCGTCCCACCGTGCTGTTAATTGACTTTCTCAACCGCTTTGTGAAATGCGAAGCATTTCTTTGGCGGAAATTGGCTTGATCTCGGGGAAGAGATCGTTAAACGACTTCGCAGGCTGGAAATCGAAGATACCTTCCTCAAACAGGCGGCCGAACTGAGCAAGCATTCCCTGTAGGGCCTCCTTGGGAAAGTGTTCGTAGGCCAGGCGATGGCTCGGAAGTTCGGTGACCTTGCCTGACTTGAGCAAGTCCAGCGAGTCGTATGTAATGTCGAACTTATCACCTGTGAAGTCCCAAATCAGTAGATGTAACAATAGTAAATGAAATCCAGCACGTACCTGTAGCCTCCTCTGCAAGACGCACAAACTCAGACCAAGTGAGCCTATCGCCAATACAATAAGACTCAGGCAGCCACTCATTCAATGTGAGAAGTTTGGCGGTAAATTTGGCAACATCTCCAGTGTAGGAGAAAACCACGGGCCGATCTCCTGTTCCTGGGATCGCGGCCTTCCTCGCTGGTAGGTCAAGGACAAGTGTCATTGGAGATAAATAGGATTTGATGTTTCCGCCACCCCAGTAGTCGAGGAAGAAACCGTTCGATACAACAGTCCACTCCAGAGATGTCTTATCAAGAGCTTCGAAGTACGATAGCTTCGCTGCTGCGATGGGGAACCAGGAAGTCTCCGGTGGATATTTGACTCCCCAAACACTCGGGATGTACCGCTTCGTGGATGTTGCTTCCTCAGCCGCTGCTATCAAAGCAAACTCATTCTCTGTAGGTGAAATACCACCCAAGCATGAGATGAGTGTGTGTACATTGTTGTCCTGCAGCTTCGACACCAAGCCCTTGACATCTGAGTAGTCGATGACAACGATGCGCGCGCCGAGTGTCTTCTCGAGCTCCGGTTTAGCCTGGTTGTATCTAAAATCAGAACATGGAACCACTTTTGTGTGAAGTAGATTTACTGTCATACCTTGCGACTCAAAACGACAACTTCCCAGAGGCCATCAGCTACCACGGCTTCTACGACAGCACGGCCGATACTGGCCGTTCCGCCAGCGACTGCAACAACGGGCATATTGTAATGAGATGGGAAATAGAGCAAGGAAGCTTGTGATTGTGGGATGAGACAATAAACGGGCTGGACAGATCCCAATATAATCAGCTTTAAAGTTATGGAACGTTGCTTCTTATCTGCATGTCAATGGGAAGAGCCCCCAATCTCGATAGTTGAAGAATTATGCAATCTTCAGCCCAGTCAATGAATGTGACAAGCACAGAGCATCGATCAAAGTAGCTGAACCTATACATCCTATGCTTCGTATCCCACATCTGCATCCCACACAATCACTTGGCTGCCATCCCACATCCGTATCCCACATGGTGCACCCCCACCCACTCGGCCGGCCGTCTCCGATAGCACCGACGCAAGCTTATGCTACACTTTTCCTGGGTACTGAGTTCACAGAAATATTATAAACGGGTTGTTTAGGGATGGTCATGTCACCTCACTTCTCGTTTGAAACGGCATGATGCTCTGAAACGCCTGGACGCTGAGGCTAGGAGAATAAGTAAATCCATGGTCACGCATTCCTGGATGAACTCAAACCACAGCAAACATCAATGCAGCACCGTTCTCTGAGCTCAAGGTAGTCTCCCTCCGTCTTACGATACAAGATCGCGGATCTTGTTCTTTGCGTTCAGCATCATATGTGACAAGGGGATCGGCCGTGGGCTGAATGAATAACTCCGATGTGAGATCCAAGCCAGGCTTAGCTAACGGGCCATGCCAGGGTGGTGACGACTTCAGAGCTTGGACGTCATATCCCACATCGCACATTGCGTCGGGATGGTCTTTTGGTGTTGAGGACCCTTGCTGGTGTGCATTCGGTCAGCCAAGCGCTTACGAAAGTTTCCTGAAAGCGATAGCTGAACCCCAAGGATGACCGTATGCACACGCCTGTCGTTGATGTTCGCTATAGACAAGATGTTTGGCTACAGTGAATCTGAACTTTTCATCTCCTAAATATATCCTATTACTAAGGTCAAATTGTGGCTTAATCTAGTCGCGGCGATACGGTACCACTTTGGGCCATGAACCGTGCCCAACTACCGCGACACGGATGAGTGCATATTCTCCTCAAAGGCCACCCAAGATATCCGCCGTAGCCTTCTCGCTTAACATAAAGGTAGGCAGCGTGGGCAACTCACCCGGTTGTACCGGCCAAGCAGAACCATCCACAACGCGGAGATTACGAACACCTCTTACACGGAACTTAGAGTCCAACACAGCAAGCGGGTCATCATCCGCTCCAATAGCGGCAGTGCCAGAAGCATGGTGGCCGTGCGCCTGGGCACGATGCCAATGGCGCTGGTAGTCATCCGTACATTCGATGCCCGCGGCGCAGGGAAAATGTTCTGTAAAGGCATTGTCGGTAAGGTTATTGAAGATAGGTCGAACGAAGTTGATGGCCTGCAACATGGACTCCAGGTCGTCGTCGTCGCCAGCTTGGAAGAAGCCAAGATGAATCTCCGGCGTGTCTCTTGGGTCTGCAGATCGGAGTTTGACAGTGCCATTGATGTTGCGAGGGTGCAGTTGCATGAAGCCACATTCGAACTCGTTCTCATTCCAGCCGGGCATACCGGGGAAGAATCCAATGAAGTTCATGCTACCACAGTAGAAGTGAATATCGCGTGTGCGCAGAGCTACCGCTGTTGTAAGAAACATGTCCCAGAAGCCGACCACTGGCTTCTCGAACGTGCCATACAGAACAGTCTCCAAGTTATCTTTGAGGTTGACACCCACGCCAGGGAGGTGCTTGACAACGGGGATGTTGAACTTCTTCAGCTCGTCTTTGGGACCAATGCCGCTTAGCTTGAGGATTTGTGGCGTATTGTAGACACCTCCAGCAATAATGACCTCTTTAGTGGCAAAGGCCTTTCGCAAAGTACCAGCCTCCCTCGGATTGTAGCGAGGATCTGCAGAATACATGCTTTGACCTTCGAGGTACTGGACTCCGATCGCCCTTGGCTCCCGGCCTCGAGATTCTTTGGTGAACAAGACTTTGGTCACCAACGAGTTTATCCGGAGCGTAAGTGGGAACTGCCTTGCGTCATCAAGGGTAGCACGAATGTATTGACGTGGGCTCGACCGTATCCCATGATCCGAGTGAGTGTAAGGTGTGAAGACCCCATTAGTCTGGTCTCGGGACGGGGACAGCTCATTGATGTCGCGGCTGAGCAACTCGGGGAGCGACAGGCCGGTCTCCTGTCCTCCTAGTGCGTCGGAAAATAGTTGGGCTAACGTTGTCACATCAGACTCGTTGAAAGCCCAAGATGTGTCTGCCCCAGAAGTATGGATGTAACCATTGAAGCCATGATCAGGCGTGCTCCCGTTCTCCAGGTAGTGGCATCTCTCTAGCTTGACCAGATATTGTCTCATGTTGGCTGTTTTCCAGCTGTCGTCTCC
The DNA here is from genome assembly GCA_030734395.1 of Sarocladium kiliense. NCBI lineage: Eukaryota > Fungi > Ascomycota > Sordariomycetes > Hypocreales > Sarocladiaceae > Sarocladium > Sarocladium kiliense. The sequence continues at coordinate 579,137 of JAUZTG010000047.1, forward strand.
AGTAAGCGCGGCAATGTCGTCCCAGTCAACGTCGGCTGGGAGCGATATAGAGGCGGCATTGTGCATTGCGCATCCTCCAACAGTGCCGGCGCGAGGATAGTATATCCCCAGGCGCTCTGCCCCCTCCGGAGGGTCCAACCCCACGTAGAACTCGCCATTAGTTTGCCGCCAGGTAGTGAATTCATATTCGTCGTCGAATGCTGGAGTGTCGCGGGTGACAAAGAAGTCCCAACGCGTGAGGGGGTCGTTGATTGCCGGTGTGTTGTTGTACACCATGTACGAGTTGGGATTGTTCACTTGCTCGTCACCAGCTTCCAGAAGCAGGACTGAATGGCCACCCCTGGCTAAATTAGCAGCCAGCGGACCACCTCCAGGTCCAGAACCGATGACGATGTACTCGTAGACGTCCTGTCTAACAGTTGGTTTGTTGCCGCTTGATGCTTGGGCTAGGGCGGCAAGGCCCACAAGACCGAAACAGAGCTGCATTGGAGGTTTCGAGGCACTTTCAGAATCACCGTGATTCAACTTGTGTATTCGAGTTGGGTGAAACAACTTCCTGATTGGCTCCGATGGCAGCTCTCAAGTGCCATCACAGGACTATTTAAACTTAACATCTAAGGGTAGTGACTCGTCATCTTCGGTATAACAGGTGCTTGTCAGCGACCAATTCTTCAGGTACTTGACGTAACCATCACTAAGACGGATGGCAGCATTGCCGCATGGTATGCCGGCGTTAATGGTCAAAAATTCCAGAAATCCGAAATCACCATCCAGCTACCGTATGTCCGCAGACAGACGCGCTCCGGAGCTAGTAGGGTTGCCGCCGAAACTTTAATCTACGGCTTTACTGAGGAGACAGACATGAAAACCAGTAAGCGAAATAAAATAAGGGAAAACCTAAAGCCTATGCTAACTTTAGTAATTTCCCTATAATAGGCCCACGATTCACCTATAGGATTAGGGGCACCGATTACATACACTCCTAGACTCATCTCTTACACTCCTTACATTAGCAAGATGTCTGACATACACTCAAAGTCTATCTACCTTACTTCGGACGGTAATCTCGTCGTCAAGGAGGTCAATGATACCTACGAACTTCAAGGCTCGCAGTCCATGATTCAGGTGGCCTACTCAGGCGTCAACCCTTGCGACTACAACTTCTTCTATGCTGGACTGAACTCGTTCATCACTGGCTTTGAGCTTTCCGGCACTGTTGTGAAGACGGGTCCTACGTCCCCTTTCGCAATTGGAGACCAAGTATGCGGTTTGACGCCTGTCAATTTCCCGCAGTCCTCGTCTGTCGGGGCACATCAAGGCTTCGCTGTGGCGGAGGCCCAGCTATTCCACAAGATACCATCTGGCCTCTCACTGAAAGACGCTGGTGGAATAGTCATGGCGTCCCGGACGGCGGCCGATGCGTTGTTCAACGGTCTTGGTTTCGGTCTTCCAGCAGCGGGGTAACGGGGACAGACCCGGCAGGCCAATCGATCCTCATATGGGGTGGTGCAAGCAGTGTTGGCCTTGCCGCCATCCAGATTGCGAAAGTTGCAGGGTTCAGTCAAATCTTGGTAACAGCATCCCCGAAGAATCACGACACATTGAAGCGCCTCGGAGCCACGAAATACTTCGACTATCGAGGCTCATCTGTGGTAGATGAGATCCGCGCTGCTGTCCAAGGCTCAGGCGCACCTTTGATCCACGCTTTCGACACTGTTGGCAAGGGTACACTGCCGGGTGTCCCTGCTGAGCAAAACTCTCCGGTACTCGTGAGAGCCTCATTGAGTGGAGCTGACCCCAAAGACTTGAAGCTAGTCTGCACTCTTCCTGTCGCCAGCGACTCGGCCTTCACCCACTGCCTCAGTTATCGGCCGCCCGGCGACCGCGATGTTATGGGCCGGCCTCAAGATCCCGAGTTGCCAATGCGGGCACGCAGGGTTATGGAGTACCTTCTTGAGGCTTCTGCAAGGACTGTGAAGATGCCGGCTGTTACTGTGATTCGAGGTGCAGAAGCAGGCATTCGTGAGATTCAGCGAGTAGCCCGAGGTGAGGCAAGTATGGAGAAGATGGTCATCGGGCATCCCTTATAAATAGTAGTTACCCTAAGTAAACATTACTTTGACATGATCCCGCATCAATTTAAGTGACATACTTGATAGGTTGAGACGAGCCGTGGGTCATTCAGAGCTTCATGTCACAGCGGTTATAGAACACTAGAGTCTAAAGTTTTCTGCCGCCTGATCTCACATTATTAGTGCTCTTTGGCGGATAGTAACATGGCTTTTGTCCATGAGATAAGAGATAGTTCTCATAAAAGAAAAGGCTGATGAAGCTTGAATAATGATCAGAACCCCCTGGGCGCGGACAATCATTCTTAGTCAAGATGAATAAAATTACCGACTAGCAGGGAATGATCCTAGAAATCTCAGTAGTCATAGAGCTTGGGGCTTGTCTAATTGCTATAAATTGAAATGTGAACTATACTCTATCTCTAATTACAGTCATCAAGCAGATCTCTTCTCGACCTCGAAAAACTGATTGAGTGTGTCTGCAATAGTTGCCGACAAAGGTCGGTAATCGACCTTGAGTATATCAGCTGCTTTCCTTCCACCAACCTGGTACCAGTCCTGCAATGCCCTCCCCTTGCCAGTGCCGGGTCTGCCCTCAGGGACTCTTTCCCTTGCGGCTTCAAGTTTCCTTGCCTCATCAGCCGCAGTCTGCCAATCGAAATGATGCGATAATATGAAGCGCTGTCCGCTCGCCTCCGGAACCTCAAGTGCGGCAACAAGCATGACAGCAGTATCGCGCACATCAACGCAGCCAGGGAAATCGAGATCAGGGATCTCAGTTGCATCGACAAGCTGCCAAAGTCGCTTCGCAGTCGACTGAATCTGATCCAAAGAGCTGACCTGCTCAAGATGCGGCCCTAAGACCGTCGCGGGGTTGAGACATGTGAGATCAAAACTTGGGTTATGATCCCTCATCCAAGACCAAACTGCTCGTTCCGAAAGTGCTTTAGACGCAATGTACAAAGCCACAGGGTCTTTGATCATTGGGGCCTCTTCTAACGGCGTTGGGTTCCAGTCTGACTCGGTATAAGTATAGCCAGGTCGGGGATCTTTCGAGGTATCGAGACAAGCTGCTAGGGATGACATATGGATTACCCGCTGTAGGGATGACCCTGCGTATAGCTCACACGCGTCCAGAATGCCTGTAGCGCTTTTCGAAGCAGGATCTAGCATGTCGCGGATATTATCTTCGACCGCACTAGGCGCTGGGCTCGCCACATGAATGACGCCAAAGATTTCCGTGCTGAATAACTCCTTGAAAGCGTGAGGCTCAGTCAGGTCTCGCACGTGTGCAGTCCTCAGTTTGGAACCGAAGAATGCAGGAAAGGTGTCGCGAACAGTACGCTCTGCCCTTTCCGATCTGACAGTGCCGCATACATAATAGCCCTTCTCAAGAAGCTGACTGATCACATGCAAGGCCAGGTATCCATTAGCCCCCGTAACCAAGACGGTCCGTACATCAGACATGACTTGGTCAGGAGATCTCCACGTCGTTAAGATTCGTGACCAACCGATAGGGACAAACACTAAAAATGACTAAGAGGAAAGATTGAAGAAGCATAAAAAATTCGACGGCAAATAGTTCACGGATCTGATGTGTCTTCTATCTTTATAGACTGATTCGCTGAATTGTGTCTCCGACAATACAAAGATTGTTGTACGGCCTAGTTTACACGTGACACCGAGTTGACCATTAAAATCCGGTTTCGGCCGCTTAAGCAACTGCTAAATCCGGCTGCCTTGATTCACCACGGGTTCGGTAGAATTTCTAGCGTATGGACTAGCTAATCCCTCTTAAACTTAAGCTCCAGCTAAGTGGGTTACTGCGATTGCACTGTACTTATTTAATATAAACCCACGCGGAATCTAGCTAATTTGCATCAGGACCACACTGAGGTGAAAAGTGTATTCTCCTTGCTTCTTTTCCCTAGGCATCTTGGGTAATTCAAATATACCACGTTATGAGGCGGATCCAAAAGGCACCAAAAGGCATCCTGAACATTGATACGTAAACCTATTACACTATAAACTTCTACGGAAGGCTAAGAAACTGCTCAAACATTTTTGGGAAATTTAGCGTTCCAAGGCCTGTCGTAGGGTCCCCTGTTAAGTTGTAAGCTTAAAGCAAATAGACTTTTCCTACTAGGAGCGTTCAAAGAAAGGATATCCACAGTATTTAGATTTCATTTACATCCGGGTACAGCAGTGAATCCGTTCGTTCCACACCCCTATTCTAAAGTCAGCAAGCGGTCAATATTCAAAACTGCATAGACATTATATAAGATTCTAGCCCTCTATAATATCTTTAAGAATGTAAGGATAGGTATAAAGCAAAGGTTAATAAAACTAATAGCTCCCTTGCTAATCTTCATATATTTACCATTAATAATTATTAAAAGGGCTAAGATAATAAGAGCTATACCGTTCGTATTAAAAGCTTATAATAATTTACTAAATATTATAATATTCACCTTTCATCTTCGCAAGCTGAACAGGCCAACTGCCTGCAGCCGTCCCGAACATCCCTTAAAATTAATTCTAATACCAGCATTCGAATCAGCCCGTCCTCTTCTCCCCCGACGAGATGACGCATCGCGCGCACACATCGGCTGAGGCGGGCAAGCTAATAATTATTAATAAAGGAAGAAAGAGGCTAGAGCAAAGCCTTTACTATCCTAATATAAATACCTCCTAGTTCATATAACAAAGCAGCAACAAACCCGAGGCGGCTACGAGTAAAACGCTAATAAACTCGAAAGAATAAGAGATTTATAATTAAATCGCTAGACTTATCCTATATGATACTCTTAATAAGGTATAGGACCTTATACTTAAGCTGGCTAGTACGTAAGAGGAGCACACCCGCTCTAAATATGCTATAAGCGAGAGAAGTGAAAATACTAGCTTCCTAGAAGAGAGAATCGCAGCAAGAATCACTAAAGCAGTTACAGATAGCATCAGAGCGAGAACGTAACACGCCTATATATTATAGGCTAAGGTAGCCCGGACGCCTCCAGCCTCGGCGCCGTCTATTACTATTATAGGAAATACTTAAACTAGCAGCGCTAATAATATAAAACTACTTTAAATATAAATAGAACACAAGCTTATAATCAGGACAAGGGATACTATAGAGAAGGTTTATAATAAGTTAGTCAAGCAGATTATAACAACCACGAACCAAACCCGAGGCAATAATATAATAATAGCGGCTTATAAACTACCTAGTAATAATATTATTTTAATATTTAGAACGGCCTCCGAGGCAGAAGGAAGTAAAACAGACTAGGTTAAGTCCGCCTTTAAAAAGATATCCTCCTCCTAACCTAGCTACGTAATAATAACGAAAAGAATACGTAGCAAGCTCGTAGCACAGAACACTAAAACCTTTTACAAGATTATTACAAAACAGAACAGCATTAATATTACTAAAATCACTAAAATACGTAATAGAGGCGGCCACGCAGATAGGACGACGCTGATTATCAGCGCTATAATACTAGAAGACGCGAACAAGCTCTATAAACAGGGGCTCGTTTTAGCCTATAAAATACACGACTGCGAACCGTACGAGGAGGCCGCTAGACCAAAGCAATGCTATTAGTGCCACGCCTTCAGACACATCACGAAGTTCTATAAGGCTATACTATGCTACGGCCGCTGCGCAGGAGCGGCGCACACAGGGGAGACTAGCTGCCCAGCCACAAAACCAGGAGCTAAACCCAGATGCCCTAATTATAACAGCCCTCATCTAGCATAAGACCGCTATTACCCCGAGATAACCACGTAACAGACGTCCGCTTACAAGGCATACTAAACGAGGCCTATAAGATTTATAACCACCCCTTACGCATACTAAGCAGAGGAGACCACGGAAGCAAACCAAGAGCATAATACCAGCAAGCCTGCTAAGGCCCCGCAGATTAGATAACCGCTAAGATCTAAAAATAAGAGGCCTAGGATAAGCTTAACAAGAAGCTATAATATAAGTATTATAGACCCAGAGTACTCCCGAGCCGCATCTCAAAGCAAGATTAGCAGATTCCTATAAACTAACACTAAACAACTCCCTCCCGCCACCTAATAATAAAAGTACTATTCTAGAACATAAATAAACAGGCCACTTTAATACACCTTACACTCCGAGCCCACAGCAAGTACAACATAATCACGCTAGCCGAGCCCTATATCAACCCAAATACCAGCTCTCCCACCATCCCCGGCATAAGCAGCTATAACCTTATATACTCACCAGGCCAGATAGCACTCTATATTCATAAATGCCACGGCCCCGAGTTATAGTAAGCACGCTCTGGCCGCGATTAGATAAAGGTCACCTTCTCTAGAAATACTCCCAACACGCTACGAGTCATAGCATTTTACTATCCCCTAAACGCTTCTAGCCCGGAGGCGCTCTAAACGCTACGCGATGCCGAGCCAGGGCCGCCTACTATTATTATCAGTGACTTTAACCTATACTACCCCCTCTAAGACTAATATAGCCATCACTACGCTAATAGCGAGACTCTGCTCTGCGAAGCACAGCGCCTCTAATACGCACTCGCCACGCCCCCAGATACTATAACGCGCTCCTTCCTAGGCTACTAAAATAATATACTAGACTTAATATAAGCTAATACTAGTATATAAGCAACCTACCTTAGCACAGACTACGACCTAGACGGGTCCGACTATTTCCTATAGATAGTCCGTAGCGGATATAAGGCTATATCCCCGCCCTCTTATACTAAGTCTAGACGATAGAGGGAAGTCGATATTAATAAAGCCAGGAGCGAGACGCGGGCACGTTTCTATAGCTCCCCGCCCGTCGCGGGCAACCCAGAAGCTATTAACGAGGCAGTATAATACCTTACCGAGGAGCTATATAAGATAGCTGACTTCGCGGTTCCGCAGCGAGGAAGCTGCGGCTTACAAACAAGCCTGCAATAGGACCCGGCCACAGGGGCGGCGACCAGGAATCTAAAGACCACCCGCCGCCACTATCAAAGGACAAGGAATCAGGCGGACTAGCGACAGCTCCGCGAGGCGGCCGCGGCAGTACGCCGCTGCGTCTTCGAGGCTCGTAGGAGAGCGTTCCGCGAATATACCCACGATGCCTCAGCCGACCCAACGAAGCTATGGAGGTTGTTGAAATGGGGCCGCCTCCGCAGCGGCCTCGCACCCGAGGACGCGCGGCTTCTAACGCTGCGGGACGGCACTGGGGGCACCGCGAGCACGTATAAAGAGAAAGCAAGAGTGCTTGCGGACCGCTTCTTCCTAAAGCCCTGGGCCGTAGCCCCGTCGGGGGCATAACCGGACCAAGCCACGGCATATAGCATCCCAATCCCGTAGCGTGTAAGCAGCGCGGACGTGGCGACGGCGCTGGAGGGTATCAAGCCCTGGAAAGCCGCAGGGGACAACGATATCCCAGCAGGGTTCCTGACGGCCTACGGCTCGTAGATCTACCACCCTATAGCAAGAATCGCCGACGCCTGCTTTAAGGCCGGCTATTTCCCGCGGCGATACCGAAGCACATGCATAGCGGTTATCCCTAAGCCGAATAAACCTCTGGACGCGAGGCGCACGGTAAAGGGATGGCGCCCGATCTTACTATTATATATAATCGGCAAGGTTATTAAGACGATCCTTACCAAGCGTATCGTGGACACAGCGGAGAAGCATAGCCTCCTCCCCGAAGGCTAGATAGGCAACCGCAGAAAATGATCAATGGAATTAGCACTCGCCGTAGTAGTAGAAGGAACGCGCGCAGCGTAGGCCCGCGGCGGGATCACCTCGCTCTTACAGCTAGACTTTGCCGGGGCCTTTAATACTATCGACCACCGCCACTTACTACACGACCTTTAACAGATAGGACTCCCCTCCTAGACTATATAACTTATTCGCAGCTTCCTCGAGGCGTGAATAACACAGCTCCGCTTCAATAACAAGACGTCTATGCCCTTCCCTATCCCGTCAAGGGTCCCCCAGGGATCCCCGCTCTCCCCGATCCTCTTCATACTCTTCATCTCAGGTCTATATAAAAAGCTATCCTCCTGCGAGGAGATAATAACTATCAGCTTTGCTAATAATACTAACCTACTCGCCTTCAGGAATAACGCTTAAACGACACGGCGCCTCCTCGAGGCCGCTTAGATAATTTGCTCCGAGTGGGCACTAGATAAGGGGATGACTTTCAAACCAGACAAGGCTAGCCTTCTCTACTTTATTAAAGCCAGAGCAGCTAAAACAGAGCAGGTATAACTCAGGGCCATAATTATTAAACTATAGTAGGATAGGCGGTTCCTAGGAGTTATCCTATAATATAAACTATTATAAGGACTATACCTAAGCAACCTAAAAGGCAAACTTAAACGCTAATAGCGGGCTCTTAGCATGATCGCAGCGAGCATATAAGGAATCTAACTTATAAATGCCAGGGTCATCTATTCGCAAGTCATCCAGATAATAATAACCTATAATGCCTCCTTTATTTATACTCTGACTAAGCCTAGAGGAAACCCGCACAGAATAGCACGCTCGCTCGCTACAGAGCAGCACCAGGGCCTTCGCATTATTATAAGAGCCTATTAAGCAACGCTAGGTCGCCTACTCAAGATAAAACTCATAGTCCCCCCACTTAACCTATATATAAATAAGAGATGCTAGAACTTTACAGCTAAGACCTTTTAGCAAGGCGAGGCCGCAGTAGTATTTAAAGCTAGTATTAAAGCAGCACAGTAGATCACAAGACGCCATTATAAGGGCGGCCACAGGCCGCTGACCTCCCGGAAACTAATAATAAAATTATAAGGATAAGCCAGAGAGTAGCTACGCTATAAGGCTAATAAGAAGAAGCTACGGGAGCGCATAATCCAGGAATAAGAAGACTAGTAGCATGACTAGGCCTCTAGCCTGGCTATACACCGGCTACAGGGCGGGGCCGCCGCTACGGAGTTTAACCCTAGCTTTAGGATATCACTCTTAAGAAAGGTATACTAACGCCTCATAAAGCACGAGAGCTCGGCACTCACACAGCTACGGACAGGGTACGTCAGTCTAAGATCATTCCTCTATAATCAGGGCGTCCCCGTAGCGCCTATGCCATTCTACTAATACAGCAGCGGTAAGGAAACAGTCTACCACATCCTAGCTAAATACGCACTCAGCCGAGACAGACCCGCTTATATCCCGCTACAGTCCTAATGCAATGCCATAGAAGCCCTATCATTACCTAAAGCAGCAGGTATACTTACTAGATAGTTCCTTAAGGACCGCAAGCTTAAGCAGTTCCGGCTAGCAGTATCCCTTTAAGAGCAACGGCTCCCCTATGAATAGAACCCGCTATATATAAACAGCTCGCGAGCGGCGGGCCCACGCCAGGCCAATCTAATCTAGCTAAACGTCCCTATACTAGCGTATACCCGCGGCCACTCGCTCTCATAATAACAGCAGCATCGCCACGACAGCGCAGCAGCGCCGCGGCGTCCTCTCCACGCTCCTCAGCAGCCTATAAGAAAAAGCAGCAGAGGCAACAACAGTTATAATAACTTAGCTAAACTCTTATCTATTACCTTAGAGGCATAATAGAGGCGTAGCGCAGACGCTAATATTCTTCTTCCTTATATTCCTTATTCTCTTATCTTTACTCCTCTCCTTTATCCTATATATAGGATAAGTCTAGCCATCGCGCTAGTTTTCACAGCACTGAATCCCTAGGGGACACTGTGATACCGTAGCGGCCACGCATATACCGCGCACGGGGTTTTCATCCTATTTCATAAGGTTTTCCCCCGAGCTACTACAGATAGAGGCACCGCCCACCCTATAGGGGGTCAGCGGAGTATAATAATAAATAAATAAATAAATATATATATATAACGTACTTGTACACCGAGTGGGCCATGTCACCGAGTGGGCCACCCCATCGCGATAATCTATTATTCTACCTTTAATGCCCCTTTTCTCCTCTAGATATTATAGAAACGCCTTATAAAGACGCTAGCATTAACTTAGTTATTTAAGCTATTTAAAATAATAAGTCTTTAAGTATTTAAAGCGCTATAAAGATCTATAATATTAGCTATATAACCCTTACTTACTAGCTTAGCAGCATAACTCCTCGATATAATAGCCCGCCTAACTTTATAAAATTAATAATATTAAAAGAGAAAGTAATTATTAAGAGGATATTTAACTTAGATTTATAATCTTGCTCTTTATAGATTAATAGCGTAGTTATAATAGCGAATCTTTTGCTTATATTACGTAACGCGGCACTAATTAGAGACTAATAGCCTTATCGCTTTATTATACGATATAAAGAGCTTAGAATATATTAAGTCTAGAGATATAATTATAAGAGAGCCTTATACGAAGATCTAGCCGCGATAAAGGCATGGTTCTCTCTTATGAAGAATATAATTGTGAAGTATAGTATTATAGACGATGATATTTATAATTTTAATAAGACTAGCTTTTAGATAGGTGTTATTTTAACTGGAATAGTTATAATAAGCTCTAAAAGGGTATTAAACGCGAAACTAATATAGCCTAGTAATTAAGAATAGGTAACTGTGATTTAGGGCGTTGTAGGGACTAGTTATTATATTTCTTTATTTATTATAGTTATAAGCTAATATTACTTTTTAAGCTAGTATAAAGATAACCCTCTACTACCTAATTAGGTTATTATAACGTCTTAAAATAACTAGATAATAAATAAAATTAGTTTAGAATAGATTCGGCATTTTAAGAAGCATACTTAATCGCGCACAGTTAGCAAATATCAGCTCCTTATGCTAAATAGCTACGAAAGTCACTAATCTATTAAATTCAACGATTATTATAAAGAGAAGGATATTATTCTATTTTATATACCTCCTTATTTATCTTATATACTCTAGCTACTTGATGTTAGCTGTTTTAGGCTATTAAAGAAAGTATATAATCAGGAAATCGAGGAGAGGATATAGGTAGGTATAACCCACATCTTAAAAGAAGACTTCTTTCTAGCGTTTTATAAGGCATTCTAGAAGGTAATTATAAAAGAAAATATCCTAGGAGGTTTCTGAGGCTTAGGGCTTTTATCTTATAACCTAGAATCTATTCTTTTAAAGCTTAACATAAAGTTTAAGATGTTAATGCCTCTAAGCATCTCCTTTAGCCTGCTTAAGCCTTAGACTTCCTAAATGCTAATAAATACTAATAAGGCTCTTATATAAAAAGCCTTATTAATATATTAGATCTCTTATTATTAGGGAAGCTTGCTGATATTAATTTTAAATAGTATTAGTTACTTAGCGAAAAGTATAATAATTATTATATATTAGATAGCTCTTTTAAAAGCAGAGGTTAAATTACTTCGAGAGGTAAATAATATACTAAGCCGTTATTAGAGAGAGAAAAAATAACGCCTTAGGCGAAGCAGAGCTATAGCTTTATTTAAGGGTAATATTTAAATTACCTAGAATAAGGCTAAAGTATAAATAAAATAGGAAACATAGGAAAATAATAGTTAGAAGCCTTGTATGGAAACGAAGCCTCGGCGCTATAAAACGTGTAGAAATGCCGGATATAATGCGAGAACTTATTAGATAGTTATTTTATCTGCTAATAAAGGTAATAGCGATTAGGTTTTTTTTTTTTTTTTTTTTTGTTATTGAGTAATTTGCTTGAATTAATGGATTATCGCGATGAGGTGGCCTACTCGGTGATATGGCCCACTCAGTGTACAAGTACGTTATATATAAATTATATAAAAATTAAAATACTACAAAAATATTAAATTAAATTAAAAAAAAATTATAATTCTTTAAAATAATTATTTATATAAAATATTTAATTAAGAAAATATTATTTTTATCTTGAAATTAAAATAGATTAAGATTTAATTTATATAATTTATAATTACTTTTTATTAAATAAAATATAAAAATATAATATAAATATTTTTATATAAAAATAAATTTAATTATTATATAATAAAGCCAAGTGTCTCGGTCTTGACCTCCAAACTCGGCGGGCTCTGCCGCCGCTTTTGGCGGGTTCGACCGTTGGGGGCGTCCGCGGAGCTCACGCCCTCCCTGCCCCGTCTCTCTTCGGGCGGACGACTTGAATGCGTGCGGACCCCTGCCAGAGCTCAGGAAACATGCTGTTCCGTTTGTCAGACGTTCGTAGGCTGCGGTCTCGTCGCCCTAGCTGTCGAACATTTAAAAGAGCCGCCTTTCCAAGTCGTCGCTCCTGGACTTCCTTGTCTCTCGAACCCCCCTCCAGCGGCCCCGAGCCTCCCTCCGTGCTTATACGCCCGTCTGACTTTCGGTTTCTCTTTACATATTTCTGGCTCCATCTACTATGACCTTACATCATGAGATCCTACACACTCTTCAGCATGCCGCAGAGAAGCGCCTCAAAGCTACGCAGGCCCGCAAAGCGGCTCAGACGAAAACGCTGGGGTCGGGAGGCTACCATAATATGCAACGGCAGCTGAACAAGACAAAGTTCCTCAGTCCTATAGATGCCGATACCACCCAGGCCAACATCTATTACATTAAGAAGAGATTCATGAGGTACCCTTTATTTTAAGACTTCGTCCAATAACACCTACTGACTGTTCGCAGATTCTGCCATGAGAAGAAACACGGGAGTTGGAAGAAGGCGATCCTCAAACGATACTGCGACAAAGGCTTGATCATGACATTCCTTCACTGGATCTGCGAGACGTACCTTCTGCCGAGACGCAAACGCTCGAAGAGGAAAACCGTCAACCAGTACTGGCGAGACTTCAAAATGCTCTATCGACGGACCAACAAGGGGAGGGTAGTCAATGCGAACGACTGTGAGGAGATCCGTAAGGTATCTGTTCAGTGACATTCCTTGATTCTCTAAAGTTTGGGGAACTAACCGTCTGGAGTACATCAATGGCCACTTGAAGGACAAGTTCGATCTCGACACTCTCGCCAAATGCAAGCCTGTGATGGGCGTTGACGATCTCCTCCTGGGACTCACGCATCACTGGTCCCGGGATACGAGCATTTTCCCTACCGAGGACGATCGCCTTGATCTGCCAGCGATAATGCTTTTTCAGGCGTACACCGCGTGCCGACCGGCAGAACTGGTCGATGGAACCAAGAGCAGGGGGGGCAAAGATCCCCTGCAGGATGATCCTGACGATGAGCATGCGGATGCCCACATGCTTGATGTTGACCTTGGCGCTGATTCAGAGAGGAGAAAACATGCATCCCAAAGGAAGAGCCGCCGTCAGACCCCGGAATGCAGCCTCAAACACGAGTCAAATACCGAGCCAGACTTAGACGAGGCTGACCTCGATGAGGCTCTGTTCAATGACGAGGACAAGGACGACAGCGATGCGACAAGCGATACCGACTCCAGCAGTGATAGTGGTGATGAAGATGAGAGTGAAGACGATCTACGAGACAAGATCGGCGCGGGCGAATATACTGTGACTGAAGACGACGAGCCCATCCGGAAGCACAAGGCTCTTTGCTATGAGGACATCATCCTCTGGATCGTCAAAGATCCCAAGAGAGGGGGAAGGGATGTTTTGGCCATGGAGGTTCACTTCCGGCACCACAAAGGCGCGGATAACAAACCAAAACCGTATGTTCTCGCCACTGATGTCCAGCCCGCCGCACAGGGTCTCCTTCTCACCGTCCGTGCAGTACCATCTTCTTATTTCGCGAAAACCCTCTTCCGATCTTCTGTCCCATAAGCCACATCCTGGCACGCGCTATTCGAGACGACGCAGTTCAAGTAGATGGGTTCAGTCACGCCAAACCCTTCTTCTCCACCAATCTCAGCAAAATGGCGGCCAAGGTCCACTGGAAGCCATCGAAGCTCAAGACACCGATATTCCGACGATCTGTACGGACCGCTGCTGGGTGGATCAAGTCGAAGACGGAGCCTATGAAGTACTCGACATACGCATTCTATCTGGATCGCATCGGGTTAGATCTGGGATCCGAGGAGAGATGGACGTCGTATTGTATGCGGCGTGGCAATTGTAACGCTATCCTTGGTGTTGCTCCAGATGGTGTTGTGGACCAAGTCATGAGACATGATCCCATGACGGGCTGCGTGCAAAACTCCTACCTGAACCGCCGAGTTGGATTCAACACCCAGGATGCGTTCCTCGAAAGAGACCCCTCGGCTGACGGTCTGACCAAGGCTTTCACACACATGAGCATCCGATGCAACCCTGAAGTTCCAAAGGAGATTCCGAAAACCGAGTTGGACAAGTTGCCTCCGGATCCTGAGATTGTCGACCTAACAAGGCGGGTCAAGCAGCTGTCGATGCAGATCAAATACGAGCACAGGTTCATTAACGCAGCTCCGGAGCACGTTCAGAAGGACTATCGACAGCTGCAGCGAGATCTGAAGAATGCCGAGAAGGCGTTCAGAGACGATATGACCAAGGTGTACCAGGAAGCTTGCCGCAGACGTATCCACAACGAAGAGTTGGAGCGGCAACTGAGCGGGACGGTTGCCGAAGAGAAAGCCGAGCCTATCCTTCAACATCACCTAGAAGAACGTACTCAAGTATCAGCCCTCATGTGCGATTTCAGAGTAGATCTCAGCGAGCAAGAGATCACGGACCGGAAAGTCTCTGCGATCGACAAGTTGGTTTGTCTGGCCGCTCGTCGCGAGATACGTCCGCCGAGGTCATTGCGGGTCAGCAGTGAGAGTCGTGAGAGCACCCCCAATGAGGAGAAGTCTGCGCCAAAGATTGAAGAGATTCCTCTTGTCTTGGGCAAGACACAATGCATATATTGCGTTGGAAACGAGCAGCTGCCGCACGCGGACCGTATGCGTACTTTTAAACGCGTTTCCCACATGATGGACCACGTCGAAAATGTCCACCTAAGGCATGAGCCTGCTGCACCGAGCTTTTTTTGTCGTCACCCTCGATGCAAGCATTTGGGAGACTTTTTGACCAGCTTGGATCATTTCAAGAACCATGTTCAGACAATGCATGGCATTAAGCTCCGAGAACGGCATTGATGAATTGCTAAGGGCCTTTTATGTTGAGATAAGATAGGGATCCATTTACTGTACAGTACTGCGAAATGCGTTATCTGTTGTATTCATCCCCGGAAAAATAAACTTCATAGAGATTGTCGTCGTGGCGCCATTTGAAAATTGTTATGTCAAGATGACTATCGTATCGGCATCAAGCACTGTCGAGCAGTAGGGCTCTGGGTTTCCGCGTCGTGCTGAGTTGTTGGCATCTGTTGAGCGCCGGAGAGGAAGCCCCAGCACACCCACGCGCGAAACGCCCGCAAAAAAAGATATCAGGTACGTCTCAGTCGTCTGGGTAATGTGATATTGGTACCTACATGGTGCAGTCATATTACTGCACAATCAAATCAGAGGTGGTCAAGGGTAGGTTCGAGGGTCAACGTAGGAGAACAGCTGGCGTCCAGACAGGGTGAACATAAATGACTCAATTGTGGTGGCTGGTACTGTACTGAAGCAGTAATGTATGTACCCATGTTGCGTTGCAATTTGAATATGAACCAGAACCAGCAAACATAAGCTTGTACGAGAGGCGTTATCGCAAGTGATGCCATGCGCTGCGACTAAAATAGTGCCTGCTCAAGGGCATTGCTTCCCTCACGGTGCTGTGCAGGTCAAATCGCCCAGAGCCACCCATCGTGCTCCACTTTTCTGGTTGTATTAACACAACCGAAGAGCACCAATCACGCCAGAGACAACACAGCAGGATCTATATAATCCTCTATACGCAGGGCGGCGGCCGCTGGTGCCATCCCAGCACTTGGAGAGGTAGGCCTAGCCGCGGACACTTCCTGAATGTTGCAAATTTGTTCAGCACCTCGAAGATAGAGGATTTCTTCTTCTTGCGTCATCAAAGCGTCTCCCAACGATAACCCGTGCCCTGGGTTTCCAGGTTCTTCGATGCATGGTACGTGTCCGGCTCCTTTTTCTGAGCCGTTGGCGTTATGGGCACTGGTTTGCGGGAGCAATGTAGGGTCCGCCACGGGCTGTTCTACGCCGGCCATAATTGGTCTAGGGTCATAGAAGCATGACGAGGGTAGGTCACCGTAGCGAAATAACTCACCTAGGCTTTTGGCCCTAATCTCGCCTTCATCTAACGTCTCGAGAAGGAGCCTGCGGTCTAGCGGAATGCCATACCCCACGAGATTGGCAAGCATGTCCGATAGGCCGCTAAGATCGTTCTTCAAGGACGGATACTTGGCGTGGATATCCTTGATGAATTGTGTGATATCTGGTGGCTTGAGTTGGCGAACGCTAACGCTCAGTGTCAGAAGCAGAAGTATCGCGATCTACACCATCTCCATGACCTACTACTCGTCATTTAGTCGGGCAGGCAGAACCGAGAAAATGCCGCATCCAAAGTCTTGCTGTAGTTGGTGCCAGAATCTATTTTTTAGCATCTCGCATTTCCATTTGCTCTGCAAGGAGCCGGTCGAACACCCTTCCGTCCGGGCCTTGGGGAGCACAGCCCTGGCAAATACGACGCCGAGGGACCCTCCCCATTGCTCCGGGGCGGCTTTATACTTGTAGAAAAGCTCTGCGATCCATGAGCGTTCAAACCTAGCTTTTGCTGTTTTAAGGATAACATCCGCGTTTAATTCCTGGAAGTAGCATCGGACCGAGCAAATATCGTCAATAATCTCCTGTTCGGATGCGTTCTCCACTCCATGGACTACTTTCGGCGGCTGGGCCCGATACTGGAACATCGTGTCTCTCGCTGCAGTGAGATCTTGCTGGATCTCCAGCAGAATTTTTGGCGACGCCAGTTCTTCGATTGCCTTCCGAGCGGTGGCTTTGGCTTTGTCGTAACGTCGTGTACTTTGAGCGTTTGGCTTGGCAGCGGCGAGAGGCTTTCTCAACTTGGGGGGGCGCTTTCCTTTCGCTGAGGCATGCCTTCCCTCTTCGCTGCTGGTATCCACAGGCCCCCGTTCATCCGCATCGATGTCAATGGGACTTCCGAAATCCTCATTGCTCGTGAATGCAGGCGTTTGAACTTGTAGATTAGCGTTCGGTGGTAGATTAGCGCTATAATTCGAGTGTCCCGTCTGGGCATCGGCATCGGACCGATCGACAGCGCAGAGCGCAGCTGGCGACAGCGTGTCCGCTGGTGTAGCCAAGGCCTTATGTACTTGGCTGCCAAAGACAGATCGGATGTTGGATTCAAGGCAGGGATTTTGCTCCAAGAGCTTTCGAACTTCAGAGCGGCGGAGCGTGATGGAGCGATCGATTAAATCCCAGTAGCAACGAATGTCTAAGAGACTCAGCTGGCTGAGTAGATCGTCAAGGGATTTGGATTTCGTAGACATTGGTAGATGCTAATAGACACGCAGGAGTCGAAGGACAATCACCAGTCACAACCGGACCTGCAAACTGAAAGAGAGCAAGAGGGTGGCTAGATGGTGGCAGGCAGGGTTTAAGTATGGCAGGGTAGTTCGTGTTTCGACTTCGGGAGGTGTCTTGCCATTGACGTAGGTGTTTGCGGCAAATGGGGCCACAAAGTCGAGAAGAACCGAGCATCGCAGGAAACTGACGGGGGACCCCTTGGGTACCCAAAAATTCGCCCTTTGTGTTATTCAAAGGCCCTTTATGGATGTCTGTTAGAGGACAGCATTCAACGGCCACTTGTGGGGGGTGCATGTTAGTGTACTTGGTGATCACAGTAGACACACTGTGTTAGCTAGATGTGGGGCGGATTTCAATGGGTTGCGGACTGTGGTTTTGGCCGACTCTGTATGTGCAATGACAGCTTCCTCTACAATGTGTCTGTGTTATTCTTTGAAAGAGGAGGGGTACTTTGAGTTACTTCAGTGTGCCAGGCGCCCCACAATTAGGCCCTTTGTTTTAAGCGCTTGAGCATCTATTATTCGTTCTTTGATGTCAGGGCGACTTCGTACTCTGAAGTATCGACGAATAGGCTTAGTCTCACAGTGCCAGGATAAGCAGACTGGTACATTCACCTGAACCTAGCAGTACCTACCCTCGCCTTTGGCATCATGGCCCTGGCGTCTGCTTTGAAAGGGAGTGCTTCACAAAGAGACTACAGGTGCAAATGGGTTTCCACGTGATGTCTATGCAAATATGTTGGAAGAACGTGGAACTTTCCTTTGTCCACTACTGTACTACACGGTGACCCCCTAGAGAAGAGGCACCGCTGCGAGGTGCTCAAGTTTGCCATTATGGACGAAACAGTAAACGACTCATCCAGCGACGCCGCGAACCTATCTCAGAATAGTGACGAGTCCGATGAAGACCAGCCGAATCATGCCGATCCGCCCATCAGAAGCCGACTACAGCCGACCGGAAGCTTGTTATCCTTCGTGTCATTCGCCGAATAGGACCAAAGCAGATCCTACGACGACGAGCCCATACTCTGCTATAGCTTAGAGTGGAAGCTCTCTGCCAAGAACAGAAGACAAGTTAGAGAGTCTGAGACCAATATAGCGATATCCCCTAAGGACCTTTGGAAACACGTCTTACGACGAAAGGTGGCCGAAGCAAGTGCAAGGAAGCCATGGCGAAAGGAGAAGACCGTCGTAGTTCTCTCGATCAACACACGCCCGGCAACCAAGGTAACAAAAGAGTACTCCGAACTGGACGTCAACTGGAGATTCATTGCCGAGCAGCTGCAGGAATGGACGAAGCATCTAACGGACGGCAAGACGGTCAACATCATGATAACATTTCACTTTGAGGGGGTGGAGCAGGGCAAGACTGGCAGAGGAGGAGCAACGGCCAATCAACAAGCAGATCTGGATGCCCGAACTGTTGGTTTAAGTCGAGGAGCGTGTATCCAGAAAGCTTATGCTTTCGCGCGCTGTCCTGGCCCTGCCTGTACGAACCAGTCCGATCACTGCTGGCAACATGAAGGAAGGCACATCATGCTGCGACCACATCATATAAGGATCCTTGCCGATCATCTTCTCGCTGGGCACACTCTGAATGTGCATGAAGATGTCCCTGAAGAGTTTCGGCGGCTGGTTATAGCGGATGAACGCGAGCGACAAGAGAGGCAGCAGAGAGAACGCACCGCAGTGCGGCGTTCGAAGCGAAGACGAAGAGATTCGAGCGGCTCAATCATTGAGACAACCCTTTGTCATCGCTGTAGTCTTACTGACACCCAGTCGACCCAGCCTCAGCTGGTGTTCCCAACAACTCCCATCCTTGAGTCAGATATATCACGCGAGGACGCGGTTGAGCGCTATACGCTTTGGCAGCAGTCTCGAGTGAGCACTGAGAAGCAAAAGAATCATTATCGCAATGCCGAAATCTTGACTTTGGAGCGGTGTTGGGATCTTGATCTCATTGCGAGCAACCAGCAGTGGATGTTCAACCTCTACAGAGAGAACGACATACCTGAAGGAGTGGCGTGGCACTACGTCTGTGATGTGAAGCATTTCTTGAAGCTTCAACAAGGATCACAGAGCATGTAAGGCTGCAGCAAGCGACAATTTTGAAAAGGTTACATTTTATTTACTCTCAATCTTCCTTAATTTCGATCTGTGCCTTCTTGAAGTGTCCACGCGCTACCCGTTTATCCATACCCATGATCCTAACCTGCATCAATAAATATGACTTGAGATCGCCTTGAATGAGATCTCCATCTACTTGTGACCTTTCCCTGATGCGGTTCTTGATGGAACCGAATAGATACTCAATGGGGTTCAAGTCTGGCGAGTAGGGTGGCTGATACTCTAAGATGACACCAGCGTCGCTGATTGCCTTCTTTACCTCTGGAGTGAAGAAGTGGAATGAAGCATTGTCCATGAAGATGACAGATCTAGGCTCTGGATATCTCCCGCAGAATGGCAGAAGATTCATCAAAAAGGCGCCGACCTTGTCTGCATCTGTACTTTGCTCGTACACTTCACAATAGATCACGCCGTCTACGGTGTACGCCGGGAGAATCTGAACTCTCGTCCCTCGATGGAAGCGCTTGACCTGAACCGGTGTTACGCCTTTAGGGGCATAACCACGGTTGAGTATTGCAATGCCACGGTCGCAACCGCTCTCATCAATGAAGACCATCTGCTCAGGCTCATAATGTGATCTTCGCTCTGAGTAATCATCCCGTAGGTCTTGATTGCGCTCTTTCGCGATGTTTTGTGTGACCTTTTTAGTCCAGTTCACTCGCTTGAGCGTCCTGCCAAGGGTCCATCGCGAGAGACTCACTCCGTATTCCTTTCGCAGGATGTCGGCCATCTGCTGTTGAGTGGTGCATGGGAACTTCTCAAGATGGTTCCGGACAGCAAGCCACATGTTCTCTGTTACTTCCCTTCGACGCCCCCGGGGCTTGGGCGCATCGATCGTGCCATAACGGAGGATGTTCGAGCGCGCTTTTCGTACGGTTCGTGTCGTACAGGGACCAATGCTCGTTGCTATAGCGGTGTCGGTGATCTCTACCTTCCCCTCCAACTTACTCTCAATGATGCTCTGAAGAGCCTTACGCTGGTCGTTAGACAATCGTGGTGCCATTCGGGAATGTTGACAAGATCAACTTTACGTATATTGCAGCACTGCGCAGGTCTGGATATCATGTCTGCCTTGGACGCCCTTCATTCACTTGAGCAGAGGAGGCCGCGTAATCATCTTTCATTGTAACATCCTTTGAGCCAACTTCGGACGAAGTGTTATCCCTGGCTACCAAGTAGCTGAGGTCCTTTGAGAGTGTACACAGTCCAAGTACCCAGTGTGTAGCACTGTCAAAAGACTCCACTATGAAATGCTCAAACATTGTAAGAGAGGAAGCTGTCTCTGCACCTAACAGTAGCCGCTGAACCATTTCGCGAGAGGCAAACGGAGAGGAGAAGACATACCCTCGTGTTCTTCTTTCTGCCTTGGCTTGGCCCAGGCTTGGCCCGATCCATGGCCGTTCTGCACGAACGTTGTCCTCAGGTTGTCACGGGCCAAGCGCTGGAGGCTCACGTGCCAGGGCACGTGAGCCATGACAACGACATCAGACATTCATGAAACGCAAGGAGAGGCTAATCTTGCTCCTCTTTTCGCGGTGGTTCGTGCTCAGAGAGAAGAAGACATGTGTTTTGCGCATGCTGGTTTCTGAAACGTATGTAGAGCCATGTGAGCTCTTTGTGGCGGTTATCCACACAGTGCAGCAGTGCGATAACACACACATTGTACTTTGCTTCTTGACAAAAGTGACAAAGCGATAAGGCCACTTCAGGGTTATAATAACAATTTCGTGGTGGAGTTGGGCTACAGTGCTACACACTGTGATAAGCAGCAAGGGATAACACTTTAGTCTAGATTTAGCACGAAGGATGTTAGAATGAAGGATCATTACGTGGCTCCGTCTTTGTCAAGTGAAAGAGAACAAAAGACAACTTAGAGAAAAGGCTATTAATAGCCCTTGATCGCTTCTGAGATTAGTCTCTCGCGGGGCGGCTGGCTACTAAAGTAACTCCACGTACGTCATCTCTTTCAAAGAGCACCATATAGACATTGTGCTGCAGAGGAAGCTGATATAACTGTAACTGTATCTCGAGAGTCATGGATCTGTTACAGCCAGGCTATGAGCCCTGCAGAATCGCTGAATATGGCCCCGCAGCACCAAGTCCATTATGGTATGTTCTATCTTGGGGAGGGCTGGAAACAGCCACAGGCCTAGAACTGGGCCTCTCGATTTTTAGAATTAAAGGAGTCCCCATCTCCTGTCAGACGTCGATATGTCCGCGCAACTGCAACCATGGCAAATCCATCCCATAAAAAGCGAGATCGGACGAAAGAGAACTTCGCTAAGTCATGCAAGTCAGGTGCAGCACGATTCAACAAGCTGAATCAGAAGTATGGCGCGCATATTTATCTCCAAGTGCAATGGAGAGGGAGATACTATGAGTATATCTCCGACGACAAAGACCTCCGCTGGCTAAAGATCAGCAAGGAACTTGAAACAACCTACCCGTTGCCTGTTCAATGGACACCAGCAACCTTCATGAGACAAGATGGCGACACACTGGAGGGCTCTTCACCAAATGAAGATTCTGACGGGCCGAGTAGCTCGTGCGAACATCAGAACGTCGTAAACTCGTCTCCCTCAGATCTGGAGCAATCGGATAAGTTGTAAAGCCTTGCACTGAGTGCCGCTTGTTTCTCCACAGAGTTGTCGTATGAGTCCTGTGTAACCTTGCGCCACTATTTTGCTGGCGATCTGGCTGGGGCAGCCCTTCACTGCTCAAATCTTCGCTGGGCAACTCCAGATTCAATCTGGAACCTAGGCTGATACAGCCTGGTCCGAAATGACAGTCCGCTTCGTCAGTCAAGAATAAATGTTAGAAGCACCCATTTCTGGACTAACACACATGGCAAAGACAGTGTGAACAAATGTGGAGCCCCGCCATCTCGTGTATATATGGCACACGCCGCCCTGCATCGTCCTTTGTTACGTATTCAAGCCGCCCTTCATGAAATCCCACAAGGCTTGTTGTCGAGCTGATGCATCGCCCACGTGATTATCCAGACATGTGAGTCGCTCAAAGACCCATTTTTGCTACCATGGAAGACCGTGGAAAGTGGTGGAGGGCAGGGAGCGATGGTCTCGCACCTCGTTCCAGCTCTCGACACTTCCTGTTGCGACTAGCTTCTTCATCTGCATAAGATCTGGTGATCCTGCGTCATGATGAATAGCGAGGCTCGCGATGCAAGCCAGTGGCTGTATCATGATGATGTGTTTAGCTACGCAACTCCTATTCCAGTAGACCTTGCGGATCCGGATCATTCAAGCCAGAGACAAGGCCGACGAGCAACCTGCGAGCCGTACACGATTATGTGGTCGCTCTGTAAACGAAAGTCCAGACTTGACAAGCTTACTGAAGGCGCAGTACAGAATATCGAGCAGTACCCCAGCGACTTTTGGGACCAAAGTTTTCGTTCCGAGATCGAGGCCATCGTAGCAGAGAAAAAGCTGAACGACACCCACGAGCCCGACGAGACCAGGTTCATGCTCTCCATCAACGCACGAGGCGTAAGTAAGATACCTCTGCGGTCGCCGGGGCTTGAGATAGACTGGAGAGGTGTGGAGAAGCAGATCGACGACTGGTCACCTCTTGTTCAAAACGGCAAGTCTTTGACACTCCAGATCACCTTTGTCTACAAGGAAAGTGCTCGCTTGGAATCATCGAGGTCGGTCCGCCGCGGCAGGACTGCGACGATTACACAGCTTAACGAGCGAGCCGCTATCCACAATGACCATGGCGCAACGGACGAGATTCCGATCTGGGAGCAGGTTTACGACATTTTTGAATGCCCGGGATCGGGCTGCGATATAGGGCCGTACTGCTGGCTTAACGAAGCTACTGGTGTCCGATATCCCGTGTCGACAAACACACTGCTTCGACTTGTAGAGTACGTGGAGAAGGGAGGCACGATAAGAGAACACCGCGATGTCCCGAAGCACCTTCAGAACGAGATTATGGGCCCTTCTAAGAAACGAAAACAGGCTGAAGGCCCTCAGATCAGCGTCACGAATGTCATGCCTGGGGCAGAAGCCGCACCTCCAGCAAAGAAGCTCAGAATTGCGGGGCCACGAGATAAAGCTATCGATCGCTATCGTGATTTGCACTGTGAGCAGGTTGTCGACCTTGGTTGGAAAGAAGAGTTCCACGCTATCGCCAGTCTTACATTCGAAGCGCGCCTCTCTCTTGATCGGCTATTTGAGGCTCAGGAAGAAGAGGCAAAGTTCTTCATCTCCCAAGGCATCTCAAGAGGTATTGCGTATCAGTGGGTAAGCATGGTCGACAAGTTTGAAGAACTAGGAAGAGAAGAGTAGAACTTTCGTTGTATACTGCAATGTGGTTGTTCACTTGCCCGAGTCGTGCGCTTTCAGTATGAAGTCTTTTCTGTGACAGCGTAGCGCCTGTCTTGGAGTCACGCTCAAGGTTCTACCTTGTAGCCAAACTTTGTGCCATCATATTGAAAGTGATTGCTTCACTGAGATTAATCATGTCTTATCTGTTTGCAACTAGTTGGACTGAAGAATCAGGCATATTCTATTGTGATACCAGAGTGACGAAAGTGACCCTCAGCACTCTCACGCTTGGCCCCAACTTGATGTATGCACCATTTCAGAAACGTCGCGAACGAGATTCCAGCCTCTCGATGATACCACTCTTGCCTCAGTAAGCTCTTCACTTCGCCAAAGTGTTCCTCTATGGGGTTGAGGTCTGGTGAATACGGTGGAAGGAAGAGAAGCTCCACGCCTGCAGCAGCACAGAGCTCCCTCAGTTTCCATTCACGATGGAAGCTCGCATTGTCCATCACCAGAACGGATTTGGGCTGGGGAAAGCGCCCACAATGACGCAGCAACTGTCTAATAAAATCTTCAAAAATCGCATGGTCTGTCGAACCCCGAAAAATGCGTGAAAGGACGAGCCCATCTTGGCTCAACGCAGAGATGAATTGGTGTCTGCTCTCTCGTTTGAACTCTGCGACATGGACTGGGGCTGTCCCGCGAGGAGCCCATCCTTTGCGACGCTGAACTCCTAAAGAATCACAGCCGCACTCATCGATGAAGATCAGCTGATAGGACTTGTATCTTGACAGCTTATGATGATAGAGGTGCCGCAGGAGGGAGTTCCTCTGTTGGGCTACCCTTCGTGTGACCTTGTGAGACCACTTCTTTCTCTGCAGAGCGCGCGTTACACTGCTGGGCGAAACAGTCACATCAAACTCCCTACGAATGAAGGATATCATCTCGGAGCGATACATGCATGGTCTCCTCAGCAGCTCATCGCATAATGCATCGAGCATACATGGCGTGATACTTCGCTCGCGACCGGTTCGATTCGGCGGGGACCGTGTTGAGCCAAACCGGCGGTAATTGGATCGAATCCTTCGGATAGTGCGCTCACTACATCTTACATTTCTCGCTATTTTACGTGTCGAGTTCTCAACCAAGAGAAGAGACCGTATCTGCTCGTGTTTCGATTTCGGGAGGTGTCTTGCCATTGACGTAGGTGTTTGTGGCAAATGGGGCCACAGAGTCGAGAGGAACCGAGCATCGCAGGAAACTGACGGGGACCCCTTGGATACCCGAAAATTCGCCCTTCGTGTTATTCAAAGGCCCTTTATGGATGTATGTTAGAGGACAGCATTCAACGGCCACTTGTGGGTGCATGTTAGTGTACTTGGTGATCACAGTAGGCACACTGTGTTAGCTAGATGTGGGGCGGATTTCAATGGGTTGCCGATTACTTTTTTGATCGTTGAAAGCGGACTGTGGTTTCGGCCGATTCTGTACACAAGTCATTGTTGCAACAGAACTTTAGCACTGTGCTTAGCACCGGGGTATGACATTAAGGTTCTGCAGTTGGAGTGCGTGTCCCCTAAAATAGTCAATACAAGCAATGATTGCAGGCCTACTGTATTGCCACTCAGACTCCTCCTGTATTGTGGTTTCAAAGCCGCCGTGCGACCAGACGCTGGAAAAGCGTCAAGCTGGTGCTTAACTCAGGTAACTATTTAGTTATGTGAGCCCCGTCATAGAACCAATTTAGCTACTGTACCATGGAAGAGTATGGAATGGCGTGGAAGGAGCAGGTCGGCGTCCTCGCCATTTGGCTGGCGTAGCTTGGCATGGTCGAAATGTGCCGTTGGCGTGAGATTCCCAGACTGTGAGAGTCTCGTATCCCAATCAATCAGATTCAATTCTATGATCAACTCTAGATACAGGACGTAGCGCAAGGAGCGGAAAGAGGAGCAAGATTAGCCTCTCCTTGCGTTTCATGAATGTCTGATGTCGTTGTCATGGCTCACGTGCCAGGGCACGTGAGCCTCCAGCGCTTGGCCCGTGACAGCGGGGGTCCAAGAATGAGGACATCCGATCTAAATATAGGAGGGGAACGCGGCTGAGTCAACGCAGTGCCGGTATCACACCTTAGCCTAGATTTACTTCATCACGAAGGATGTTTAAAGGATCATGACAGTATGTGGTTCCGTGTTCACAAGCGAAAGGTACCACCAGCCTCTGACTCCTAGCGCTGTAAGACTAAGCATGTTCCATCGATGCTTCGAGAACTCAAGAAAGGCTACTGATAGATCTTAATCGCTTTGTTCTGAGATGAGTATATTGTGGGATACCTGGGTACAGCATTGGACGAGAGTAGCTCCAAGGACGTCATCTCTTTCAAGGATCAACATAAAGACATTGTCCTCTGTCACCAGGACCCAGGCTGCGACCCCTGCAAGACCCACAGCACTAAGTCAATCTTGGTCAAATCTATCTTTGGGAGTGCTAGAAACAGCCTCTGGCCTAGAAATGGGTCGGTCTCGTTCTCATACTAAAGGAACCGCCATTCCAGCCAGGCATAGATAAGTCTGCGCAAGCGCAACCATGGCGAATCCATCTCACAATAAACGAGATCGAACGAAAGAGAATTTTGCGAAGTCATGCAAGTCAAGTGCAGCACGGTTCAATAAGCTGAATCAGAAGTATAACGCGCGCGTCTACCTCCAAGTACAATGGAGAGGCAGGTACTATGAGTATAACTCTAGTCAGGATCTTCGTTGGTTGAAGATCGGCAAGGAACTGGAAATAATATACCCATTGCCTGTTCAATGGACACCAGCAACCTTCGTGAAGGATAGCGAAACACCCGAGAGCTCTTTGCGAGATGAAGATTCCGACAAGTCAAGTAGCTTCTGCCATAATCAGAACGACTTTACCTCGTCGTCTTCAGATCAAGAAAAGCCGGATGGGGTGTAACGCGTATTCGGGGTGGAACAAAGCATAATCGCGTAAGAGCTGAGCAATGAAGACGGTAGACTTCAAGATTACCTTCCTCTTGAATTGGCTAGAGGACATCCACTATGCCGTTTCCAGACCCAGTGTGCTTCGAAGGTTGGGACTCGACCGGTGACGAATTAAAGCCTGCCAATCCTGATAGCTTTGCAAGTACTACATAAGCGATGAAAGCCGTGAAAACTGTCCCCCGGCGGATTACCGCTGGCCTCGATCAAATTATTGATTGCTACGATGACGTCTCTTCACCAATTTCTTTTCAAGAAAACCGCTCCGTCTGTCCGCCCTGACCAGAGCGTTGTTAGCGTTTGGTACGTAAACGAAGTGGGTAGGGTGGTTGCTAGATCAAGTGCAGCGGAGGGCAGGCAGCGGAGAGCAGGCAGCAACGATAATTCGCCATTAGGGAGCTACAGTACTTCAATTGATGCATCAAAAGAAAGGAGGCCTTCAGCTCGCTCTAGCCATGATATTGACAATAACCACCCTCGCACGGGCAGGCACACGGTCCCCAATTCAGCCTGCCTGATCCATGGTCTCTATGCCCTTCTCTAGTAGCACGAGTGTCTCACATGTCAACGGAGTCTGAGTTTGTCATTGCACTAACTCGACCAATCCAGACTCAGGGCGCAACAGTGGACCCACCCCTGACAGCTCGCTCTTTTCAGTAGCCATCAGCCGAGGTCGCGCTCGCCAAGCTACAGTTTTACAATTCGCCTCGCCACGGAACTGCCCTCGAGAAGGGATTTTGCGACACACGGGGGAACCAGCAGCGACACAGAGGGGAACCAGAAGCGACAGACGGGGGAACCAGAAGCGACAGACGGGGGGAACCAGAAGCGACAGACGGGGGAACCAGCAGCGACACAGAGGGGAACCAGCAGCGACACAGAGGGGAACCAGCAGCGACACAGAGGGGAACCAGCAGCGACACAGAGGGGAACCAGCAGCGACACAGGGAACCACAGGACTATTTGAGGCACAAAAAGCCGGCGGACTGATAGCGATGTACGAACCTGGCGATTTGCTACATCCAATCTATTGTCAGCGAGCCAAACCCTAACCATCACCAGCACCATGCCCGCCAGGCCAGCTGTAATCGGTCAATGAGGACTCCTCCACGGCCGTTAGAGCCTTTTCTTCATACATTTGGATCATCTCCAGCGTCGTGGGACAACGGGATCTGATTCGTACAATCACCAGAAATCGATTGCGCAATGCCTATTCCACAGCTCCTCGTATGGTGGGACAAAGTAGCCACCAGCCACGGCTGATGACACTCATCGCATAGAGAATGTTGCTTTTTCCTATGACGACTTAACGACTTGGTGTTCCAAGTGCGCCCACAACAGCGCGTCAGACCGCACGAGTGGGTGTTTCTCTTCCCAACCACGAGACTGCCACAGGATGAACAAGGCATGTGTGGAAGAGCTAGGTGCCTCGCTATGGAGCCTCTATGGAACGCTTCGTTGCAGTGTGGACATCTTCGATCAGCTTTTAAGTTCATATCGTGAAGCAGTGAGTTAAGGATTCTGATCAGCAGTAGGGCGATGATGAAAGAGAATAAGATGACTGAAGAGAGCACTGGGCACAATATAACTATCCTGCAAACCCATTGACCAAGTCTAGGTATGACAGACTCTTGCCGCACAGCATCTTATGTAACTGGTTCCGTATCAATTGCTACCGGTATTCCTGCTTAGACATGTTCAGCGAGGGTCGTTCTGCCGTATTTGTTCGCAACCTGACAGTAAAGTGCCGTAAGAGTGGGTCGTCTTCTTTGACAAACAAGCCTCTTAGTCGCACCTCCCTCCTCAAATTGAAAAGAGAGAGTTGCAGCCCGACCCCGATCCACGCTGTACGCCACTTCTTTCACTCCCCTTGCCCGACCCTGTTGGAACCCCTCATTGTCATTCTGCTCCATCGCCGCGAGAATCGCATCGCCTTCGGCCATACCATATCCTCCGGGGTGACTGTGAGATTTAGCGAAGGACGACACAATTGGTCTTCACAATAGTGGCTAAACTGTTTCGCAGGAAGGCGTGTTGCCCATAGGCGCAGAGCACAGGATGGAATGACAACGGCTATCTTGGTCTTGAAATACTCGTGCTTCCGAGCCGAGATGCAATGTCCTACGCCCAGATCTCACTTTCGCGGCCGTTGCATACGTGTTTGTGATTGCGTGGTGCGATGGACTTCGCAAGCATTACATTGCATTTGTAACGCGTAGAATTGGCGGAATTGGCACACCGTAAAGGTCGAGGTGGGGTCGCTAGCCTCTGCGGCCAAGCGCATCCGCGCCATCATGGACGGAGGCACGGGTGGCAGCTAACCTCCAGCAGATGTTCCACGGAGATGAGGAGCAGGCAGGCAGGCAGGCCAGTGCATCGTTCAGGTCTCGGCCACCAGTTTGTTCCCAGTGACTGATATACAGTGTAGACATCAAGGGTAGTGTAGTGTATCACCTGTGTCGCCGCTGGTCCTCTTATGTCGCCGCTGGTCCCCCATGTCGCTGCTGGTTTCCCGTCATCTACAACTACCCCTCCGTCAAGAATACGGTGAGTCATTGAAAGCAGTGACATAAACCGAGACAGGTTGTCCAGGTTCTGTCATAAAATGCCTGCTATTGGTTATCGCGCTACCTGGGTAATCCTGGCTGCTGCTCTCGTCAGTGCTCATCTGCCGTTCTTTCTTAGTCGTCATATTGGCTCCCTTCATCATCGTCGCATTGCATTGCATCTCAGGATTATTTCTCGCGCCTGTTTTCTCTACCATGGCAATTAAGGCCGATCGACAATGTCCTCACTGTAACGAAATGTTCCACAGAGGGACTTTCGCGAGGCATCTAGCTCTTCCACACCTGTCTTGCCAATCCTGTGGCATTATGCTGGTTGGGAAGAGAAGCGCTCACTCATGCGGTCTGACTCGCTGCTGTGGGCGAACTTGGAACAACAAGTCATTGAGTCGGCACAGGAAAAATCAACACTCTCTCTGCGAGAAGTGCCATCAGCCGTGGTTGGTGGCTACTATGTCCCATCATTCACGGAGTTGTAAAATAGCTGCTACTCAGCCAACTTCCGGTGGTTGCTTGGATCAAATGGCGTTTTCTCATGCTGATGCGACAGTCCGAACGTATCGAAAGGCGGCTATAGACACTATGTAAAAATTCAACACGATTGCTCGAGCGCTTCGGTTATTGCTCGAACAACCATGTCGAACAAATTGAATGAACACTGTGGTACAGCGACAAGGGGGGTCACCGGCAACAGCACAGGAGTCCCGAAGCGACATAGGGAGCCAGCAGCCTGCGACAACGAGAGCACCAGCGGCGACACGTAGGGGACTAGCGGCGATAATAGGGATCAGCAGCGACGGAGGGGTCCTGTGGCTTTCCGCTCGGCGGCGGGGCAATGAAAAGGACCCGCAGGCGCTTGAAGGAAAGCAGGTAGATCTATTAAAAGTCTTGCTGTTAAGCTGTCACAAGTATTGACATGAGATGTCTGGTTTGTCAGGGGTTCTGACGGCAAGATCGTTGACATCAAGGGTTTTGGCAGGCAAGGTCAATGACAGCAAAGACCCTAATAGCAAGCAGGCTAAAAATTACTCTCCCCTTGCCAACAGTGTTTTTGAGCACGGTCCCTGACAAGTGAGATTGTTGGCGGCAAGTGCGCAGGCTGGCCCAAGCAGGCTGGGAACGGCTCCAGGGCGCTTTTGGCTCGAGGTGTGTGAGAGTCTCGTATCCCAATCAATCAGATTCAATTTTATGATCAACTCTAGATACAGGACGTAGCGCAAGGAGCGGAAAGAGGAGCAAGATAAGCCTCTCCTTGCGTTTCATGAATGTCTGATGTCGTTGTCATGACTCACGTGCCAGGGCACGTGAGTCTCCAGCGCTTGGCCCGTGACAAGGTGCAGAGCAGTGCAAGCGTGTCCCTTAAAGGCTTCTGCCTAGTGTACATTGTCATGTAATTTTAGCCCATTACTGGTTCTATTTTAGGGAGCGTACTACGAACGTGGGCTGCACATGAGGAGTCATGATCCTGCCTTCTACTTTCGAGTCTTTGGCTGGTTTCTGTTTTTGGCCCCAGACACACCCTGACTTGCCTGAGTGTCCTCTAGCATGCCGACTAACTCTTTTCCAGATCCATCGCCTTAGGTACATATGTACAGTAACGAATTATTTGCAATACATGTAGAGCACCTTCATGTCAAGGGCGACTCCTACTTCCAAGATCCGGAGACTGTGCTCTGGCTAAGACCAGTCGCAACTTTTCTTGACAGAGCGCTGAAATGGGGCCGTGCCGGTGGTTGGCACTTGTGCAAAGCCAGCAGCCAGCAACCCTGGCTGACAGCAGCCATGTTGACGAAGTAGTGTCCTCTCTGGTAAGTAACTGCCTGACGTCATTTGGGTAACGTAATCTACCCCTTTCCCGGTCACACTCCCTACTCGGTCAAAAGTTTCCCACCCAGCCCCGACCTCGAGGCGAGATAAAGTGAGCAGAATAAACACGACACATTTGCTCCGAGCCAAAGTTACTCAGTTTAAGAATAGCTGTTACTGTACAGTACACCTACAGGCAGTATGCTCAAAAGACCTGCATTTACTGCACCGTGGCCGTGCACGCTGTCTTGGGACACTTAGCTCCTCTTCTATCTGCCGTTGGACTCGCTCCCCTTCTTGAAGCCTTCGCTTGGCCCGCTCATCTTCCTTTTCTCTCTGTTTCCTGACTCGCTGCTCTTCCCTTTCTCGCCGTATCTTGAACCATTCCTCGTTCTCTTGTCGCCGTCGCTCAGCCCGCTTTCTTCTTGTCGTCGCTTGGCCCGCTCCTCGTCCTTCTCCCGCCGGCGCTTGGTCCTCTCCTCTTCCTCCTCTCCCCGTCGCTTAACCCGCTCTTCTTCTCTCTGTCGCTTTATCCTAGACGTGCCCTCTGCAACCGATAGAGTCCCGCCGTCGCCAATGTACTCACGACGCGATTCTTTTCTCTGCTTTCGCCGCTGGTTTCTGACCGTAGATGCCGGTTTTCGTCGGCAAGGAGGGCGGCACTATGCATGGCCATTTGGCATGCTCTGATAAGCTGGTTGATAGCTTGTGACACTGGCGAGTCTGGATCTTATGGCCGGCGTTGAAGGCATGGCTACTGGTAGGTGGCTGGGACGGTCTATGAATTAGTGTGGTAGCGCCCGTAAGATAGCCAAGCCCCCTCCGCAAGACCTGGGACAGACTCTATCACGGGACCAAGCGCTGCACCTGCACAGGAAGCCGGCCAGGGCGCGGTGAAGTTTTGTGCTGAAGAGGTCGAGATTACCAGCCACCCAAGTTACACGATCCCATTGGGTGATTCATCTCAAACCAAGACTCGCGAGGAGACGGTGAGCGTTTTCTTTTGTTATCCCGTCGCTGCTTCTCCTTTTCGCGGTCGTAGCGAATGCCCATGAACTTGAACATTTCAGGGGCCGATGGAATCGGGGAGCTGTCCACCAACACCAGATCTCGGGGAACAGTCATAATTATATAATCGTTGCTTATAAACCGAAATTCGAGTTCGAATTCTCCGTGGAAACTTTTCAGCAAGTGTTCCCCCAGACAGGCGTGTTTGGGCGGTGAGAAAGGAGCAACATCACAGCCGCAATCTACATTAAGATATACATGGCCATGAATTTGCGTTGCTTCGTCACCTGGTGGCTGCTCGTCGTCCGTTGGTGCGCCATTGTCGTCTAAGGTGTAAAATTCAACGTATTTGGACGGATAGAGATCGGGATTATAGCAGTGATCCACGTGATCGACTGAGTATAGATGGAAAAGCTTGCCGGCATGGAGATCAAGAATGGGAGGAACATCGCCTTGTCGGAAGGCTTGCTGCAGATGCTCATACGCTTCTTGCACCTCATTCTCTTTTTGGCCCTCAAAATCTCGCTGGGTTTCCTTCGCCTTTCGTTCACTATTTCTTACCTCTCGTCGTTCGCGTTTCCGTTCTTCGCGACCGTATTTTAACTCGTAGTAGTAATCGGCATCCGAACCGTCGTATGATCTTTGGGTTAGGCTATCGTCCGCATAGTGATCTAGAGACTTGCAATCACAATCAGAGTCCTCCCTATCGCACTCGCAGCTACCGTGCATGGAGTTATTGTCCTTCCCGGCGTTCTCGTTCGGCTCTTCAAGGTCGGAGAGGTCTTGATCGAAGTCGTACGGCTCTACTTCTCGATCCTGATTGATGGTAAGAGCAACCAAACGACAGTACCATGGCGGAAGTCTCCGTTTCGCGGCAGATTGAGCCGGATGAACAGTTTGCGCGGATGATTGAGGCATCCTTGGCGTTGGATGAAAGGTCCAACAAATGCTCCCAAAAATTCTCATGTCTTTTGACAGCCGCAAACATGAACCTCGGTATTTCGATTGGTGTGCCGGGCTTCCAGGTTCTGCCGAGTTACACCGCCTATCACTCTTGGTGTCCGTCAGGAGTGCACCGCCGATTGCTGGTCGGCCAAGACGTCATCGCGGATCAACTTGTACATTGCGCTCTAAAGGCAATGTTTGCGAGTTCCTTTGGGGGCGGTCCCTAATTCGGGGCCGCGCGATGGTAGCACTAAAGAGCCGGGAGAGTTGTAACATCTTAACGCAGCCGTAGCCTGACCAGCAGCCTTTGCTTTGCTGAATTTGGAGCGCGATGCCGTGGGAGGTATTTTGAGTACAGCTCCAGTGAGGATCCTTGCTGGCAAAGGACTCGTGAAGAGCTTGAGACCATCTATCCATCGCCGGTCCGGTGGACGCCGGCAACTTTTGTGCATCGACGACTCGTTGCACTTCGAAAAGGATTCATTTAACAAAAATTGGGAAATTCTGCGTGTATCCTCCGATCCTGGGACCCATCACGGCCGTTGAAACGGTGATTCTAGCACCTCGGGTCCATCATCAGATTTCTGTGGAAAGCCACACGAGGCTGTTCCGTGAGATGTATTACTCATAAGACTCATGCAGAACGGGGCCCATGCTTGCGAGCGGGTCTGGGTTCTGCGAGCTTAAAGTCGCCGGGAGGTGTCGGCTATGACGCGCGGGACACGGATCTCATGGTACATCTTTGGGCACAGGATTTGAGATATGAATGAAGTACCAAATTGATACTATTGTAGCCGGCTTATACATTGGCGGGCAGATATGTGCAACGCCGAGTCTGGAGCACTCACACCATTCTTGATGACGTACGCGGAGGCTGAGCCGCACAATGGAATGCGAGTGGGAAACATCACGGGAAAAGGCCGAACATGGGAGGGAGCTCGGTGCCAGGGGACCAGCGGCGACACAGGGGATCGGACATCCCCTGTGTCGCCGCTCGTCCCCTGTTCTGTCGCCGCTCGTCCCCTGTTTCCGCCTACGATGTAAGGCGGGCCTGTGAGCCAGAATGGATGTCAATAGCAAAGGGGCTTGGCGAGAAACAGACAAAAAGGAGGGAAGAGGATGTAACTAGCTTAATGTTGCCCTTCTGGCCTAGGCCACCGGGCGTAATGGACTCTCTCTCTGTGTGTGTGTGTGTGTGTGTCTGCATTAACCTACTCTGAATGGCGTCCTACAGTCTGACTTTCAGGCCGCCAGGCATTCCGATTGAACACAACTGCGGGCTGACATCCATTGGCGGTTCGGTTCTCATGACCTGTTCCGACGGGATGATACAGGAAGCAAGACGAGATCACGCCCTATTGGTGGCTCTACGCAAGGCACTAAAAGGTCTGGAACGATGCCGGCGATCGAGCGGTAGGTGTCACGGCTGTGATTGCCATTAATTCTCGGCCCAGCCGAAGACAAAGGCCGACTGTTTGTTAACAGGAAGGAACATATGAACCTAACAGTACTGTAATATGAAGTAGGTGCCTTGCTCGTTCGTCGACTTAATCGCATGTGGGATTATCGTCTGATGTCACGGAATGACAAGGCATCTAAACCGTGATCGGTAACCGGACGACGTTATAGGATCTAATGGTTGACTCGCAGGGAGATCATCTTCCGTTATTGCGGTCGAGTCGCAGACACAGAATGTCTGCTGGCTCTGCTAGTGCTCGCTATGGTATCGAAGACTGCCTCGCGATATTTGCAGCATTCCCGCGATGCGTCTGACTAAGAAATAATTTAATCGACCGATCTATCCGTCAGGGGTGTCCAGGCTCGAAGGCTACATCCACTTATGACGGAAACAGTTCGACCACTCAATATGAGGGTTGGTGACGTAAATCAGGATGTAGGGGAACGTTATAATCAGCCAGCAGTCAGCTTGGAACACCAGGTGTCTTCGAGTTATCGTCGGCTACTAGTGTATCTTTCCCCTTTCAATCGTATGAAGCTTTCGCATATCACGTTACTCTCCTCGGCGGGTTCTTCTTTTGCTCTCATCAAGGACCGCACTGGCTCCTCCGTTAACTAGGGGGGCAATTGGTTTTGCGGTGCTGTCAACTACATCGTGTACTCTGTGTCAAAAGGCCACCGGTCTAATGAAGCTGTCACTAGGATGACTGAGGACGGCAAATGCCTCACAAAGTCTAGGACTTATTCGGGTCCTCTCGCCCCGTTTGACCAGGGCGTCAGTCGCTCATTCCCGTTGAAGAGAACTCAGTGACAGACGGTACTGACAATTATCAAGCTTTCCTTGCACTTCTGCCGATTCCTCGAGCTTGAAGAGGTCGTGGTATATACACCCTCATCCTCGGAGAAGCGCCGGGTGGCTGGACCTTCTGCACGCGACCGAGACCACTCCCGCTCTCGGGAATTCCGCAATCGCGCCGACAGAGTTGTTGCTACCATCGATGGCCAGGTCGTTTCTTCGGTGAATAACTGGCATCCAGATGACACCGCACCTAGCGAAGCTCCAACTGTAGACTCGGGCGGTTCTTCTCATGCACCAGACGAGGCGAACAGAGCCCCACAGGCTATACCTGAGACTTTCGCCAGTAAACACGAGAAAGATTGGTCTCGAACCGCATACTACAACTCCAAAGACGGTGTAGCCGATAACATGGTCTTCCTTGGCAACTATGGCGGTAAGGGCACCCTCAGATTTGACCTGTAAGTGCCAAGTGTGCTGGGAGCAGATCGTTTGTTAGAAAGTACGCCGACGTTGCTATCAGTACTTGGGGTAACTCACTTTCTTTTCTTACTGCCTCTGGTGATGGTGGCTCTTCTCGGCCTGAGGTTCTCGCACCCGGTCGCATTAAGAGCAACCAGGAGTTCTCCATCTGGAGCGCGGAGCCCTGTGGTGAGGTCGACTTTATTGAGATTCTCGCCTGTGATAAGTGCAAATCTACCCTGCACTCGGCTCATGGTGGATGTAACGATCGATCTTCACCTTCCTTTGTCATCATACTTTCTTGGCACGCTGCTGTTAAGAAAGTAGCCCTATCTTACATACATTCGCCTAACAATTGCATCACGAAACCTCCAATCCACGCTCCGCGTAGCCTCTGGCCGCGGCGATGGCAGCCGCCACGCCGGGCTCCCAAGCATTCCCAGATGGCCTCACGTGGGAAGTCATCACACCTCAAAGGGCGCGTGCAGCCCTACTACGTAGAAGCGTTCCTGCGGTCGAGCAGCCAATCACTGCTCTACCAAGGCGACAGCTGCAGCTTGCTCAGACACCATCATCACCCACCAACCGGATTACAACTGCCGCAGGCACGGAAGGGCCGCAGCACGCTACCATCGACGCGCTACCGAATCAGGCGCTTCAAGGAGAGAGTCAACCAATCAGCATTGCGGAATCAGCAGATCGACTTGTGCAAGCGCATACTGAGACGTACAACACCAAGCTCACTGTCTTCCGAGCCCTCTGTGCAGCCTTCGACGAGACAGCGAAACACTTCACGTCCAAACAAGAACGAGACTTTGCCTATCAATTTTCGAACAACTTCCTGGACTACTGGAGCCACGCCCTGAACTCAACCACACCGGCGCCGATACCGACATACAGCAGCGTCGCCGCTGGCTTGCCACCAAGTACCCTTCCGACTGGAACCCCCGAGATCCCCCACCCCCACCACCAACGACGAAATGACGGCTTTCCACATGCTCAGTTACAGAAACCTGCCACCCCACTCGTCCGCCCTGCCGAAGATCTTCGGGTCTTCGTGCGGCTAGAGTCCGAAGCACAAGCTAGGACACAAACCAGCTACGCAATTCGAACGCACGTCGCGCAAAAAGCAGGCATCAACCCTCAGCTAATACATGCCATCCCGGTTGCTACCGGTTGGGCGATTCGACCAGCTGACGCAGCAACCCGCGACAAATTACTTCAGCAGAAAGAAGACTGGTCCCGTGAACTGGGCGCAATCAATGTTGAGGCTAGCCAGAGGTGGTACAAATACGTTGTGCACAACTGTCCTCGTCGACTGACAGACTTGCATGGCAATGAAGTGAACTACGACACAGCTACCTTAGACGAGATCAAATGCCAGACTGGCCTCGAGCCTGTGAGTGTCAAACCGTCCCGCCACGACTCCAACGAACTTCCAACAAAGACCCTCATTGTGTCTTTCACGGAACCGACGAAACGCTTCTGGACCCTATTCGGAACGAGCTCACCCGCCGCACTCATCAACAAGCCACAGCCGCCAAGACAATGCACTGTCTGCTGGGACTACCATGGCTCGCGAGGCTGCAAACGACTACCGATCTGCAAGACCTGCGGCAAGCCTGCCCATGGGACAGAAGCTTGCAGTACGCCGACCCAGTGCATCAACTGCCTCGCACCGCATGAGGCCGACGACACCACGAACTGTCTAGCACGGCCCAAGAGGGCTCATGGGGTGCTGCGACCCCTGACAAGGGAACAGAAAGCCGCGATCCGAAAGATCGGCAGAGAGCTGTTCTATCAGAAGAATCCTGAAATGCAGGGCAATTGTGTGCAAGTTCTGGCCCATGGCGGGGATACCCAGCCGCGGACCGATCAAGAAGCAGTGCCGGGGCAGACCACTCGGCCTGCAAGCCCTGTCGATGAGATTGCGGTCTCCTCACCGTCATGTATCGTAGTGGCAACCACTATAGAGCCTGAGGCAACAGAGCCCGAGGCAATAGCCTCTCGTCTCAAGAGGCGTCGACAACATGAACCTGCGGCGAGCCTATGACCAGACGGCCGCGCATGAACAGAGATGGACGGGGAAGCCTTAGGGTCTTCCAAGCAAACGTCGGCAAGAACCCACCTGCGCACGACTGTGCCCTCGCCCTCGCTGACACCGAGCAGTACGACATCGTCCTTCTCCAAGAGCCATGGACAGCAATAATAAAGGATCAATGCCTCACCAAGACGCACCCTTCCTACGATACCTTCTCCCCTGTAGATCACTGGACCAACACAGACACTCGACCCAGGGTCATGTCATATATCAGGAGACGGCCCAGTCTCCTAGCAGATCAAGTCCGCCCAGCAACGTCAAGAGACATACTCTGGCTCAAAGTGAACGACGTCACAGTAGTCAAATTCTACCGGCAACCAGGCTACGATACCGCACTTGAAACCCTACTACATTGGCCCATCCCCCCAAAATGCTTGGTGGCGGGCGACTTCAATGCAAAGCATCCCTCGTGGCAGACAGGTCGCCCGCAGCACCGAGGCGAAGCGATCGCCTCCTGGGCATCACGCAACGAGCTTGCTCTGCTGAACGAGATTGATGTGCCCACCAACCCACGCGGCAACACGATAGACTTGGCCTTCAGCAATATTAGTCTAGCCGAGGCCACCATCGAGGACCATCTGGCCACCAGCTCCGACCACTTTACACTGAGCGTGCTCCTCCCCGAGCTGCGCCTCGTATCAGCGCACACTGATCGAGTCCGACTTTCCTCTGATGAGGAGGTAAAGCGGTTCGTCGAGATTGTCGAAGCTACAGTCACGAACGTGCCGATCAACATATCCACCCACGAACAGCTTGATACATTGGCATATAACCTCGTGACGACCCTTCAGAAGGCTGTCAAAGCCGCAGGACGACCAGCATACAAGAGAGGCAAAAGCGCGCCCTGGTGGACTGAGGAATGCGCCTCCGCTGCTGCCGAATACCGAGTGATCAGGAGGGCTTATCCGCTCGGATTTTGCAAAGATGTGCAGATGGCCAGAAGAGACTTTCAACGCATTGCTCGAAGGGAAAAGAGAAAGTACTGGCGTGAGCTCATCAACAACCTCTCCGACAGCTCCTCCATCTTCAAGGCGGCAAGGTGGTTCAAATCACCTGGACCTTTTCAGCCTCCACCATTACAAGTTGGCGACGTGGTATACGAGACGCAACAAGAGAAGGCCGAGGCACTGAGACACGCTACCTTGGAGCGACGTACCTCGGAGAATGATATACCGGATCCCTGGGAGACCGTCAACCCGCCCAGAAAAGTTCCCTTCTCCACAGAAGTGACGCCTGAAGAAGTGAAGGACGCAATCCTGCGAGCCGGCAACACGTCACCGGGCGCAGACAACATCACAGTCAAGCTATTACGAGCGTCCTGGCACGCCATCGCTAAACACGTCTGCTCCCTCTTCCAGGGATGCCTGGCGTCGGGCTATCATCCAAAGGCATTTCGCGAGGCTGAAGTCGTGATGATCCCAAAACCGGGGCGACGGGACCTCACCTCCCCTCGCTCCTGGCGACCGATCTCCCTACTCTCGTGCCTCGGGAAAGGCCTCGAACGCCTCGTCGCCGGGAGGCTTGCCTGGGCATCCATACACTACGGCGTCCTGCACCCGCAGCAATGCGGAGCACTGCCTAAGCGGTCAGCCGTCGACCTTGTCGCTGCTCTCATACACGACATCGAAGAAGCCTTCGCGAAAGATCAGGTCGTGACACTCGTCACCATGGATATCCAAGGCGCCTTCGACACTGTGATGCGAAACCGCCTTACGGCAAGACTCAGGGAACAAGGCTGGCCGGAGCGCCTTGCACGATGGGTTCACTCATTTATGAGTGATCGGTCAGCCCGCATCAGATACCAAGACATAACGACGCCTTCATCACCTCTGCAATGCGGCCTGCCCCAAGGGTCCCCTGTTTCCCCGGTCCTCTTCCTGCTCTACACTGAGCCGATCTACCACTTGGGCAAGGCCCAGAGCCGCTTCGGGTACGCCGACGACACGGCGATCCTGTGCATCGGCGACTCACTCGAAGCAACGGCTGCTGAAGCAACACAGAGAATCGATGAATTGGTCGGTTGGGGCGCTGCGAACGGCGTCTCCTTCGATCCAGCCAAAACAGAAGTCATGCACTTCTCCAGAAAACGCACAGTAAAGGACTCTCCTCCGGTGATGCACGGCGATATGGTAAAACGACCAGAGGCTGCGATACGGTGGCTCGGGATCTGGCTCGACAGGACACTATCCTTCAAGACACACGTGGAGAAGTGGACGGCCAAGGCGCAGGCTGTGGCCCGCCATCTGCGCAGCCTCACGAACACAAAGCACGGGCCTCGCTCGTCACTCGTGAGACAGGCAGTGCGGGCATGCGTCGAGCCGGTCCTCCTCTTCGGGGCTGAAGCCTGGTATCCAGGCCTGACCCGTCCCTCGTGGTGGCGGTCGTCGAGAGAAGTATCGACCAAGATAAAGTCCCTGATCAAGAAGATGAGCAAATGCCTCAAGCAATCCATGCGAGCCGTACTACCGGTGTGGAGAACTACACCAATAGCTGCCCTGCACCGGGAAAGCGGCATCCCACCAGTTGTGCAGCTGCTGGAAGCATCGCGCTTGCGATTCGCAGCTCGTCTCAAGAGCCTCGACGCAGCGCACCCGCTCGCCTCGCGCACTCGCACGGCCATCCCGCCAGCGAT
The DNA here is from genome assembly GCA_030734395.1 of Sarocladium kiliense. Taxonomy (NCBI): domain Eukaryota; kingdom Fungi; phylum Ascomycota; class Sordariomycetes; order Hypocreales; family Sarocladiaceae; genus Sarocladium; species Sarocladium kiliense. Next base: position 619,767 of record JAUZTG010000047.1, read on the forward strand.
CATCAGGCTGATCAAGCGAAAGTATCAGCAAGCACCTGCGGCCCCTCGGACGCGCCTTCGCAGGGCCGATGAGCTCTTACCGAGCTGCAAGAGGCCGGTGCTACTACAGCACTGCCCAAGTAAACAAGAACCTCTTCAGACAGCGTCCAAAGAGGACACAGCTGCAAACTTTCTGGACTGGCTCCAAAGCCGACCACCACTTACCTTGATCGTATACTCTGACGGCTCAAAGACGGACAAAGGTGCTGCGGGCTATGGATTTGTCGTACATCAGGACGGACAACAAATCGCCCGCGGCTGCGGCCGTCTCGGCCCAGCTGAAGTCTTCGACGCAGAGGCCACTGGCGCCCTGGAAGGGCTCAAAGCAGCCCTCGAATACCATGGAAGTTCCGCCCCGACACCAATCATCGTTTGTCTCGACAACATTGCCGCGGCCAGGTGCCTCCGCGGTAAACCCTCTGACTCCTCACAAGACGTCTTCATCGAGTTCCAACATCTTGCTGCCACACACGGCGCCACAACAGTTCGCTGGGTTCCAGGCCATACCGGGATCCCCGGCAACGAAGAAGCTGATGCCCAGGCTAAGGCTGGATGCCTCGAGGCAAGCCCGACAAGCGCTCTACCAACATTAGCATACCTACGTCGAGCCGCCAGACAGCGGCCGAAGGACGCGTTCGAAGTCTGGTGGGAAGAATCCGCGCCAGAACAGTACAGAGCCCTCAAGCTCGCAGCCACAACGCGATGCCCGCCGGAGCTGAACCTTCCGCGCGGCACACTGCATCACCTCCTTGCTGCTAGATCACAACATGGCGACTTTGCAGAATACCACGAGCGGTTTGAACACGCAGACGCGCAGCTCCTCTGCTCATGTGGACGACGCAAAGCACCGAGCCACATCTTCTACTGCCGGAAAGTACCGCCGCGATGTCGGATGAGGCTGGCACCCTCACCGACTGCAGCAGTCAACCGTGCAATAGGCAAGAACTTCAATGAGTTCGTCAAGGTAGCGAGAGGCAGCGCCTTCTTCGAGAAGCTCTGCCCCCGCTACTAGAGACAAAGTCTCGAACATGCACAAATGTGCTCATCTTCTCTTCTACACTTTCCTTTCTCTCTCGGACTCAGGCAGCCGTTGGGTGCTGTAACCCCCCTCGGCTGTCTGGGACCACTCAAGGCCGCACGCGCAGCCGACGATGAGGGTCTCTGCCGGTCCCCAAACAAAGACCAATGCACGCAGCATGCAATGCGCTGCACCCGGATGACCCGCTGACGGGCAACAGGTACGCGAGGATGAGCCATAGAGCTGACGATATGCTGGATGGTGGTCTTTGTTTACGTTTAAAACCGGATCAACGAGGTGGTCAAACTTTGGCAAATTGTTGACTAATCTGGTATCCACTTTCCCCTATGTAGACACAACCAGTAGCCCAGCACGTCCCGTACCCTACAGGGGGCTTGAGCGGCCTTCAGGCCGCTGGACGGAAAATATACATACATACATACATACATACGATCGATCTTCCGCTCTCTCCTGTAAAAACTTCCCTTGGCAATCACTGTTAGTGGTTTGCTAAGGCAAAAACTTTTCGCAGGCTAAAATTCGCAGCAAATCCACCTGGGGTTTATCGGGGCCCTAACAACCGCCACAAGAATGGGATTCAGAGAGAGGACCTTCTTCACCATGCTGGCACCGACGACATCGAGCTTCGCGAGCTCCTGACTTTGCCTTCGGGCACTCCTTTCTACCGACTACCTTAGGCTCCTCCTGAGCCTCGACTTTCTGGCCTCGCGAGCCATCCGACAGTCTGGGCCTGGTGCTCTGACCAACCGACCGACCGACCTCCCTCTGCTGCTTCGGCTGCCCAGACACACGCAGCATCCTGCTGCTCGACCCTCCCGGCCTTGTTGCCCCCGGATTATTTCGAGGCTCTTACGCCTCTCCGACACTCTTCTGCAGCCACAGCTGCCCGACAACCTGGTCCGTCGCGCCCTCGCCCAGACCTGCAGCTTCACGCTGCCTCGACCGACCTCTGCAGGTGCTTCCTGTCCAGAGGCCATTCTTTCTTCGGTAGCCTTTGGCTGATGCCCGGTTGCGACCGGGACCGACAATTGCGTCTCGCTACGCCGAGACAACACAGACATAAACCGCTTGGTCGAAATGGTACAGAGCTTACCTGGAGACCGGACAGCGTTCTATCCGCCTTGGGGGTTCTCCCCTTCCGAGGGGTTTTTCCCCACAGGATGCACGGCTTCGGTGGTAGCTACTGGCGACCGTGGAGGGCGTAGTTGTCGCGCCGGAAGACGCGGGAGCTGCTTAGTGTGCCCGTGCAAGAGAATTCTTGGCTGGAGAGGGACAAGTTCCCGCTGACGGGATTCCTTCTAAGACCATTGCGCCTTTGAGCCTACGATATGCCAGATGAACTGGCGAAGGGCGACTGGTGGAGGACTAGTCTTAGACACTTGTACTGCGTGCATGACGAAAATCTACCTCTGGGGAAAGGTAGAAAAGCCGCCTTCGAGAGTCGGGCTCGACAGGCCTTCCTACGAAGGCCTTGCAAGAAGCGCTGGGCGAGTCCTCTGACAGTGCAATCTTCTATATAGTTTAGCCTAGCACGTCCCGTGCCCCTACACGAGACCTGAGCCGGCCAATGCTGCTGGACGGAAAATATACAACCAAACAAACAAACAAACAAACGATTGATCTTACATGGTAAGACTTGTTCGTAGGGTTTGCTGTCTAGGGTAAGCTAGGTAAAGACCAGTCCCGGTAAGATACTTGGTAGTCGAGCAGTATAGTTCGCAGATGATCGCCAGGAGGTACTGCTCCCATTCAATTGTGGTAGAATGCTTGAATTGAACACTGAGGAACTAGTCCTCCGTGTTGAGGTCTGGTCTCTAGCTACTTCTTACATATTACAGGATGTCCCTGGTCACCAGGCCGTCGTGATTCATCCTGGTCACGTGACCTAGAGCCGACCCACGGTCCTCTTCCTTTGACTTGTGACACCCGTTCGTGGTTCCTGCTTTACGTAGTGCTTCCGCGGTTCCACTAGGTGATAACCGCCCCGGCCCATCCTGTAGGCCTGTCAGCTACGTTTGTAACCGTGGAGGCTCCAGCGACTACTTCAAGCGTCCCACAGATAGATTCGTCCGGTATGCCGCCATTTTCAGCAAGGAAACCGCTAGCATGACTATACGCGAGCTGCCCGGAACCACTAGTTTGTCCAAAAACTCGATTCAGCCACTGTGAATTCCTGGTTGCACGTGGGTAGCTATGCCTCCATTTTCGAAATTGGGTAGAGGGGGAAGGCATTGGGGTTGAAGTTGGGAGTCTTAGCTAGATCCAACCAGGACATATTAGTCAAGTCGACACGGATGGTGAAAATCGCTTTAATAATTCACAATGAAGCCTCTTCTATTATATCCCGGAGTCTTCTCTTCTCTCCCATTCCAAGGTGGAGGTCCCTTTGGCCTTCGGGCTTGTGGATGTGGCAGCATGTGGTGATCCGCAAGACCCTGCGGGGTAAGCCTGGATGCCCACCGACCCTGAGAACAGGTGAGCTGGTGCAGGGTCAATGCTGGTCCAGATTTTCGTGATATCACAAAGGCCGCGTTGAACAAGTGTCGCAAAGAATGAAGAGCGGCAGTGCTATGCAGTACATACATACAGCAAGGCAGATCAAAACCTATTCATATTGTCTCAGCCACATGGTGATCCAGGAATGGCTAACTTGAATTGAGTATTGGACGTTTAACAGCAGAGTTTCGTTTCGGCCGATACGTAAGATGCGGCCTTTCCCACTACTAACAGCGATACTCGCGAGAAATTACGTCCAAGTTTCGCAAACATCATCCTCTTTAAAAGCAATGATGCCGATACAGAAGCCAAATGCATCAGCGCTGAGCCTAAGGTATGCTGCCCTGAAATTGAGTCACGGTGGTTGCAAGCCAAATGACTCACGCCGGCTTTTGGCTTTGCCGCAGTCATCGGATCGCCTCACCGTTGACGATGCCACGAGATGCGCGATTGCCCAAGACTGTGAGCCCGCGATCCAGACGCTCACGACGCGCTCTCGTTCCTTCTTGTACTTCCTCTGGCCGCTGATGTTTTGAGGCTGCTTCCTGCCTACAAGTCACTCATCAGGAGATACGCTGAAGATGGACAGGCTGAGTGTAGGCGTAACGGGTGGTAGTGAAAGGACGGCTGGGAACATTGTGGTTACGTTAGGAGGAACCCCAGTTCTGTACATCTATGAGTACGGAGAAGCGTTTATGTCATCAACATGTAAACTCCATCGTCAACCGCTACATCTGCTTGTTCTCTCTGCGTCGCGATGGCCATGAGTGGCCAAGAGTTGTGAACCTGACAATGAGGAACAGCTAAAACAAATTGTATCTACTGGCTATTGGTCCTCACTACGCAGCCGCGGCGGAGATCAGAAGCAAATTCCTGAGGATCAGCAGCTCATGGGTGCAAACCTCTTGTGGGACTCGAATGCAAGGCGAATCAATCCCTGCAGGCCTAAAATAGGTGCGCGTATCAAGTGCTTTTAGAGATCTACTTCGTCTTGCCCATCAATAGGAACACTTCCATCATACCATCTACCTACCGTACCAGGTCATCAGGATCTCGAACCTTCATTCGTCCGAAGAGAGCCGGTGTAACGGGATGAAAGGTGAGCGGGATGCTGAAAGCCTGCGGTGTCATTCGACTATGATGAGGCGATTGACGTAATGAACACCAGACTATGTCATCCGTCTAACTCATTGTTGTTGCTGGCGGCACATCCCGCTAAGCATCATCTCGGTTCTGTCAGACGTCTGCTGTCCGAGCCACGTACCTGGTCCGGAGGATACTTGCCAGAACGCATATTATGTTACTGACGATAGTCGACAGCCGCCGCATGGGTTGCGTTGCACCGTGATGCTCGAGCTAGCTGGGCCTGGTTCGTAGCCTCCTAGCGGTGAATCATACAGTCGCAGGAAAATTAGTACGAGATGCGTGGGTTCAGACCTTCAGCTCTTGTTCACTCCTCATTGATGGAAGGTAGTTAAGCGTATTCAATTTGCATATTCGCCAGCAAAACGCCAAACCAGTGCGCGTTGCTCAACAGAGAACAGCGAAACGTCCTAAGGAGTGCAGCACAATCAGAGTCCTCAACGCAACATGGGCTTCAAAACCCAAGCACAAGTGCAGATCAGCGATACGCAGGCAGAGCATAGTCCTCACTAGCAGGGCAGCCGGGTACTCCACTTTTCCAGTTATGTCGACACAACCGAGATCCAGTCACTTCCATCGACAACACAGCAGGGTCAATACAATGCTCTACTTGCAGGACGTAGTCCGCAGGTAATATTTCTGTGATTGGAGAGTTTAGCTGCCGCTTGGTTCAGCACGGAGAAGAGAGGGCGATTGGTGTTCTTGCGGTATTGACGAGTCCACAAAAAAAAGATGCACTTTAAGGTTACCTATGAGTTTAAAGAATCCATGAGGAATACGGTATAGGACTTGATCGAATCTTAACACTGCCCAACCATGGAGTGTCGTCATCCTGTCATACGACTTATGAGGTGAGGTTTGCACTCCCCAGCATGCATGGAACCTTGAGTAGTGAACACTCATTTTTGGCCCGCATACGACCACAATGGCTGAGGCCGAGGAAGACGTAAGCACCGCAATTAACATGGCTACGATAGATCTACTGATGTCCTTGCCAACAGGGAGCGAAGGCACTCCATGGCGTGGAAGAAATTATCGATTCCACAATATTTCCCGCGTCCTCGACAGACCGAAATATCTCTCTTAGTCAAGCAAAGGATCTGCGCATCTACAGCAAGACCGACAGTGAAGACTGGTACTACATCAAGACGACTACAATGAAAAAGGTTCCGAAGGGCAAAGAAATGGATGTTATATCGGGCAAGGGGGTCAAGTTTTGTTGATTTCGCACTCCGACATCCCAAGACCGTTCCTGACCTCATGCAGAAATCTTGATCCAGCAGTTATGATGATGCAGCCGCCCTCTTCTCGTGGCCGCATGAAGATGACCACACAAGTGGTTTTAGTCTCTCCTTTCTCGGTCTCCTGGATGAATTTACCACTGCTGGACACCGCTGGCATGATGTATTGCGGCAACAGGTGTAACCTCTCTATGGGCACCTGAGAGAAGACAGGGAGGCTGGAGGTCGGGAGGAATCTTTCCATCCCGTTAGCTCAGTCTTTCGATACCGGTCAAGCGAGCCCGACCTTGAGTCAACGCGTTCATAAGACGGTGATAGCTTATGTCACTTGCGATCTCATCATTTTAGATAGCTCTTGTAAAGCGTTTATGTCGACTCCTCGGGCGCGAAGTGGTATGTTGCGTAGGGCTTAAGTTTGTGCAGAGCATCCTCAACTGCGTTCAACTGTCCGTTAGACGGATTGACAGCCAGCAATACCGCAAGGAAAGTGTGGCTGTCTAACTCTTGAACTGCCGTGTAAAGTTCTCGGCTTTGCTTGTTGCGCCACTGCGTGACTGAAGCCACATTAGATCAGACCGGTCCCCAAAGAAATGTGATACGGCGTTCAGTAAATCAAGTCTCTTCAAGCCAAGTATTGTACAAAGTTCACGGGATGCCGACTTGACGTCCTTCAATAATGCTGTTGAGTCGCTGTGCATATCCAGTATACCTGGTGGCCGGGGCGCCAGGTAATGTAATGTAGTCCAGTGTAGTGTAGCTGGTTACGTGAATCGAAGCTCGCCACATGATTCTGTGACACACAGATGACATATTGGCTTGACAGAGAAGACAAAACGTAATCCAAAACTTATAAACATCCGCTGTTCGTTAATGGTTGTCAACCAACGTCAGAACCAGTTATATCCTTATTCCTATTGCGTCTTCTTCACTGTTGTACGAGCTCCATTGCGATGCAGGACGTGATCGATGTCGCGTGGTAGTCTGAGATACGCGTCCACTAAAGTAATCGATACTGCGGAATTTAAGCATCACATCAAATTGCGCCTCTTTGTGCTTTCCCAGCATCATGGGCAAAGCATCAACATAATGTTGCTGAGGCTGACAATGTGTCATGCGGAACATAGTGACAAATTAGCCCGACGAGCTGGATATTCACGAGAGACTAAGGAAAGTAACAGACAGAGCACATTACATTACATTGCATTACGTACATTGCATTACATTCACTACGTTACATCATCGCGCTCCAAGACAACGTTCATGATCTGGCACACTTAGGAACGATGGCAAATGTCTGAATGTTCTGGAATGCCTACGATCCTGGGACAAGAGCGCCATCGTATTCCCTCCAGAGGTAACGCTGCTGGCTCCGTCTGTCGCTGCTGGCTTTATGCTGAGGCCGAGAGCGTCCATGAGAAATCCCTTCTCGAAGGCGGTTCCGCAGCGAGGCAAATTGTGAACTGTGGCTTGGCGAGCTCCTCGTCGGGGATGGCTACTGAAAAGAGCGAGCCATCAGTGGGTCCATCGTTGCGCCCTGAGTCGGCATTGGTCGAGTTGAGTCAACAGGCGTGGATGATTTACTCAGTGTTGGGGCAAATACGTAGTCACGCGACTACGTTGTCATGTGAGTCACCTGCGCTACTGTAGAAGGGCATAGAAGGGCATAGAAGGCATGGATCAGGCAATGCCGAATGGGGGACTATGTGCCTACCCGTGCAGCGGGAGGTGGGTTCGATGGACTCCTCCTCCTCCTCACCCTTTGCCTGGCGCTCGATATCCCAGGTGGGGCGGTTATAGAAGTAGTCTTCGCGGTATTCTTTGACGACCTGCTTGTCGCGCTGCGCTTACCAGAATTCTCTGATATGTTTGAGGTACGACAGTAATTCCTTGAGCCTCTCCCGCTTCGTTGATCGTTCGAAGCGGGCGCTAACCGGGAAACCCCACACTTCGAAAGAAAAGGTGGAGCATCCGCAAGGTCTGGAGGTTGTCTCTGAGGGGCAAGATCCCATCGTCGAGTACGTATCGCTTCTCTGGCCCCCCAACATCATTGCTGAGCGTGACAGCACCGTCGCACTGCACGGCCTCAACGGTCACCGCGAGAAGACATGGACAGCAATCAATGGAATCCACTGGCTGCGTCTTCTCTCGGAGGGCCTGCCACAGGCGTGCATCCTCTGCTAGGGTTACGACGCAAACACCCACGCTTCTGATCGAGTCAGCTGCCAGTACCTATTCGACCATGCAAGGAGTCTAGTGTCTGATCTCTGCAGGAAGCGGAAAATGACGAATGTAGGTGCGGATCTGATACGATTGTGCTAGTACTAAGTGGCATTCCTAGTCAGTGCAACCGGCCGATCATCTTCGTGGCTCACAGCCTTGGAGGCATTGTGCTGAAGAGTGTGAGTTAGCTGGTGCGTCGCACATACGTTGGAGTTGTAAGCTCACATTTCCAGGCTCTCATTCACTCCGATGCCGCGCGGCAGGGGGCGCTGCTTGAACACCGATCGATCAAAACGTCAACGTATGGGATCCTCTTCATGGGGACTCCTCACCAAGGTGGCAACGGAGTACAGCTAGGACGAGTCCTCGCCAATGTGGCATCGCTTATCATTTCGGCGGACAATCGACTCTTGGAACACCCTCGAGCGCGACTCGGAGTGGCTGCAGCAGCAACTAGGGCAGTACGCACCGATCAGTGGCGACTTTGTGACGAAGTTTGCGTACGAGGAGTATGCTACACCAACTGCGTCGGGCGGAAGCATCATGGTGTGTACGTCTACCACTATGAACAGACTTCGAGTACTAAGCGGTAGAAGGTGGTCCCGAAGGCATCAGCCGTTGTGCCGGGACACGCAAACGCTGAGCCGATTGTGATCCATGCGAATCACACGTCCATGGTTCGATACGCATCGGGAGAGGATACTGGGTATATAACGGTATCGGGGCTTTTGCAGCTTATGGCTAGGGACGCTCCAGGTAGCGTGCGGCAGCGGTGGGAGGTAGAGGCGAGGACTTATGACAGTACTGTACCCCAGCACGTCTAGTACGAGAAAGGGTTTACCTACAACACCACATGCAGCGCGAGAGGATGTCCAACGTTCCACTCTCGCCCTTAGCCGGGGGGAAGCCATGGAAACGACCCCATTTTGTCGGCAGAGAGGACGAGCTTGCAGAGATGCATCGAATTCTCAACCGACGGCCGGGGCGGCGCACTGTGGTGGTGCATGGCCTCGGGGGGATGGGAAAGACACAGCGTGCGATCGCATACATGAAGCGGCATCGCATTGGCTACACAGCCACCATCTGGCTGAACGCACACGATGAGACGCTTCTGAAGCAGAGCTTCCGGAACGCGGCGACAAGAATCTTGCGAGAGCACCCCGGGCTTGTGTACATGCAAATGGCCGTATCAGACAAAGACAGCGATGCATCGCTTGCTGTCAAGAGGTGGCCAGTTGGCGCAGGAGTCCAATGCAGCCCTTCGGGCAGAGATTGCCAAGCTCAAGTCAGGGGACGAAGGACCACGGCAACGACTAGGAGAGGAAGCACCCTACGAAAACCACGAATTGGAAGTAGCGAAATTGAAGAAAGAAATTGAAAGACTACGGAAGGAAAGAGACCAAGACAAAGCAGTGATTGCCTCCCTCGAATCCGAACGACAACGCAGCGTTTCAACGACGCAAGAAGAGATCATATTGAAGCGACAAGACGACCACGAACATGACAAACGACAGAGATCACGATACGAATCGGAGACAACTCCAGGACCACGACAACCCGAAGTTTCCTGATGCAACAGTATTCTCGGGAGACCGCAGCATGTTTGACAGCTGGAAAGACAAGGTCAGAGACAAGCTGAGCAATAGCTCTGCCCAGTACCCCACCGAACAGCAACGGATTGCCTATATTCGTAGCAGAACGGATGGAATAGCATACCAGCAGATTCGAGCCCAGTGTCAGATCGAACACCCCCGAAGCTTCCAGATCGCCGAGGAGGTCCTGGAGGCCCTGGATAAGATATACGGAGATAAGAACAGAAGAACACGAGCCATCAACGAATTACATACCCTTCGTATGGGACGGAAGACATTTGACGACTTCTATGCGGACTTTGCCCGCTGCGCAGCGGAGATTGGATACTCTGACGACGCCATGATTCCATGGCTTGAGAATGGTATTTCCGACGAACTAGCTCGGCAAGTCATCGGATTGCGGAAGCCGATCAACTACTACGACCTTGTGGACTTTTACCGAGACATTGACCATCAGATGCGAGACTATGATAAACGGATGTCGAATCGCCCACGAACTGCCCGAACGACATCGCAACCTGGACGACCAAGAGCAAGAACAACCCCAACGACGACCCTCAAGACTGAAGGATACATGCCGACTGCGACGGACCGGACCCTGCTATCCCAGCATGGGCGATGTCACAAGTGTGGTGAGCACGGCCACCGGATTGGGGATTGCACCAACCCCCAGATGAAAGAGATGCCTCGCCTCTTCACGCGCTCTGCAAGCAAGGTGAACGAGGCCACTATGAACACGGATGATGACGACACCGTAGTTGGGGGAAAAGAGACGCTCTAGACCACAGTCGCGGCCTAGAGCCCACGGACCAAAGGACACGACCGATCAGCATATCCACATGCTCTGTAGAGAGGAAGGAAAAGTTAGACGGCCTCCACCTGATGCTCCCATGTTCTGTCCGAACAGGCGACCACCGTACCCAGGTAACCGTCCTCGTAGACAGCGGAGCGAACGGAATGGCTTTCATCGATCTGGACTTTGCGCGCAAAAAGAAATTGACCCTGCTTCCACTACGAAAACCGCGTAGACTGGAAGTTGTGGATGGGCGACAATCAGCCGCCGGACGACTTACGCACCTCGTACGACTGCACATAGATATCCAAGGACACCAAGAAGAACTACCCTGTTTCGTTACACAGCTCAGCCATCAACCCATTGTATTGGGTATTCCATGGCTTCAACTGCATGATGTCTCCACCTCGTGGAGGAAGAACACCCTCACCTTCGCGTCTGCTTACTGCCGCAAGAACTGCGGAGTGAAGCGACGTACCGAGGTGCTGGGGATGACTCGAGAAAAGAACGCCGCAACGAAACTGGATGTTTGTATGATCGGAGCGGTACCATTTGTCCACTTGACAGACAGAGCTAGGAAGACACAGGAAGGATTCAGGATTTTCGCAGCGACAATGAGAGATATTGAGAAAGCATTGGAACCAAAGACAACGATCGACCCGAGAGAGAAGCTGCCCCCGGAATACCACGAGTTTTTGGATGTATTCTCGAAGAAAGAAGCAGACAAGATACCGCCACATCGCCTTTATGACCACAAGATACAGATGAAGGAAGGATCTGAACCGCCGTTCGGGCCCCTGTACGATATGTCCAGGGACGAGTTGCTCGTCCTGCGTGAGTACCTTGAGGAGAATCTTGGGAAAGGATTCATACGTGCCTCGAGGTCGCCGGCCGCATCTCCGGTCCTCTTTGTCCGGAAACCAGGAGGAGGACTACGTTTCTGCGTGGACTACAGAGCCCTCAACGCGCTCACCGTGAAGAATCGATACCCGATACCGCTAATAAGAGAGACACTGGACCGGCTCTGTCGAGCCAAGTACTATACGAAATTAGACATTATTGCAGCTTTCAATCGGCTGCGCATCGCCAAAGGAGACGAATGGAAGACAGCATTTCGAACAAGATACGGACTTTTTGAATATCTCGTCATGCCTTTCGGCCTGACCAACGGACCAGCATCATTCCAACATTACGTCAACGACGCCCTGAGAGAGTACCTCGATATTTTCTGCACTGCCTATCTCGACGATATCTTGATTTACAGCAACTCTTTGAAGGAACACGAAAAGCATGTACGACAAGTGCTTGAGCGACTGAGGGAGTTCGGCCTCCAGGCGGACATCGCAAAGTGCGAGTTCCACGTCCAGGAGGTCAAGTATCTCGGCCTCATCGTCGGCACTAATGGAATCCAAATGGACCCCGACAAGATCTCCGCCGTACTAAGTTGGTCGACACCAAAGCACGTCAAAGACGTTCAGAGCTTCCTTGGATTTTCGAACTTCTACCGAAGATTCATCAAAGACTTCGCTAAGAGGGCCTCGCCCCTTACGAAGCTGACAAAGAAGGACACACCCTTTGTATGGGATGCCGATTGCGAGCGCGCTTTCCAAAGCCTCAAGGAAGCGTTCACGTCAGCACCCATACTCCGACACTTTGACCCAGACAAACCCAGTCGCATTCTTCTCGCGAAAATTGACACCGACGGAATGTAACTATGACATTTACGATAAAGAACTCATGGCTATTGTACGGATTTGCTCGAAAGACACCACCCACGTGTTGGCAACTGCGTTCTGCGCCCCGCGATACCGCGTGTCGTCCTCAAACTCCGCCTCCAAAAGCTCTACTATGTCGCGCTCTGTATGGAGCAGGAGACGTATATACTCCACAACTGGCGTCTTTGTCTCGTTCAGGTACGCTGCTGCTTGCATAATGGCCAGTGGCAGGTAGGTCAGGATCGCCAGCAGCTCCATCACAACACCCTCTTCCGCCGGAAGCTTGTCGATGAGCAACTTCTCCAGGAGCTGCCTGGCCTCGGTCTTGCTTAGTCTCGATAGATCGACCACCTCTCTCCGAGCCAGCCGAGTCGCGATCGATCGAGTTCGAGTCGTAAATAGAATGCGGCCTCGATCCGTCCGAGGGAGGAAATCACGTATCCCCCGCTGCTCGCCATATCCCATCACTTCTTCGCTGTCGGCATTGTCAACGACAAGAAGCCAGTGTCCCGACTCGTCCGAGTCGAGGTAGTTCCGGAGCAGCTCCTTCGCATCCGCATTATCCGCTCTCTCCAGCCCCAGCTTCACGACGATCGCCCGGCACGCCTGCTCGAAACTCGCCATGCTGAGTGCCGGAACCCAAAGGACATGCCATTCTGGCCTGTTCTGCTCGGCCCAGACCGCTATCTGCAGGGCCAACTGCGTCTTGCCGACCCCGCCGAGCCCTGCGATCGCGACACGGCACGATGCCCGCCCCTCGTCGCCGAACAGCTTCTGCTTCACCGTTTCCATCTCAGACGCGCGTCCCACAAACTGTCGGTTCTTCTGGATCGGGAGAAAGTGGCTTGGCTGGCCTACATCCTGTTAGTTGTATCGCCGCCAGAATCGAGGTCGCACTGACGTGGACGCGATGCAGGAGTAGAAGCAGCCGTGTCAACTGCCGTCCTCTCCGCTTGCTGGTTCCGCCCCAGAAATGTATTCACAAACTCGTCAATCGCCCTCTTCTTGTCGCTCAGGTAGTTGTGCGTGTGCGCCGAGATCGAGCTCGCCTTCTTCCAGTCCGATAGTGTCGTGTCCTCCAGTCCCCTTTCCACATTCAACCGGGCGTAACCACCGTCCCCGCCGAACCGGTCGTCCAGTCGGGCCGCCACCTTGCTCGACGTCGTCGCCATCTTCTTCAGCGCGCTGATGATGCTCCGCCGCGTATCGTCAATGCTGACCACGTCCCCGAGTCCCGTCCCGATGCTGACGATCTGCATGCGATCACAACCTGGGAAGTGCTGGCCCGCCTCCTCGATGAGCACCTCGCACGGGTTGTTGTACCCGAAGCCGGCATCCACAAATTCGACCTCGTCACGCCCCACGCATATCGGCTTGAAGAAAGTCGTGGCCGCCGACGTCGCGCGCGCCACCTCCCAGATGGTGCAGCCGTCCAGAGGCCTCGAGGTGTCGTACGTCGTGAACAGGGTCGGCCGCGCGTCGACATTGTCTTTCGTGACGGCGAGGACAACACTAAACCTCCTAGGTTATCCTCTTGATCCAGAGTGATCTGAGAGTCGCCGGCATATACCTACGTCGCGGTGCAGGACGGGTCGCGGAACTGCGTCTCGCTATGCTCGCACGTCAAAGCTGTCGAATGTCCGTCCGCCCGCCGCGCTACACACTCCGCCGCAGGACAGAACTCCTTGACTATGTCACGGATCGCCGCCTCGAGTGCTTTCGCCGAGAATGAGCCACTCGGCGACGCAGGAACGAAGCCTGTCCGCTTCGGCGTGAAGGCCCGCTCCGCCATCTTCCGGTACGCGCCGATACACTCATCCACCGTCATGCCCAGCCGGCCCAGCATGATGGCGATGATCCTGCAGCGGTCAGCGTGGGTTCGTTGTGTGGTTCAAGATGACGGCAAGACGGCCGTCGCGGCTTACCCGCCGGTGCTCGTGCCGCCGATGATGTCGAAGCGGTCGCACGGGCGCGGCACCTCGTTCAGCCCCTCGACCGCGCGGATGCGCTCCATCAGGTGCTCCAGAATCAGCAGGCTCGACAGCCCTCGGATCCCTCCGCCATCTGAGGAGAGTTTGTTAGCCCGTTCGCAAACACGCCTCATCACTCCACTCACCCAGAGAAAGAATGCGGATAGCATCGCGGATGACGGGTGGATCCATTATAACTTAATAGACGTGGCTCGGAGCGATCCGTTCCTAGTTCATCTCATGTTGAGGGTGACACGTGTGCGGGGTGACGAAATGACACGCACCAGCCTTGTTGGACGAAACGTCACGTGAAAATCGAATGTGTAGGCATCGATGATTTTCTATGGAGGCCTAATATAGAAAATTGAAGTTCCACGTCTGAACCCACATTCAACTCGGAACTTTGCTGATCTTCTGGCGGGCAGCCCAGCGGCCAATGTCTCTAACAAAACGTCTAGCAATCCCTCGCTTGACGCCTTTCTCAATGAGGAAGTCAGCATCCTGGTCCTCGTGCAGCTGCTCAGGGTCTAGGCCGTCCGCCAACGCCACGCTGCAGGCCTTACGATATTCTTTCTTGAGTTCCTCGTGTTGCACCTGCGAACACTGCCAGGCACTGTACTGCTTGAGCGCTCGTCCTGCTTGCTTTGCCCATAACATGAAGCTCACGAGGAAGCTGGCAGCGAAAGACTAGCAGGACTCCGCGTGGTGACAAAGACTGTTTGGTACCAGTCTCACTGCATCGGATAAGGCCAGTAGCAAAAGGCGTAGCGCCGGAGGGCCGTTGAGACCAGGCCCCATCCTACCTATCTCATTATGCTACTACTCCCCCAAACTATGGAGTTGCGTAGGTACTGGTTTGATTCGCGGATGGGACTGAGGCTACTAGCCTCGTGTTGTGGCACCTAAGGAGATAAACATTCTCGATCATGACCAGTACCATTTGCCTCAACTTGCTCGGGACTAGCAACACATAGACGCCAGGCTCTGGGATGCTTGGAAGCCAGTCCCACGGCAATTTTGTCGATGCCGTCCGTATTGAGCCTGGTCCCTGGCCTAGAGAAGGCCGCCATCCTACTGGTCTCACTGCCTGGCTGTGAGTTTACTACCATTGACATGTGACGTCAGGGGTCTGGTACCCCCGACGGCACTGGACGATTCATACTCGTCACATGTAATGCCTGATGTGCTGTGGTTCTATGCCACAGGTGCTCGTCCCACGTGTACAGGTTTCGTGCTCTCAGGTGAGTGATGGGAATGAATCACTTCACGGTGAACTTTCCATGGTACACGATACTGGCGTCAGGTAGCCAGGAGTCGCACTCAGCTGGCAGATGAGTCGGGCCCCAGGAACTAACAGAACGGCCCCAATGGTCACACGCCCCCACAGGTACTGGGGACATTCCACTGTGCGAGTACTACAGTGCTAGTCATAAATGCAGCCAACACAGTTGCCCCAGTGTATGGTGCATTTAATGCGAACAAACGCGATGAAATGCGATGGCTACCGCGACGAAATGACTTCAGTGCCACCCGGGCGCTTACCACATACATGGCTGTAACCTTTCAAATTGCACTAAATGAGCTATAAAGAGCGATACAGCGACTAAAAGCGCTGTAACGCGGCGACCGCTCGTCGGTTCAACCCACAGTGTTCGAAGTAGCCTGCGGCTCATTATGTGGTTCCACTACTTGTACATCATTCCCTGCAGGGTTGTCCTACGGCATTAGATACGGTCTCACTCGAGAGACCACATCTTGCAGATTGGCGTCCGGCTTTGGGGATGATGCCCACGCCTTGAGGTCCCGGCACGTCTCAGTGAGCCGCAGAGGCGCTTCTTTCGCGATTCGAGCCGCGACGAGGCGTAAAGTTGGCAAGTCTAAGCCCGATGATCGATCATTACACAGCGCGCGTCAACGAAGTTGTCCTGCCATGATGCAGCGTCCATACGTACGTAATTGTTTCAAGGACATTCGTGTACACGATGAGGAAGAACGGGCCCTCCAATGCAAACTCCCTCAGCCGGCGAGCGAGGCGGGTCCGTTCGAGTAGTTCGTCTCTGGTGATTGGTGCTTCTTGAGCACTTACGTAGATGTCCATCGCAACGCTTGACACCCCTTGGCCTCGCCTTAGTTTGAGTCGACCTTGGATATGGTCGGAGCGCACGGCGCTTTCAAGCGTCTCGAACAGGACCAAAAGCTGCATGTATGCAAGCCTCGGGAGAATTCTCGTGATATCTGCACTGCCAATCAAGCGGTCTATCTCTCGAAATGCGGCTACAAAGCCAGGGTCAGTGCTCATGGTACCTGCAGGCACCTCAATTTTCTCAAGTAAAGACGTCCATGAAGTTAAAGCCATCTCACAGTGATCCGCAAAGAAGGCCAGCACTTGAGGTCTAATTATACGCGAGTAGATGCCATCGACAACCGCGGCGTTCCCTTCTCGATGACAGAGCCATCTTTCCGTTCGCCGGTACCGAGTTCGTTTCTTCGCATTCGTGCGTCTCTGTGGTCTCGCCATGGCAAATTTGGCTCCTGGAAGCAGAAGAGCACATTCAATGATACGAGGGGAACGAAGCTGATGCAGCACTCTGCGTGTTTTATATATCAATGCTCAAAAGTACGGTTCATTCCACACGGCGGCCTGGAACCAGGATCATGTATCTCTTCGGAGCCACCACCCTGGCCCCTGACCAGAAAGCCGGCGACATCACCGATTATCTGGTCAGAAATCTCACTTTTCTTCGATCTCACTACCTTGGCTGAGTCTTACTGATTGGAGTCAAACTCCAAACACGTAGGGACGCAGTTATCACACATTTTGCGCCGTGGCCAGCAAGGCGAGCATGCGCTGAGGGCATAGGGTAGCTGTGATGTGCCAGGATGGCTGGACTAGAATCAAGCCCTGCCACAGCCGCCAGGGGCCTGGTCGTGGGCCCTGCAGGGCTGACTGGTGGCCCGCGTCTATTTTGGGTCATCTATTCTGAAGAGGGCGACGGCTACAAACGGCCCCCTCCCTGTTACTAAAGTGAGAACGTCGACTAGAAAGTCATGTTCTGTTGACCAAGAGCCAGGCCCAGAGCCACTGCAGGGTCGCATGTACTGGTCCACGCCAGCCCAAGCCTTTTTGGTATGTTCTATTTTAGAAGGGCTGAAAACAGCCACATGTAGAGAACCGGGCCACAAACCTTGTACTAAAGCAGCCACCGCCGCCAGGAGTTGGCTTGTCTACGCAACCACAATCATGGCAAATACCTCCTATAAAACGCGAGATCGGACGAAGGAGAACTTCGCTAAGTCATGCAAGTCAGGTGCAGCACGACTTAATAAGCTGAATCAGAAGTATGGTGCGCGTATCTATCTTCAAGTGCAATGGGGAGGAAGGCACTACGAATATAACTCTGACAAGGATCTTCGTTGGCTGAAGGTTGGCGAGGAACTCGAAACGATCTACCCTTTGCCTGTTCAATGGACGCCAGCAACCTTCAAGCCAATTAACGACACACCGAGGAGCTATTCACCAGAAGATTCTGACAGACCAAACAGCTCGTACAATAACCAGAAAGTCCTAACCCCGCCACTTCAAATGGACAAAACACGGCCCCATACTGGGAATGAGGACAGTAGCCATCAATAATGCCTGCCTCTTGGGTTACCATTTCCAAACCCCACGCCAGTCTGCTCGTCCCCACTTCCTTCCTCTCGTCATTTGACTCCACCCTTTGCTGGGCGACACTTTACTAAGCGACGTTCGGGGTACCATTTCGCCTGACGAAGATGAAACACACATGACTCAACAGTCACGTGAACGAATCATTGATGAGTGGCTCTTTCGACGTCTTCATGCTTCATCTTCACGTGCTAAGCATCAGCACACTTATGTAATTATGGTGAAGCATCAATCTGGAAAGATGTCCTGCACCGGTACATAGCGATCAATAGGAGGCTATACTACTGTTTAATCCACAGGTCTTGTGATTGCTTGTCTACTGTAGGGCTCCTATGTCGCAATCTGTTGTAGCTCCCTGGCTCCAGTGTATGATAACAGGGCACATCTCGGGCAGTTTGCCCGAGTGTCCTCTAAGTACGCCCACCTTGGCAAGCGTAGCTCGGAATGATCGAAATTGCGCCGTTGGCGTGAGATTCCCAGACGAACCGCTACGTCCGGTTCGAGACTAAGAGGGCTTGGGCCGTTTCTGGGTTAAAAGCGCACGTGGCTCTGCACTGACACCATCGCAGGGATGACATCCACTTGTGGATGGCAGTATTGTGTGGGTCCCGCACAAAGTAACTCCCTGACATTTCTTCGTTTCTCCTCGTTTCTGCGAGAGCCTGCCCCTCAACGGATGGTCGGGTTTCAGGGAGTCCTGTCATGGGACTGCTAGGTCAAAAAGTGGCTGTTCCTTGACACCACTAACGCAGGGATGCAACTTGCTTCAGAAGGTCAAACTTGAGGGCAACACGGAGAGTAGATGCCCTCGGAAGGCTATCACTGCAGTCAGCCCCAGTAGGCTCGACCGCTCGACAAATACCCAATATAGCACAGCCTCCTATTGCTTATCATCACATGTACAGCATATGAGAGCTCTATCGCCGATGGGCGTCCTTGGGGATGGTTGGAAGCAAAGCGTCAATGTCTGTTGTCACTGCCATCTGCTTGACTAGATTGCCCATAGGAAAGTTCCGTAGGGAAGATTATGTAAGAAATTTGAGTAAGGGAGAGATCTTCGAGGCAACTGCCGTAGAAGTTCTGACACGAAAGCGGTGTGAGGAATCAGTATGAGGAAGGCTGCATAAGGAAAGTCCCTCGAGAAAAATTCTGTACTGAACGGCGGGGTTGTGTAAGTAAAGTGGCTTCAAGAACTCTCTGTAAGGACCAATGTGTACGCAATGTACGGATTGCGTAAGGAAAGTTGTGTAAGGAAAGTGGTGTAAGGAAAGTTGTGTAAGGAAAGTTGTGTAAGGAAGGTTCGGATTGCGTAAGGAAAGTGGTGTAAGGAAAGTGGTGTAAGGAAAGTGGTGTCTCGCCGAGCCTGAGCTGCATAGCACGCAGATCAGCTGGGGCGAACTCCATTGGGCCATTCAGCGCAGGCATAATTGGGCTCGAGATATCCAGCTCAGGCTCAGTTCAGCCCGAGATATGTAGCGCGAGCCCATTCCGGCTCGAGCCATATAACGTCCATCCCTGTGTCGCGAGCCACCCTCCGTGGCGAGCCAATATGCAGGTACTTTGCCTTTAAAACAGTCTTACATTTGCACAAATGCATTTTTATGCTTGCTTCCGCCTGAACCATATTGTCGTATCACCATTATATAGATATATAGCAAGTTTTACAAGAATTCATCGCGGCTATAGAGAGTAATTATTGGTGGTAAATTCCAACCTGGATTAATAGTACTCTCTCGCACCACGCTGCAAGACGATCACCGCGTCTCTAATCCTCTGAATGTTGTGTAAATTACTCTTTCCGGGCATTCAATTATTGAAACAGTTTTATAAAGTCATTAACAGTCTTGAGGTTGCCTGAAAGCATATTTGAGAGCATTTCGCGACGCCAAGATGTACATTCCAAAATAACGGAATGCTCAATCCGGCTAGCGCAGAAGGTGCCGAAACGGTGGTCGGCTTCAGAAATCAACACTTCTTAAGGCGCACTGTGTCCCTGTCCTTTCTTAAATTTCATGACATTCCATACTCGCCACTTCGATCAATTTCGTGGCATCGAACCCGGTTTTTAAGAATGGTTGTTCTGTCGATTTTCTTCTAAGACTTGTGTTGGCTGTCTTTTAGCCAGCCATCTTCACATATGGAGATTCAGCTATCTAGCTATGTAGAAGGCGTTCAAACTCTTTGGCTCCGTCGCTGCCATCTCCACCAGCAGGACCATCACCAATAGTTACTCCTCACACCTCCATTTACAGCAATTGCGTGAATTTTTCAGATTTCCGCTGCCCTTGCCATTGCTTCATCGAGGACACCGCTCGTACCATTGATCGACCCTTGTTACGGAAGGCCACCAGGATGGTCTTAGGGATCTGGCTGGTGCGGTTTCACCTGCGGGCCGCTGTGGAGGCCCCACTTTAAGCCTAACATCTGAGGCCGCTCCACCTGGCGTGGCTTCTATCAATAAACATACGCTACGCCTCGTGAAAAGCCTCCGGATTTGACTTCTAACGAAGACTGGACCACGCTGACGCTCCTCCTGGAAAGCCCGCTACTGCCAGGCCCATACAGTTCCTGTACACATGCTCAATATGTGACCTGCATCCCATGATTGGCGTCGACACGTTTCAATGAATCCCAAGAGAACATTCCCAATCGAAGTACCAGACTCGAGCCATCACTCGTCGAAGCGACTAAGATCCTCGGAGGTCGCCTTCGATGGCGGGCACGGAGACTACACGATCGCCTGGATATGCGCGCTTCCCTTAGAATTAGCAGCATCGCGCACCATGCTGGATGGGGAACATCCACTCCTATCCACCGGCCCAGGTGACGACAATGGATATATCCTTGGACACATTGACCAGCACAACATAGTCATGGCATGCTTGCCAGGGCAGTACGGGACAAACGCTGCTGCGACCGTGGCCACCAACCTAAAGCGAACTTTCTCGAGCATCCGTGCTACCTTGATGGTCGGCATCGGCGGCGGTTCTCCCATCAACGCCGATTTGTATCTTGGGGACGTCGTTGTCGGCACGAGGGTAATGCAATACGACATGGGCAAGGAGGTTGGAGATAGGCGATTTCAGATAACAGCCGACCCGAAAATACCTCCAGCGCTACTTAATTCCGCCGTCTCCAATTTGCGATCGAAGCATATGCCGAATACTTCGAGCCTTCGAATGGCCACACTCCTTCGCGCCAGATGTGGGGACCTTGTCCGTCCTATCCAGCCCGATCGTCTTTTCCAAGCCACATATGAACACCCTCCCGGTGCGACGAGTTGCGATGAATGTGATCCAGAGAGACTGCAACCACGAGATGTACGTCTCTCGGACGAACCCAAGATCCACTATGGGGTTATCGCCTCGGGCAACAGGGTCATGAAGAACGGGGAAACACGCGATGCCATTTCAAGGAAACTTGAGGCCGTTTGTGCAAGAAATAGTCACAATGGATAGTGGCTTAACCTCCGTCGCGGATAGCCCAACAGTGCCAGTTGACCCGGCACTTTGGAATGCGTATGTGTCGCAAGGGGACTAGCATGTCGATGTATGGGATAATGAGGTTGGTGGTCTTTGTATGCTAGTAAAGTCATTTGAATGGACGCCAGTCTTGCAAAAGAATAGAGCTGATGTTACAGTAAGCACCATGAAAAGTGTTTGTCCTCAGCCACTCCTTCGGCTCTACCACGGCTGAATGTGGACCAATCAAAATACCTAGCAATTCAACACTTCGTTACGTTGTCTCATGTGCGAGGTCTGAGCCTTCCCTAATCTTGATAATCTCGTCAAGTGCCTGAAATATCTGCTGCTACACCCTCCGTGACCTCGTGAACGCTAGCGAGTGAAACCAAGCTTCCCAGTTCCCTACACCACTTCAGAGCAACCACTTCAGAGCAACCACTTCAAAGCCAGTACATTGCCGCGTCCCTTCTTCCACTCCTCCACCTTTCCTTTCGTCAATTTCTACCTCAGTATCATATTTCCATCCGGTCGCTCGCCTTCGCCGTCGCTCTCAAGCATGGCGCCCCAACCCCGCCCCAGCTGAACCAATGCTGGTACGAATGAACCTGCGGAGGAAACACGTACTGCCGATGAGATGGGTCGAGCGGCTCACGCGGCACGTCTTGGCTGGCATGTCGGGAATGTGGCTACGACTCACTGGCTGGGCCTGGCGGTCCTCGCTGTCCGCCCCGGAGGAGCCGCCCACCAGGTTCGCATACTCGGACAAGCTGGACCAGCACAACGTGCGGCTCGTCCGCCTCCCTGATGCCGGGGGCTCGACATTGGACTTTACGATTGAGACTTTCGTGCTGGACCAGCTGCCGCCTTACATCGCCCTATCTTACACCTGGGGCCCCGCCCAGTCAGAACCAACATCGCCAACACCATCACCAAGCTCCTCTCTTCACAACGACACCATCAATCTCAACTCACGCACCTTCACCATCCTCCCAAACCTCCACACCGCCCTCCAATATGTCGTCTACGCCCGCCCGGGACAGTACCTCTGGGTCGACAGCATCTGCATCAATCAGGGCGACCTAGACGAGCGTGCAGCTCAGGTCGGCATCATGGACGCCGTATACACTGGCGCCTCGGAGACAATCATCTGGCTTGGCAAAGAGAACGAGCACACAATCAGCGCGCTGCAAACGATCCGACAAATGGCAAATGGGGCGGAGGAGAAGATATTGGGCTACGCGAGGAAGCAGAAGCTGGGGGACGTTTTCGTCGCCGACGATCCGGATCTGCTGATGAAGAACGGATTGCCGCAGATGACGAGCGACGACTGGCTCCATCTGGGCGATCTGTACTCGCGCACCTGGTTCAGCCGCGTCTGGATGATCCAAGAGGTTGCCTTGTCGCGCAACCCGGCCTGCCTGATTGGCAGCCAGACGATCCCCTGGGATTCGATCGGCTATGCAGCTCTTCTCCTCGGAGCGTCCAATGCCCTCGTCGGGCTCTATGCTGTGGGCAAGGGCAGACAAAACGCACCTCTCGTCATGGGCATCACGCAGGCCATCAATTTCCAGACCATGCGAGAGTGGTGCAGGGGGGATAGCAGCCCCCTACACGAAGCCTATGCGACCACGGACTTCTCTGCCGGCATTACGCGCTCAACCCCTGAGACCGGCCTCCTGAAGCTCCTCCTGGGGAGCAATGGCTTCCAGTCTAGCGTGCGGAGGGACCGCATATACGGCTTGCTGGGCATCCTCAACCGCCTCTCCAAACAGCAAGGCAATCCTCCCTTAACCCTAACTATCGACTACACCAGCTCTGATGACGAAGTTCTGTCCTCCCTAGCCCTCCGTCTCCTCCGCGAGACCGAGTCCCTGCACATCCTCTCCCTCAGCGGCGAAGCCAGCCGTGGAAACGACTCCCTCCTCCCCACCTGGATCCCCTCCTTCGAGAACGTCAACGCCCCAATCCTCGGCCCGTCGGCGCAGTACATGAAGCCCTTCGGCCTTCCCGGCGAAACTGACGACGACCCTGTCTTCTACATCGACGAACCCCACCTCCGCCTCCACGTCCAGGCCATGAGCCCCAACCTCGGCAGCATTGAGGAGCTCGGCGAGACATGGCAGGACATGACGGCTGGCCGCTTCACCGACTGTGTCCGCATCCTCCTCCACTGCGGCGCCCGTTACACCTTCACCAACCAGCCCATCGTCGAGGCCTTCTGGCGCACCCTCATCATGGACAACGACATGGCCCAGCGTCCCGCGCCCCGCCGCCTCGCCCAGTCCTTTCGCGAGTGGTTCTTTCTCATCACCCTCACCGCCCTCATCACCGGCCGCGAGCACAACCCCGGTCTCTTTGACCTCTTCGATACGCTCGAGCCGCTCTTCATCCTCGCCAACTCGCGGGACGAGACTGGTCTGCTGCCCAAGTCGGCCGAGATGGTCGACAAGGCCGCCTTGTTCGGCATCTACAGCGATCCCGGGAACCCGATGCTGCCCCAACCCGCGAGGGAGAGAATCCTATGGAACAAGGGCCGCGCGGCCGCGCCGTTCGAGGGCATGCTAAAAATCACCCTGCCGCCGGGAAGGAGGCTGGCGAGAACAGTTCGGGGCTACCTATGCCTCGTGCCGCTCAAGGCAGAGGTCGGGGACAAGCTCATGATCATCCGTGGGTGTCCTACCCCGCTGGTGCTGAGACGCGTCAAGGAGGAGATGGACTGTTTCAAGATCATTGGCGACGTGTACGTCCACGGAGCCATGTTTGGGGAACACGTTACGAAAGACTCCGTATGGCGGAACATAACGCTGGCATAGGCTTTTCGAATACTCTGTGTCTGCGTACTACCTGGCGTCCATCTGCCACATTGAATCGAGCTACATGAAGCACTCTAGGTCTGTGCTCGCTTGCAGGAACTTGTAGGATAAGCGACAACCACAAAGGGGTATGGGAACCTTGAGGATTACACTGTACTTTGTGTTTCACCTCTCCCGGCCTCTTCTAGGATCTTGCGTGATGAGATAGTTTGGACATACAGCCTGAAATATCTACACCTTGAATTATTGACACTTCAGATCTGTCTATGAATTCTTCTGTCTCTTCGGCAATTGCGTTGTGCAGGCGGGTGCCGTCCGTTTGGTAGTTCGGCTGCTCACTGGCATCTCTTCGGAAATTCGCAGCAGAAGATTTTCAATGCGTTCAAGCCTGTCATTGATCATGCGGAATTGTCGAAAATACTCGGGGTTTCCGGAACATAAGTGGCTTTTCGAGGCTTTCTTGCCCTTTTCCCTGTTGTTGCGGCGAATACCCACTCTTTCACCAGAGCCGGTGGTGGAAGGTAACATAGCAACTCTTGTGGTAGGAATTTCGTGCTTCGCTAACAGTAAAAGCTCTCGAGGACCATGAAAAGACTGTCCTAAGATTTCTGTAGTAACAGGTTGGGTATCAAGCTTTGCCGCGCCTTGTTAGCTTTTCTAGGATCAAGTGAACGTGAGAGCCATCGGGGTTCACCTCTTGGTACACATCGGCGTCTTCGTCAACAGCAGCTTCTCCGATATTCCCTTCATCCCCTAACTCATTGGGCCAAGTGTCGTTCATTCGGTCAAAGTTGTCGCCGAACTTGGTAGTGGTACTGGAGCCTATCTCATTCTCCACAGCATCGTCGTCGTATCGAGAAGGCTGCTCTCTGAAGACAATGTCGTGTTGGTTGACTTTGGCACTTTTGCAACATCCAGGCTTGGCTTCCCAGGGTAGATGAAGGCTTTAGGGGAAACCAGGAAAGTGAACGGGACACGGCTATCAAGGCCTTATCTGGACTCGGCTGTTAGGTAGAGCAGGGGAGACTTTTACCCCTGATCAGGCTTTCCAGTGGCCTGCACTGTGACTGAAGTGGCGTTGGCCGCGGGCCCCAGGATTTGATCACACCCCTTTCCGAGACTCAAGGCGACAAACTCTGAACTCAGCCCCCAGTAATTCGTGTACTCCTATATCTAAGCAAAATATGGAAAAGGGGGCTGTGCTGTGTCCCTTGGGTGTCGCTGTTCCACTGGATGACCGAAACACTGTCCTATGTCGTATCGCCAAATGCACCAAAGGTCTCTCGAGTCTGAACGCTTGATACCGCCCAATGACGTCCATCCTCGGACATAGTCACCGTAGCATGGTTGGATGCAGGAAACAGAGCCTAGCAAACGATCTGCGCACTATGTTCATACCTAGTGGTGCGAAACTAAAGCAACATGCTCGCCCTTGCCTCCGCACATCATGTCCATCACAACTGAACAGTCAGCCTCAAGCCTGCGGCGCCCGAAACTCGCCTGCCCCTCGAACCTCTGAGTATCCTCGTTGTATCGCAACTCTATAGGAAACCAATCCGCGTTTGCTCTCACTTCAATAGACATACTTGTAGCGTAACACAGCAAGTACTCCCCGGGAATCTCCTCGTCTTTCTCACTTTTCTCATCGCTGACCCAACAATAGTGTCCCCTACCACGCTTCCAGGTGTACGTAGATAATCCTGACGAATCATTCCAGTACACGTAAGCCCGTGTTGCAGATATGTTGACAGTGCTGCCGACCTTGACCCTTTTGCGGCTCGTGGGGGCGCTCCGCTTTCGCTTCTTCGATGGGCTCGTCGAGAGGCAGGCAACGGAGCTGAGATGAAGCTGAGTTTCAACTTCAACAAGCCGATCGCGGAGGGCAGCGTCCTCGACGGCAAGATCCCTCACAGTATTCCCAACTTCCACAATAGTAGTGGAGGTTCCAGAATCGACGCCGTTGTGATCGAGGTAGACAGCTTCCACTGTTGAGTTGTTATCGCCATCATTGTACACGACCGAATCGGGCTCCTCGATGCGGTCATCACGAAGTGTTGTGTCTGGAGCAACAAGCGCGTCACTCAGCTTCCAATCGTGTTCAGCCTCAGGTGCACGTGCAACAGCATCGATGTCGGTCTTGGCATCGTTTGCAGCACCGTCTGGTATGCCCTCGCCGTCATCGTCGTCTGAGTCTTCTTCCGCTCCAGGCTGAATGGGATTGACCATACTGGCTGTCGTGTCGACTCCAAGGACGTCCTCGAACTCGTACTCTTCGTCGGTGTCGTCGGCGTCATCGCCACTGATAACGATGACCTCAAGATCATCGACGGTAACTTCAGGGGACTTTCCCCGAAGCTCCGTGAGAATCGCCATACTTGCTGTGGGCGCTGGTGAAGGGAGGCAGAGAGAGGTGGAAAGAGAAGAGAGTTTGTTGCCTTGAGGGAAGGGGGTCCAGTATCCTTAAGTAGATAGGAGGTTGGGAAACCTCGGCTATGGCAGGCAGAGATCATCCTCCTGGCAAGGGGCGACCAGCAACGCAAGCCAACATGCTTCGCCTCCTTGCTGCACGAACACGGAGATGCCGCCTTAGGGTGCCAATGAACCAGTAATCCAAGATGGGGGTGTCGAGTCGAAGGAAGCATCAGGGATGATGACGGAAGGTGCCTCGCGGGTCTTCGAAAGGCTTTCGGCTGACATGGCACCGACGTATCATCTTCACTCCGCCTGTAGATGTACTAGGACTCGGTAGGCTCGTGATGAATGTTTCGAGGGAGATCTGGCTTAGTTCTGGATTCTCTGGTGACTCCTTTGGTGCTCCTCAGTGCAGTGCGAAGCTACAAGCTCTACCGCATCCGTACTGGAATCCAGCGTCATCCACCTATGAAGAGAGTCCCAGGCTTGGTTCACTATCATCCAGACCTCCGTGAAGACATCGTGGAACGCATATGTGAAGGAGACGATCTGAACAATTAGTATGGGTCCCCTCAAGATCTGGGTGTGACTTGCCGGTACTATTCTAAGTCTGAGAGAACCGTCGGAGCCCCAGCCGGTGAGCTGTGCGCCAGCTACAGGACAAACTACGATCATGCTGACGATCGAGACTGTCTGAATAGTTAGGTGACCCAGCATCTGACGGATCTTTGGCGTATTGCGGAACGTATTCCCGCCGGGCCTGCCCTCGAAGCCACGCTTCTCCCGTATGAAGGCCAGCCACTCCCAGGTCATCCAAATTCGAAAAGAACCAGCACTTATAGACAGCATGACGACTCCAATGTTCTGCCTTTTCTCCGCCAGACCAGTACCTGCTAGGAAGACACCGGAACAAAGTACGAGGGCGCCTAATAAGACCCCGGGACGGAAAGATCGTTGTTCAGCATGCCAGGAGCCAGCTCTCCAACAGGCCTGGTTTCGTCTCGTCAGTTATGAAAAGTCTCGTAGACGGACAATACTCTTACCTGCCCTATCATGCTCCAGAGGACCACGGAACCAGATGTAAACACCAGCCAGTCATCTCCTTTGATGAGTGCCAGTACACCAAAAGAGATGCCCGTGCCGAGAGAGATGATGCCATGGACGATAACAATAGATAAAAAGGCGTAATAATACCTGGCACTCAGCCTTTCTGTGGCATGGCCGGTACCAGGACCTTGCTTTTTCACAAGATAGATGCGGTGCACTCGCAAAACACACGCCAGAAGGCTAGCTCCCCAGGACACAAGCACAAGACCACGAGAGAGACGGCTGGCGTTCATATCACTTAAAGATGCCAGAATAGTGGACGCTGATATTGTAAAAGGGATCTCATGCTCTGGGTTCAGCATCTGGGCTTGTGGGACTTAAGTACTGCAGACACGTCTTGAGTGGTCAGGGGATTCGCACGGTTGACCAGTTCGCACCGTCCCCCACACGGGATCTCGACCCAACACACTGCCGAGTAAAGGGGGCGTGGATCAAACTCATAGTTCCAAGCATACTGACGAGAATGGGATAGTGGCTTCTGGCGGTTCCGACGCATGACAGTCGTGCCGCTCCACATGTTGCAATAGACCACCACGAAATGATCCTCAGCTGGAGAGAGGGTTGCTGCAATCCAGGGCCAGATTGGAGATGATCGGGCGAACCAATTTACGCTATCGCTACACGGATTGTTGCGGTTTCACGTAACAGTACTGCTTAGCTTGCTATGAGAGGAATGACTGGGTAATCACTGTGGTAGTCCTTCACTACAAAAGGAGAAGTACATGTAGGGAATAAGGCTCGTCCTTCTTTTGTTTCGTCGTATCATCTGGATCACCCGGATGTGTGATTAGAATGACAATCTCTCGAGCTCCTTCTCTGTAAAAACGGCCTTCTCCAGCATCTCATCAATATTTGCATGTTCATCACCCTTGGAGCCGCCAGCATGGCTGTCTTTGTGTCCTCCATTCGTGGAAGTATTTGGCTCCGGGCCCTTCTTGGAATCAGCCACCTGTGGCAGTTCATCCGACGCTGACGAGGCTGGAGCAGGAGCCACTTGACCTGGAGAGTGCTCATGATCACCAATGTCGATGGGTTTAAAGTCAGCTGTGTTGAATTGATACCGATTTCCGCTCGCAGGCTGGCTGTCGCCAGACTCAGAGACAACCTCAGGCGGGTCCTCAGACTATTAGATCTCAATGTCAGTTGGCTTCTAGTGAATGGTTGAATGGACTCACAGGGGGCTTCAGAGGGGCTGGATGACCGGAACCTTTCCCAGACTGTGCATCGGCTGCGCTTGAGCCGGAAGCCTTGAAAGAAGGGTTAACGGTGGGTCGTATAAAGACATTCTTGACTTGATCTATTGCTGCTGTTAGATAGGGTTCATCCCAGCGTGTTGGTTACAGACCATCGACGCCTCTTGCTGCGACACCAGTGCTCGTATTGTCGGCCATGTTGCGTTAAGAAATTTGAGACGATGTACTTCCTTTGACTGGACGATTTTCTGTGTCTAATTGCTCTGTTGAGAGACAGCCTCCTCCTTTTATAGATCGCCGTTCCAGCTACGGAGCCTGGTATATCATGGCTGATCACTGACCACGTAACCTGCATCGATATGCTGAGCCAAACGAGGCTATTGCATCCGGATGTGTTGGCTTCTAGTGTGCTGTTGATGAATCCCTGACGCCTCCCACCACATGCGTCTAGACGCATCTGGCTACTACGTATGCGTAATGCGGCCCTGTTTCCGACCGAGTCAGCCTGACCTGGTGTGTATCTTCTACGGATAGGAATTACAAGACGTGCCCTCACATCGTCAACTCAAAGAATGATCGCACAGCGTGCGGGATATGAGCCCCGTGAGAAGCCGAACCGTGAGTCATGCGCCTGAATGAATGTGAAGCTGACTTCATCAATCTATGCTACAGCCGAGATGTACAGTGATGGCCCCATGCAAGAAAAGGCAGCAAACCTGGGGCTAACATGGCAAGGCTTGAAGTTTGCGTGTTTAGCATCGCGGACATGGACCTTCGGATATAGGATGAGTCCTGCAGGGATTGAGGCGCTGATCGCCACTGACCAATTAGTCCAGATAATTCTCTTCATAGTTTACGCCTCACGGTTAGCTTTCCGAATTTTGCGGGCCCCAGCTGAGGTCAATAATGAGGGGCGGGCGGTGCCACAAGCATGTGGTCAAAGGCGCTCCACAATGCCACACGTCCGAGGTCAATATGGAGGCGGGCGGTGCCACATGCTTGTGGTCACAGGCGCTCCACTATGCCACACGTCCGAGGTCAATATGGAGAGGTGCCACATGCCTGTGGTCACAGCGATCTGCAGTGCCACATGCCCGTGGTCAACGGCAAGAACACATGTTCATCAAAAAAGGTCGCAAGGAGGATTTACTTTGGAATAGGAAATTGTAAGTCAATACTACCACGTCCGCCGCAATGCTCTCCGTTCCGCCTCCTCCAAGTCGCCGTTTGGCAGTCTCCCAATTGTCCAATCCTTATGCTTCAAGGACGAACGAGAATGCAGATTGCAAGCCACACCCACGTTTACGGGAGTGACTTATTCCTAGCAAGTTGTCAATCAGGCATCCTCTCAAAGATGTTGGATGGTCCATTCAGACGTCACATACCGAGCATGTGCTTCTCTTCGACTTCGCGCGGGGTCCTGCACCACAAGTTGGGCAAGATGTACCCTCGAGACCTTTACCGTGGCAAGTCTCACATTTCGCCATCTTCCTGGCAGAGCGGGGTGTCCGCAGAAGTTGTGATGTCAAATAATACAGCTGAAGAAGTATGCTGAAGAATGTAGAAGCCCAGATGTCAGCAGGGTTTCGTTGAAGAATGTGATGGCTAGAGGAGCTCTTTAAAGCCGATTCCACTTGCCACTTGTTTGCTGAAGAAGGGTGGTTTAGGCGCCAATGCATTTCTGGAATACTGGAGTGCTGAATGGAACATTGATTGGCTGCGCGTGGGACGCTAGCTCCGTCCTGGAGTCGGATTAAATTAGTGCCGAACAGGCACCACTGAAGGCGCGGATGCTGCCTTCCCAGCCTTCCCCAATCAACCATCGTTAAGCACTGGACAATGTCAAACATAATTCATCGATGCACCTGCACTGCCTACTATGACTCAGCCGAGGAGTTGAATGATCATGTTGAAGAGGCTCGGGTAAGTTACTTATGGCGTATGACGGCAAAACTAACTTATCTCAGTCTATCGGACGGTGGCTGTCCATCCAATATGCCAAAAGCCAACTACACGCCAATGCGAATGACCAAGACAATGGTTTCGACGACCCAAACGATAGCGATGATGGCAATATTGACGGAGACAAGACCAATACTTTTGAAGGGGGGCATAGTACCCGAAAACACTGCTGTCCTGAAAGAAGGTGCAGCGATCAGAATGGATTCAAAACACGAGCCAAACTTCGGCGTCATTACCAACAACGTACTACCCCCTTGATTAGTGGCAAGGAGCCATTGCTAAGCGTCTTAACCTAGATGTTTCATGTGACGAAGTATGTGTGTGCTGTTCCGTGACTTTCAAGTGGGCGAGCCAGTTCATCAGACACGCCGAGCAACACAAGGATGTGGGTGGCAGGCGAAAGGAGTATATGAGGGCGACATGTACTGAGTTGATGACTCTTACTGCCACAGAACTGCAAAAGGCAGAAGAGAGTAGAAAGCGAATGCGGGAGAGTGACTCAGAGCTACCACCACCCCGTAAGCTCAGGTTGGACGAAGCAACCGTCACGAACAGCTCAGAGCTTTCGCATGATAACAGTACTGGTCCTTCTGAAACACTTCAGCTTAGCTTAACTGACTTCAACAAGATCCACACCCGACGATCGCCTCAGCACATTCGCATACAACCTTTGCGCCGTTACCGAATGCTGCCGAACAGTCGATAGCACGGGGGTTTGCAGAGCCCTCAACATACCACCCATATCCGACATCGGGGGAAGGGATCCATCTCCTTCCTGATGAGCTGTCGAGCTTTGCGGCCCCTATCCTTAGCATGTTCAGCTGCCCTATACCGGATTGGACATATGGGGCAGAAGACCTGAGGGGTGGGCTGGCTACGTATTCCGAGTTGTGATTGCTAAACAGTCGTGTCGCCATGCCGGTTGTGAACTTGGATATTGACCCCAATGTTTGAGCTCTCCATACTGGCAACCATCTGCTCGAACGCATTCGAAGACGGAACAGTGATTTTGGGCCACCCTGCCACCAAACCCTCTGTTGCAAATATGAAGGTTATTGCATAGCCTTTGGTTATCCTGACGCGGAGTCGAGCATCGCGTACGACTCTGTGGCTTATTAGTAGTTGGAATTACAGCGTAAAGTTGTCACCTGTCACCTACAATCCGCCGTCTTCAAAATCTTTGCCCCGAGCCTCCAAGCCCGAGTCTCGCAATGCTAGCTCGGGAGTTTCATGCGTAGACCTCCCACTTGGAATTGTAGGCAGGTCGTATAAGTGGGAACCTTCGAAGTAATCGAGACGCGATCCTTTGGGCAACAGATGAACAGCCAGTGCGCATCGCCCAGCTTTTCGTCCACCGCTAATGAAGCACTCAAAAGCCGGGTCCGCTTTGTATCTTAACCAATGTCCGAGACTACACCTGCCTTGAAAGAAGGACATCAGAATAGATCGTACACGCTAGAGAAGTTTAGCCCTGCTACTGTCAACTTTCACATCATTCGTACCGGATTATCGAGGATATAGTCCTTGCAAACACCAAGGCCCAAGAGGTAAGGAAAGTCCCTTCGCTCTAGCTCCTGGACGTGTCCTCCCATGGCCGAGTCTTTTAAGTCGAGGAAGCCCTCTTCGAAGAGTGCCTCCATTTCGGTCGCATTCAATGTGTCTGACGCCATGGACGGCAATTTGGTTGTCGGTTGAACCATCAGGTTGCAATGCGGGCTTAACTTCTGACGACATCTTTCTTGACTGACTGTCAGCCGACGTTTATCCGATACCGTATCGATACCGTAAATGTAACGGTGGAAAGCCAGCCCGTTTACTCCCCTGACCACAGGAATGTGGCACCCTCCATCAAGTCTCTGACCACAGACATGTGACCACAGACATGTGGCATCTTGCTCCAGCCTACTGCATGAAGTGTCAGTCTCAGAACCTCTATGCCCAGGATCATCAAGATTGCCGTTGCCTTATGTTGCAAAGATATATGAGTGGTGACCCTGTACAAACATGGATCCGATGAACCGATGGGCTTGCCAAAAGATCTATCGTTGTCCGACAAGCCGAACGAACTCCACGCAAAGCGTCCCTTCTGTGACCCATTTGACTACCACAAACGACAATCGAACCTTAGCCCTCCATGGCAGCATCGTTGCCACAGCTCTCCATCATGGACATCCTCCTTCCTGGATTCACAAGCATCTCGGCTGCTTTTCAGCAACTCGTGGCGAGAGAAACAAATACCGGTGCTCAGCTGCTGTGCTATTGCGGCCTGCTGATCTTCTTTGGCAAGCCTGTGTTGAGGAACCTACAAGGCTTTGTGGAGACTCACTTCGGTGTGTGAACCGGCCACATGGTTCAATAGTGGCTGACATATTTTTAGTTACCCAGACACATATATACGATTCTAACGAGCTCTATGATATGCTGGACTCCTGGTCCTCAGAACGGCTTACCGGCAAAGCCCGGTCACTACTTGCAAGCGTTGACAACAAACAAGGGAGCCTCGGTCCCAGCCCAGGCTCCGCCTGCACGGATAAGAAGCCCCTTCGCCTCTCGCCGTGGAAAGAAGCACTCCCGTTCTTCTATAAAGGACACTTGCTCCGCTTTCATTGCACACAAACGGATTCGGGGTATTTTCCGCGCAAGACCATGACCCTGTCTTGTTTGGGTCGTTCCTCGAAAACTCTAGAAGACCTTCTTCAAGAATGTCGACTCGATTATCTGAAGAAGTCCAGAGACAGAACAGTCATTTTTGAACACCGGGATGGCTTTTGGAAGAAACTCAATGCCCGAGATATCAGACCAATTCATACCGTTGTCATGAAAGAGGAGGTTAAGAAGGCTCTCCTGGACGATATCCAGTCGTATCTGGACCCAGAGACCCAAGCATGGTACGCAAGCCGTGGCCTTCCTTACCGAAGAGGGTATCTGCTTTTCGGTCGTCCAGGGACAGGGAAATCCAGTCTCAGTTTATCTATCGCTGGCTGTTTTGGTCTGGAAGTCTACATTGTGAACATCGCTAGCATTGATGACAGCCGTCTTAGTACGATGTTTACCAGCCTCCCCCCTCGCTGTGTTGTCCTCCTCGAAGACATCGACGCCGTTGGGGTTTCGCGATCGTATGACTCCGATGGCGAGGGTTCGGACACAAGCAGTGGTGCTCCTCTACCGGGGAAGAAGTCGCAGGGAAGAGTATCCTTGTCCGGCCTCTTGAATGCTCTGGATGGTGTAGGATCCACAGATGGACGAGTCCTCATCATGACGACAAACCACATCGAGCACTTAGACCCCGCCGTCATTCGTCCCGGCCGTGTGGACATGAAGGTCGAGTTCCAGCTTGCTGATCATGAAATCACGAGGCAGCTGTTTCGCAACATGTTCGAGCAAGGAGACCTGGAGGAGCCGAATGAGGCGAATCGGGTCCAGAATAATGTAGCTACGGCAAAGCTTGCGGAGGAGTTTGCAGGCCAAATTCCGAGCCTCGAGTTCAGTTCCGCCGATATCATCTCTTTCCTTCTGAAACACAGGAAGTCAGCTTCCAAGGCCGTCAGAAATGTGAGTGGCTGGGTCTCCGACGAAAGGAAACGGCGGCTAGGAGATTCATGGATGCTAAAAGATGCCCGTTCTGATTGACTTTGGGGACATTGATTCGTTCTGAAATCCAGTCCTATTCCGCGCATAAGGGGGTGGTAATTAACTTACTGTATTGAGTCTCTTCGCACAACATCTTGTGCGTTCCCTTGTGTCTGCTGACCACAAAAAAAGGCTGGGGCGCCTGACAAGTGATGGCCCGCTTCATGGCCCAGTCTGGGCCAAGCTTTAGGTCTCCTTACACGCCAAAGGCATGCCAATTTTCCGCATCAAAGCCCCGCAGACCATTGCCTGAAGTCATCACGTGACCTCCCATGCTCGCCAGGGGGGCAATTGAACATCACCCAGACCGGTACGGAGTAGAGCCTCAACGTGTCCCGACCTCCGAACCATGCCCAATGCGGGAGTTCAACCAATGCCGGTTTAACTATTGCTCCGGCGGGCTAAGCTGGCATCTTCATCGGCCACACAGGCGTACATTTAAACTTCGGAGGCCGGGCTGGACCGACCTTGCTTCGGGAACTCAACGCCAGCCTCTAATTGCCGGAGGATAACGACATTTCAATAAGACATAGAGACCACAAAGCGAGGCCAAAGAGCGGCTAATGATGAGCTTTCGTTCGAGCGGATACTGGCTTGATGAGCAGGTTGGGAAGCAGAGCGGCATATGACACAACTGAGGCGCAGATGCCAACCAACATCGACCAACCAACATCAACCAACATGATGATAGAGTTGAATCTGATTGATTCATCAAGTCTTCTGCTTACGATTGCGCCGACGAAACCCAGGCCCGAATTGCAGGGTGAGGGCGTGTCACAGGAGGGCCTCGCTAGGCGGTGGGTTTGGGCTAACCGCCGGTGCGCCAGAAACGGATTGTGCAATTTCGTCACATTGCACCTGAGGTCGTGGTTGCGGTCGGCTGCCTCCTAGGGCCACAGATTGGGCTGTGTAGTTTCTCCTACCGTACCGAAGGTGTAGGTCGCAGCGTGGAATGGCGTTGGCCGTGGCGGAGAGTTCACGATGAACTTTAGCCGCTTGCCCGAACTGTGGGTCAGGTGGACGGTATGCACGCATCCGCTAGGCATCAGCACCGAAGCAACTACCTATCAGATTAAGCACACACCTTCCGCGCCCACCAACACAAAACTGCACATTACTGATTTAGGAGCAAAAGGTGACTGTTTGTGAGAGTCTCGTATCCCAATCAATCAGATTCAATTCTATGATCAACTCTAGATACAGGACGTAGCGCAAGGAGCGGAAAGAGGAGCAAGATTAGCCTCTCCTTGCGTGCCTTGAGGAACGAAGAGACGAAAGGACTTTGCCTTGAGGAACGAAAGGCTCTTAGAGGACGCTCGAAAAAGCGGACCCCGCCTCAAAACTCACCCCAGCCAGATGGTCACGTGCTTTAAAACGTGCCAACGCGTTAGTTCCGTGTCAATCCCCGCTCGCGCCGCGACTTTAGAAACTCATGACTTGTGCCGACATCCTTCCCATACTCAGTCCAACCAAGTCTCAGTCTCTCCCGACCAACCCATCGACTCCGCTTGCCTTACTGTTCCTTCGCTCAACTCCTCCAATCTCAGCTCAGCCTGGCCCATCTCCGACGGCACCGTGTTTCCTACGAAGTCCCTCTCCCGCGCTTCGGAGAGCAGCATGATCCCCTCCAATGTCCTGCACCTCGACATCTGAACATACAGGCTGTACGGGTCACATTGGCTAGGGATCAATAGGCCGTCAATGTTCGTCGTCCTCGTCCCCCGCAGCTCCAGTGCGACCCGATCTAACGTTCTTCCCTGCACCTTGTAGTCTGTACACGCAAACGCCGGGGTGCACGGCAGTCCCTTGCGGGAGACGTCATGCTGCTGCCATGGCCGCTTTCTCACACACTCAATTTTGGTGCTCATCGGCGTCAATAGGATCGTACCGGCAGGCATACCGACAAAGTGGAGGTCGCTTGTTGTCTCTGACGCTAGTAGAAGCGCGGCTGGCGGTCCGAAGTGGATGACCGTATCGGCATCGATCCGATGGCCTGGATAGGCCTTGTCGAGAACAACTCCCACTGCCTCATATCTGCACCGTTGACGAGCTTGAGGCCTTGAAACGTGTTATGATTGACGACGACCGGCATGCCGGGGACGAACATGAACACGGCAGGCACCGGGGTAGCGCTGTCGTCGCCCTGGCTGAGCATCATGACCGCTTCCTCCTCCGTCGGCTCACCGTCTTTCCACTTATGCTCGGAAACGAAGATGTGGAGGGGCGCGTGCCACTGCTTCTGGAACGCGAGCGTTGCCTCTACGTTCAGGTTCCATCGGTTCCTGTTGAGCGGCGTCACCACTGTGATACCCGACTCCCAGGGAATGCGCCTCCCCTCCTGATAGCAGTTGCCGTTCAGGAACTCGACATCCGACTGATCCTGTTCTCCCCGCCTAATGCGTGTTAGGAGCGCACGCAGCCGTGGATCTTGTGCGGCACGGACCTGCTCCTTGAGCATTACCACAGTGAACTTCCTCCACAGGGCGTGAGCGACAACGTGTTGCCTCCGCTGCTCGGGACCGAAGCCGTGACCTTCCTCCCACGGGAAGCTTGAACTTGGAAGCAGCATCGTCCTCTCCTGCACTGGGCGAAACTGGTGGAAGTCCCCGCAGAAGATGACCACCGGGATCCCGCCGAAATCTTCGGTCGACTCCCTAAGCCTGCGGAGGTGCTCGTTGACGGCGTACAACGTCCGCGCGCCAAGCATGCTGACCTCGTCTATGATCAGCGCATATTTTTCTTGCCAGTCCATCTTGACCTGCCCGTCGAGACGTCGAGCTGCTGAGCCAGATGACGTGAAACCGTCCGGCGCCCTTGCGTAACCCCCTCTCGTGCCCGCGTCTTTGGAGAACTGGCAAGCTGAGTGAATAGTGATTCCATTAATGTTTGCCGCCGCCGTGCCTGACGTTGCAGTCACCAGCAAGCGATGCGACTGTGCCCTACAGGCGAACAGCTCGGCGATGGCCGCGATAACCCGCGATTTGCCGGTGCCTCCTTCGCCTCCGATGAATAGGCACAGCTGCGGGGTGCGATGATCATCTCGGCGCACCCGGTCAAGCTGGCGGCAGATCAACCAGACGGCGATGCTCTGTCTTCTGTTGAGCGTCAGAGACTCGGCTACTTGTCTCCCAACCTCACGAAATGATGTTGACGGGCCGAACATGATGCTCGCGGACGGTCCCGTTCCCTCCATCCGGTCGGCATTCGCGACTCGGCCGTTCCGTTCGTCTAGGCCATCAGACCCGCCATGCGCCGTGGCCCCGCCCACGGCCGCCGCAGCGCCCGGCCGGCTCTGCATCCCCTGAATCGCCTTTTCCCGCTCATGGGAGAGGCTGATTTGCTGCGACTTGATAGACCTCAGTTGGTCTTGCCCAGGCATCGCCGTGCCCGAGAGAGTCCCGCCCAGAGGGCTCGGCCCGTTGTCCAGGATGACCGCGGCACGGAGGTCCTCCTCGGAGGCTAATGCAGTCTCCTGGAACCGGTACATTTGCTCAACCATCGCAGACATCTCTTTCGACCCGGCCGTTATCTCCGTCCCCGTTAGCGCATTCCTCAATACATCGATCAGACGGGTCGCCGTCCCAACTCCGTCCGGCCGGTACAATGCTGCGTTCTGCGAGCCGTCCCTTTCGGTGCTGCCCGATTCGGTTGCATCAGCAATGGGCTCGCTGTCACCGGACAGGACGCCCCACTGTCGGGCATCCAGGGCCACGTCCTCGGCGGATCGCCGCAGCAGTTGTATGTTATCTGCTAGCCACGCGATACGCCTAGGAAGACGCGCCTTATGTCTCTCCCAGATGCTGTTGATGTCGTCGGATGTCTCGCACAGGAACATTTGCCATGGGACGAAGAGAGCAAGGTGCTGTACTGCTGCTCTGATGACGATTACGTGAGTTAGCGGTGCTCTGCATCGCTGCCCTCACACAGGCTGACGTACCTTCTGTGATAAGAATCATCCTCCTCGGCGAAATCCATGGCCAAGTATCCATCGAGGCAGACGGCGGCCTGTTGCTTCGGGCGCCGCGACATTTGGATCCATAGTTTGGATATGGGCCAGGACCTGTCTAGTTCCAATTCACCAGAGGCAACACCCTGCCCTTTCCGCTTCAACTTGACGACCGACATGTAGTCGTATAGAGTTAGGCCCTCCAAAAGCCTGCCGCGATGCGGGTATGCTTGCAATAGCGATGTCTTCTCTCCCGCCTCGCCGAGCATGACTGTCTCTGCAGCCTGTTCGCCTCCGTCATCCCTATCGGAAGCAAGCCTCAGGAGGCGCCATCGCCGGAAGACATACCAATACATGGTGCACACGTTCAGGAATGTCCAGGCGCTGCAGTTCGTGAATTCCATGCCGTAACCCTGGAAATAGGCCACCACCTCGACCTGCGACAAGGCCCGCTCTGTGAAAATTCGGTTAGCGACTCGCAACAGGAACTGTCGTGTTCCGTTTTCCCCCTCGACGCTCCCTGTCGAGCGTTGTGCCTCGTTCGGCCGGCTTCTCCCTTTGTCGTTGCCCAGGAGCCGAATCAGCTCTTTAGCCGCCACGACTCGCTTCCATACCGGGTCTTCGACCTTGGTCGCATAGTTAGTCACATAATATATCAGTGACAAACCTTTGCATTTCGTCACGATGAAGGATATATCGTGGTTATGTCGCAACCCCACGGCCATCGCCTTATTCCAGCGATTCACCAGACTGTGGCCACGTCGGATACGCAGCAGTCCGTCCTCCGTGAAGCAGGTCTTCTCCACCGTTGGCCAAGGCGCGCCGAACCGGCAAGGATTCCGCTTCTGTCGTCTGCCAATGGCGTACTTCACGCACGTTGGGCTGTGCGTGTGGACTTGGGTGGTGCCGGCACAGAAGTTTGCCTCCTCCTCGAACAATGCCGCGAATTGAGGCGTGTTACCCACCAGCCCAGAGATCTCTGCCGATACCGACCTCTCCGCTCGCGCAGCAGCCGATGCTCCTTCGTCGAGGTCCTGCCGGGCATGTCAGATGTTCCAGGTGTTTGTGTCTCGACTTCGTGGACAACGAACCTCCGAAAATACACTATCCACGTACTCGATCACACGGTTCCGGTATGCGGCGTGCTCCTCCCCTTGAATATCCCTCGCAAGGGTACTTAAATGCATGTTTCCCTGGTGCCAGAGGAGGCCATGAAGGTGGAGGGCACCCCTCTCGTTTGTCTCTACCGCCCCATAGTACTGGCTGACACGGCCGAACACCGACTCCTCCCCGACCCTCACGTAGTATTCAAAAAACATGGACACCTCTCGGTGGAAGAAGATAGCCGAACTGACAGGGTCTGATGTGGCGAGTCGGGCCCTCTTATACGCTTGATCAAGGCTTCTCAGAAATTCTTCAGCGTCTCCCCTCTCGCGGGTACGATATGCCGCCAGCTTCAGCTTGACCGGGTTAGTGATATCGTTCGGGTTGATCGTGAACCAGATCGCGGGGATGCCGTAACGAACTATCAGGGACTTTATCTTCCGCCGCATGGCCAAGCGGCTCTCCCTTGACATTGGCTGACGGTAGCCATACAGCGACAGGCTCCTCAGCAGCCGATTGACGGCCGCATCTGTAGTCTTACTGGAGGACTCCAGCTCCATCCTCGCCCTGTCGAGCCTCTCAGCTGTCAGTTCCTGAATCGTGCGCTCCACATGCGGGAAATCACTCTTCCGCATGCTTGCCATGCTCACCCGGCGGTTCCTGGAACGCACTCCTATGTTGAAAACGAGGAAGGGAAATACGGGATGCGACGCAAATCGCCCACCGTGACGCTGCTGCACTAATTTCGCCCATGCCTCCAGGGTCATGTTCCGCGATGAGACCAGCCGTTGCGCAGCGAACTCTCCGTCACCGGTCAGAGGGGCAGTCCCTCTCGTGGCAATGGCGTATTCTTCGGCCTGCCGGAGACCGCCCTTGCCCCTTGGGAGCAAGCTAGGAAATGCTCTTGCCAGATACCACGTGTCGAAGGGATCAGCAAAATCTTGACCGCGAGAAATGGCAATGTAAGGCTCGGCGGCTCCGCCGTACCGCACCTGGGCCGACGCTGCCCAGGCATTTCCGCACGCCTGGTCCTCGGCCGCAACCCCGCCCATGGACTCGAAAAGATATCGTAGCTTCGCAGCGTCCGCTATATCGGGCCGCCCATCCAAGTCGAACATGCCGGACGACGCGGTCTCGTACAGGCGGTCCCTGTTATGATCGGCCTCGTGGCTCTCGTTGTTTCTGTTGGCGCAATCGTCAGCAGCCGCTGCTCCGGAG
The DNA here is from genome assembly GCA_030734395.1 of Sarocladium kiliense. Classification (NCBI taxonomy): domain Eukaryota; kingdom Fungi; phylum Ascomycota; class Sordariomycetes; order Hypocreales; family Sarocladiaceae; genus Sarocladium; species Sarocladium kiliense. The sequence continues at coordinate 660,531 of JAUZTG010000047.1, forward strand.
GTCCTCTGGGCCTCTGCCAGTGCCTCCATGATTTCCTGAATATCGGTTGGCTCACGGTCCTCGATGCCACGCTCTGTGGGCGGGACGAGATGCGCTGTCTGCGTCTTCTCCCTCGCCGACGGCTCATTCCGCTCCATTCGCTCAAAGACCTGGGACGGCACGCCGTGTGCTGCCGTATCCCAGTTATCCATTTCAGCCGTATCAACGTGGATGTCGGCATATAAATGGTTATACCTCTTCAGCCATAGCAACGCTTTCTCAACGACTCTGCGCCGTACCGATAGCAACGCCGATAGATCGTGTGGTGCCGGTTTTTCCTGGCCCTGCCACGACACATGGATATCATCCAGCACCTTCAGCAGCGGATGAGGGAGAACGTTGCCTGCGAGCTCCTGGACGTTGTTCGGGAACACTGTAATATGCCCCTTGACGTGCCTGGGGTACGTGACGCCCTGCCTGTGTCCATCCGAGATGCTATACCTCGTGATGAAGCCGTAACATGAGTTCAGCGCGATCAACTTCTCCTCCACTGGCGTGAGACCCTTCAGTTCTTCGGGGAACATGTGCTCGCATCCCAGCCGTGTATGCAGCTGTGCCGCTGTGGATAGCACGCCTCGCTCAAGTTGTCTAACGCAGTCCATGCATCCCGGTATTTTCTTCCCCGCCGGGAAACAGGAGGGGCACTTAAAGGGAGACTGGTCGTGTTTTTCGATCGGACATGCCGTCCACCACTCCCACTCGACATCCTCCAGCTCGACTGCACCATACTTGCGGTAGCAGAACATGCAGGTAAGGATCGGCAGCGTCTCTACATCGTGGAACGCTTTGTAGAAGTTCTGAACCGTCTTGACCTTCCGTTCGTGCGCCACTGGCTTACACCACTCTTGGCTGTGGGACAGTCGCTCTTTCTCCTCGAACTCAGCTTCCAACGCCTGCAGGACACGGGCAACATCTTGCGCCCGCTCAGCGTCGGTCGTCTCCCGACGGTCTACGGTTCTGGTTCGCTTCGGAACTGGCCCCTCGGTGTCGCGAGCACCCGCTCTCTTCTGTCCCCGCTGACTGCTCGGCCCCTTGGGTCCGGTAGCCCGGTGCTTCATCCCTTCCTGCCTCTGACCGGCAACCCTCCTCGACGACGCAGCCGGCTTCTGATTCTGCTGCTGCCGGGAGGCCTGCTCCCTGTCCCTGCCCTCTTCATGCTCCTTTCGCGTCTCTTCCCAAACCTCGCCAGACGTCCGGATGCCCAGACTTGCCAGCGCCGAAGCGTCTGCCGGTCGTACCCGCGCCGGTGCCTTCCATGATCTAGCCTCCTCGAATTGTCGCTCCGCTGCTTCGAAGATGTCCGCCGACGTGCGAATTCCTAGGTTAGCTCGCGCCACATTCTCGCGGTTGCGCGCATCACGCCGGCGGTTCAGCTCGTCCAGACTCTCTCCATCCATAACGAATCGACTTCAGTAGCTCTTCCTGTCCGGACCTTCCCCGATAATGCACAGAACACGTCGCGGATTCCAGCCAAATAGTCCCGTCTTCTCGCCCGGATCCCCCACAGGCCTCACCCTTGCGAAAACCCGGAGCCCATCCTCTACTTCTCCATCCGAACGCTGCCTCATCCGTCTGTCACCGTGGCTGCTCAGAATTCACTCTACCCAAGGCCGGGGGAGTCGGCTTAACGGCCGTGAAACGATGGTGATGTCTTTTGGCAGTTTCGACGTCGGCCTCTCCCTCTCCTCGCAAATGGATTGGACAAAGGCATTAAGGTTTCTTCCTCTGACACCACGTCCGCCACAGCTTGTGGCATATCAGCAAAGGTGATGTATCACTAATCTGGGGTGAGTTCCTATATGACTCCCTCGTGGCGACCAAGTTCTTCCCCCTTCCCACGCGCTTCCTCGCTCGCCATCTTTTCCCGCCATGTCTCGGCAAACGACCTTCTCGAGTACCATCCACCTGCGCGACTTTGTCGACACCGTCGCCGAAGACCCGAGTCGGGAGGACGCACCCAACCATGTCGAGATACAGACCGACATTAACATCTTTGAGGAGGACGGTTTCTACAGCTCCAACATCGACATCGACCCCATCCACACCCGAATCCGTGCCTACTTGACACGAGAAGAGCGAGACCTCTACGCTCCTAACACGTTCTTTTATTGCCACGGCCGCTTCTCCGCCGCTCAGTCCCCAGGGGGCG